>CM021731.1:114027832-114488271 GCA_011075105.1 Heteronetta atricapilla | reverse complement strand
TGGATGCCAAGCTTGGCTGAGCACTACTGCTGCTGCTGCTTGGCCCACTGCTTAATGGTGCATCTGAGGAGCCACTAAAGGAAGGAGAGTCTCTGCCTCCTGCCAACCTAGATGTTGGAGACACAGAGCTGGCACTGCCACTCGGTGTGTCCACCCTGGTCGCACTGGAGTCATGACTTATGGATATGTAGATGATGTTGGTGGACTCACTCATGCCAGATACCCTGAGGGCGCTCTCCGTCTTAGATGGTGTAGTGGGCACTGTCTGCACCGTCTGCACCACAGCTCTTGAAGGCCATGTGCTCGCTGTGGAAGACAACTTGGACAAATATGCTGTGGACTGCTCCTGGTTGAGGTTGGTCTGTGTGAGCACCGTTACTGTGCCCCGCCCAATACTCCTAGTACCACCCGTTGACCAGGGAACAGGGGAAGTTAAGCCCATGGATGGCTGGGACGTGGCTGACAAGCTCAGATCAACACTATCGCTGCTGCTGCTTGGCCCGCTGCTGACCGGTTCAGCTGAGGAGCCAGCAAGGGAAGGTGAGTCACTGCCTCCTGCTGAGCTAGATGTCAGAGACATGGAGCTGGCACTACCATTCATGGTGACATTTGTGGCCTCACTTACACCAGACACCCTAATCGAGCTCCCCATCCTAGATGGCGTAGTGGGTGCCGTCTCCATCCTCTCTTCTCTAGCTGCCGTGTTTACCTTGGAAGCAGCTGACAAAGACGTGGTAGGGAGGGAAATAGAAGTCTCATCATGTGTGTCAGATGTAGTGCCACTCACCTGAGCCACAGTGGGACTGTTGCCTAAGCCAGTACGAGTGGTGCCAGGGCTAGCAGCAGTGGCCAGATACGTAGAATGTAACAGGCTTGACTTCACAGATGATGTTGGTTCTAGCTGAGCCGTGACATGCTCCTGCTTCTCATTGTTGGTGTTGAGCACCGTCACAGCACCTTGCCCAACACTCGTTGGGCCACCTGTGGACCAGAGAATAGGGGAAGTGATGACCTTGGATGGCTGGGATGTGGCTGACAAGCTTGGCTCAGTGCTGTTGTTGCTGCTGCTTGGCCCACTGCTGGATGGTTCAGCTGAGGAGCCAGCAAGGGAAGGAGAGCCACTGGCTACCGTAGATCTGGCTGTCACAGACGCAGAGCTGGCACTGCCACTCGCTGTGACCATGCTGGTCACATTGTAGTCCCAACTCACGGATGGGTAGGCAGCGCTTGTGGCCTCACTCCCTCCAGACAGCCTGAGCGAGCTCTGTGTCCTAGATGGCGTAGTGGTCCTCGTCTGCGCTGTGACTTCTCCAGGTCCCATGGTGACCGCAGAAGCAGCTGACAAAGATGTGTTGGGGAGGGAACGTGAAATTATTTTGCATCCATTGGACATCATGCCATTCACTAGTTTTCTAATTTCATTTTGGATTGATGTACATACAATGCATGTTCCATGTTAAAAGACAGTTTTAGATACTCTACAAGGTTTTTTTTTTTGCAATTTTTTTTAATACTAAATTTTTTCTTTCTTATGTTGTGATATATTTAAAGTCATCTTTTTTTTGTTTGTTTTCCTTTAAGGTTGCACTTATTTTCTCAATTCTCTTTTCTCTGACATTTTCATTTATTTTCTCTATTCACGTTCCATTTTTATCAGCTTTGTCCTTATATATATTTAAATGTGTTTTTTTTTCCCAATTATTTTATTGATTTCCAGATATTTATTTTTATTCTATGTCATTTAATAGATTTTAATCAGCTTTTTGTATGCACTGATTTTATTTTTTTTTTTTTCTATGTTCTTCTGCTTCTCTACATTTCTTGTACATTTGTCTATGGTAAAATTTTAGAGAAATAACTAGGAAAAGATGTTTTCCAAAGATTGCAATTTTTAATATAATTTTGTCTTCTTTAGTTTTTTTTTTTTTGTGTGTGTGTGTGTTTGTTTTTTAGGCAAATATGTCTTCACTGTCTGAGTGTTTGTCTCAGGCATGGTATAGCATTTATCCTGAATGTATTTTTTTATATATCCCAAATCATTAATTGTCCTCTGAGAAAATTCTTGTTGTTGTTGTTGTTTTGTTTACCTGAACATCTAATTATTAATCAATAGTAACTTCTGTTGTTTGCAAGCATGAAGACTGTAACATTTATTACTCTCCTCACATTTCTTTAAAGGGAAAATCAAATCCTTTTTCTGTTGTGATTATATACAGACTAGTTCAGATTTATTTCATTTACTTTGCCCTACTTATTCTATCTTAATTATATAGTTGTACTTTTTTTCTGTTGTTGGTGGTTTTTTGTTTTGTTGTTTTTTCCCCTCAATGTAACGCTCCTTAGCAACACTTAGTTAATATCCTAGCTCTTTATTTTCAGCTGTGTGAATCTTAAAGGATCCACACAGCGTGTGTACTAAAGTAACTAAACCAAAGAACTATACTAGTTAATTTCCCTTGGCTAACATATCTGTATAACCAAATTGGCATTTATTGTATCATTTAGAATATCCTTAACAGCATGTAATTTATACATATTTTGCAAAATCCCTCCTACAGATCCAATAAATTTTCTGCATCCCAATACAGCTTAAATTTTATGACTCTATATGTATCCCTTGGATTCTTAATAGCAACTACTGACAATCACTAAAGAAACTTACACTCATCTGTGTTGAATGACATGGAGCTAGACAGTAAAATAAGGGAGGACGCTTAGTTTCTAGATCTTGCATTACAGTGAGTGACCAGCACAATTAATATAACCCTGTCCACATTTTCTTATCATTTTTTCCCCAAAGAGTCTTTCAGGGAAGACAGGTAGGCAAAACAGAGCATTCATTGGTCTCATAACTAAGAAATTTAAGATTTAAGACTCAAAAACATCAGAAAATCTGGACAAATGCTATGTTTCATCTTTTTAGATAAGTCTTCCACATACTTTGCTCTCATTGTTTTATTTACTTGCAGCTTTATGCCCCGACTAAAATACCTACTGAAATATACATATTTAAGAGAAATTTAAAAATAGATTTTAACTGTAAATATTATATGCATTTATTTATGTTGACTTTTAGCCACCACCCCCAAGATTATTGTTTCAAATCTATCTCCAGGACCTCCTTTAAATATATTACAAGGATAAATAGTAAGATTTTAACTTACACAGAAGAAAGAAAATGAAGTGCCAAAGGTAATTCCAAGTCCCCATGATAAGTTTTCACCTCTTTACTGTACTCTTTCCATTTGTGAAACTGACATTTTGGATTGAAGGCGTCAGTAATTTAAACAGGGTGAGGCTGCATTGTTACGTCTCAGCCTCAGCTAATCCCTCACACAGGTGGGATCACAGCCAATGTAATGAAATTCTCACACCTGACTCGTACTATAATAAGTTCTGAAGTTTTCTGTTGAAGTATGCTTGTTTTTCTTTAACAGAACAAAGTCTGAACGTGATTCAAAGTCTAGTGAATCAAAAGGAAAGGCTTGCAGAATTCAATGTGCAATGCATCACACCTGAACACTGTTCGATATTTGAACAGGAGGGTATTTTAGCAATCTTGGGGCTGGGTACTGCATGACTAAGATACAGACCTTGTTGTTTCAAGTTCAAAAGCCTTGCCCTAATCAAGAGATACAACATTTTCCCCATCCATGTTTTCCAATATTTTGAATTATTTAAGATTAGATGTTGAAGCATTCAGTTCTGACATGTATTTTTATTGGATTAGAATGCCAAATTGCTACAAATGCACTAAAGACACATCAACCTTTGTTTTTTCCAATACTATAAAGAGGTTGTAGCAGCCACAGATCTCTGCTAGTTCACCTCTTTGGACTAGGTGAAAAATACTAGATAACCAGGCCCCTCATTATTACCTGAGTTTGTCCATGTTTTCTTTAGCAAGGAAGCACCCCCTAACTATAGGCAGCTGATACCGACAGACACAGCTGGTCACTTAGCCTGGGTCAAATCTTCACCTACCTTCCTTCTCTTCAGTGACAGAAACCCCATACAACTGTGTACCTGGGAGCTCATCAATGTCTTAAACATTTACATTATCTCATATTTTTAATACTCCTTCCTCCCTGAGGTTTGATTTCAGACACAAAATGTTTAGGCTACTAAACAGACAGAGCACTTGTGGAGCTTCACAAGGGAAAAGGGTTCCCTCTTACTCTGAAGCTCAGAGGGTCTTAATACCCACCTTCCTTGGGGCTGCTGCTGCCTGTGCTGGCACAGCAGGAGTACTTACATTTCCTGCACTCCCTGTTTGGGGTGGAGGTTCTTGTGTTATAAATATACTTGTATTAATTAGTCTTTAATTGATAACCTCTTGTGCCTCCATTACAAAAAGTATTACCCTGTGTCTTTCTTCTCTCCTACATCTTCCTGGGTGGATTTTACTCTCTTTCATAATTTTGCTTCTTTAGAACTATATGGGTCCTGTTTTCCTAGTCACACAAGTTAGGACACTAATTCTCCAGCTTTCTCATCATTTCTTGGGAGAGAGTGAGGAAATGAAAGATACAAATGAAAGCAGAAGAATTTGTTTCACTGTTACTGGGACATTCACTCTGGCTTTCCACTGAGAAAAGTCTATGTGATGTGGTTAGGATCACAGGCTTGATGAAAGACTATAACCTACCTGAGGATCTGTCAAGCTTTCAAGACCTAGAACATCTAAAACTACATTAATCCTAGATTTTGCTCTAGCAGATATGGTATTTAAAATTGGTTTCATTTTGGTTTCCCTGCGACAGGGAGGTGAGATCAAGGCTAACAGTCTTTGAAATGAATCCAGGAAAATGTATTGTTGTTCTTTGGTGCGAGGCAGCAGATTTCAGTTTTGTGTTTTGTTTGATGTAGGAACTCCTGACGCAGTCAGATGTTTTATTAGCAATCACTTGTTTACAGTTTCAACGGAAATGCTTAAAGAATGCATACGAGCTATTTTCTCTTGCAGAAATCGTTGGAAATTCCATCTTCCTCTTACTCAGGAGTCCAATGTCTTCAGGCTCCTCTCTCTTTTGAACTCCTACTAGCCTCGCACCACTCTTCAGCTCATGCTCTGCTTGGACACTTATGGTAGTATCACTCTGCATGTGAGGGTAGTGTTTGTACCTGATCTCCTATGGCCTCTGCAGGTCCTACTCATCTGTGAACAAGCCCTCTGGTCCTATCTAGGAAAGGGCAAGATATGCCCCTCATTACCTTTCTTAGCCAGGGTCACCATCTGTGTAGTGAAACGAGCCATAGAAAACTGGCTGCAAATCTATCTATTAAAAACAGTTTTTTTAATTATCTTAGGAGAAACACTACTGGTTTTTAGTGTACAATAACACTTGACTTGTTTAAATGGGAAGTTCTTTATGAACCAAAAGAACAAACCAAGTTTGGATTTAGTAGTATATGCCAATTTGTACTGATTTAAAGCAAACGGAATATTACCTTAACATAATAAATAAATAAATAAAATCTATTATTTGTGAGCTAGTTAAAGTAGACAAGCTATTTGTTTCATCACAGCCTGTTGCCAGAATTGAGGCTCAAACTTCCCTGCTAAGCAGCCTGGATTCAACAGTTTCTCTTTTTATACCTGTGACAATTTATGCCCCAAGGGCAAACTAATCTCTAATTCAGCTTGCCATTCATTTTACCATAAAAGTTGTTTAAATAAAAATTGTTTAAAATGCAAAACAAGTTTTACCACGTGCTTTAAAGATATGAGAGTTGCCAGTATCAAACTACTGTCTTTTAAAAAAATTTGTAACAACTTTTGCTATTTTTAAAATTTTGTAACGCCTTTTGCTGTCTTTTTAATTTTTTTTTAATGCCTTTTGATTCACCTTACTCACCTGTCAGCTCAAGATTTGACTCACCAGCTACTTCTTACATGTATCTTTCAAAGCTCATGAAGAAAGTCATGTTACACCCAGAGGTAGGAGGTGAGGATACAAAAGGAAATAACAAGACTGAAACTCCATTGACTTCACTTGTTTAAGACCTTGGCATTCCTTTGAGATGCTCAAAGGCTCTAGACATAATTTTGGGAAAAAAAAAAAAAAAAAAAAAAAAAAATGCAGGATTAATTTGCATCTGTTTAAGGGCATGTTGTTAAAAAACCTATGTTTTTTTTTTTAAAAAAAAAACAAGGCCTTAGCTTCCCAGTAAAATGGAAGTTAAACGAAATATAGAGGGTACTTGCAATTGGAAATGCAGTATCTTTTATTAAGTCTACTAATACAACGGGGAAAAAAATACTTGTGGACATCTAAGCCCCTCAGTCAACCTGAATCACTAGAAGCAAAAACTGGGGAGAAATGTTAGTGACTTCACAGCTGAAAGAAAAATAATCCATTTTGATGTATTCATTCTTTTAATGCCAGCCATCACTGATCATTTCCAGATTCTCACCTGCCCACTTATTAGTCAAAGATGGAATTTCTTGGGGGAAATTACAGTTCAGGGGAAGAATAAAATACTGTTTTTAATTTCTTTTATCATGTTGCAGCACCAAACTAACATATACAAGAACCTCCTAAAACGTATCAGTACTGTCAGTGAGGATGCGTTTCATGGTCTTGCTCTGTGGGTTTGGGGAGTGAAAGAAAAAGTGTTCTTCCAAGCACTAACTGTTCTTTCCACATTTGTAAGAAGTGCCTTATTACTGAATTTTATCTTCAGATTTTATCAAGCTTATTCAAACTTATCTTCAGTTACTTAGTGGGTGAGCCTCATTTCAAAGAGTTCAGCTTACCTTAACAATGTATATCTACATTATTCAGTGGAAAGCAATGTGCTTGTTCTAATACCAGCCTATTATATATTAACTCAAGACTGTCTCTTACCTTTTTATTTTGTATTTGCTTTCTCATTAATAACGAATGGAAGTGAGGTTCTTCCTTGTCCAGAAGAGCTTCTGGAAGAATTACCTTCTCATGTAGTAATTTCAGTGCCAGAGGGAATGTTCTCTTTTCAACAACTCTCCTACTTGCAACTGATTTATCAATTTCTAATTCATTGTGATGTTCCAATCACACAAATATGAAACATATTTTCTACCGCTCACAAATGTCATTTATGAGCCCTCAGGCCACCTTGCCTTAAACCATGCTGCCAGCTCTGAAATGACCAGTCAATATTATTGACAAAGAAACACAGTGGGTTTTATGCACAGAACATATGCATATTGAGTAGATGGTAACACAGTTCAAAGCTGTGCTTTGTGAAGACAAAGATCCACGAAAAAGAAGCATATTGCACACATCCCAGCCATTTGGGGCTTGGTGCAATGTGGAGGAAGGGGAGAGGAAGGACACTCCCAGGTTGATAAAACAAGTTTCTGGCCATAAAAAATCACAAACAAGCAAATAAACAAATAAACAACAAAAAAAGACCTAATTCAAAGAAACAATTCCCAAGAACCTTGAGCTCATTTGATTTCCATCTCCCCATACCTAATTATCCAAAACAACACAATCAGGCTAAAAAAATCACAGTTATCATGACAGGAACAAAAAAGAAAAGGAAACAAACAAGGGCAAGAGATGCCTTTTATTTGCCTCCTAGATTTGGGAAACTCTGATGTTCACGTTGAGATACTTTTTGCTGTCATTATATTGCTAAGAAATTTAGGACAGAAGAAATAGGAATGCTGAAGGCCTTTGTATCTATGAGAGCTTGAGGCTTTAGGAGAACAAAAGTCATCAAACAAGAAGTGTTGTTGAGACTGTATTTTATACTGTGAGTTAAGGGCCTTGGAATAGCTGTATCTCTGCACATCTTCAACATTGGCAGCATGGCAATCTGGAGGGAGACCTTTCACAGCTAAATGGGGACTTTTTATATGGGCTGCGCTCCTGCGCCGGGGGTCTTTTTTCTTACTTTTTGCCACCCCAGCCAAAAAGCTAGAGCAAAGCCTGGGTTACCCCTTATAGCAATGGGAACAGACAGGCTGCTTTCACTGTTGCAAAATCACTGAGAACATGTTTTTAAAACGTCACTCGGCAGTACTGATTTCAAAAGCAAATGGAATCTAAACATATATTTTAAATGTGAATCATTCGCCATTGGGTTTTCAGTAAGATAAAATGGGTTTCCTAGAAACTATTCCTGTTAAAGTTGGCAAAACATAGTACCTTTTGTGGAGGGCTAATGAGGCATGGTGTTGAGTAGAGAGCCACAGAAGTAATGAGTGTACTTTTTAACTAGCTCTGATGAGATGAAGCCCACATTTTCCTTCTCAGACCTGCATTGCATTATCCTAGAAAGGCTGGATGGAAGACAAATCAAGTACAAAATACCAGGACAATAGTGAACAGCACAGATAAAGAATCAGAGTTACAGTTAGCTGAATCAACACCCAGAATTCACAATGTAGGTTGGAAACTCTGCAGCTTCCAGACATACCAAGGATTTGTCAAAATGCTATACTGTGGAAATAAGAACAGAATAAAATAGAGAGAAGCTTTCCATGTGGAAGAGGACACATGTCTTCTGGGCAGAAGGGAAGCAAGTTCTGCATTTGGGCAGAGCATAAAACCAAAAAAGGCACACCATCATCAGAGAATATGTCTACTTCACCCAGCAGCTTTCCATAAAGATACCTGAGATAGGGACCAATCCAACCTGGCTCTAGAATCAGAATCAGGAAAGCCCAAGAAACCCTGATGTTCATCACAATTAATTAGTCCTGACAAAAAAAAAAAAAAAAAAAAAAAAAAAAGTAGCATTATGCTAATGAGACCATGCTGCTGCTGTGACTTGGTTAGCAACTTTTCTTGACTTTGTTCTGTGCGACGCATTAAATGCATTAACGCAGTCACAGCTATATCAGGGACTCTGTAACACAGCACCACATAAAGCTGTGTAGAAAATTGTTCCTGTAAGTCTGGCCCAGGAAAAGGAAGAAAAGAAAATGACCCTAAACAAGAAAGTCCAGTTCTCCACCAAGCAACATCACTCACCCAACATCTGCTTCAGAAAGACATCCAAATAGCCCATTGCCAGAGAACAAATATCCACGTTAATCATAAACCACAGATGAGAATTAAGAAATTAGCTGTGGTTTCCAGGGTGGAATTCAAAACACAGTGCTCAGCCAGGAATTATTGCCAATAATAACAATAAAAGTTCATTACATAGAGCTGGCATCCAAAACTGAAACAGTGACTCCCAAGGAAAATCATACTGTCTTGGAGGCTTGCTGCATGATATCTAATGCCCTTCCCACAAACTAACAGAAGACTGATGTTAGACACGAAGAGATCAAGGTCCTGTCACTGTAGCTACTGATAACCACTATTTCAATATCTGCTTCTGTCTTCATGTCTCATTCTCCTAATCCGGATCTTTTTTATTATTATTTATTTTTTATTTTATTTTTATTTTTCTTCTAACCAGAGCTTACTAGCATCACTGAGAAGTTCCCCTAGTGTAGGAGAAGATCTACATTCTGTAGCGTAACACTTGTAACTCTATATAGCATGTCAAACCTCCTAGATATGCAGAGACATAGCTGCCATGGAGAACCACAGAAGCTGTTTTCAAAATTTTTTCACCTTTTTAGAAGAATCTATTTTAACAGGATGTACTATTTGAACTGACTCTTCACGAGACCACAAAATCATGGGATTTGAAACTAGTGCTGGGCACACAGGGCATATGGCTAGAGAAGAGGCTGGGACTGTCCTTGGCAGCTCCCAGGTATTAGATTGGCATGGCTGTACTGTCATGCTGCAGCTTCGGCACCTCCTGTGAATCAATTCCTGGTGTATAAAAGTGTTTAAGCGAGGAGCAAAAGCCATGAGCATGTATTTATAATCAAGTAGGTACTTTAGTGAATTCTGGATTACAACTTGACAACACAAAGCTGAGACAGGAAAACATTTCAAGTGTAGAGTGTACAGGGCAAGAGTATCTATAGTGAATAAAACAATATTAAAATCATTAAAATTATTCATAATAAGTTGAGCAAACTTCACGCCCATGTAGACATTGGCAAAGCTGCTTGACTTCAGTGCCTAAGGATTTCCACAGCACCTGCCATATGAGATTTTCAGAACAATTTACAAACATGATTTGGCTACATTTTACAGTGCATCTGCCCTGAGGGTTTCTCTGAGTATCATTTCCCTGATTTCCTTAACAGAGAAACTGAGTGCACAGATTGCTTCCTCACTATGAGATAGCTTACTTACACAGAAGAGTCCCTGAAGACTATGAGTACCACTACTCAGCGTCTAGAAATCTGTCCACTTCTGCTAGAGACGGCATTCGAGTGAATGGGTGCAGCAAAGCAACTGGTACAACAGGGAGGTGGAGGACGAGCATGCTGAAATTTCGAACACTTGGGAAACTTTTTCTTCCCCTTAAGAAAGCTTAAATGCCAAATAAATTTAAGCTATTAAAGAAGGTGATGATATCTATCATGTTTGTTTATTTCTACAATAGGAATGCAAACAGAGTAAGCTGGGGAGAACTGTAGGTAGAAACTTGCTGTGTGGTAGGTGGACGGGGATAGAGAAGCTTTAGCAATAATACTTTGCTAAGTCCCCTGTTTGGTTCTGAGAAGCAAGCTGTGCCACTTCCTCATGGTGTATGTGTTACAGTCACCGTGTGAAACCAGCCATTCCACTCAATGACTTAAAGCTTTGGACATTTCATTAATGACTGCCAGCACAGTTATTCTGTTACACTATGTACTGGAGCCTGTTTCTCTCAGGCATCTTATGTAAGACCAGGATGGCATTTCTGTTAGCACTGTAATGAACCTTGGCTATACAGGCATCTGGTTACACTTACAGGAGACAGAGGAAGTCTTTGCTGGACATTACATGACCGAGGATCTTCATGGCTGTTTGTGTCTGTGCAGATATTTATTTCTATATTCAAACTGTCGGACTGGATGGCATACTCACTTGCTGTGGATCCACTAAGCTGTAGTTGTAACCAGCAGCACACTGCAGAAGAGGTT
This sequence comes from Heteronetta atricapilla, assembly GCA_011075105.1. Classification (NCBI taxonomy): domain Eukaryota; kingdom Metazoa; phylum Chordata; class Aves; order Anseriformes; family Anatidae; genus Heteronetta; species Heteronetta atricapilla. The sequence continues at coordinate 114,477,293 of CM021731.1, read as the reverse complement.
AGGATACTTCTGAGGCCTTCATATAGAAGTTCTCAAAGATGTACAGGTGCATCACTGATGCTAAGGCTTTTAGTTCACTGTGCACAGTAGTGCATCATTTCAGATCACTGTGACTTAATATTTGGTAGAAAGTTCTTTCAACTGCCTTTCACTAAAGACTCTGAGATATACCCCTCCTCTCCAGATGGATTTAAAAAGGACTGAGGTGCCTATAGTGTGAATGAATCATAAATACTCCCTCAAGAAAGGAAGTTGCTGGAATGAAAAAACCTCAGTGCTGAGCTCTTTATGGACTATGTGTCCCTGCAGTTTAAGAGTACACAGGGAATACAAAAATATATGAACACATGAAATATAAACCATGAAGAACATGAGCTGTTAATAACTAACTTCCTTTTCTAGGATGTGACACGTTATTATATGGGAGACATAATACTGTATGGCTTAAAAATAAACCTAAATCTTTTTTAGGTCAATTATCGGGCATTTCACATAATGCTTATTTCTTCCACGGTCACTTTTTACACTGAAATCCCTCAAGAAAAGGGACAGTCATGTCCTACAAAGGGTCAGCCAAACAAGCCTCCCTGCTCTACTTTAAGACAAACTAGTAATAATATTTGTTTAACTTCCTATCCACCCTTTCTTCCAATTATAGTTGAAGAAATGAAAGGAACTGTGAATTCAGCCTCGGGAAGGCTGCACAAACCAGAAGATTCCGAATTCATCTTGCCACAGGTTGCTGACAGAGAGCTTTCTGTTCAGCTCTGCTGAGTAACAAGGGGAGGGAAAGGCACACTGGTGGGTGAGGCAAAGAGAATGGGGACACAGGCCAAGGAAGGAGCCTTTCCTCCATCGTGTAATCCAGAGAGCACACCATACTTTGCAGTGCTAATAGTGAAATGAAATTTGCCAACTAACCTCCAGTTGTCCTGTTAATGACTGAAACAGCACGTGAAAAAAATGTAGGGGGAAAGATTTAGACACAAGTGTAAAGAAAAGTACACAGCCAGGTTATTTAAATATATACAACAATACAAATAAGCCTGGAACATACCACCTTATCGGTTTCTTTCTTGTGTTTTTTTGTTGGCTGAGTGAACACATTTTTATAAACCTGACTCCAATTTTCACTATACTGTCTGTCCAATTAAACACCACGGTTAATATCACAGCTATAAAAAAATAACTTACAAATATCAGAGCCTGCTCTTTTTTTTTTTTTAGGAGGAAAAAAAGAAGTGCAAATTCTGATCTTATCATTGTGGATTTGTGGTTTTGTTTTCTTTCTTTTTTTTTTTTTTTTTTTCCCAATACATTCTTTTCTGTGTGCTTCTGGAGCTAGGATGTGTGTTAAGTGCCTAATGGCATAGCTCGACAGCAGGGTTGTTGAGGCTTTTTCCCATCATCCATTATTACTATGGTGGCATGTTGTGGCTGACTGCACTCCGCTGACACTAGATACACATGAAAGAGGAAGGAGAAGACCAGGAGCACACCACCTGAGAGGAATTTTGGGAAGAAACCATGGCTCAATCATGTCCCAGCTCTGGGGTCCCAGGCGTCAGGTAACCAGAGCAGCTTTCAGGACCAGCAGATCTCTTGGAAAGCAAGGCAAAACCGAAGGCTTGAGTAACCAGCACAGCAGGTCTCCAAAAGGTCATGCTGGCAAAGAGGCTCAGTGGACTGAGCATTTAGGTATGAGATTTATTTAGCTCTGCAACTCTGGAATGCTTGCAAGCTAGATGTATGGTGGCCTGTGCAAACAAACGCACACAAAACTTCAGCGCTTGCCTTTGAAGTCTCAGACCCGTGTAGTGACCTCTGTTAATGAGTAGAAACCTCATACTATATTGGAACCTCATATTAGATATTGGCCTTTGCTTTGCTTAGTGCTTGTACTGAAAAATGCTGTCAGCTCGAGGTGTTCCTTTTTTAACCAACAGAGATGTACTTGGATAGTCTGAAGATCAACATGAAAGTGTCTTAAGCTGGAAAAGCTTCTCCCCTTTCCCATACATCTCACTAATTCTGGTCTGAGTGCATCCTCTATGCGGGACTTCTGCTGTTACTATCAGTGGATAGTCATATATCAAGTCCTCTACTGTTTCCCAGACACCATTACTCTTCAACAGGAGATGTGTTTGTGAGATCCACTCTCCTGTCCTTCCTCCTTCCCTCTCTCCCCATGTTTACCTGTGACCAATGTCAGACTGGAAGCCATGCGTACTCACACAAAGAGCCAATGAGAAGAGATGTCAAGAGCACAAAGATTAAGTATGACCCAGCAAAAATGGGTATGACTGGATTAGTCAGTGCATGCATCAATTGAACTTCCAAATATGTATTCATATTTCTTCTTTATTTGGTCTGAAACTGTCTATTTGATTTGGTTTTTCAAACTGGACAGCTTTATTCATGCTGGCACTGCTAAGTCCATGCCTATTTGTGTTTCTATTTACATATAAATTTATTCTGTACAGGATGATAAGCTATCTGTATCTATAGACAACCTTCTCATTTTTCTTGTTTCCTGTGGATTAGCGCTGGGAAGGAACAAATTCCCAATACATATTTAGAATCACAGGATGATAGAAATGGTCTGGGTTGGAAGGGACTTTAAGAACATCTGGTTCCAAACCTACCACAGGCAGAGACACCTCCCACCAGACCAGGTTGCTTCAAGCCCCATCCAACCTGGACTTGAACACTTCCAGGGATGGGGCATCCACAACTTCTCTGGGCAACCTGTTCTTGTGCCTCACCATCCTAACAACGAAGAATTTCTTCCTCATATCTAATCTAAATCTATCATCTTTCAGCTTAAAACCCTTACCATTGTCCTATCAGTACATGGCCTTGTAAAAGTCCCTCTCTAGCTTTCTTGTAGGACCCCCTTTAAGGTCTCTCTGGAGCCTTCTCTTCTCCAGGTTGAACAACCCCAGTTCTCTCAGCCTGTCTTCACAGGAGAGGTGCTCCAGCCCTCTGACCATCCCCGTGGCCCTCCCCTGGACTTGCTCCAACATGTCCATGTTCTCATGTTTTACCACCTAAACTGTGGTCACTTGCCACCACAGGTGAGTATATTTAGCTGGTGTAGTGAATTTACTTGCTAAATTCCAGCCTTGTCAGAAGCTCAGTATGCTAGTTTTTCAAACTGTTTTCAACCAAACTATTGTTGGCTGAAGTGGAGAGCTTTGAATCAGGAATGAAAAAGCAGCTTTCAATAGTGACGCAGTCACACAGCGGGATACCTCAGAAAAATATAACTACGAATGCATTCAGGTTTTAATCAAGAGATAAAGTTCCCCCTCATCTCTTAGCTGGTCAAAGCTGGAAGAGCAGGTACAAGACAAAATTAACAGCATGCATAATCTTGATGTTGGCTCACCTAATACCTCCCCTTGGCTTGTTTTCTTAACCTGGGAAAATTCCCTAAGACAACACAAATAGAAAGTTAACAGCTTTGGCAGTTGTTTATCAATGGAGAGGTGGAACTATAAAATGAGTCATTCTCTCATCTGTAAAGATCAGTGACACATAAATGTTTTATTGTGTATAAGTAAGAGAATTTGTGAAATTCTCACTCAGATATGAGAATGCAGTAATTCAGAAAGCTAAAATACTGCACAGATACATCAGTACTTTCCACACAGAGAGATCATGAAGAGATGAGCAGAAAATACATTTGAGAGCACAGCAGAGGCAAAGACACCTGAAAGAACGCTCACACTACCCTCACCCTCCAAAATTTGGCCCTTCATGTGTACTCTTTACATGTTTTGTGTTTGACACCTGTATTATACATGGACAGATTATTGATGATAAGCTTCCTGTGTATGTTTCTGCAAATCCTTTTGATGGCTAAAGCTACATATTGAGGAAATACAGATATATGTGACACAAAAAATATGGCAAATATACTGCAGCAATAAATGCACGTTGCCAAGACATACCGAGTCATTAAGCTTTAAAATCTGCCAGAAAGGATAACCCTTTAAGTAGTTTGTATCAAAAATATTAAACATGTTCACAATAGGAAAAAAAAAAAAAAAAAGTTTATTGGTAAGGAATGTGGTAACCTGTGGTATTCCCAGAATCTGTATCTTGCACCTATTGAGTGGCACTGGAATATGTTTGTAGGGACTAAGTATTTCCTGGGATGTGAGTTAATATAAAGATTGTGACAGTGCTCACAACTTCCCTGTCAGCAATCTCCTAGTGAGTTTTAGAGGCAATTAGTACTGGTATTGACAATCTTCCTCCATGTCTTTTAGGACTGATTAGCAAACATCTCACTAGGAGGACCCAATTTTCCTAGGCCATACAAAGACAGAGTAGACAGCCCCTTTCTCATGTGTACTCATGTATCTATCAGAGCTTTTAGGAGTTGAGCAGCTTTCTCGCAAGTATGGGAATTCTTTCATATTCAGCCTTGGTGATTGTTAAGCGTAATTCTAAATGTGACTAGTTTAGAAATTGAAAGATTAATCCTCCAGCAAAGGTCTGCTCATTTAGTACTAAATGTCATAGTACTTATACCAGACCATTTACCCACCACCCATATCCTACATTCAGGAAATAAAACTGCAATGATTGATAAGTTTGGGGCAGGGCTTCAAACTCATTTGAGCAGTTAATAATTTGTCATTTACTGCTTACCAAATAACAGGAGTAATGTTCCAATGTTCCAAGTCACTAGAAAATTCTCATGAGAGAACAGAACACTTTAATATCCAATACTGAACAACTTGCCACTTGTGCCAGAAAGGAAAAAACTAGCAGTATAAAATTATGTGGTGAGGAAGTAGTGTAACAACAGAACTTCCTCCAGGCATAATGCAAAGCTGGCTTACCTTATTATCTGTGCTTCTTTTGCCTCCTCCTGGTTTTGTAATTATGGATTCTGGAAAAGAAGAGGAGGAAGCTGACTTTGTGGTGTTACACAGTAGGATGAGAATTAAATCAAAGTGTAAAAGACGAAGTTTAGGACTTGGGTATGCTCCTGCTGATATGAAGGGGAAATTTAGATGTTTTCCATGCCAGCTGTTTTCAACTGAAAACATTTATCCTGAAAACATTTATCCTGCTAATGCAAGGCTACTGCTTTAATAGCCCTACCAAGCTTTAACTACAGATTTGGGTCAATGTATCCTCAGAGACGTTGCCTTGCAGACTTCTTTTAAAAATGTTAATTAGAGTATCCAGCAAGTGGGATTAGCCATAGTGATGAGAACTATCATCATTACCTCCTCCTCCTTTTCCGGCTACTACCTGCTAAAAGCAGCACAATCAGATGAAGTGCCTAGCTTTAGGCTGGACAGAGGGTCCCATACAAAGCAATAACTCAGATAGCCAAGCTGCAGCGAAGGGCAAGACTTCAGTTTTCTCATACTGCTTGCCTGCAGGCTGTAGGCCTTGCTCCACAGATCAGCTTCTTACACTACTCCAAAAGGACTATAGAGGGGAGCTTAAGACCCACAGGAGCGGTATGGTGGGATTATCATGCCAGGGATGCATACTTATATTTCAGGATTTGTGACACCAACACCCAACACCTGGGCAGTCCGCATCTTCCGTTGTATCATTCATGAGCACTGCTAAAATTTGGCCCTGCCATGAAAAAAATTGCTGTTGAAGTGAGGAGACACATGTCCCAAGATCCCAAGCAGAGTCCCATACTGCAGTGCTCATGGTGGAGCAGAGGGCTGAAAAAAGGAACCGTGGTGCACACCTCTGGAACTGCCTCTGCCCCACCTGTGGGCCCATGCCTCTCCCTACTGCTGCCCCTTGATCCCCCACAGCAGGTCCCATGGCTGCACAGGCCAGCTGCCAGCAGCCTGAGGCCACAGCTCAGCAGTGAAACCAGCCCCAGCCACCATGGCAGGGCTGCCATGTTGTGGTGAGGCGTCTGGGGCTGGGACATGGCTGTGCTAAGGGCCACCAGCATGGTATGAGTCACCCACTAGTGTCAGCCCCAGCTTTCATCCAGGCACGGCAGTGGAGGAAGGCAACCACTTCTTGCCTGGCCAGGGACGGGCCCTGCATCAGGCAGGTTCCTTCCAGCCGCTCTCCTTGTCCTCGTGCTGCGTGCCCAGTGGTCGGCACCCAGCCCCTCATCTTGGCTGGGAAGGTGCTGCCCTGTAGAGCAAACTGGGGCTTTCTCCTGCCTTTTTTTAGAGCAAGGTTTTGCATAAAACCACCCTTCCACTCTGCAAATCCCTCTGTGTCCCCTACCATCAACACAGGCTTGTGCAGTGCTTCATGAGGACCTGACACTCATGTCTCTGTGAAGCCATCTTTGGACAAAGCAGAGGCTGCACAGCCAGCAGTACCACCGTGTACTCCTGCCAAGAGGCAAAACAAGTCAGGACATTAACTCACCCAGCTGTAGTCAGTGCATCCGTCAAGGCCTTTTGCAGGAAAAATGCAGTAAAGCTTTTCATGAGATTTTATGTATAAAAATAATTGATATAAGGATGGTTTCCAAGGTACCATAAAATACTTCATACATCAGCTGTAATCTCACATTATATGTGTAACTAGATGCATGAATGCAGACAAACCTGTATTGCTAAATATGCAGAGTGTGAACAAGTGACCCAGGTGAGCATGGGTCCATCTCACTCCCTGAGGAAGCTCTAAAGGAAAAGACAGTATTATCTGTATCTCTATGGGGGCTGAGGAAGAAGGCAACCTCCTAGAAAATGTCCTTAGAAGACAGATACATCTTGTTCAGCTGACAGTCACTGGCACGTGTTCTTTAACAAAAGAAAAATCTACTGTTGAATCACAGAAACAACTTAAGGGCTTGTTCTGTCCTTTACCAGATCTCCCATTTCATCTGTTGTCTGCCAAACACAACAGGAACTCCAGCAGGAAGCTGATATGCAGGCTGACCTCAGGCATCAGGAGCTGCCAAGAAGGGAGGCTGTATTTTTACTCAGCATCTCACTTTTGAAAAGCCCAGGTGCCATCATGTTAAGTTCAATTGCATTTCTTACTCTTAATTTCAAAATTACATCACTCCCATTAATAATCTCCTGACTTCTCACCGCCCAATTAAGTAGCTGAGCACAGGCCCGAATAAAGAAGGTTCCTGAGAGGCAATGTGTGTCACACTTTGCACTCAGTGACAACTGGCTAAGACAGTCAGAGCAGCTGGATGAATATGAATTGTGTTGGTGCTTTGCTGGGAAAGTGTAAGCAGTAAAAGCAATGATGCAGTATAATAAGACAAGGTACAAATATCAGTTCCTCATTTCAGTGGGAAGACAGCATCAAATATGGTTGCAAAAAAAAGGAATTCAACAGCATAGGCAATGTCAAGTGTTCCTTTCTCTGACATACCTGGCTTTACTCCATGAAAATACCAGTAACAGCTTAAGGAATGAATCTTGGAGTGAGTACTCAAGAATAACAAACCTGGAAGTTACTAAACATGTATCTTTCCAGGGAGGTCATGCAGCCCCCAATGGTCAGAATTAAATAGTTGCAGAAGTACTGTCTTATAAAAGAAGTCCAGAATATATGACCACAATCATAGCCCGCGCATGCTGTCACACTGGCATTGACTTTCATAGAAGTCAAATGAGATTTAGATGTTATTTTCAGGGGAGAGACTAAACTTTGCAAGATGATGCTTCTCACACACATGTAAGACAATAGATGTGCCTTCCTCCTGTTTAATAACAAGCTGTAGCCACACAAGAGAAGATGAAGAAGATGAAGAGAACAGGGTGTCAAATAAATGCTGACTAATGCAAGAAATAGGCAGCACTATTTAGTATCTCCAGAGGAAAAGTCAGGTGATCTTTGAATGGACTACATAATGCAGCCTCAAACTATCTGCCAGCTGAAAATCTTGTAGGACATAAACAAAACAGCTCCAGAAGGCAATTATATCTTGTTCAACTGTTACTCTTGACTTTTACCTTACTGAAAAATGTGAGCTGCGGTGTTTGGTTTGGCCCTGCACTATGCAAAAGCTGTTCTGTAAAAAAAATAAGTTGGATAAGAAAGCTGTTCATATGTAACACTCGGTAGTGAGCCTCTCAGGTTTGGCACCAGAACAAATGCAAGAGCTTTCTATGTGTGTGTGCTAGTAATAGCCTTATTTGTTGAAAATACTGAGGTGAAGCACTTCCTTCATCCTTTCAGAGTGCAAAATGTCAAAGGCAGCTAATAAACGAGAGCACTCTTTGTGGCCATCATTTCATATCAAAGCTTTAGGCAGTGTAAGAGGCAAAGCCATGTATTCCCTGAGTGGATTTGAAGAGTTTAAGTACTCTTGAGCATAAACCATGAAGAACTCACACTGTCAATATTGTTATTAGCTGCCAGTACATTTCCAATGATATAGCAATATTGTTTGCTGGAAAGATTTTACCCAACTGAACATTTTACCCAACTGTCTCTGCCAGAAATGCAGTCTATAGGCATTTAGAAGTCATCATCACAGTTTTGAAGTGAGCAAGGTTTCTTGATATGTTAGGATGCATTGGTGTCAGCCTGCTGAGAATACTGCTACCCCATAACCTACTGCACCTTGCCTGATCCACTTCCAAGTATCAATGAAAGTAGCTCCATAATGCCACCATACTTGGAGCTCCACAACACTCTGTTTTTACCAAGTTTTCCTACTTTTCCACAGATTTTCCCAAAGACTCCATCTAGTAGGTGAAAGAGTGAAATGTCCCATCTAGCAAGGTGCCAAATATTCACTGCAGCATTGATAAACCTACTGGGGCATATTTTCTCTTCTCTTTGTCCGTAAGTTATGACCCTCCTCAGAGTTATATCTAACAAAAGCAGACCAAACAGTCAAGAAAAAGCAACTGTCAAGAGACTGCATTCTTCACAGGAATAAAGAAAAAAAATTGCAAGACAGAAATATCACTTTTCTTTTGAAATGGGTTACTTCCAGAGAAAAGCAGGAAACAGACAAAATCACTCCTGTAATGAGTGTTATTGCTTCAACTAAGCCTGTGAATACTTGTAAATTTCTGAAAGTTCTCAAATATTCATTAAACTTTCTCTGAATGGAAAAGGAGAGAAAAAGAGAAAAAAAAGTGGGATCAAGTCATGCTCTCTTTACTGTATAAGTGTACTATTCTTAAGCATGCAAAATCCTGTCTAACGCACACATAAGCACACACCAAGGCAAGTTGATAAAATTACTAACTTTTTTCATTCTTTACAGTTATCATGTCAACAAAGTCAGTTACTGCATAGCAATGTGCATTTACCCTGCCCATCCTAGTACTTTTATAGCCTTGGTTATAGGAAGGGCTGAGCACCAGCTGATTTAAAGAGTATAATAAGAGCAGACATTTCTGGATCCATTGCAAGCACTACACCGGTGATTTATTACTGAATTTTAACACAGGATTGAAACCTATTTGTCTTGGTGTTTTACTGTTCTTTCCATCCCATCTGCAAATGTTCCATCTGTTGCTCAATTCCCCTTTTATACTTGCATCATGATTGCTTATAGTGTACAAATCTTTGTGGCTGTATTTGTATTAAGTCTCTAAAACTCTTCTTTCTGTCGATTTCAGAGGAAAAAAAAACAACACTCTGTTTTGGAAAAGAAGTACAGGAAAGCCGGAGAGGGCTTTCAGGGGGTTTTGCAGCAGGTGAAATGGTGCTGCACTGATAAGTGTCCTGTGTTATGCCCTGGCAGACCATGTACCCTAGAACATCTTTAATACAAGGCAGCAGCTGTCCACACAGCCAGAGGGAGAGCATTTGAAAAAAAACCACAGCAGAGATACCCTGAAAACCCTAGCCTGAAGTATCTGCAGCTGGGCCTGCTAGCACTATGAGAGAGCAAGGACGGAAGAGATCTGCTCCCACCCCACCTCCCAAAAAAAAAAAAAAAAAATGGAAGAGGCCTTGAAAGGCAGTGCCTCAGTAACACGGATAGTACTCAGCTGTATGTTTGCCGCAAGTCCTGCAAGACAGGCCCCAGGGCAAACCATGTTTTGCTGAGCAGACCAAAGAAGCCATAAGGCGGCTCTGTGCTCTCAGCTTTCTATCACACCGTAGCTAACATCATGTTTTTAGATCAATTGCAATTAAACATTTTCAGTTCCTCCAACTTGTTTCCTTCCTCAGCCTACAAGAAAACTTTCCAAACAGGCATTAAGAAGTCCACTCCTTTATATTTTAATGGACAAGGAAATTTTCCAATTATCTCAGCTTTTTTCCAACCCTACTGGGACCAGAGTTTGGCAACATTATAACGTGAGAGCAAGGAATAATGATGAGTGTTTTGCATCAGGTGTAAGCAATATGGTGTTGTCAGTGAACAATGGAGACATTAGGCACATGTACTGCTGGTCTAAAATGCTTCTTCTTAGGAAACAATGTAAAAGGTCAAAGCTAACTCTTCAGATTTTATTTCTACACATTTTTAGTTGTCTCAAATAATTTTCTAGAGCCAGTTCTTCCTTATCAGAACAAATGGCAGCAGCAGACTGGAAAGGGGAGATGGTCAGTGCTACTTCTCCAAAAGAGTTCTCCTTGGTTGCAGAACTACTTGTTTGGTAAAAGCGCCCAGTCACTGGTGGGGGGAATTGCCCACAGTGTCTAAAATGAGTCCTCCAAAGCCATCAGACCTGGTCTGAGCAGCAGATGGAGTGAAATAGGTAGGGCCAGAGGGACCCTACTGCACCTCATACATCATACCTCAACAAAACAGACTGTTCTGTGCCTCAGCATGAAAAGGAGATACAAGGAGACACAGTGCTGAGAAAATAGTGACTGCTATCCACTGAAAGACAGAAGACAGGAAAAAAATGATGAATAAAGGAAATGCGTGGCAGCTTTGTGACACTTCTGTGACACAGATGAGAAAAGAAGCATTTGGAGCAAGTGTTGATGCTCTTCCCTGCTCCTCACACTTGGCTCCAGACGAGTCCACCAGCATCCTCAGGGACGCTAGTTTCAGACTGGATCACCACATTACTGGATTTCTGTTATTGGGTTGTGAATGGTGAATACTCTTTTGTTTGTCTCCACCACAGGCCATAAAACTGAAAATATGATTGTCCTTGGCAATGGTGAAGAAAGAGACTGTCAGTAAGCATAACCGTTTATGTTTGGTCCTTGGTATTTGCAGACCAATGTTTGGATAAGTTGACGTGTTGTGTTGTGAGTGATGTTTGAACATTATGCTAATACTTCAACAGTTCTTCAGAAGCTGCCACATTTACACAATGCGTGTCTTAATGCCTATGGCTAATTCATGAGAGAAAAAAATAACAGTACAAAACCCAACAATAAGATATGAGAGTGCTTTTATTAAGACACCAAGACACAGCTATTCAGATAGTCCCAATACCAGTTTCTGCTGAGCATGTAAGGTATCAAACAGAAGCTTTTGCTTTGCATTTCAATCTGAAGACTAGTGCTCAGCTTTTGTAAATAGCATAGCTCCATTGAAATCAATAGGCAAATCTCTAGTCCTGTCACTTTCAGGCAGTTTACAATTGTAGGTACTGTAAACTAGAAAAATACGTTTAGTAAAATAAATTATCCTTTCATTGTGTGCAGAAGGTAAATGTATATTTGAGAGCAAACTGCAAAAGCGAGGAGACTCATACATAATAAATAGTTAATGGTTGTGCTCATCAAACTTTAAAATTGCAAAGGTAAATTACAGTTTCATTAATAAGTTGTAGCCAACAGATTTTTTTGTTTGTTTGTTTATTTTTATACCAGGATCTAGGAACTGATATTTCAGCAATGAAAAGACAATGATATTAACTTATGGATTTTCAAGGTAATACCTCCAAGATCAGCCACTCTGACATTTTACAAAACATAGGCCAAATCCTTTGCCCAGTTATCTTAGTACCTAAGAGCAATTGGACTACGGAGATAGAAAAGCAGATTTCCAATGCTTTCCAACTTGCTTTTTCCAACCCCAGGAAGGAGTCCTACAAGAGCTGCTCACTGTGTGGAGATTTTTGTTCCGGTTTCTCCAGGTGAACAGATTGTTGTGGTATCCAGTGGAGCAAGGAAACTAAACCTTTGCTGCTGCAGTAGTGGTACGGTCTTGCAGCCAGCCGAAATACGGCTCAAATTTATATCTACTGTATTGCAATTGGAGTGCTCTCACTTCAATAGGCAGCACACACTGTATCTCAACTGCACAACCACTCTTGTCTAATTAAACAGATATAAGTAGGTGCCAATTGAGTTATCTGGAAAAACATGAATTGCCAGAGTCAAATTTATTTATTTTTTTCCCACCAAGCCCTTATCAATTAAAGAATTTACAATCAAATCTCAAAACTCATGCTGAAGAACATACGGAGCAGGCTAAGCCACAGATTCATAATGACTTTTCTTTATTTTGTGGCAAATCAACTACTTGTTCTTCAGCTTCTGTTTACTTAAGGCGTTGCACAATTAGGTCTTCAACATTGCTGCAGCTCAAGGTTTCAACCTCACCTTAAGTAAATAGTGAATAACAAAGTAAAAATTAGATCTCTCAAAGAGTTTGCTGATGTACTTCCTGGAATATTTATAGAAACACGAAGCTGTGAGTAGTAATGACTCAAGTGATGCCAAGAGGGGAAAAATGCAATGATGTGGCAGACTGGGACAGCCAAATCTTGGAACTTTAGTAGAGAACTGTGAAGTCTCTCCTTTTTCCCTTGTATTATTTTTTTTCCATGGAAAAACTGCCCAGGAAATTGATTTCAACCTGGAGTTGCAGTCACAAATAGTTCTTTGGACATCAGGGAAAAGCCGAATTGCTAACAACAACAACAACAAAGTAGGGATACAGAAGCCTTTTACTTGTGACATTAATATGGAAGAGCCAGTGTTGCAACCAGTTGTAACCACCATCATGAAGAGTTATGAAAGCCAAATGCTGAGTAAAGACAAGCTTCAATTCTCTGTGAAGAGCCACATTCCAACTAGGAAAAAACAAATAAATCACAATTAAGAAATGTAATGAACTACCTTACAAAAACAGTGAGGTGTGTAGGGAAGGAGAGATGAGTTCTGGCATTTAAAAGGAGCCATTACTTGAGACTTCAACATGCAGATTATATATAAATATTATAAGCCTGAAAATATCCCTTATGCTACAACCTCATTGCATAACTCCTGAATTGACTTTAATATCAAGTATTGCAATCACTCATTACGAAAAATGCAGAATGATGAGTGAAGACAAGCCAGTCTTCTCTCTGTAGAGAGACTCAGAGGCTTTATGTATAGGTTTTAATTTAATGGACCTAGATAAGCCCTTTGAGCTGGGCTATGGCTCCCTAGTGGGACTACAGATGACTACAGAAGGTGATCTTTGTAATATAAAACACGAGGAAATAGGCTATTCAAGAATTTGCAAGTAGGTGGCTGGGATACCAGCTTCCCCGTTCTTTCCCTGTCACGTACTTAAGAGTCACTGCACCCAGTGAAGCAAACTGTTTTCTGCAAATGCCGTCATTATGAGTCTAGTGAATTTGCTGTGGCCATGGCAGCTGCGTTGTCATGTGTGAGGCCTCCATCAGGAAAGAGTTACTCGCTACCTGTGGCAACACTGTCAAATAAGCCCTTTCCCAGGAACAAACTGAGATCAGATCCGCAGTAAACATCCTTGAGCTGTGAAGCAATGTTAGGTATTATTTTTCAGGAAGCCAGCTTTCTAACCTCTTTTTCCTGTTCTTAAAGGCACAAAAATACAAACTGTGGTAAACAGCTAGATTTTACAGAAAAAAAAAAAAAGTGCTGAATCCTACAGCACTCTAGAAGTGATAAGTTTCTAAATTGCAGAGGCAGAACTTGTTGTAGTGGTTAACTCTACTCAGAGAAGTATTTTCAGACTCTCTGCAGGCACTTGCAAGCACCATTTATACATTAGCAACAGTAGCCATTATTTATGTCTAATATCCCACCATTTTTTTGAAAAACAGCCCCCTCCAATAAATAAAATGAAACCCAAACTCTTGCAGAAAGGGATAACTTCTAAAGCAAATTAGCTTCTGTAGCAGACTGATAAAGAGAGTGGCTAAGTTTCCTTCCTTTGTTATACTAATCCATGATTGAAAACTCAAAGTATATTTACTTTTTGTGGATATGGTTATCCACAGGGTTCTTCAAAAGTGGCCAGTCATTTACTATGACTGAGGCTAAAGCCATGAAAGAAGATGAGGAAGAGAAAACTATCCTCCTCCATGTTCTGAAGCATCTGAAAACAGGCAAGAATAATAGGAACTTTATACTGCTATGATTTTCACCCACAACAAACAGGATAGGAGGTTCGAATAACCATAAGTAGAGGATGCTCATCTGCAATATTTAACCTTTTCAGGAAGTGCTAAAGAGCTAAATAAAGTAATTTTTCATGATTCAGTACTTACCGGTAACTTGGAAATCACTAATCATAGAACACTTGGTAACTGAAGTTGTCAGACTTGATTCTGAAGTTGTATCTTCCCGTCTTTCGCTGGTACTGGAAAATGATAAGGCTCACAACTCCCACCACAAAGCCAAACACAGCAATAACAGTAAGGATGATGTATCCAACTCCCATCCCAGACTCCTTCTCTGTGTTTGAATCAGACGCTAAAAAAGAAAGAGGTTAAAAATAGAAGCTTTGAAACTCTTTTTTTTTTTTTTTTTTTTTTTTTCCTGGGGTAAAAAGACAGTCAAGCTGTATAACCTTGCCTACAGATTAACCAACATGTGTGCCAAAGCCCAGACCTGTGATACAGCATTGATTCAGCCTTTTGGGGAAGGTAATTCTCATTAAAAGGTCTATGAGCTGAAGTCCCACATTCATCTATGATTGTTAGAAACTCTTGATTTGCATTTATCTCATGGGTAAACCTTCTTTAAACACAAAACATTTCGGGAAGGATGCTCCACGTGTGCTGAGTCTCTAAACTCACCTTCTAGTTAGCAGAGATCTGGCCAGTGCTGCCAGTGGAGCCACACTGAAGAAGTCACCATGGGCTCAAGTCTGTATCCTGAACACAGGCATTTAGTGCCCTTTGAGAAGCCCAAGGGTGTCTACAATATCTGCACAGGTCTGGCAGAAATGGCATGGGACCTGCAAGAGACCTGTAGTCTTCTGGAACAGCACCCAGACTTGTGAGGAAGGAGGGAATGTGTCACCATAGGCCATCTCAAGGAGCACTAGATGCCTAAGTGTGGGCAAGAGTCAAGTCTCTTGCTGCCCTCAGCTCCAGTGACCGTCAACAGAACATGTTTGCCTGGTTCACGTATAGATACTCCAATGTAATTGTCCAGATCTGTAAGCAGAATCCCCTCTCACATAACATTACAACTCTATTTCTGTTTGTGCATACACTCTTGCACACTTCTAATTCATTCTTGTGCATGTTTGATGTACCTACAAAAGCATCTCTTTGCATACATTTACAGGACAGCACTCATATAGCCAAGCACTTCTGCAGTACCTGAGGTGCACAGAAGACAAGTAACGATGCATACATGCCAGGAATTAGAAACAAGATTTTTGGCCAAATGGCCAGGTCAGCAGCTTTGGAGGCACATGATAGCAGAGCCCAAGCTACATAATGTCCAGGGATCATTAAAAGACAGGTCAAGACAGTGTTACACAATATATTTACACCTATTTTGAATTCTGGTATCAAACAATGGAATTAAAAAAGAAGATGCACAGTCATTGATACCCCATAGCCCAACACAGATGGGATATGACTTCCTGAATGTAATGTATCAATAGTCTTTCCTGTAGCATGTGGCAAGCAGTATAGGTGGAGCCATTAGGACTTTTTCATGTTTTACTGCAGCAGCTTACCTGACATAACAATTCACATTGTCTCCTTCAACACAGAGCTGGATATCACTGCCTATGTCTACCCACTCTTAAAATGCAATGTGAATATCCAAACTTGAAAAAAGAAAGACTACACCTTGTAGCACCACACAGCTACAACTTTGCTGTATTGCTGTCGTGCAACCCAAACAGAGCTCCCCTCACCAGATTTTCTTTCGTGTGATGGTCATTTTTCAGCATTAGAAATACATCAGGGTCTCCAGGGCAAATGGGAGTGAGACCTACTTGGTGCAAGTGTTGTACAAAGAAAGCTGTATTCATCTCTAAGTTTCAAAAAAAAGAATTAAACCAGAAATGAACACTGAAGGCCTATTCTAACAGACTAACACATAAAGGAAGAAAAGTACAATATGCAGAGTCAGAGCCTGTTTCAAGTTCCAAAAGAACATTGTGGCCATAACAGTAGAGGGAAAAAAATACCCCAGATCCACTATCAGTCTATCACTAACCTATCTCCACAGACAGAAAAGCTTAAGTGACTGGCAAAACAGGCAACCAGCAAGAGGAAAGAGGGTGAGTCCTGTCTACTGACAGTAGCCATGTGATAAAACTGTGGTGTTGCTGTGTACAAACACTCTCAGTGAGTGTTTTACGCTAATAAAGTATGAATGCAAAGGGCTGGAGGAGGCCAAATGAATGAAATCATTAGCTGCAGCAGTAGTGCTTGAAAACATCGCTTGGGGTAAGTGCAGAAGAGGCAGAAGCATAACAAATTAGACCTTGCTTGTACACAGAGCTGGTGTTGGCTCTCTATTAACCTGTACTGCACCGCTCTGCCAGATTAACCAAGGTGCTGTGTATCAGCTAGGCTCTGCCACCTTCTCTCACAGTAATAACGAAATCAATATCAGGCAGTCTGAGGAAACATGGCAATGCAATCTCTTATCTCTTCTGATTTTGGACTTCAGACCTCAAAATAACCATGGTCTAAGAACAGTGTAAAGCAAATCAGAAAAACTGATTGCAATCTAAGAGATGAAAGCCATTTTTGCACTTTACAATTGTAATTACTGCTTGACTTTGTGGCTGTTGCACTTGCTACCCTGTGCAAATAGCTACGTTTTTTTCCTCTCCCTTTCATCCCCTTGACAATCTGATAGTCACTTCATCAAGGAGGGCACAGACTTTTCCACACTGCTCAATGAGAACTCCTGCTCCTTGGAAAAATACACAGAGAGTTTTGTTTCAACAGGCTTTCAGGTTCCTGAGCCAGTGATAAAGAACCTTAAAATGGTGATTACTCTGTGCCCCCTCTCTACAGGCATCTATTTGTAACTCACCAGCAGATTTACACAGAGGTCCCCAGGATGTTCTGTGGGTAGCGATGATTTCACCGGTTTTCAGGGATCGAGCCGCGTGGCATCTCTGCAACAACCAATTCAGACTCCACGTCACATGGCTGACTAATTAATGATACAAAGCCTTCTGATGAGAATGGGAAAGCCCAGTGCTGTTCTGATCCACTGAGGATTTTGTTTCTTAATGTTATGTGTTTGTTTCACTGAAATGAGCATCCAATGAAAGTTCAAAAGAAATGATAATTAGGGAAGCATCAGTCTGAAACCTCTATTTAGAAACACTGGAAAACACTGCTGCAAACAGACATTTCATATAGAAAACCTCTTTCTTTTCATTAACTCTCCATTTGTTTTGGAGATAGCTTAAAGGTAGGATTAGATGATCTTCCAGGTCTTTTCCAACCTAAATGACCCTATGGTTATGGGAGAATAACCTTCTCGCTATTTCTATACGCCACGGTTTTTACAAACATTTTTGTTTGGATGCTTCTACTGCCCATGGCAGGCACAGAAGATTCTACAACCAGCACCAGGATCAGCAGTGGCAACACTCACCCCCTGCCAAGTTGTGTCCTTTGAAAGCAACACACACAGCTCTTCAGAAATGTGTGCACTACTCATCTGGGAACTACTGGTTTGAAAGCCCTGCCCCGGGAAAGGCTGGGGATGAGCTAGCTGCTTTAGCTCCACATGAATGACATTTGCACAATACAGAGCACATTCATCTTCTGGACTCTCCCTTGGCAGTGCTTTTCAATTTGTTTTCTACCATTTTTTCCTTAGTGCTTTTCAATTTGTTTTCTACCATTTTTTCCTAAGTAGCTTATTCAGAAGACACTGTGATTCTCCTGGAGGTCTACACAATAGCAGAAAAAACTTCAGTACCATACTATAATCAGAAAAAGAAAGCAGGGAAGTGCTAGAGTGTCTTACTTGTTTGGCTACAAAACATCTCACCAGCATTACCAGCCTGATTACACTGAGACCTCTACAGTCCCCGCTCAGCAACAGTGTCTTTAGCCGGGCCAGCCTCTGAAAAATACCCACATAGCTGCAACTTTTTGTTCTGCCCTTGAATAGCTTTCCCAGTCTTCTCCACGTAATGTTTTAATCTCTACCTAAGATACTGAATACTCTAACTTTTCATAAGGGATAAATTCTGAACAGGAGAAAGAACTATATACATATATCTATCTATATGTATATTTCAAATATATATGAATAATATAGAATATATGAAGGAATGGGGCCTCACTGATTAATCCTGCTGTGCCTTGTTTACTGCAGATGTCAACCTTCATTAGACCTCTAGGCCTCATCTTGGGCAACCATTACCCCATCATTGGCCCCTGTAATGCAGCTCATAGCCAGGCCCTCAGTTACCTGAATCCTCAGCTCTAATCCATGCAGATACAGCCTGCCCTAACAGAAAACCTGGCAGCTCCTAGCAAAGCATTTGGATGATTCCTCACAGCAGCAACACCAGCTCACACGATCCATGTCCAGCCCATCCCTCTTATTCCCCTGCCTCACACCTACCAACGTGTCTCTCCTCAGCTGTGCAGGACACTGCTTGAGCAACCACGCCGTGAACTGGGGGAGGGATCCACCTCCTCCATGGGGGGCATAGCCTGAGGATTGCTCGTGCACTGGTTTTTAACACACAAAATCAGCTGTGAAACCTGGAGCCATGTTTCCATCTCTCAGTCGTGTTTCCTGTTCCTACCTTTTGTTTATAATGATGATTTTTTCTTTTTTTAATCTGAAGGAAGCTTTGTACTTTAAGAAAGGAAACAAGCATTTTCTGCTGGCCCCTTTGAATCTTTTAGGAAGAGATCGGTTACTTTATAATGAGCTTAAACTGGGTTATTTAGAGCTAGAGGAAAGTGTTAAACAATGGAGAAGCAGCAAGCTGTTAATGAAAACATCCTTGATAGAAAAAAAAAATCACAGGAAGGCTGGCAGAAGGAGGGGAGAATTCCTGTATACAGGCTATAAAGAAAAAAAAAAGCCATCAGCAAAAACTGTTTTATTATTATTTTCAATTATTGCCATGGTAGCAATACATTTTTAGATTAAGCAGTGTGTATCACTTACTTAGAAATAGAAGAAATGAAAAAAAATGCTTTGGAGCACAGTAGGAAGACAATTAGGAACTGAAGTTTTTATGAGAACAGTGCTTGGTTTCCTACTTAAAAAGCAACAGGGTTTTAAAAAGCCCTGTTAAACTCTTTTAGATTCACATCCCTGGAAATTTAATGCCATGGAGCTTCCTCCCTGGCACCTAATCTCTGACTCGGAAGAGCAAATCTCTAGGGGAGAAAAAAAAGCATAGAAAGACATCCTAAATCGGTTTGGCCAGCCTTTCCCACTGAAACTGACAATAAGGGTGGTAGTTTTTTTCTGTGGCGTGTCCATCTGAGTGGCACATTTCTGAACAGCCTTTCTTGTTATAACTTCTGTTCATCAACTTCTGGCCACCCCTAGGCAGAGGCGAAGGTTTCAGTCCTCACATCCCCCAACTTCCTGATGCCCATTTCTGTGCATGGTCCATGGTTTTTGCTACAAGGATGAAGAACAGGAAGAAAGGGGGATGCTTCCATATGGCTGTAGTCCTTCCCCACTCCTCCCTGCTCTCAGCAGGAGATGAAGGAGCTATTTGAAACCCTGTTTGGAAACATGACTCCTTCAGTTCCACAAAAGGGCTGCATGGCAAAGGAGAGAGAAAAAGCAGATTGCAAAACCCTTACCGTCCTGCAGGTGCTTCCTGGCGTCTCCATACAAATACGAATTCTGCAGTGTAAGTAAACTACAGAATTGTTGACAAAGGAAAAAATTTTCAGCTTAAACTGTGCTTTGCTTGAATTCCCATTCTCTAGCAGTGTGGTGTACGTATGTGGGATAGGACAGCTGAAAAGGAGGAGAAAAAACACACGTCAGGTAGAGCTATAGAAGACGTTGTGGTTATAGCACTTAACTCAGGTTGTAAGAGTCCTTTAAAAAGCCACAGCCACACACTCCATGAAGCAACTCTCCAGCAGTGCAGGGGTGGCAAGGGGCTATTTTCCGTTTTGCTGTCACAGTAAGCAAGTAGAGCAGGAGATATGAAAGGTGGTTGGGGGGTTGCAAAAGGAGGGAAAGAGTGACAGAAAGAAGGATTTAAATTTGGCTTCGCCAAACAAAACATGAAACTAATAATATATTAAAAGAAATAACTTTTGTTACTGAGTAAAATGACTATCGTGTGTTTTAAGGTGAAGGGAGGGCATAGAGGAAATGGCATCAGTATAAAATCAGGGATCCAGACACGAACAAACCTCTTTTACCAGAAGTTGCATTAATACTGTCTGTGAGTCACAACACACAGGAATCAATCAACTTACACCTTCAGTGATGAGAGTTACATAACCTCTTAATAATACCCAAATAACGGAGAAATGGATGAAATGCATATTTTTCAAAATTTCTTTCCCTATTGTCCGTGAAAACCACCTATTTCTTTTGGTGAAATGTACAACGCCTTTACAAAACTATGGGGAAGACAACCAAACTCAAACAGCTACCACATTCCCCTTTGAAAACATTTTCTTTTCGTGCCTACCTTCCTTGTTCAAAGAAGGTGTGGCCAGTGAAAATGGTAAGGGACAGTGTATATGAATGATGAAAACACACACAAAAGGCATTTAAAATATAACACATCTGTAGTCAGTACCGTTCAAGGTAGGGCACACAATATATGCAAGTGGTGTTTGCTGTACCTGTTGTTGATAAAAGTAAATGAGAGGGGATCCACTGAATTACTAGTCGGAGTTGCCCAGCAGTCAGTGAGGACCACCTTCAGCTTGCTGTCTGCTCTTTGGATCCCCACTTCAATCAGTATGTCATCACTGGCAGAGACACTGAAGTTTTTTGGTATTGGGGAATTTCCAATAAACAACTGCATTTCTGTTCTGAAGTGTCCAGATCCATGTAAATCCTCAAAAATGGTGTAAACTCTGAAAGAGGAAGTAACTGCTTTTAAAGACCACAAGTTGGAGTGTTTCTGTAAGTCATAAAATGGTGCCTGCTTCTCCACCTCTTGTGCATATAAGTAGTGAAGGATGCCCAAGAAGCTAGAAAAGTGTTCAAGAGAAAAGGGTGAAAATGCATCAAGTTCTCAGTTGGGATGGTAGGAATCGTGGAAATGAAAAAGGAAGAAAACAGATGGTATAATGTCTTGGCAATACAAATAGAGCAGGTAGAAATATTTGAGTAGACCTGAAGGAGAACAAGACTATCGGGTGTCTTAAAGTTCAAATAAGGAGAGTAAAAGCTTAGTGCAGAAGACAAGAACCAAGAAATTTAAGGAAAAGGAACAAACATGAACAGTCAGTGAGAGATGTGAGAAAATTAGGGGTTAAAACTTGCCATCCTCAGCAGCAAACCTAGCACCCACATAGCACTCTATATGCCTGCCTCAGCTGAAGAGACATCGTTGTTATATTTCAAAAGCAGGTGAATACTCTTATTGTTAAAGGTGGTTGCCCAGGAAGGCAGAGAGCAGGAATCCTGCCTCCCAGGGCTGCACCAGTA
Organism: Heteronetta atricapilla; assembly: GCA_011075105.1. NCBI lineage: Eukaryota > Metazoa > Chordata > Aves > Anseriformes > Anatidae > Heteronetta > Heteronetta atricapilla. Next base: position 114,455,573 of record CM021731.1, on the reverse strand, counting down.
GCTCCCAAAGCTTTGTTTTCACCCATGGTTTAGCTGGGCAATGGCCAAGCTGGGCGGCTGTTGGACACGTTGCTGTCTTAGATGAAGTAAGACTGAAGCACATAAACAGGGATCACCTGAGGAGGGCAGACTATTCAGCACAGCAAGTGCTGTCAGTGGATCCAGCTAAGACCCCTTTCATAGATTGGGGATGGATGGGGGATCTCTCCCATGCACCTACGCTGAGTTGTAGACCAGCATTTCAAAGCCGAGGGAGATGTTCCTTACCCCTCTGCAGTGTATCCAGAGGAAGTCAAGAGATTGTTCTGAAATACACAGTGAATGGGACTGGCAACTTTTAAGTGGTGGATTACTCCCTGAGCAGAAGCATCATTCCGGAGTATGGTTTTCACTATGGTATTACTTTCATTCTGGAACACAGAAAGAAGAAAGCACAACTTGTGAACACCACTGCTTCTAGGGGTATAGCTACAGGCTTAGCAGCTTCAAGGACTTTGGAATTCTCCGTTCTTCAAAGAGATTAAACCTCCAGCGTCTTTGTTGCTGTAGAGCTAGACAATGAAAATCCATCAGCCTTCCTCCTCTTTCTCAGTCTGCAATGATCACTGATCCATGAGGGATTTTCTATACTTTGGCATGTTCTGAGCATAGAGTTTGGTTTGGGATCCATAGAGGCAGCCATCAATTTTTGTCCCCGTTACTGGGAACAACAAGGCTGTTCTCTAAATACGACGCTCAGATTGTTCTTAATAAAAGAGAAGTTTCTGAGACAGCTGCAGGGGGAACCCAGAGAGGCATGGGAAGTGGATCTCAGTTGGGAGAGACTCTTGAACCTTCCCACCTGACCCCAGAAATGACCTTCTCTTTCATGCTTGCCCCCATACCCAAACAGAGGGGTAACTTTCCACTCCCAGGAAGGAGTTTTCTTTTTCTAAAGACATTGGAAACACGAAATATGTTGCCCAACATTTCAGCAACTAATAGACTGTATTTCTAGCTAAGGAACTGTCATTGCCCCTCCCTCCCAACCCCCTCCACCTCCCACTCAAGAGAGAAATAAAAATGCTTCATGGCTTCTTCACATGCCCTGTCTCAGGGGACTTACGGTCTCAACTTCAGTGCCGCATTCGCTCCAGCCAGCCTGCAGCACAGCATGAGTGCCATTGCTGATGCTCACATTGCAGCGAGGCTCCCCCAGGTACAGGGAGGACTCAGGGATGGATTCCTGATCCAAAAATCCCTTCTGGATGGCAAGGACAATCTTCTCGATTTCACAAAACACTCTCACTGCATCTTTAATGGAAATCTCCTGGGCAGGTTTAACAAGGGGAATGGGATACACGTGAGGAGGAACATCAGGAGCTGATGCAGGATCTGTGGTGAGAGGAGGCAGCACCACACTGGAGAATTTGGTGTCCTCCAGAGCCTTGTGCTCAGTAGTAGAGAAGTTCAATGAAGTCAGGGAGGAAACATGAGTCGAAGTCTGCAAATACGTTGCAGGTAAAACTGTGGTGGGTATAGGTTTCTTGTCCATCACTGTTGCCTCCTGGCTGGTAGGAAATGCTGAAGAGTGCCAAAAATAAAGGACTGATGTAATTTACAGATTCAGATTGATTTCATAAGGTAAAAGCAAACACATATGAGGAAATTCAGAGTTTCCTAGTTTCTGTGGGTTTTTATGTTTGTTTTTTGTTTTGCTTTGTCTTGCTTTAACCAGCTCTACCTGTTGTCAAAGCTGTGGCTTTTTTTGTTTGGTTGATTGGTTGGCTGGGGCGTTTGTTTGTTTGTTTCTGGTTTTGTTCTTTAAGAAAGAGCCCATGAGATATGTAAGGCACCATTGAGAAAAGCCTAAGTGCTTTATTTCCTGAGAACTGCAATAATTAATGTGTTTGAGTAAAGCTCGTACGTACAGCTTTTGGATGATCAGTGCTTGCAGAAGATCCACAACTGCAAGTCACTGAGCAGTGTCCAGATTTTTTTGCCTAGTATTGTGGTAGACTGCACACTTCTGGCTAGGGGATGCAGACAGGAACAGAGTCTGTTAAAAAAACTGGCCCCACCTGCGAGAAGTTGGTATCCACAGTATATGACCCTGAATGCTTTGGAGACACCATTTTAGGGGTGACTTGCAGGACAAACCTTATGTATCAGGCTCGTATTGCACATACGTACCCTGAGAGACACAGCAGGGTAGGAATATTTAATGATTCCAGGAAGAAAGTGAACAGGGGAAATGGTGAAGCAGAGACAGAGATCAATGTGTATGCCAAACATCCTGCTTCCAGCACAGGCTCTGGGGTTCATTGATAGTAGAAACAACCTAAGTATCTGACTTAGCACCCAGATAATAAACTCAATTTGCAGTGGAACAGGATGTGTCTCTTTGCACACACACACAACAATAAAAATCTCTTAAGCAGTTTTTAATAGGTTGTACATATAAATAACATTTCCCAAGCAACATATATATATGTGTGTATGTATATATATATACATATATGTACATATATGTATACATACACACACACATCATACTGGAGCTCCCCACCTTTCAGGAATGCCCCAAACTGAAAAGATGCTGATATGAATGTAAGCTGAAAAAAAAATTACAGGCTCTTTTCAAGTTGAACTCCCCCAAAACTCATTGTCACACTACTAAATGTGTTGGATAAACAAAACTGAGCAAAGGTTGGAATCAGTTCACAAATCCTTGTGACTTCAGCCAGTGAGTACCTTATCGCTGCGGTTACAAAAACAAGTACAAGTACAAATTACGGAAGAAACCTAAAGAATTTAGAAGCTTAAAGACTCATTACATGTCAGATAACAAATGATTCCGGGAAAGACAGAAGAAACTAGATGAATTGTCTGTTGCGAAACACTCATCTGTAACACTATATTAACTTTTTGTCCCTGCGGCAATACAGAGGTCATACTATCTGTGAGCTTTCTGTGAACTTTTCTGTTATCTCTGCTATCTCTGCTATCCCCTCTGCCACTTCTAATGGAAATAACTAACATTCCTGATAATCATATCTACTTCTAATGGCACACATGAGAAAACAGAAATATTAAAATGATTTTTAAAAGACAGCATTAAATATTAATATAATAACTCTCATGACAGATTATTCAAGTCAGAAATGCTTAAATCCACTGCAAGACTCTTTCCATTAGCATGTAGCTGAATACAACAAATCAAATTCATCCCTCACAAACTTCAAAGCCTGTGGGAAGTGTGACTTTGATCCAATAAAGATAATAATGCTAAGAGTTAGGTTAGCTGTTAGGTAATAATTTAAAAAAATTGCCTTCACAGTTTCTTCCAGGCCTTTCTGGATGCACATCAGCAAATCCATCATTGCAACTGCACTGGTAAAACCCAAGTGTGTTATAACATGATGCATCCGGGGAGCAGTCATCTTCTTCACTCTTGCATTCATCATAATCTGTTGGGTATATTTAAGCAAAACACAAAGGTGGAGAGCATACAAATGAAAATGTGGTGGTTCTGAAAAAAGGAGCATGATAGTACTGTCATGATATCTTGGTGGGATTGCACTTCTTGGTGTGAAACTGTACTGTAGGTGTCAGGCAGCTGCTGGGTCTAGAAGAGGTGGGATATTGGAAGCACAGCCTGATTGCATGGACACTGGCAATAACCCTCTGTACTGGGTCTAGCTGGGATGGTAACTTTCCCTGCAGCAGCCCATACAGTGCTATGCTCTGCACTTGTAGCTAAAACAGCAGTGGTATCACACTGGTGTTGTGTCTGCTGCTGAGCAGTGCTGGCACAGCATCAGGACTTTCTCTAGCCCTCCTAGGGGGTGGGCAAAAAGTGAGAAACATCACCAGGGCAGCTGACCCAAACCAACCAAAGGGATATTCCATACCATATGATGTCACACTCAGCAATAAAAGGTGGGAAAAGGAGGAAGAGGGGTGGGGTGGGCTCTCGTTGCGAAAACGTCTGTCCTCCTCTCCGAACACCGGCTACGTGCATTGAGGCCCTGCTTCAAGGACGTGGTCAAGCATCGCTTATTTGTGGGAAGTAGAGAGTAATTTTTTTTTTTTTCCCCTCTGCATTTCCACATAGCCTTTACTTGTTTTGTTATTCCCTTTCCCCCTTCCTCTTCCCCTTTTCCCTTTCCTCCCTTTAGTTGAATTGTTTAATTAATAATAATATTGTTAATAATAATAATATTGTTAATAATTGTTTAATTAATATAATATTTCCTTTTAATATATTTCTCTCTTTATTAAAATTATCCTTATCTCAACCCGTGAGTTGTTTTTTTTTCCCTTTACTTCTTCCCCTCCTCATCTGAGGAGGGGGAGTGAGAGAGCGGTTGTGGTGTTCAGTTGCCTAATATGGTCAAACCACCACACCCTCCAGCAGCAGTGCTGCCAGTGCTGCTTAGCAGCTGCTCACTGTAGGTACCCACAGAGCTCATATCCTTCTAAACTGACCAACAGCCCTGGGCAACATTTCTACTACCACCACCACGAGGAGGTGGTTAATAAATGCCCAGCATGAATGAAGCAGTTTGGAAAGCAGGGGGTCTGTGTGACTAGCCCAGGTTGCAATCTAATTGAAAGAAAAAATATGCTTTTCTTCCCTTTCTCTTCCTAAGGCCTAATCACTACTGTTCAGATATGAATGTAGCACCATCAATGAGATTCAGAGAGCAGCAGTAACCAAGCACCTGCTCTATGGGGACCTATCCCTGAAACAAGCCATCTGTTCTAACACAGCTTCCAGGGGCAGGCGCTCCACAAAGCATGAAATAACCACTATTTTACTAATTAACATAATATGCAACTTTCCAGATTCACAACTGTAAGGATAACAGGCAAAGAGAATGTACAGGACAGGCCATATACATGCTTCTGATGTCATTGCACCTGAGATTTTAATTGACATGTTATAACAATAATATTTGGACAAACTTATCATGTTGAGGATATAGAATTTGGTACTGTTTTCAGAGATGACACATCAATTTGTAGAACAGGATTCAACAGCACTTAGTCAGAAGACTAATTTTGATTGTTACTGACTTAAATCACATATAAAGAAAACAAGGTTTTACAATAAGCCATTGTGATGATCTTGGTAAACTGTGTTCTTTTGTCTGAACTTCCAACCCACAGGTTTATGAGGGAAACACACACTCCCAGTGCAGGAATTCACATTTTCATTTATTTGTTCCTTGGTTTCTGTCTCATGCAAAATTATCAGTGCAAAGAAGAGGGTAATGTGTTTTAAAAATAAAATTAAACAGAGCTGGTTATGTCCGTGCACGTGGACCTGTTTCCACTGGTACATTATAAAACCCTGACTTTGTGACCACAGTTTCTAATATCTCCATATCATCTTCTCTATAAAACTATGACTAGCTATAAACAAAAAGACTAGTTGGTTCCGATCAGGTGTGCCTCACTTCTTATTCTGTCTTTTAATGTTCTCTGAAAAAGTGTATTGGATGGATAAGCAGAAGTGATAAATGAGAGGGAACGGTGTCTCATCCGTGTGTTTTACAAGTGTATTCGCATCAAAAAATACATAATAATAATAGTTTTTATCATCTTTCCAGCTGAAGAACTATTGGGATATAGGCTGTTCCTTACCATTTATGGAGAGACTGCTCTTGTCAACTGTGAAATAGGAGCTGTGTTCAAAGGCATCACGAAAAGTGGTGATGATGTAATAGATATCCACATCTTCTGCAATCAGTAAATGGAAACTTACCACCGTGCTCCCATTAGTAATACCAGTTATCAAGACTTTAATCAGACCAGCATCCACCTGCTGAAGGACCTCAAGGGGCAGAGATTTGTGTATCTGGAATAAAAACAAAATGCACGTGAAAATGGACAGGTAGAAGCAATTACATTTTCAGCATTGTGCAATGCGCAGAAGATAATATTATGCATTACAATTGCTCTTCATACTCTGGAGGGAAGCAGGAGAAAAATCACTCTTTGTTTATAACATTTCCACTCTACTGCAGCTGAAGGAAAATGTGTATATTTAACTGTGAGCATTAAACAAGGTAAGTGATTAAGATACCTCATCTGCCACTTGGCACAGGTCCTTGCAAAGGCCTCTGATATCAGCAAGGGAGGGAGGAAACTGCAGGAATCGTAGAATCATGGAATCGTTTAGGTTGGAAAACAGAGAGAGGAACAGACACAGAGACGTGTATTCAACCTCTTCGTTTTCCAGTCTCAGCAACAGGAAGAGTGAGACAACGCTTTCAGGCCTGGATGAGGCAGGTAGCACCGGCTGCTCTGAGCTGTTGGTATTACCATCGTGCTTAGAAGCTGCCAGCAGAAGTGCAACAGGAGTTGTCCACGATAAAGGAGGTGCTCTCAGCAACACAAGGACAAATACCACACTGTTCTTGTCATCTTCTCCTGTTCCATTCTTTCCCTTTCTGCCATTTTACAACCGTGTGCTGAAAAGCTGGTCAGGCCTAAGTTTTCATCTTTTCATGGTTCTTGCCTGAGCTTGTGGACTTTAAATACACACACCTTGTGACATCCTCCTAGCCCATCCCCGATTTCACCCGGATTCCCTTCTCATCTTTCTCCTGAAGGTTTCATTTTACTGACACTTCTTTTTACCTCAGGTTTGGGATTTTTGTTTGCCTGTTTGTTTGGGATGTTTTTTGTGGTTGTTGTTGATTATGATGTTCGTTTTGTTTCTGTCCTTATCCATATTTTTCCTCAGAAAGCAGGACTCAGAGCTTGACAAGTATCACAGGGACATTCGTTTGTATTTGTCACCACTAGGTGACACTGCAGAACCCTTTATTCTGAAGGTTGCCTGATTTCACTACAAGTACCACACCCTAGGCCATCAAAATAACGGTTGATGAAGTGAGGCTAGAAAAGACAGAAAAAAAGACTGAACTTTTCAGAAGGAACTAAATAAATACATAATACCCTTGAGTATGAGGTTTTCTTGCTAGAAAAATAAAATATCTTGCGATCCATAGTTGTATCTGCCATTTCTGTAGCACCCACAGGAAACACCGGCAATGCCAAACCAGAAGAAATAGGTATGCCAGAAGAAGAGCCACAAGAGAGGAACATGAGCAGGACTAACACCAGCACCGGGGGAAGGGAATGCCTCTTGGTAACACAAATGAGAAGCAGATTAAGTATGAGTTAAGGGTGAGACAGAGCCCACACTAAAACCAATGTGCAAGCCTGCACAGCCAGCAGAGCCAGGAATGTGCTGGCATTATGGAAACTGAAAAGAAGCGAGTAAAAGGTACATCAATACGAGCAGAACAGTAAGATAGCCTGCACAAACCATGGTGTTTCACTCACAGAGCTCACCCCCCTGTCCATGCTTTGGCTGCACCTTCAGAAAGAAGGTACTGGAGCACACCTCTGCCCAGCTGCTACCAGCAGCAGCTTTAAGGATCTCCCAGACTGTGAATGAGCTCAAATTAACAGAGGGCATGAAATTTCACTGGAATAGTGAAGCTGCCTTAATCGCTGTACCAACACTCATCACACATTCAGATAGCTTTCATTGCAATTATTTTAAGTGTATTAAGCTGCATCAAATGGAGGCAACATCAGTTGCAACTGAGGGGTCACCTTGATAAGGCACTATCGGTTATTAGTTTTACATTTCTGTCAGTCAGTATTTAAGACACCAGAATTCAAATCAACCTTTGGCACTCTGGAATGTAACACACAACAACAAATGCATTCTCAGGTCAGACCTTTTGTTTTCCTGGCTTGTCTTCTTGAGGACAAGCCCTAGTTCTCATGATGTTCCTTTCACCATTGCAGAAGACAGGCTGAGCAAAACCCAGGAGGACTAAAACACTTTCTTACCCTTAGCTATGTTGTTCTTCAGTTGCAATGGAAGGAGGATGGTGAAGCTAATGTGGACAATGATGCTGCAAGTTGCCACATCAAGTTTTTACTTCATTCTCATCTACACATTATTTAAGGAACAGTATTTCTATTTGCTGTGCTGCCAATTTAACCATGTGGCACTTAAGTGCTGGGACAGCTCTATGCTAAAGAACATTATACACATTAGGATTTATAAATTCTGCCAACTGTAGATGGTGACTCCAAAGAGGTTTAAGAAAAATCATTGGCAAAATTTATTTAACTGAAACTTGATAGTGCTTTTAAAACACATGAAACTTTCTCTATCCACTTTAAAAGATCAATTTCCAACCCTTATAACCTGGAAAGGAAATATGCAGACCTTTTTATTTTCCTAAAATTTCTTTCTTTGGTGTCTGGAAACACAACATTTGTAATAAAACACTCATGGCATGTTTTGCTGTAGTTGATACCACTATATATACATTGCCTCAGAGGTAGGTGGAATGAGCACTCACAAACCTTGCTTGTGGCTGGTCCACAAAACTGGAGTGCTGGAAAAAGGAGTGGGTGCCTTACAATCACAGGTGGCCATTTTCTGACTGGAACTTTGAGAGCTGGGTAAAGTTGACACAAAGCTTACTTTGGTTTCTTTATGTAATCATTTTTCAGATTTTCCAAACATATTTGTATCCTTGGTTTTCTGAATTTATTATTTAACTGAATACCCCACAAAAAACATATACAATTTTAAGCCAATTTGAATAATGAGCTATCCCAAAATAGCCTTGGGCAGTGAGTGATGCTGAACGAAAGTGAGGTCAGAGGAGAATCCCTCCCTTTTCACTTTGCTAATCACGTCCCTTTCATTCTGTGGCTGGTTTTCTGATGTGACAGCTTGGGGCCAAAACAACTCAGAGAAAGCTTTGCTGCTGCAACACATCCAGAAAGGTGCAAATAAGTAATAACCAGTGGGAAGCCTATATGATACCCAAGAAAGCATCATGCACAGCTAAACAGACCGCACATTTCCCTCCTTACAGTTTTCATGCTGGCCTGAACTCTGCCAAAGTGTCGCCAGTGCCTCCCCCTGCAGACAGCCGTTTTGGTGACAGGCTGTAACTCTGTACACAGTGAGCGTCTGGGGAGGCTTGAGCACTGTTTGAAAAGGCAGACAATTGTCAGCAATGGATTTATCTTCACAGTTATCAAGGCCTCTAAAAACAGACAGAGAAGGCAATAAAACAGCCCAGTATATCCAGTGGTTTTCCAAGCAGAGTTGTTTGAGTAAACACCAGCAGGAACACACTTCTGATAACTTTAGCAAGAAATGAGGAGGGAGATACTGTCAGAGGCAATGCCTCAGCATTAAGAGAGTGCTAAAGGAGCAGCTGACATGGCCATGTGCTTTGATGTCCTGTGCTCTAATTAGAGGTGAGGGCAGAGGTGACTTAGCGAGAAACCACTCCCTTTCCAGATACAGGGCTACAACAAAGGATGATTATAAGGAATGTCAGCCTGAACGTGCTGTGACAAAAGGTAATCATAATCATACAGCTCATTAATAAGCTGCTGCACAGGACAAGGATAGCACAGCACTTTGCAAATATCCATTAACTTTTCAGCATATCCCCGGAGGGAGGAAATAAATAAGCCAGTATAACCAGATACGAGAAACAGGGGAAATGGAGGCTCCAGAGAATCCCCAAATCCTGGTCTCAGTCTAAAACACTGCTCAGTCAGGACTCAGACCTCCAAGGTACATCAGGGGATGCACATGTGGCATAAACCCTCCATGGGAAACAGATCAGACATGATTTCATCAAGACCAGTAGCAGGTCACATCCTTCGTAGCCACTTACTTCATCGACAAAGAGCTGAGCAAAGTTTTGATATTCCTCACTGCTTGCATTGCTAAAGCCCGGAGAGTATTTCACATTTGTTATCCGCACCACCCCATTAAGCTTCTGGACAGCTGTGAAGTAAGAAAAGATGATTTAAGTACATGCTCCATGGATTGTAGCCTATGGACAAGTGTGTGACAGTCATGGGTATGCATGGCCACATGGCGTGTGCATAACAGCAGAAAGCAAGCCCTCTAAAATGTAGTCAGGAGACCAACTGCCTAAACACAGGTCTCCAGCTCCTGGCTCTACTCTCTCTGTCCTTTGGATGCCTCTCAAAAAGGATACAGGTGTCCTGTGGGACTTACATGTTCCAGCTCTGTCTTGGATGCTCTGGGGCTTCTGAAATGTTGCTGTATGGCAATGTTCAGGCACACAAACTGCTCTCCTAACCTGAGCTCCTGTCCCAGCTCCCTCTACACACAACGGGGAGGCACCAGCTCTACCGGAGGACAAATCTTTCCATGGTCCTCCCTCCGCCCTCGGAGAAAGGTGAGAAGAGATGGATCCCAACAGAGTGTACGCCTCCTCCCTGAAGGTGTATATGCTGAATGACATTAAGACAGTCTCAAATGTTTTCGGTCATTTCTTGATATTGCTGGTTTTGGCATTGCTACCACAGACACTGAAGGTGATCACAAGCAGAAGAGAAAGGACTTCTAAAGGCATGATTCACACCCCTAGCATTGTTTATGGGCTAGCCAGACAAGGTGACCGATATCACGCAGTCCTGTGACCATTGCCAGCTGTCTTCACGCTGCCTTCCACCTACCAACAGATCATCACTCCTAGCATTATTAAGATCTAACACGTCAGTGGCTTTTATGACTATAGGATAGTCTTCATCAGAGTCTTCAAGAGCACTACCATCTAGATAAGGATTCTGTTTGAAATTGTTTCTGAATCAAGTTGTCTGTTTTTACTTTCGGGTGCACCAGCTTGCTTTCCTCCCTGCATATTTCTGTCCTGATTTTGACAGTATAAAAAACACCAAGTTCCAGCCCTGAGACTGTCATACTCCTACACTGAGTTTTACTCTCCCATGTTAGCTGCTTTTAGGGAAGCAACAAGAATGGAAAAGCAGAGCCCTGCGTAGACTGTATGGACCCCACTGCTTCAAAGTTGGTCCTAGTCATACTGGAGACAATAATGCTTTGAGCAGGGACAGGTGCTAGCAGAAAAGAAATAGTCATCAAGCAAAGCTTTGCAGAGGAGAGGTGGAAGTCATGCCTGCTTAAAGCAGGCCACAGCAGGCTGCCTTTATCCCAGCATGCTTCTGATCCCAAAGGAACCCTCACCACCACCGCCAGCAAGATCAATGGGTTTGGGCTAGCTTTCTGCTGTGGCTTATCCAGACATGTAAGCACAGGTATTTAGGAGATAAACCACATTAAGGTATCTGATGGAGAGAGGGGAAAATGTTCTGAACAATTTTCAAAAGAAAAAATAAAAATCAGCATTTAAAAGAGGTGACAGACTAAGGGTTGGCTGTTGACCTTCCAGGTCAGAGATGTTGCCACAAGGAGGAGCTCTGTATTAAACTTCTGCAAAAACGGGGTTTTGCCCTCTGAATTTCCTGCCGCGTCCTAGTGAGACAATGCTGTGGTGGCTCTTTATCTTGTTCCCCAGGCATCACCCCTTCACAGGCTTCTTTCCCTACAAAAGCTGGGCAAAATGACTTGGCTGAACATTTAATTCATCAGGAAAAGAAAACAGGTTTATATAAACTGAACTTGCTTGTGTGGAGTTCTTCATTTTTTTTTTCCATATGGAAGAAAATGACCCTCATTTTTTGTCAGTTAAAATGAGTTATTTTCATGTTTGTTTGTTGTTGTTGTCGGTTTTTTTTTAAAAAAAAGGGGGGGGGGAACAGTTTTTGTTTTGATTAAGGAAAAAAAAAGAAAAAAGAAAAAAAAGGAAAAAAAAAAAAAAAAAAAAACTTTTTTTACTCTTCCCTACTTTGAAAGGGGTGGGGAGAACAGAAAGCAAAGCTGTAAATAGAGTTTTTCAGTTCAGGTCTCTATGTTATCCTGTTATTCAGTCCAAAATGGTTCTTTCCTCCATTTAACAAGCAAGCTCAAAAACTGGTTATTTACCTGGCTCTGTTTCTTGGTCTCACCAACACTAGGCAGAGCGAATGATACAACATGAAGGAGACAGAAAACAAAAGCAGAAAAGCGTTGGCATGGCTGCCCAGAGACAGCAGGACTGGGGAAGTGGACGCCGTGGCACTGGTTCTCAGGACTGGTGGTATACTGGTGCCACAGGAAAGGCTGGAGAAACAGCAGAGCTGTCCTTGGATGACCAGAAAAAAAAAAGAGTTTCCAAGGAGAAATGAATGTGGGGGAACCAGAAGTGGGGCTGAGTGAATGGAGGCCCCTAGGAACATGAGACTGTAGGGCAAGGGAAGAGAAAAAAGCAGAGGAGTGTGGTTTGGGATCGGAGAGATGTGAACAGCATGAAAGAAAGAACAAGAACAAGCTGAAACAAAACCGAAATAGGTATCACTAACTTACACACTAAAGAAAAAATACCTTTAGTGATGGGCAGGCACAGCAGCATTCCTATCCCAAACAAAACCATAATTTAAAGGCCAAATCTGACTCTAACCTTGAAATATGATTCAGAAAAATCCCCTAATGAGCTGCAGTACATCTGCCCAAACCCAAATAGATGAAGCCCTCGCTGCCAGCCCAGTCACTCTCAATTAGAGCTCCTGTAAAAGTGGTGCATGGGTTTCCACACAGCTCTTGCCTTCTGGGAGATCTGTGGGGCTCTGCCATGGATTCTTGCTCCATGGAGGGGAACAGGAAGGCAGGTCGTCTGCCCTCACAGGTCTCTGAGATAACTCTGCAGGCTGCTGCTGCAGTAGCCTGGTGCCAGAGTACTCAGGAGAAACTGAGATGTGTGGCAGCAGGACAAGCAGCATATGTTTCAGTGAGCCACACACAGCACGCTGTATGATTTGCTCTGTCTGCTTCAGGAAGAAGAAATGTAATGTCGACAAAGCTAACTGTCAAATTATCAGAAAGTGAAATTATTTTGACATGCCAATTTAGACATAACAGTCCCAATTCCAGTGAGAAAACTATTTTGGCACAGACAAACTAACTTCAGACACTTTCAACCCAGACTACTGAGGACAACTGCTCATCTTTCTGGACTCTGAGTGAGGTTTTGCTTCCCACATAGTAGCATTGCCATGTGTGCATGCCCTGCTAGATGCATACTCACTGTGGTCCACAGCTGAGCTTGGCGTTGAGCTGGAAGCTGAAGAGAAGCCTGGCAAAGCTGGTGAGCCCAGAGTTGCTGTGTATTTCTCAGACCAGGAGCTGTTCTCTCCTCCTGTCTCTGTGTGTGTGTTGAGAGTGGTGTTGAAGTTGAGGGTGGAAGCTCCAGCATCCTCTGTGACCGGTGGAGCTGTGCTGGGGCCACCTTGAGAGTGGACTTGAGGCCCACCAAAAGCTGCATGACTTCTAGTGGCATCTGACGCTGTCTGATTTGATAACACTGGCAACGGTGAGCTGCTTTGCTCTTGAACTGCCGTGTCCGTGGGTGTATGTGTGAGAGCAGCTGCTTGCTGTGATGTATCAGAAGCCTCTGATGCTGAACTTTGCTGTGATGGACTTATGGCAGTCTGCGGCTCTGCTGTCACGGCCGGTTCCTCGCTGACTGCCATCTCCCTGGCCATGGGGCTGTTGTCGCTGCTGAAGTCCGTGTGTGGTTCCGTGTGTGGTGCCAGGCTTTTTTTCCAAGAAGCTGTAGGAGCACTGGTGGAGGAATGATATTGGGGTGCTTGCTTCTCGCCCAGGGGCAGCACTGCAGGCAGGTGTATGGTGGTGCTCACCTCGGAGCCTACAGCGGCCACCATCTCGGTGACAGAGGGGGAAGCAGAGGCTGCAGGGCTTACTTCAGGAGCAAACTCTGTGCTGCCTACTTCAAGAGCCGTCGTGTCAGTGAGCAGGTTCACGATCTCACCTGCAACACAACAAACACACTCGCAGTGGAACCTGAAACTGGACAAGGAGACACCAGGGCATGCCAGGTCTGGCCTGAAAACTGGGCTGAGACCACGCAGCCACATGCAATAGCATTACAGAAACAGGTCTTGGATATTTCATTAGGGCATTGTAGCATGTGTGATTTTTATGGCAGTGAATCTGGTTTGTGCCTAAACAAAGAAGCTGATTTGATTCCTGGGTCCCCTCTTCTGGATGGCAGGCCATGGATCATGACAGTGGAAGAAGTTAGGCACACAGATACCAAAAAAGGAAAAAGTATGCTTCATGTCTCTCTGCAATCAATCTTCATGCTAATCAAGGAGGTGCTCAGAGAGAGTGTATGCAAAGACATATGTAAGGTTCACCTTCGTGTTCAGAGAGGTTCTTCTTCAGCTACAGACTGCAAAGGTGCATTTATATACACTTTGTGTGCTATATAAATATTTGTGAGAAAAACAGGTAGGAAAACATGACTTATTCCAACTTTTCATGGCAAAGGGAAACTACATGCCCGTCTTTTGCTCACCCTCACAGTTTCTTCCAGGTCGGGTTGGATTGGTGTCCACAGTTGTCTTGCACCTGCACAGGTACGAGCCCATCACATTGATGCAATCTGCAAACACGGAGCAGTCATTCTCGGCGTGGGAAGCACATTCATCCCAGTCTGTAAGAGCAAAACCAGATCAGCCTGACAGCCCTCCAACTGACTGCACTAAGCTAGAAATCTTCACAGATCAGTCCTTTCTTCAGCATTTGAATCTAAGAATGTGGTCTGCTTTTTTCACCATTTGCCTGACAGACAGGCTCTGAGTGCTGCAGAATACTGTCTGTGTTGTTGTGCTGACACATAAAAATGAACATTTGTCCTTGTACTCTTAAAAATATTTTCTCCAGGTACAGATTTTTTTTCAGATCTTTTTTAGAATTATTATTTTTTTTAGAATAAAAACATTTTAAATGAAAAAAAAAATACCGTAGGTTTGTACTACACCTATATCATGAGCATATAGTTCTGCGTACAGGTACCTCCAGATCCACCAGATAATGAATAGTTCTGTTACCACCAGCTACCACTAGCTAGAATATTAAATAGAGTCTGAATCCAAATTATTTTCTGTTTCAGATAAAAGGTAAATGCAAACAACTCCCACCAAAAAAAAAAGCACTCCTCAGCTCTTAACAGAGGAAGTGCTAGAGGCAAAAACTCTTTTAAGAAACCACTTATTTTCACAGGTAACATAGCTGTGACTCTCTTTATGGTAGTCTCATAAAAAAGGTCCTGGTTCATCAAGGCATGAATATTCTGTAAGGATGTTCCTTAAGTCTAGTTTCAGCCACTCTGAATAAGTTAGAGAAGCTCCTTCCAGGGAGTTATGTACCAGTTTTATGGATGAATATCTTCACTCTTGAAGGATTGTGTTCTGGAGTCTTATACTACCATTTGCACCCTGCTCCAGCAGACAGGCAAAGTACGAGTTAATGCTTTGCACATGAATAATCTCAGTGAATTCCATGTGACCTCTCCCTGTGTGCACTCACTTGTGCATATACACACATTCACTGCCTCAGGGCAGAAAGTGAGGGAGAGCAGAAAACTGGACTGAGCACTGTGTCTTGGGTCAAATAATTTTGATCAGAGGCTAGAAAATTGTTTTGAACAATGTGTTGTCATAAGTGCTTCTTCTGCAAACATGCAGAGATTAGTCACTGTGATTATTACTCAGAAACAAAGGAAAGTCCCAGTCTAGAAACAGAAAGCACGGAGCATGTGTACATGCACATATGCATGCATCTTTTTGCTTGCACACAGGCTTCCCCAACCTCAATTCAGTTTTTTTTCCTTTCTTTCTCATTAGATAATTGTTGCCATTAGATAATTCCATGTGCCTATGGCCAGCATCTGTCTGTTAATTTACAGCTTAAGCCACTCAGAGGGAATACAGGAGTGGGCAGGACTGACTAAAGCACCAGCAATGAAAGTGTTCTCCCTGATGACTTATTATGCTGCGAGGTAAATGTGGCTCTTGATGGCTTCAAACACCACACAAGAGATGCTCCAGTGCTAATTGCCAAGTAACTTACATTCTCTGGCTCCATGGGCTCTGGGGGTTTCTTTTCCCATTACTTAGCTCAACTTTTTAAGCAGCCCATCTCTGATAGTCACATTCAGTGACACATCAGGCAAAAACACTGATCTTGTTTCCTCAGTGCTCCATGGCACTAGTACATGCACTCTCTGGCCTCCCCCTTTTGGCAAGTACCTTCCCCACACACACCTCAACCAACAGTCCTACTCCAAGCATAATAATAATAATAATAATAATAATAATAATAATAATAATAAATAATAATAATAATAATAATAATAATAATAAACTACTATGTTGCTCTGATTACACATTGTAGCTGTAGGGGGTACATGCAATGGGTAAAAATCCATGAAACTCACTGCCAAATGATGTTGCAGATGTGAAATGTTCACGTGACTTCACAGGAAGCACAAAATTTAAAATTCAACTCAAAAACTCGTGGAGGAGAAACCCAAAGAAATCCCTTTGGATTCAGGGAATCCTGGAGCTGAAAATGATTGGTGGCTAACAGAGTGTTACGGAGGGACGTTGCCTACACTTGCTATATTCTTGCATGCTATTATGCTATATGGGCCTTGAGCCTGACTCTGCACAACTCCCCTTGTCCTTCCTTACCATGCCTCACAGAACAGACAGTTCATTGCCTCTATTAATCATGGCAGAAAGTTTACTAATTATACAAGACTACAAAGAGAGATGCTCTGTTCCTTGCAGTTGTGCTATATCCCTCCTGGCTTCTCATCTTTGCAGTTCCAAGGCTGAGCTCTCTCCTCTGCCACAATCACCAAACCAAGCACATTGCCTTTTGGTGGCCACCAAGGATCCAGGTGGCATTGCTCCATGGGTGGAGGAGGAGCCAGGTGGTCTTACTTCCAAAGGGCCCATCCCAGGCAGAGGTGAGGAAGCAATAGAGCCTATTATACAAATCCTTTCTTGAGTCTGCCTCCCTGGAGATCTCCAAAAGCCACCTGGACATGGTCCTGGGCAGCCTGCTCTGGGTGGCCCTGTTGAGCAGGGGGATTGGACCACATGGCCTCCAGAAGTCCCTTCCTACCTCAACCACTCTGTGATTCCGTATTTCCTCTATGCACTGCACTCCTTGGCCTTATTTTCCACATTTGACTTCAAGAAACTCATGTCAAACGAATGCTTCTCTGTGCAGAATGAGCTCTAGCCCTAAGGAGGAGTGGGGGAGCTGGTTGCTCTCCTGGATAAGAGTGCTGCTACTGGAAGCCATCTGGCTTTCGTGCAATAAATAAATAAATAAATAAATAAATAAAATATCTCCTTCTTCTTCCCCACTCCTTCAGGCCCAGGACACACACAGTCCCTGTACAGGCAGAAGAGTATCAATAATGTTTGTAAAGGATTTTGGCACGTGCCTGCATCTTGCAATTCAGTTCCTGTTAGCACTGCGGTTTGCAGGCTTCAGGTGCAGTTTGTCTCTTCTGTTTTTTCCTGTCCTCCCTAACCTCTGTATGCTCTGCAACTCCAAAGGGAGTTTTCCCTAATTGCAGCAAATAAGCTTTTAAGGGCTCAGTACACGGAGAGAGAAGAATAGCCCATTTTGTTGACTTTGGCAACCCTTTGAGCTCTGGCTGGCTCTGCCAGCTGGGAAACCTGAAGCCAGAACTTAGCCCTTTGAAGATAAAAATGGTGATTACTGAAGATCAAACAAAGGCCTAGTTTAACATAAATTCCATACGTGTTTCTTCAGTCCTATTCGCTAAGAGGACATTTGGGAATTTCTCTGACTAGATTTCCTAAACCCTGGCCCAAGCACAACTCCACAGCCTTGAAGCACAAAACCATTTAGAGGGCATGAGTATCTAAAGGCTACAAATATCCCAGAGTAATCCTGTCCTCAGATCAGTGTGAGAAAGATATTTCAAACTTCCCACAGCTCACAAAGGAGAGAGAGAAAGGAAAATTGATGTGGAAGTTAAGGGCTCCTCTCCTCCTTAAACACCATGGAGGGAAGTGGTGCCCGCAGCTACCTGGGGGCAGACCGTGCTCCTTCTTTGTGGCTTTCCCTCCAACAAACGATCAAAACCTCACATTCTTTGTCTTCCTATGACGTCCTTTTCAGGAAGAATGCTGGTGATGCTGTGCGTGATCAAAATATCAACACTGTTCTGTTGTTAAAAAAAATAATAATAAAATAAAATAATAACATTTAAATTACCTTCTATTGCAGAGTTCTGCTGATCCAGCAAAAGTACAGAGCCATTGTACAGGTAAGAAAGCATCGGGGCAAAGGTGGAGGCATCGACTGGAAACCCAGGGTCCTGCACAGCAATTCTGAGCCTCACAATGATGCTCCCAGCTCGCAGGGATTCGGTCTGCACTTTCAGTTTCCCAGTCTCATATAAAGCAGTAACGTTGGGTGGAAATGAATTCGCAATCTGAGTAGAATTAGAGAAGCAGTGACAATCAGAACCCAGCAGCAACAGGTGACTTTTAAAACCATGGTGGTACTGTTTACAAAGGTTTATATACATGCAACATCAGTAGAAAATGTGGTAAAAAGACAGAAAAGTTTCAAAGTGTTTTGGAGGTTATTTACACACACAAGTGTGTCTCCTTGGTGAAAAAGAATATGTGTTTGAGACAGCCCACCTTCAAGGAAGTATCACAATTACACCACAGCTGATTGTCAATCAAGTAAGTAGGTATATGAATTGAACAAATGGTGTTACTCTAAGCATTAAATACTGATGTCAGTATATGAGCTAGGCAGGGATTAGCGGTTTTGCCTCACGTCCCTAGAAGACATCTCTGTTCTTGAGACTTTTGTTCATACCTCCAGCTCAAAGCATGCCTTTGAGCATTCAGAGCAGCACCATAAATCAACTCAGCTTTGCTCCTATTCAGCCAGTTTGCTCCAAAAATTCCTACAAACAAGCTGTTTTAACTGACCTAAGTTCAGATCTGGGTGAGGAGGCAAGAAAAAGAAGAGAGAGGAAGTGAGAAGGGGATGCTCTGCACCCAGTGAGGCAAAAGCAACACAGATGGGCATCACTCCTTTTCCTTCCCAACTTCATGATGTCACTTAGGTCTGCGTCAGCCTCAGAGGAGATTCACAGACAAAAATCCTCCTGCACAACAAAAGCGAGCCATTTGCAGCTATGGAAAATAAAACCACGTCAGGAGGTTTGACTTGCAATTTCTCATGAGTAAACGCCTCTTCTGGGCTGCCTTTGCAAATACAGCTCCAATGTCGTTGCGGTTATTTATTTATTTATTTTCCCCTCAGATTTATACTGACAAATGTTTATGAGTCCCCCTTTGTTTTGGAAAAGTCTAGTTTGGGATCAAGATCTGAATTCCTCTGTCTGGGCCCTCTACTATACAGCAAAACTGTAAGAGACTGCCGTATCTGAAACATCCTGCCTGTTTGGGAAGCTGCGAGCTGGAAGCAGAGCTCATGACTCAAGTTTTGTTGATGGCCGATTACACCTGAGCATTGACAGTGGCCGCACGTGGGCATGCCATGAATGGGGCTGGGGAAGAAAGCCTGGCCCCACCACTTTGCTTAAAGAAAAAAATCTCTGCGAGCAGCCAAACACTTAGGGAGAGGACAGCGCTGAAATGAATGCCAGCAATGTCATTTCAATAATCCATTAAAAAGCCTCAAGTCAATTTACTGTGCGTTTACTGCCAAAGTAAAGATCCAAGGAAAGGAGTCCCTGTTGCATGCCTGGATTTCTAATTCCTTTACTCTTCTGTAAGGGAAAATTCTCATAAGCTCCATTGCTAATAAGACCAAGGGCTTGATGTGTTTATTCAGTTGGATTTTGTTTTAATTATAAAGAAAGGTCATAGGAAACAATATTATAATTTCCAGGGGACATTTGAGCCAGGCACAAAATACTCTATTTCATTAAATAAATTCTAAATTGAAGAAAAATACATTACCCAGATATACTTTAGCATTACCTCTGTAAGCAACAGTCTTGAAAATTCTTCATATGCTGGGCTGCTGGCATCACGAAAATCGTCAGTGAAATTGTAGTTGAGAATCCTCATATTAACACCAAATATCTTAGCCTCTGTAGGACACAACATCAAAACACATATTGACAAAGCAGAAGAGGAAAAGATCCAGTCAGAACTGATGCACCCAGACCGAAATGTTAGATGCATAGCCCAGCACTGAGAGCCAGCAGGAACGGAGTGTTAGAGTTGGATCTGTACCCACTATCACCTGCCTGGCTATTTACCTGTTTTAACGTTTTGATGGGAGATGCTGGTTTTTCCACAGGTTTCATAGCTGATCCCCACTGAATACATCACACCTGCTTCCAGTCCAGATACATTCATTTTCATTTCCTCTGTTTTCAGGTTTTGTACTATCTCCTTGCCCTTGAACACTTGGACTTGGAAAGTATGGTTTAGTGTAGACTCGACATGCCAGGACATTTCAAAACTAGTGCTGGTGACACTGAAGATTCGGTGGTTTCTAATTGCAGAGGGATCTATTGCTGTCCCAGGAAGAATCATCACAGAAAAAGCAACATTTCTTCTTTAAAGCACTGTGATACCACAAATCCATTATACACAAGCACATTGACAGTCAGTAGAGGAAGCTCCTCTTTACATAACGTCAGGACATATTTGGTCCCCTCATCCATGAACCATCCCACTAGACTGATTAATTGGGTGTTTACTCTTTATTTCCTTTTACTACATATTTCTGTGTTGAATTTCTAGTAACACTAATAACCATCCAGTGAGCTACAGGTTCACGCAGCAGAAATTAGTTTGGAGGAGTGAATCTGTGTACTCTACATGTCTTTACACCTGCTTTGCTTGTCACTTTCATCATTAAAATGCACCTCCTCAGGCAAAGGCTGCCTTGATTTATGCCTGGAAAAACCCCACAGATGGCAGGTTTTACAAGCTGGGGGCAAAGCAGCGGTGAGCATTTCACCTATTTATGCCATGCTAGTCCAGCGCAATCATTGTCATGCCAATGGGAGAAGACAGAACCCTTCAGAGATGATTTCCCTCCTCGAAGGAGGAGGAGGTGTCTAAATCGGGTAGGGTGAACTGCCTTCTGCCTGTCCCCAGCAACTAAAGAGCTGAGATAATGAGGACAGACTGGGCACACCTCCTGTAGACAGCTGGGGTCTGGTTAGAAGAACATCAGCCCCCACACTAAACTAGAGGACCACAGCGTGCTGCTGCCATGACATACATTCTTTCATGCTAATGGTTAGCCTAAGGAAAAGGGTTGTTTTCTTCAATTATTTCAGTGCGACACTGTTGTTTCCAGGCCTCTGAGCCAGGTGGGCACCAAAAGCACTAACGGCCATACCACCCCTGCTCTAGAAGGACTTTGGTCTAATTGCTCTAGCTTCAGTTTGGATCAGAAGCTGTGGACAAAGATGAAGATCAAGAAAATTCAGCCTGCCTCTTCGAACTAGACAAAGAACTACTTAAAGCTATTTCCTCCCACAAGAAGAACAGGATGTTGTTAAAAAAAGATTGTGACCATTCTCATCTGAAAGGACTGAAGTCACTGATACAAAGATAACTGTCAGGCTTTGTTCCCATCACAGTCACTCAGACAGCTGTAGTGCACAGCAGGGAGCATTCACAAAGGCTGACTTAAATACAACATGACTGTGGCCAGGTTCTCTGACTCGTGCCCCACCAGCATCCCAGTGGCCATGGCCAGCAGGAGCTCCTGCACTGGTGGCAGATCCTCCTGTACCTCAGTGTGGGACAAGCCCAGGATGTGCATGCAGCAGAGCCCAGGGACAAGCAAGTGGTGCCAGCCTCCCACAGCCCTTGCTGGCGTGTTTCCTCATGCTGGAGAATTTGGGTTACCTGTGGCAGGACCTGTGTTTGAATGGCACACCAGGCACCAGTGGCTCAGGCCAGGCCCCCTCTTCCAGCAGCAGCTGTGGGAGTAAGAGTGGGGCTTCTCCAGGGGTCACCCCACAGCTCCACAGCCCCTGATCCAAGTCTCTCATTTACAGGACCCTCTCTCCTGCTGTTTCTTTAGGAGGAGGCTCACTCCAAAACTACCATCAGCTTTTGTGAACACCCTCTTGTAACTCAGATAGCCCCAGGAAAAATGGATCACCAAGTGCCTGAATTAAAGCAAGACAATATTCATTCAGACCCAAAGTTACTTACAGCACCCAGCATCTGTAGACTGGTTAGTTGTGGACAAGAGACTTGAATTACTTAGAGATGGAGAGCTGTTGCTAGCGTTAATGGGATCCAGTTCTGAGCTTGGAGTAGACAATACCATGCCTAAGGGACAAACAGCATTATCGAAGAGTTAAAGCATTCCTAACAAAGCAAATCCAAAGAAATACCATTCACATTTTCACCAGCTGAAAAGTAGCATTAGAAGTAATATAAATAGAAATTAAAATAAATGTATTATCATATCACACAAGCATAAAGCAATACATTATCTCAATTTTTGAGATTAAAGGATTGTTAAATTGTTTTCTAACTAGAGCATTGGATCTGCAAGCACTGGTTTATCTCATTATCTTTAAGCCTATTAGCAGGCTCATTGGTGTCTGTTGGCTGTAAGCACATGCCTATATTTGTTGCTGAACTGGTGCTGAGAAGAATTATTTCATGCATCGCCGAACTCCAGCTGCCTCCAGCAGAGGACTCACTAACAGTGCAGCAGCTCAGGGTGGGACTGGACAGCCGTGGAGTCCAGGCTGCAGTCACACAGTCAAAACAGGAAGGAGACCTCATGTACAAATAACGTCACTAATCGTATCCCCCCTGGGAGGTTGGGGAGGTGTACTGACAGTGAATGACTTGCTCTGAGTAGCAGTCAGGGTTTGAAGCTAGAGATTTGGGCAGGTAAGGACAGCTGCAGGTGAGATATGAGAAACAGCCTGGAACTTTTAAATAAATACACTGCGTTTTGTCATAAGCAGCTAGCAAGCTGCCTTATACAGTGTCTTCTGCCAGCCTGAGGAGAAGGGGCACTGCATGCTCCAGAAAACTTTGCCATGTAGATGGTTCCTGCTGTTGATCATAAAGCCCAGCAGACATATTTTCTGTACTTCCAAAGTGGCACCTACATTTCTTACCTTCCTTTCCTGTGCTCAGCTGCTGAGGATTGACATCTGCATCTTCACTCTCAGGGTTGCAGCTGTAGTAACCCTCCAGATTTACACAGGTGTTTTGCTTAGGACAAGCATTGAATTCAGCATAGGAACATTCATTGACATCTAAGAAGAACAACAACACTTAGACAGATACTGACAGCAGCATCAAGATTGATCTGCAATGTATATAGACCTGCTCTGGGTAGGATAAATTCTGTATAAATCTGCAGTAACTCTGCTGAAGCAATTTCAGATTTATGTGGGCACAATGAAATCAGAATGTTGTCCTTCCCTGAAACTAGCCCCCATTTGGTTATAACCCCATCACTTTTTAGTCAGATTATTTGGGTTAAGATGAAAATTAGCAGCAGCTCTCTCTTTTAGTTCCAGGGGGCCATCCAAACCTGAGACAAGTCAGTGGCAGGGGAAGGAGATCTACCCAGGGATCTCACTGAAAGCTGGACAGAGTTTTCAAAAGTAAATACAGAAACAGAAGCGATGACAAATGGTGCTTATGGATGCATTTCAGGACCGAAAATAT
Source organism: Heteronetta atricapilla (assembly GCA_011075105.1). Lineage (NCBI taxonomy): Eukaryota > Metazoa > Chordata > Aves > Anseriformes > Anatidae > Heteronetta > Heteronetta atricapilla. Next base: position 114,432,080 of record CM021731.1, on the reverse strand, counting down.
TCAAATAACTATGCAATAATAAATAGATTAAATTATTTTAAACCAAACACATTTAAATATTTACCTAACATTTATAAAGTGGGTTAGTAAACAAATACTCCTTGTTTCATGCAAGTTTCTGGAAGCATCACAAGTCCATAACAACAGAGTATATCTGATTCCCAAGAATATTTCAAACACTTAAAAATCTGTTTAATACGACTAGTGATTGTGCTACAAACTTGAATACCTTTGCTTTTTCATATGAAGAAGGGCTATATTATTAGGAGAAAATACATTTATTTGAGGAAGCAGAAGTATTCCACTCCAAACTACTTATTCCAAAATTAACTACAGCCCTCTCTTCATCCTATAGTATCTGTGTTACAGCCATTTTTGCAAAGGTTAGAAGATCCACTACACTCTGGTTTTGAAAGCCAATTGATAGTCATGTAGACAAAATCCCAGGTGAAGAGGGATGAAGCCCCCTGAAAAGGCTTTCCTCAGTGACAAGATTACAATATATAACCTTGCACATCCGTGTCAATCACTTCATAGACGCGCTTCACAATGTCTTTCAAGGAAGAAGAAACCTCTGCTAGTGGAGCTGGTTGATGCAGTCCGATGAGAACCTGAGATGCCACTGTCCCAGAGTATATTTCTGCTTGGCTACTCTGGATATGGTACACAGAGACATTCAAGGGCTGTAATGCACCAGTAATCTGGAAAACAGGTGAGCAAACACTTTGGTATCTCATTTCTTTATCAGTACATCTGTGTACAAATAAGACGTACTCCGTGCAATGATTATCATCAGAAACTGAGTGCAGAAAGCACCAATTCAGAAAATTCAGGAAAGCAGCAACATTTAGTTATATATTTATGCAAGGTGAGCTCTTCTTACTATGACATTTCACAAAAAAAGTTACAATATAGTAAATCTAAGTTAAGGAAGGTGTGGAGCTGCATGTCAGATCTTGCATGCTTAGACAGGAGGATATAACACAAGAAATACAGGAAAAATCTCTTTAGCATGTAATGCTTAAACACCTAAATTGCCATAGACAAAATATGCTTCAGACAGGCTTTTAAAGTGCACTCAAACTGTCCAACACTCCCTATGTCAAGCAACTAAAAGGACTGCTGGCAAAGGGAATAGAAAGAAAAGGGAGAAAAGCAATAGGCTGAGGAAGAAGGCTGGTACTGAGAGCCATGGAGAAACCTTAGGACTGGCCAAGTCATCACAACAGGGAGTCAGGAAACAGATCAGGGTGGTGGTGATGGGCTGAGCATTCAGAGTCAGTACAGCAGACAAGGCCTGGAAAACATTCCTTTGAGTAGTGGTTCATTGCTAATCTTCATTTCTTATTTCGTATTTGTTGAGTGTTCAACTCTGCCATAGCTTGCTTTAGACCGACTGTAAGAGTCTTAGTAGATCACTGCCCACTACTCCTTACCACACAGGGACTGAGCCAAGGTTTCTCCCTTTTTTAGGGTATCACAAGTGGGAATTCAGGTAGGAGGAAGGATTAAATTCATGCAGCATGCCCACACTACTGTTATTGTCCATATTCTCCTGCCTGTCAGTGCTAAACTGGGATGGGAGAAGTTTCCTTTGCTACTTGCCCACACCTAGATGGAAACTGTGGAGGATCAGAAATGAAAACAGAGTGACATAGGGAACTGTCTTCTTCGGTACCTCTCAAAGGCCACATCTAAGCCTGGTCTTCTCCATGAGATGGTGACATGTACTAGGGAAAAGGCCTGGAGGGTCTTTGTCCAAGTTCATTGAAGCCTTTCCTAAATACCACTCAATGGACAGAGAGATCCCCCTTGTCCAAACATGGCTGTAGCTTGTAGCCTGGCTCCTTCCTGTAGATCTCTCTTTAAAGAAGTGAGCCAGAAGGGCAAACACCTCACACCCTTGTTATGGTTTGGTTTTTTGTTGCCTCAGATTCTTCCTCCCTGCTGGGGTGCTGAGAGGCAGGCCGCGCTGCTGCCCTGTGGGCCTGCTCATGTTGTTACCATGGCCACTGCTCATCCACGCAGGAGGCAGAGCCTCCGACTGATGGAAAAAGCAATTCCCTGCTGTCTCCTGGGGCTCTGCTGCTGTGGCAGAGGTGACAATGAAATGCCCTTGCTCCAGACACAGTCCCTCACCACCAGCCTGGGTTCTCACTGCGCTCTGGCGCTGCAGAATCCACCTCCCGTGTAGCTCCCAGCGTCATGGATCTGAGCTCTCTCTTGAAAGGTTCAACTCAAAACCAAACTATACAAACCATGAAATCCAGACACAGTCTGTCATAAACCCAAAACTGAGCTGAGCTGAAGCTGGAGTAGAGAAGGAATAAAACTATTTCAGACTGCAAAAGCTCTCTCTTCCTCTTGGCAGAGATCTGAAAAATTTACTATACAATCTACTAGATCACTTTTACTTGAGCCTTGTGAGGATGAGGCTGACATTCACCATCTAGGAATATATGAGGGCCAAAAAACAGGAGGAGCAGCTGGCAAGGTGGTGCCCAGCTTGGAGGACCATGGGCTCCCTCCTGGGCTGAAGCAAGTGGTAGTTAGTGAGTAACAGAGATGTGGACACAATGGGCAACACACGAGAGTGCTTGAGTTTGTACATACCATGGAGTGCAAGAGGCGTGAATGATTCAGAAGGTGGGAATCCACTCTGATTAATTCATTGAAATCCATCTTCACCAGCACTGTCACGTTGTACCAGAATATCCTTTCTGAAGTGTACAAAATAAAACAGCCAAGGCATCTGAGGTAGGATGCTATAGAAAGCTACAGAGCTGTAGGCAGGCTCCGAGAAAACAAGGCAAACTTTAACTTTGAGATTATGAAGAGCCCATGTGCAGCCATCAGCTACTGCTCCAGTCACCATATGCTGCAGACAGCAGCATCAGCTGAGGAGGAGAAGCCATGTGAGGTCCAACAGACCTGTAACACTCCCTGCTCAGCCTCACAGGCTCAAGCACTGAAAGCGAATATCCTGGAGCTAACCCAGGGCAGATTCCCATATTTGTTTTATGAAGAGCTATGGTAACAGTTGTTGTTCTGCCCACTCCCACCCTCAGAAGGAAAAAATAAGCACATTTCTATTAGAAGCAGTCCTGGATTTATCAGTAACGTACCCTCTGGCTTTGGATCCACACAGCCCTCTCCTTTGGATGAGTTGCAGCACTTCTTAAGCCCTGGACATTCAGCATCGAACGTGCAAGGATAATCAGATGTTTCCATATTCTCCATTGGACAGACACCAGGTCTTGAGGCAAATACACTGGACCTGTTGAGCGCTAAGTAACAAAAACATTTCTGAGAACAAAAACACACAAAATTGTTTCCATAAAACCCCGACATTTAATTTATAGCAAACACTTCCTCCTCATTTTAGAAATGTGTCTGTACTGAGGTTTTCATGGGGACAAAACAGGAGCCTAAATGCCTTTATTTCACTTCAGAAGTGTAAAAGATCTCAGAATTTTCTCACATTCATGACATTTCTGCTACAGAAATATTGAACTGATAATTTTCCACTAATGACTATGTATAGACAGATAGATAGGCAGCATGGTAGATTAGATAAATAAATGGATTCTAAATGTGGATAAAGTGGGAGCGCTGCAAGACAGAAAATGTACATGGTGCCAGCTATGACTAATCCAAATGCTGTATAATGATCAAAGCAAACAGGTAGTGTCTACACTAGAAATCAGGAGTTTTTATTTAATCTTTTCCATTCATTTTGTGGTTACAGCTTTTTGATCCTACAAATTCTTGATCCATTAACCAGGCAATTAAAGTCAGCCTGGAGAAAAATAAAAGTTCCTCCTGTCATAGAAGGTTGCAGTGTGGGAAAACCACATTCAACATAATAAAGTCCTCAGCAAATGAAAGGTCTATAGCAAACTATAGATCTATTAGGAACTGCCGTTTCTGAGGGTTTCCAATTTCTGTTATCCCAAGGCTCTGAATAAAAGTAAATCTGAGGTTTCTGAGAAGCAGAAGGAAATAATGAATCTATGACCTTTGGCCTCAGCAAAGTAAGCTTCTTAAAAAGGCAAATGATACTGATTCAACGAGTTTTAAACTAAATATCTGTCACTTGCTGCCACATGCACAGGCCAGGTCCCCGTCTCTTCCAATCCATGTTAGACTGGAGCCGATTGCAGAGAGCCTTGGCAGATTCCATAACAGATCTCATGCTTAGCACTCCAAATCCTCCATTCAATCTTCATCCCAGGGATAGAGCTCAATGCCTGGCATGCAAAACTCAACATGTATAATTTTCAGCCACTTTTGCATCTGGGCATGCTGTCATGTTTGCATAAAGAAATAGTACATTACAAGCAGTGGTTCCAGAGGTCCCACAGTATGCTTTTCAAGGGTCTTTGAAAGGTAATTAAGAAAATTAAGTATCATTTAATAATAGGGGTCCACACTTCTGCTGAAAAAAGTGCCAAACCCCATACGCTGGGGAACAGTGAAGGCACCGAGTTGAGACCTCTCAGCAGCATGCAGGCTATTTGCACATGTAACTTTGAAGATTTGCATGTAGAATATACAGGACAGCACCTCTGCACACTCTGTTATATTGGATTTGATATACTCTGTTTGGATACCCTTGGTACAGTCAGTGAGCATACACTTCAATGGGTCTGTGAGCATCTTTCAAGTAGAGTTGGTGTTAGACCCACAAGAGCTCTGGGAAGCAAATAAGGAAGCTCTACCCTGTGCAATCTGACCCAAGCTACATCTGGGTCCAGCAAGCCATGTAGTCCTGTTCTGCTTCCCAGCATGGATCAGGACCCTTTGCTTCTGACTCTGGGATGGGTGCTGCAGATCATTCCCTCAAATGGGTCCTACTTCTGGAAAGCCTCTTCCTGATTTATAGTCCAAAGTTATAGTAATATCTCTGTCACCCTTAAATGAGCCAGGTGAACCCTGGTAAACTGGACTCGAGCATTAAAAATCTCTCCATCTCTAAGATTCAGGTGCAGTTCCAGCGGGTTTGAAGTTCAAAGCAGCTTTTTCCACCCAGGTCCTTTTCTGCCATGCTGAACTGTGGTGTAAACGGTTTAATGGGTCACGTGCAATCTCAGAAAACACTATTGAGTCCTGGCTGAGTGCCACCCTAGCCATTTATCTAAAATCTAAAGGTCATCATTTTCGCATCAGCGGAAGCTGGGATGGATTCACATCACATTTCTGCCTAATCACGCCAGATGCACTTTGCAAATTTGATTTACTCTTTCCACTTCGATCATCTTTAAGGATGGTCACCCAGAGCTACGACACTAACCATGCAACACTGCCAGCACCAGGGAGCGAGCTGAGCAACTCATCCATCAGTCAGACAAAGTATAGACTTTCCTCCTCTGCAGAGGAAAGAAGTCGTGCAGAAGGAGAAATGCAGCACTCAGTGCTTAGCAACTGAAAGCACACTTACCAACCTGTCCCCAGGAGAGCCACCAGGCTGGGGGATGTTCCAGGAGATAGGTGCTGAGGGACAGCATTGGCTCACCTGCAGCCTCCCTCCTCTCCCTCCTGACACCCAGAGCCACCAGGTTTCACCCAGAGGGTGTGGTGGAGCGGAGCAGGGGACCAAAGCTCTGCACTCATCTCAGGCATCAGAAGGTGGAGACAAATCTGTGATATTACAGAAGGAGCTCCTGGCAAAGCCTGTTGCAAAGGCAGACTGACAGTTTTCATCATACAACCCTGTTTCCAGGGTCTTTGAGTGTTGCTAGCCTTCACCTGCTCAGATGGATGTTATCGGCCCTGTCCAGGATTTAAAAGGGATGGAGGACAGAGTCTAGATTTGCAGGCTCAGCATCTGACAGACTCTCAGTGCTCTTTCCCATGAAAAGCCTTATTATTCACTGCAACATGTTCAGAAGCTGGGGGGTGAAATTCAGCAAGGACACAGCAGTGGGATGATGGGGGAGCACGGCCTTCCAAGCACAAAAGCAGCCTGTGCATGCTCAGGAGAAACTTGTTGAGATTGAGCCAGAAGGTGCTGATCCCACCAGCACCACCATGACGTGACCATGTTCTGCCAAGGTGCCACTCATACCAGCAAATGATGAGAGCTGGCATGGCCCATGGTGAGCCCACAGCCATCCTGGGGCTTAGTGCAGTTGGGAAAGGCACTGGGTGGTGAGCTGAGTGGGGCAGATAGCTTGTGAGGAAAGGCTACTAAGGAGACTGGGGACTTTGCTGTAAAAAAAAGGAGTAGGCTGAGGGGGATGCAATCAGGATTTACAAAATCTCTGGTGACAGCTCAGGCTGTGGGGACAGCTGTGCCACAGCTCCCCGCTGCCCTGGTTAGACGCAGCATGCATCGTCTGCACACAGGGGCTGGAAGGTCCCAGCCCTGCTGGGGAGCTACCAGGACACCTGAAATTAATTTTTTTATTATTTTTTTTTTACATTACATTTGTTTTTCTGAAAATCTGAGGAAGTTATGCAACACAAAGCACTTTCCAAATGAACTTTGCAGATCGAGAGCTCTCACTAAGAAACTTGAGATTAAAGGTGTCTGGGCCTTCTTATTTCAGTCTTTTTGTACATGTGCCAAAAAAAAAGAACCTTCATCACACGCTGATGCACTATTTGTCTCCCTGGACAGGGATCAGTCAGAGTGAGATGGCAGATAAGGAAGGAGCTTCTTGCCTGTAGCGCTCTGGTTTCACCTTAGGTAGCATGATAGAAGGTGGGTGCCAAACCAACCACCAGAAGTAACCACACCACAGACCCAGGCAGACAAAACCTGCTTGGAGAATTGGACCCTGCCTCTGCCTATTAAAAAAATCCTGCAAAATACCAGGGAAGTCTCCTGCAAGAAGCTCATAACCACCTTTCAGATACATGGGTTTCACAGGTCCAGGAACCGCTCTGGGTTCAATAGCTCTGGGACCTGCTCAGCAATCGGGGGCTGCTCAACCATCACTATCAAGGGCACAGGGCTCCACATTCCAAGCACGATGGTGCTGGAGGCAGCACTGGGCACTCCAGGGATAAAAAGAATCAAAGAATAGAAATCACACCCTCGGTGTCCCAGAGTGGGCACGCAATGATGTGATCCAAGTCTCGCTGCAACTGTGAAAGGCAGTAAACCTCCCTCCCCTCCCAGAGGCTTCGTGAAGATAAATTGCTGTCTGGGCATCACCCCGGGATTCACCTCAGGAGGTGATAAATAATTCTCTGTTCAGAGAGAGGCTTAACAGAGCACTGAAACACGCAGTGAAAGCAGGGGCCAGGACAGCACTGCTGGGATGCCCTTTAGGGGGGCCTTGTCACCCCTGAGCACCACATGGAAATGTGGTCCTCAGGGCAAGGCAGAGGGGTCAGGTAATTAACAGGGTTTATTTGCATGCAGAGGCAAAAGGAGAGGAAACAATAATTGTTTTTACTTAATTGTAACTTTAGAATTAATTCGAGCACTTTTTAGCTTCTGGAAACATATATTTTTTTAAAAGTTAAAGTATTTTGTGTGTATGCACACACATATATCCTACCAGCCTAACGGACTGACAGACAGCAAGTGAGAACTATCTTGACTTGTGATATAGATATTTTTGCCCCAACAGTAAATAATAAGAAAAGCAGAGCCTGTTGTATCTCAGGCAGGGACAAATATTCCCTTCCAGGAAGAAAGCGAGGGGAGCAGCGAGGACCAGGTTTCTCTGAAAGGTCATGCAGACCCTCCAGCTCCTGGTAGGATGAAGAGTATGCCACCATGGATAACATCAAGAAGAAAATAACAGTAGTTTAACAGCATGCTGTGCCGTAATTTCAGCAGTTCCAGTTTCTCTTTTCATCATTTATTTAAGACTGTGTCTAGACAGTGCATTACCATTCACAGAATATATGACTAATGCCCTGAAAAGCAAAGATACTGGAATAATCTAAACAGAGAAGTCACCTAGAAGCCAGACAAATCCTTTTATGGTTTAAAATAATCCCAAATTTACTTTGACAGGAAAAGAGTCAAGGTGACCACAGTATTTCATGGACAATCCTGCCTAGAGTGTATATCAACAACGTGGCAAGGGCAGATCAGAAATTCTGCAGCTAAGCTTTACAGGAGATTTACAGATTTGTTAATGTTTGAAAAAAAACTCACTGACACTTCTCAAGCCTAATATTCCTTCAGAAGTGCTTTTAAAAGGCATAAAATTGTACCGGAAAAAAAAATATTTAAAGTGTTACAAGGATGCCTTCTTCTCCACCCCAGAAGGTGATCTTGAATTCTGGAGGCTCTGAAGCACTTTGAAAATCATGGTCCCTCAAGCAGTTCCTTGTGCAAATAGAGGCAAACAGTACTAGCTGGTCACCCTTCAACATCTGGCTGACACAGTTATTTTCTCGTATTAGGAAATCAACAAGCAGTTTTCTCCAGCTGCTTCTCCACCTTGTCATTGGATTAATTTATTTACACTATATATGTGCACACATGCATGCACATGCATGTATATTGAAATGACCTTACTGAAGTTGCTATTCAACACTAATTAGATCTTCTGGAGAGTTTTCCCAGCCTGGAACTGCTGTTTGGAAAATATGCATTATCGACGGTGGGTCCTATGCCTGTCAAGCAAGACTGCCTGGAAATACTGTAACTGACTTGACCTGACTGCAGGTCAAATTGTGCCCTGTCTGACAGTCCACCACAGCCACAGAGACAAAACAATTGCAGGATACAGTAAGTGAGGGATGATGTGTGCCTAATTATGCTTTTCTACTTCTTTAGCAAATTGTTTTCAGAACAAATACAGCACAACAACCACTTCTGTGTTCTGACCTTTCTGTTAAAAGCATTTTCCTGATAGATACAATATTCTACTAGCATATGTCGCAGAAAATACCTTGCAAAATGTTTGGAGGTTCATTTATCCAGTGCTCTGAAGCAATTTAAATGCAGGATGAACACATTCTTCTTGATGCATCCCATGACAAGACGTACAGCTCATACCCTCTCACATCACGTTATATGACCCAGTGCAGGAGCAGGTTTGGGGACATTCCCATAGAACTGAGTCACTCAAGTCCCGTGACACAAAAGGAGAGCCTGGGCTGCAATAGGACCTTTCCTTTTTGATCTTTTGTTACAGTGTCAACACTATATAAATTACCATAACTTGAAAAGGGGAAATGGAGAAAATGCATTGTCATGCTGAAAACAGGAGACAAAATTATGTCTTGCAGAAGTGTGCTGGATGCTGGAACAATCCAGTGCTGCCCTACCTAATCCCAGACCTACTGCAAAACTAATCCAAGATTAGAATTTAGATTAGATAATTTAATACAGATTAAAAACATTCAACTTTTAATTTAAAAAGCATTAAAAAATAATAATAATAAAAAAAAAAGTTATACAGGGGTATAACTTGAATCTTCTCAAATATATATAATCTAGGGCAAAATGATACCTGAATTTTTTTTTTTCCAAGCACAACTTCAGCTTCATTACAGATGTTCTTAAAGGACTTAATATAAAGAAAACTAAATTCCTCTTTTATCAAAAAGGATTCACAACACCTTCTGCTCCATTTTAGTGCTATTGGAATCGTATCAGTTTATACCAGACTTACTTGGGTAGACCAGTACCCACAGGGACTTTGTCACAGGCACCCTTTGGAAACTTTGTGGAAACACATTTTCCCTGAGTAATTCCTTCCACCTGTGACGCAAGTCTTGCTAAAAATTAGGAATTTCTTGTTGACAGCTACTAATTCTGATGTTGGAAGGCAGAATAGCTTCCATCTAGAGTCAGAGATGATTGCCAGGTAGGGTCCTGTTATAACTCAGAAGTTAGATCAGATCCACTAAGAGGTTCACTACTTTTGACAACATAGGCCTAGATAACCAAGGATGCAACTGAGAAAAAAGGCCCTAATGTAGCTTTGATAAGAAAACAGTTGTTACCACCTTGCCCAAGGCCACAGGTTGTTTGAAATTAACACCAAAATGGAGCTAGCAGCCTGGGAACTGGCCTTGCTCCGAATCAAAGGAAATATTACCATTAGTGCATCCTAAATTATTTTGAGAAGAAAGCTCCTAGAGTAGATGCAAGCACACTGACAGCAGACACAGCACACAGCAAGGCTACATGAGTTATCCCACTTGGCCACAGATTTTGGCCTGAACCAGGACAAGTATTAAGCCCTTCTAGGGATAACAAGCAAGTGCTTGCTGCTTGGTCACCTGGAACTGGCCAGGAATTTGTGAATAAGGTTGGCAAACGGGAAGATCAAGAAACATTAGTGTTTCATGTTTACTCTTTCCCATGTTAGACTGAGTTTACTGTGAAATTTTGCAGACTCACTGATTTCAGTGAACAGGAACATATTGCCCAGAACTGAAATAAGCCTTTACATGTCTCAGTTCTTCTAGCAGAAGCTTCTATATTAACTATTAATCTGACTAGAACTTACCTAAAGAGCAGTAGAGTCCAACTTGTTCATATCCTTCACAGCAATCTGTAAGGTTGATGGTCTCAGGGACTTCAACTGTATGATACCGTGTTTTGTAGTATGTCCGGGGACATACCATCCACGGGATCCATCCACCACAGGAAGTGTTCTTCTCATAGGACTTTTGGTAGGCAACCATCTTAAACACATTTTTGGTCAGGCTATAGTTGCACAGATGATAGCCTAGCAAGGAGAGGCCTTTTTCTAGAAGAAAAAAAAAACTAATAATAATAATAAAATAAACAGGAAAGAGAGGGATCAGTAATAACTTGTCTGCCTGCAGCCTAAGTTTTCCCTGCAGTATCTAGTTAAATATGCTGTTATGAGAAAGCACTGACAGAATCAACACAGATGAATGACTTCCAGGGAGGCTGATGTTAGGAAGAATGTCACTTAAGAAAATGGACAGAAGAAAAGATTAGTAGTGACTGCTTGTCATGGGAATCAGTTCAGTCATAAAACGATCCATATTGGCAGAAAATTCAAAGAGCTCTCAGTGCCTTCAGGGACAAAGCAGAAAAAGGGCAATTTAACTCAAGTATGTGTAAAGTAAATTAATACACATTAATAGAAATTAACAGTGGAGCAGAATAAGCACTTCCAGAGCAGAGTCATCCAAGCACTTTAGATGTCCACTCCAGGCTCATGCTGCCAAAGGGTTCATCTGGCTGCCCTGACTCTAACTGGAACGAAGGGTGAGCAACTCATGGGCAGATGAGTCACGAGAGATGTCTGGAATAAGACATCCTGCAGACACCGCCCTAGGCTAAAATTGTGTGCTCATACGTCACCGGGGAGGACTTTCAGGTATCTGAGACAAAAGGTATTCCTGGAGCTTCTGTGTTGCCTGTCTGCATTTGCAGTAGACAGGATTAGACCAGGTCCTCTGAGAGATGCTGTGGTTCCTTGACTTCAATGTTATCGAAGTTAGAGATAAGTTCATTAACTGCATAATTTCATACCAGTTTGAGAATGGGACTCAATTTCTGAGGCTCTGAAACTGCTCGCGAGGAGTATTAAAGTTAGTTTTGTTACATGCTTTACTTAAAACTGAAGTACTTGAGGAGCAGTAAAAAGAAAACAACACCATCACAGATGGGGTTGAATTAGCACTGAGCAACCTACAGTCATGTTACAGACATTAGGCTGTCCCTTAATAAGATGTTATACAAGCCATAGGGCTGAGTCACCCCGTGTCCCATTTGGGAAGGAGATGGGATAGAATTAAAAAGGCCTTTGTCATCCTTGAGACAAAGCAAAAGATACTTTAATAGGGATAAATATGATTTAGCTGCAGAGATTCAAGTATGGTAGGATCATTTTTTCCGAGAGCTCTTAGGGGACCAGGGCCAGTCAACACACTGACTGAAGCTAACATAGCATACACAACAAGCATAAAATGGAAGTATTTATGTCTTATTTGTACAGACTATCTCTTGCCAGAGAAGATGAAACACGTAAAAACAATTCAAACAAAGAAACAAAAAAAAAAGTTATTCGGGTTCTTAGGAATCATGTGCTTTTATCACGTTTAGCTTTCCAAATAAACAAATAATATATGTACAATTAGAACAGGACTGGTAAAAGAGCTTAGAACAGGATGGTGTATGTGCAGTGCAAGGACAGTCCAGAAGAAGTCATGGGACGGATGCCACAGGCCACAAAATGTCCCTCAAGCTGGCTCCACCAAGTGACTCAGAAAGCCTTCCTCCAGGAAGGAGGACAGAGGTCTGACCAGGACCATGAAAGCCCGTATCCAGCCAAAGCCTCCCTCCCCAGCTGAATTTAGGACATCCCCCAGGGAGAGGGGAAAAGAGAAAAAATCTGGGTTTGGGAGCAGAAATCACAGATCAAGGAATGTTCTTCATTATTCGATTCATGTGATTATCACTTTATATAAGGCAGAAGCAGAGTAAGGAGAGCACTGGAGACCCATGTTGTCAGCGCAGAGCTGAGGCTGCAGCGAAGGCATAGCACTGGAAAGCTAAAAATTCCAGAGTCAGCTGAGCTGGCTTAGGCTTTACAGCAATGTGCAACATAAATACAGGTATGAAACTGAGAATAAAATGGTATAGAATTAGACGCAGTTTATAATTAGAAGCTACAGCTGTCCGAGCAGATATGAAATCATATTTCATACTTAAACATTGATACTAGCTATGGAATGAGGCTGCCAAAGCCAAAAGAGAAGGTCTGAGACATGGCTAAGTTGGTACTGAAGGATACCATCCTGGAAGAGGTTAGACTGAAGGTGACAGGAGAAGGTGCAGCACCACCAGCCTTACCATCACCCGCCACTTCGATTCAGTTTAAAATAAGTTTTGGCACTCACAGCATTCAATTATTTGCTGACAGCAGTTTCCTGCTGAGCAATGTGGCTTAGATCAATTTGGGCTCCTTAGCAAATTGGCTGTCAGTTCTCATTAGCCCCCATCTATGGGATTATGGCACTATCAAGCAGAATCAAACAACACTGGCTGCTTTTTCCAGCAGCACATAGCTGAAGTTAATAGCAAAGCAGAAGAAGGGAGTCCCCTGCCACTGGCAGTGCCGTGTTAGTCATCTCTGGGCTTCATGTTTTTATCTTAGCAATCACCAGCTTTCAGCACTGGCAGGAAAAAGTATTAATTTTATTACATTAAGCAAGAGGAAAAAGCATTAAAGCACCTATTTTGTTAATAGAAACAGATACTCAGGAGAAAGGCAGCAAGGGGAGCCTGTGTGAGGAGCAGGCTGCTCAGAACTGAAAGACAAACCCAGAGCAGAGCCAGAACCTGAGAGCACAACCAAAAACTCAGCAATAAAAATAAATAAATAAACAGATAAAAATAAATAATAATAATAAAGATAGCTTTTATACCACAGACTTAGTTGCAATTCTGGAAACCTCACAAGAACGGCTCAAGGGCCAGAAATGTCACTGTGAGCTGAAATCTGCAAAACCTTTCACTGGAAGACAGCAAGATTCAGAGATGAGCCCTTCTCCTGCCTTGCCATAACCTCAAAAGTAATCTGTTGGAACAGGTTCCAAGATTCAAATGCAGCTTTAAAAGGCAGAGGCTCTGAAACATGGGGGAAAAAATGGGCTGAGAACTCAATTTTTCTGGTCATTTCAAACTCCTTCTAAAATCAGAGCCATTGACTTGGAGCAGCAGCAGAACAGGGGTTCTGCTGACTCCCGACCTCTAGCAACAGCTTTTTTAAATGTGACTTTGACAGAATAACAGAAAAGTTTGCAAAGCTTTTAAAAATATGGTTTTTATTTTAACTGAGACTCATAAAACCACTTAATTAAAAAAATGCAAATAAAAGCCAGCCAAAAAATCCCAATCTTTTTTCATCTAAATAAATCAAACCAGAAATTAAGAATGATTTAGGATTTAATATAGTAGTTAAAACCCAGCAATTGGATTAGTTGTTTGTTTTTTTTTCCGAACTACAGCCTACAAAGTAGATGAAAGTTAAGCACGTCACCTACAGTCTCATTTTATGCCTCTTTCAGAATTTGCCATGTAATTTGCCACATTAATTTCCTCCAAAAGTTTATTCCGAAGACAATTCTCATAAAAATGTGCACATTCCTGAAGACAGAGCAGCAATTCTACTCACTTACCTGTGGCACAGAGGAAAAGGCAAGGCTTTTGCTTGATGACTACGATTTGGGCACAAAAGTTGTGTTTTGGTTTGGTTAATTGTCAACAGAGACTTCATAAATGGTTACTGCAATGCTCTTTGGAGAGGGCAACTACTTTATGTATTCCGGATGAGGAGATATCCCACACCCAACCCAAGCAGTCCTGCATATAAACTGTGCTCCTCTGCACAGGTTTGCCTCACTCACCTGTGATTTCATTTCCCTTTCCCTGCTGCGTGGCTGCCCAGAGGATGAGAACCAAAACCAGAGGAGGGACCCTGGCCATGGTATCACCCGGCCTTGGGTGAGCCCTTCTTACTGCTTCGTTTGCAGGGCAGTCCGGCTCAATCGGCCTCACTTTCAGGCTTTTGGATCAAGGGAAACTGTGCCGTGTTTGTTCTCCTGCTGCAGGTGGGTGAGAGCTGCTAGCAGCAGAAACAAAGGGACTCCGGTGGGAATTTCGCCGCTTCTCTCTCGTTCGTGCTCTCCCCTGGGAACCTGCCTCTTCTGCCTCCCCGGCTTCACCTCCCTGCATCACTTTGAGGGCAAGGCATTCAAAATTCCTGGTTTAATCCATGGTTATCCCTCGGAGCACTTATTCCCTTTTTGCCTTGAATACCTAACAGCTAGGATATAGCTTTACGTACCCCAGCTGTCAGGTATAGGTACCCTGAATTTTGTTTCTCTTCACACATCGGGTGATATTGTGTTTGTATCTTGAAGATGAGTACAGCTAGTAGAGCTAGAACCACAAACACTTTCATTTCTATATGTACAGGATATGAGTAACACCATTTCTACAGAATACTGCCAGGCAATCACCTTTTCAGCACTCACAAGGCAGGACAGTCAGGGCCTTCAGCTGAAAAATGGTTTTGGTGAAAATGGGAAAATAGGCATAGGAGAACATTTCAACCAAATACATGTATTGGTTTGGAAATATTGCTTGCTGCTAAGTGTGAGGAGAATGTGTATCTTAGCACCCTTTATCCTGCCCGCGCCACGATGTCTAGTAGGGCTGCAGGTCCCAGGTGCACCATTTATACGTGCTCTTAGCACAGGGAGGGAGACTCTGGCTGCAGTCTTTACAAAGGATGCATCTGACTCAAAAATCCCACTAATAAAATTAAAAAAAAAAAAAAAAAAGGAGAAAAAAAAATCTGCAGTACTTAGAAATGACTTGGCACTTTCTGCAAGAAGCTTACATCCTGGCTAAATTCAAATATAGGTAATTCCAGGCTGACATCTGAATTGGATTGCATTGGGGTCTCCCACTTAGAATCCTAAATTGCTGGATAGGCTGCCATATGTCTTAAACAGCTGCTGCTTTCAGAGGTAGCTGTAAAACAAATGTTACTATCTTCAGCATTAAGGACTTCCATGACTGTAGATAATCCTCCAATTTGCAATAAAAGACTAACATCTCCGATCTAGAGTATTTAGGTACATGCTCAGCTTTAGGGCTTTTAGAAAACATGGATCCAACTTTGCATAGCCACAGCTCAGCCTTAGGGCTCGTACTAAGGGGGAGGTAACCAACAGGGAATTGTAACTTCATTGCAGGAATGAATGTAATGGTTCCCACACAGATATGCAGAAACCCCTTTTCAAAGCTGTAAGTAAAGTCAGTGGGTGTTTAATCTAAGTAAGAAATGGATACAAAAGACATATCCAGCAATGATCTTGTAATTTTCAGATTCTTTGAGGTTCTGATACGTATATGCATTGTTTCTTCAGCATTACAACCATTTAGGCACTCAACAACTTCATTTTTCAGCCATGCAGGTGTCGGAAGACACTCCTCAGTCAAATAAGCACACATCCTATGCCTGTACAGACATTTTCAAATCTTCCAGACATATTCTTGCACTGCAGTAAGCAACTGCAATACGTTTAAGATGATGCCCTGCATGCCATGCAAGTAGCATGTGCTCCTCATATTATTGCAGTTGCTGTAATGTGCTGTGCTTACCCAACACAGCTCAATACAGTCTCCTGCAGGGAAGTTAGATAGGTTTATCAATCATTTTGGAAAACCAACTGCCCGTACACACATGGCTGGTTACACGTAATTATATTTTTAGCAGCTAGTGGTGTATTTCACAAATAAAGTTTTGGTCTGTTTTCCCTTGTTTCTTTCAGCTAGGTGTTACCTTAAGACCCCAGTGGAAAGTTTGCTCACTTTGGCTTTGCTGGTGAGGAAGGTCAACTGAGAGGAACAGAGAAGGAGATGCTTAGTGGAATCAAAGCCCTGGCCGTGTGGTGCTGGCAGCATGCTAGAGTGCACTCTGGGAGAAGCTCATCACAGCCCTCCTGGCCCAGTCATCAGGAGCTGATCAGTTCTCCTGGCTCTGCAATTACTTTTGTGTTTATATACTTTCTGCAATTACATTTGTAATGTCTGAAATGATCTGAAGTATGTCATTTATACAAAGAAGGACTATGCCAATAAAAGCGATGTAAAATCCATGCAAAAAAAGCATATGTTTAGAGATGGGACACATAGGTTTTGACTCTCCTGCACTGTATAATATTGTCACTGAGGGCAGGTTTTGTCATCATGCTTCTTAGGCCTTTATTTCTTTAGAGACATACACTTTTGACTTATTTACTCACTTAAAGATCCCGATCCTCTTCAAGCCAGGAGTTTGGCACAGAAAGGTCAGTTGCTGGAACATTTCTTTTTGCTTTGCGTTGCTTTGTCTATGAAGTAATCACTACACCAGACACAGTCATTATCTTTCAAGACAGGCTGGCTTGCATGCAGGAAGCAGGACTATGCATTTGGGTTCCATGGGAATCCAACAAAAGCTACTGAAAAAGCATGCTCCAGAAATCAGCATGTCTTCCCACACATGTACAGAAACTAAAGCTCAAAAATCATTACATCATTCAACCTGACGTCTTAAAATCAGCTGTCAGTAATTTTTTCCCAGATACCTCTTCCAGGCTGCCATCACTTCAATCTGATTACCGCCTGTCAGCCTGAGAAAGCCCAGACTATGGCCACAACAAACAGAGGGAATGGATGGAGGTGCCACTAGTCCTGAGGACCTCAGTGTGTCAATAAACCCACTTAGGTAACGTGCATGGAGGTGAAACCTTGCTGTGACATTTCAGATGTTTAGTGAGGGCCGAGCTCAAACCACGGTTTTTCCCTTGGTTGACATTGTGAAGGCTTCCTTCCTCTTCTCTGCTCCTGATCTTTGTGAAGCCTGCAGGAACTTTATAGGCTTCAAGTCTTCAGCTGTCAAAACTGGCTCCAGTTGGCCAGCAAGGCCAAAAGGTGTTAGAAGAGAGCAACAGGATGACTTAGCCAGAAGAAGCTTTATGCAGTTAAAGACAAAACAAAATAAATCACTCATCATCATCACACAAATTTATTCCATTTTCTGAAATTCAGTACATAATATGGACACCTTAATGTTTGCTCCTAACAGAGGTTTGCGCTTCTAGGTTTGTACTTCTCAGATATCTGAACTACTCAGCTCTCAGAGATAAAACTCTGGCCAGGGATTTGAGAGACCTCAGCTCCCTGCCACTGACCTTGTGCGTGGCCATGAGCAGTCCCACAGGCCAACCTTGCCAGTGCAATGAAGACGTGGGGAGAGGCAGAAAGTCCAACATTTCAGACCCCATGGAAGCCATGGCTACAATTTTGTGTGGTTTTGCTTACTTTATCTTAATAATAATAATAATAAATAATAAATAATAAGAATAGGAAAAGCACTATTTTGCCAGTATATGCCAGGCCTATGTGAGGATGGACAACAACCTGGCAGCTTTTTGAAGGGGTCCTTGTCTCCATGAGCTTCAGACACATCCCAAAAGTGGAAGAGTAACACTTGCTAATTTCACTGATATGTTCTGGAGACAAATGCACTAAAAACAAAAGGACATTCACAAAGAAGAGCAAAAAAACCCATTCACTGGAAGCCCTAAGAGTTAATTAGCTCAGCAGTGCAGACAGAGCAGCCCCTGACTGCATTCAGTGATTCGTTCTGCCGTACCGACAGACTGTTCCTCAGGAAAATCTTCGGGTTGTGTTTTTTCCCTGAACATGCACAAAATGTTTTAAAGTGACTCATGAGGAAAAAGCTCTTATTGGTAACAGCAGGAAAAAAAATGTGAGTCAGGCGGAGGTCATGCTGAACCTCTGCCTGGCCTTGCTCCTCCGATTGAGCGCCGATTGTGCAATCTCAGCACAGAGAAGCTCTTGTTTCCTCCCATGCTTTAATCGTGTGGTCCCGTTCCCGACACCGAGACTGGAGCCAGATGTGAGGGTTGGTCACACTTCACACATGGCTTAGCAGTGCTGCAGGGAAGCACATCCCACTGAAGACGTTTCATGGTGTGCTTGTTTACAACTCTACAAACAGGCGTTTTCGAATGTAAGCAGTCTGGGTGGCAGGTATTGCACTTGAAGGCTCAGTGGGATGAGAAGTCAGAAGGTCTCTCTTGCTCAGCAACTCCAAGGATTACATGGGACAAGTCTGCCTGGAGGCCCCATTCAGCCAAGAGTAAGGCCTGTACCATGCAACCAGAGGCTCTCCTCCCTGTCCTGCTGGCCAAACCACCACCTCCTGCAGCATGGAGCTGGGAACACAGCTGTGACACCAATCCCACTCTTGGCTGACCTGTCTCCATGGGGCTCAAGAATGATAATGTCACACAAAGACCAGCCACCAGCCCACGGGCATGGCCAGGCTTCACCAGTTTTGCTGAGGTGGCTAACTAACTCCTTTTTGATGGAGAGCACCTGCTGCTGCTCCTGGAAGAGGGATGACTTCCCACTTCCTAAACCTCCAAAGCCCATCCGACACGTAGGTGGGATACGGATGGGAAGGACAGAGGACTGTGCACTCCTCTGACAGATACCCACGTGAATCCATCTCTTCTGTTAAGCTGGTCTGGAGCACAAAATAAAATGGCCAAAATATACAATCCGCTTCCCTTTTTCAATCAACGCATGATCTTGCTTACAGCTAAGGGATGTATACACAAAACTAACTACATGCTTCTGATGAAAGATTTATCTAACTTTTTGCACAAACCAATCTGTAATCCAAACCCTAGAAAATGTTTCACAATTTATAGAAGATCTTTCATTGATGCATTAGATTTAAACACTTACAGAAAACATCTCCCTTAAGGTCCTTCAAAGGGAAATCATTTCTGTGTGGTGCTGAGCCAGTTCAATTAAAAACAGAGAAGCTCATGAAGGAAGGGGAGACTCAAGTAGAAACACTGAACTAAGGGAACCTTCAGGGCAAATTATGGCACCCTCAGACAGGGCAAATTATGGCACCCTCACCTACTGCATGGATACTAAGTATGGACTTCAAGAAAGGTTTGCAAGAAAACAGCACACTTTAACTTGCTGAGAAGGTACAAACCCTTGAATATATTTGTTTTGAAGAGGGAACACAGTTAGTAGTTTTGGGGAGGCATAGCATTTCTTTTTTTTTTTTCTCCCCTTGTTAATTACTTTAGGTGTGATCATCCCTAATTACTAAGTATAAGGGATTTAGGGGGGATAAGTTTTTCAAACAGGCAGAAAAAAATATTAAAATCAACACAGAACAGAAGCTTGGGTTGCAAGAAAAAGAATAAGAGAGTTAATATTTGTGCCAAAATGACCAGACAAGCTATGACTACAGATCTGTGTCTCTGAGGGAATCTAAACAAACACAAAAATCCCCAGTAGTTTCACAGATCTCACTGTATCCAGTGAAAAAATGCAATGCTTTTCTTTCTTCTTTTCTTTTTCTTTTTCTTTTTTTTTTTTTTTTAAAGAAAATCCTGGCCTCTTGTCAAGTGTAGCTGTTGTTTTTGAAACTACTTCTGTTTTGAGATTGATACTAAATCATCAGTGTGATTAAAATCAAAGGATCTGTGTATTTTTCTGCACCCTTGTTCATCCTCTCCCCACAAAAGCAGACGGTGTCTTACAGACCTGTAAGAGCCACCGTGCCAGGTGCCTGTTAGAGCCCAGCCAAATTTCCAGGGTTGCCCAGAAGGCACTGCTGGGCTAAAAATCCCTCTGAATTGCTCAGCAGGAGGCTATTAGCATCCTGCTCTGACTCTGCATTTTGACGCGTATACATTTGCCACGGTTTCGCCCACCAAATGACTTCTGTCATCTGAAGCATCTGTTGAGTTCAGGCTTTTGCTTAAACAGTGTGACAAAGCTCCAGCTGGCACCGTGTTTTCCAGCATGCTAATGAGGTTTATTCTGTCAATACCTGTGAATTAAGTAACAGAAGAGTGGGAACCTAATACTAAGCCCCAGACGTCAGGCAAGGGGGGCCCTTTGCAGGGCTCTGTGCAGGCAGAAGGAAGCCTCCTTCCTTCAGCAGGAGTTTCCCATTATCCTGGGGAAGAACCACACTCCCTTGCAGCATATTTTCTCATCTCTGATCTTTCCATTTCTGATGCCAGGAAAAGTCTTGTTTCTTCTACTCCCCCTCCTCCATGCAGCCCCTGTCCCAGTTTGGCAGCACTGTCTGTTTCCCCAGGTAAAAAATCATCCCGACCTCTTCACAGCCTGAACTGCAGTCACAGACATTTGCAGTTTCCCTACTATGCCATAGTGCTGAAAAGGGAAGCAGAAATCAAAATGCTGGCTTGGAAAAAGATAATATTGCATCACGGGCTTGGTAGTCCATAAAAGACAGAAGGAATCCACCGCCTTCTCTGCAAACATCATTAAGATAAAGGAGAGATGCCTGGCAAGGAGATGACCTGAAGTTCAATGTTCAGAGCACAAAGAGACTTCAAACTGGCTTTTGGCATTCTCAGGTGAAGTGAAAGATGTGGTCATGCATTGTAAAACAGGAGGAAAATTGTTCTCCCAACTTTTCCTTCCTTCCACTTTTCAGGCCTCAAAAACCCCAGCTAAAAATATTTAACTCTATTTAACCGAAAATAAATAAATCACATTTATTTTCTGATATTTAAAGCTCAAAAGGAGATGCTTTTCAAAATGTTTATTGGCTTGTGAAAACAGTGGGTTATTTACTGAATCTGTTCTGCACCCTTAATTAGCGCAAATGCCAGTAGGGAAACTTCCTGCGTGCTTTCTCCCATGCTGACCTTCTGCTTGAGAAAAATTCCCTAGCGAAAATAAATTTTAATTCCCTCCTTGAAATCAAACATCTGGCTTTGGTTAAGGAGGCATGTAACCCTGTCTTTTGTGATATTTGGATTGCAAGTGCTCTGGGGCAGGGAGTATTTTCTTTGTTATTTGCTGCTGAAACTGATAGGGCTTTCGGTTTACAGATATAATAACGACAATGCTACCACTGAAGGATGATAACATGATTAATATTGGTTTATCATTCAAAACGCCAAGTGTAAATACCAGCTTACATCATATTCTATCGCCCTTCATCTTTGTAATTAATTTCTAACATACTCTAAAAGGTACTGAATATTGTCCTACCCAAGAGCTCATGAACAGACCTAAATCCTCAAATCCTCATTGGAAAGTGGAAGTCAACAGCGTGCCAGTCTCCTCGGTCTCCTCAGAAACATAGTACTGCTGATATCAAGTGCATCACTTTAGTGAGAGACACAAAAAATGCACATGGACTTAAAAAGTGGGAGGCGAATGAAATAGGGCTGTATCCAGCACATTTTCATTTAGTTTGCTGTTCTTCACTTCTCAGGGACCTGGTGGGATGGACGGACCAGGGCCCTCTGGCAAAGTCAGAAAAGGCTCTATAATGGCCTACAAAATACCTATGCCTTAGATGCAAAGGATTTAAGAAAGCAAAAGCTAGGCTAATGACAACAGTAAATGCTTGCTTTGCCTGTATGCCTCTGATTCTGATCAAGCAACAAAGAGAAAAAAACACTGGAGAGCAACGTGATTCCCTGCTTGCAAGAGATCTGCTTTTTGATAGACTTTGTGCTTCCGGAAGCGAGAGGGACAAGAATTCTTAACACAAGTTTGGGCACTGGAAATATTCATGTGACGAGTCCCAAGGGCTTATAAACAGCAGCAGATGGGCAGGCCCTTAATCAACAGCTTGAGAAAATCACCCTGATGTCACTGCTGGAATCGGATGCCTCTCCCAGGATGTGGTACATATCCTTAACAGCAAGGTGGAAACCTCATGCTGTGGGGACAGGAAAATACCCTCACTGTGACAAGTACATCTTTATGATAACGAGGGCTCAGTAAAAAAGCATTTATCGTATTGTCCACAACTAAAGCACCATCCCCATGTCAAAAATGTCATGGCTGAAGTAGTTTCACATTCTGATAAGCTACAGTGAGTGACAGAAAGCGGTCTAAAACTCAGCAAATTGCCTGGAGTTTTGTTTGACCCGAGAATAACAGGCTCTGTGTAATTCTCAGGTCCTTGGGGCAGAAAAAGGAGGAATAGTTGGAATGTTTCTGTCTTTAAGAAGATTCTGAAACATCTTCCAGGGGAGACGTGATCAAGAGGATGTAAAGGCAACTTCCAACAATATTGATATCCCCTTTCTTTTTTGATGTGCCAAGTACCAAAATAGAAAGTCTATCTTCTTTTTTAAAAGCAAACATCTGAATTTTGAAGAGTCATGAGCCAACATTATGCAACCCCCTAGTCCCCAACAAAATGGGCTGCTTTTCAGCCTAGAGTTGTCTAAAAATAAACGTGGGAGGACTGTTTTCCCAGAAGGGTAATGGTTACGAACACAACTCAATGTCCACTTACAAAAATCTTTTCTGCAAACCTACAAATGGCACTAATGATTATCCAAGCAGAAGGGTTTATTTTAATCTCATTTACTATTAGATCCTCGTCCATCCTTCCCCTTCAGTCTGAACCCTTCCCTATCAGTCTGAATAGTAAATATAGATGAATGTTTTTGGTTTGTTTGTTTGTTTTCCTTGTCATCTTTGCCACTGTGTACATTTATTTGTACATAACTATCAGTTTATATGCACACAGCAATATATGTGCGTACACATGTATATATAAACACATTCACACAGGTACATGCATATGTATGTATGTGTATATACACATACAGGGACACAACCATCACAAGAGGAATTCTGTTTGATTCAAGTGCTGATATTTAAATTTAAAAGATGGAACTATATCGGTCTGTTGGAACATTTTCCAACCATGATTATACTCTGTAAAGATCACAACTTATACAGAAAGCAATTGTGACAAGGAAGGACCAGATGTGACAGAGACGAAGGGGAAAAAAAATAAAAGAAATAGAAATGATGGCTTGCATTAGTTTCTGGCAATTGCGTGCAATCAGTGGGTAGGGGAATGGCTCCCGGTACCTTGGATTCTTGGGTTGGATGTTGTAAACACCCTGTAGAAGCTTTTATCTATCGGTTTAGTTTCAGCCTCTGTCCTTAACAAGTCTTTACATGCACTCCATAAAGGCAAGTCCCATAGCACCTTATTAACTTGTTTATTCTTTCCAGCTCTCTGCATTCAAACTAAATCACATTATGCAATTAGCTGCTGTGAAAACAAATGAAACTTATTTTGTTTTTGCATGCTCGAGTATCCATTCAAAATCTGTTCTCCTCAAAAAGTATTTGGTTGATTTAGAATCAATCTGATGTCTCAATGATCCTGTCCTGCAAGAAGAAGCTACAGCTGAGGTTATGTTTAAAGCCATTGAGATGGTATAAAAAATCTGTGACTCAGACAGAAGCTTTTGATGATTTGGGCAACCTAATCATCTTTCCCATAGGAGAGAAAGAATTCATTATTTTTAGGAGGTAGGTATAACTGGGGTGGTCTTGACACGCCACAAGGTTCATCCTGTAGGATATTTGCATTTTTTTTCCGTTGCAAAGTCTTGCCTCCAAACTTCAGTGTTCAAGTGATTCAATTATTAGCAACTTCTGGCAAAAATAAATAAATAAATAAATAAATAAATAAAAGCAGCGCATCTCAGCTATGCTGCATGACATTTATTTGTATGGGAAAAGGAAAGAGACAGTTGCCATGTAAACAAAAGAAAAACAAGAACAAAATCTCACTTGCTCAGCTGAGCTCATCACCAGCGAAACACAATTTTGATCAGCATCAACAGCAGGATCTGCGCTGATGGAATTTACCATAAAAGGCAATTTGGGGGTTTACTGTTATCAGAGGGGCTGAACAAATGATGCAATACCAACAACGAGAAGAAACTCAAACTATTCAAAACTGTTGATTTTAGCGTGCATTTGCTTTCTAAATGTGTAATATGCCCACCGTGGCTGTCATCAGAATGACTCTGAATGATTTATTTCGTGATTTTCTTATAAGAGTCAGCTCATATAAGCCTATTTCCAGCGTTAATGTATTCCAAAAAAATGCAGAATGAGGGCATATGCTGGGTGTATCCCAGGTCATAGAAAAAAATTAACCCAAGAAGTCCGAGAAGGCTTCCTGGTTGTCTACCTCTTATCAATGTATTTCAAGTGGGCAGACTTTCAACTTACCTTTTATGTTGTTGGAGGCTGAATTCAGTCACAAAAATGCCACCATCCTGCAAGTCACGGCAAAAAATATTGATGTTCAAGGGTATGCAGCAGGTTACTTGCCTGAAACCTACCGTGGGATTGGGTCTTTGCATTCTTCTATCAAGCACAGTGCATGGAGGGTGTATGAGGTTCCCTTGAAACCAAATCACGTATACTGTGTGGGTAACAAAACATCATCTAGACAAACATTAGAAAAATCCTTAGTCCTCCTTGAAGAAAAGGCAAAATAGTTTTGCATGCCATATGAAGACAGGATTGTTAAGAGGGAGTATTTAAAAACAAACTAAAATTTAAATGATATTACAATAATTTCAAATTCCGTTTCAAATAAGTTCAATGTAATTCCCACTGTAAAATAAGTGGGATAAGTTTGAGAAAACACAACGCTTTCTTTCAGTAAATATTTATGGAAATACAGAAAGAGGAACAGAAACTTGGTCCTATATGTGCCAAGGTGTCATTAACATTTGCTCTCTCTGTATGAGCCATGGGTTCTTCCTCTTGGGGGAATCACAGTGGAAAACTGTAAACAATTTTTTCTGCACAGCATCATAAAATAAATTCCCAGTTCTGTATTCAGTGCTGGGGATATTGCCAGGCAACAGGAAATGATTGCTATATCTTGAGAGAATGCCGCAAATTTATTATTTTTAGGTCATCCATCAATGACACAATGAAAAGTTTTGCCTAGGTTTTATTCCAACAAGCCCATACTTGAAAGTAAACAGATGTCCAGCAACTTCAGCAGATTATAAAACAGAAATTAATCACTGACGTTTATTAAAATCTGTAACAGTGAAGTGATATCAATCAGTATGCAGTTTAAAGGGGATTAAGAGTTTGGTTATGCCCATGTGGTGTTGACCTTCAAACCGTCCAATTCGGAGCTTCAGGGAGATGTGTGAGGGCCATTTCCATTTGAAGTGTTCCTGCATGCTTCGGACACACCATCACTGGAGCGCTCACTGCGGGAACGTGCCAGGCACGAGCACAGGCTATGGCACAACTTTCTGGCAGGAACCTGTTCCTGATGGCAGTGAAGCCACCACAACCCTCGGCAACTACCTCCAGTAGCTAATAACCATCGCTGCTAAAATAACCCTGCAGTTCTGCTTTCTGGAAGCTACAGCTTCCAGTCCTGGAAGCCTGCTATGGTTTTTTGTTGCTATATCAATTACCTTTTTCGCTTAGCACATTTTCAGAGGAAACGCTCCTAATTTCTTTTTAATCAAAGAGATGATTATGTTGAAAGGCTCTGGTCTTTCAGGCAAATAGGAAGGATAAAGCTCTACCAGAAGCTGTAAGTTCAGTACAGGGTTAATGGAGGGTTTTATGGACTATTTGCATGCAGGCATATGCTGTATGTAATAGTCCTCTTCAGCTTCAGAATTTTAAAACCCCAGAGTTCTGTGTAAGTTACAATGACAAATGACTTCATTTTCAAACACTTTCTTAAAAATGTAAATGCATTTGTCATCTTTGAACATAAATCTATTAACAATTTGGTGTCACATACGGCATTTTAAAATATTAAACACTTTAAAGTTCACCCTTTTTAGTGGTGTTTTGTTTTGTTTGCTACTGGCTACAAACACATTTCCAGCCAGATTTTTCAGCTTCTCTGGCAGGAGCTAATTTGTCAAGCTCTGGATAGCTAGAGCACTTGCAACTGCCTTTCCATACCCACCAGTTGCAGCCAACTAACATATGGAGACGCAATCAGGCTGAGCCCAGTTTTTAATTACTGTACACACAAGCAACCTCTGTTGGTACACACTTGGACGGAGGGGCTGGTCTTGGTGAAGGGGGAAATTAGGGAAAGCAGAGACAATGAGAGTGGGAAGGTAGGAAGGAAAGGACAAAGCTGCATGGTGCTTGAAATAGCATTTTTTAATTGCATATAGACTGTAATGCCTCCGAAAGCCCCAATTAAGGCAATGGAAATGCAGAAGCAGTAATGCAGGGATGAATCATCTGACCTAAAATAGAGGGAATGGTGAAACATATAAGGGAAGAAAGTGTGTCATTTTAGCTTTAACAGAAAAATAATTCCAGCTACAATCTTTCAAAAAATTTTGGCCAACAGAAACCAGAAGACAGTGTTGGTTACTACAGCTTTATCCAGGTACAGTGGAGAATTCTATCTCTATCTATTCTACCCGAAGCTATAGTTTAAAATGGACAGCTCTGCCTTTCTGCGGGTATCCGGCACAGAAGCTAGCCAGCCAGCCAAGTACCACACGTGCTGGCCAATCTCCAGTCTGCAGTGACACCGTCTATTACGGAGACAAAATAATCTAAAAATCAATTAATCAACTTTTATAAGTCCAGCATGTCATAAATTACAGACTCCCCTTTCACTTTCTCTCTTCCCGGTCAGCGTTGTACTAATAAATAAAATGAGACCACAAATCAGCTCTCATCGCAGCGTAGGTCTGCAGCAGGTGTGAAGCAATGGAGAAAAGGTTCCCAAGGCAGAGAGCCTGCACATATTCCTAAATTTACAGCCCCGATTTAAATGAAAAAATGCCCAGCTGAAGGGGGGAAAGAACAAATCCAGGCAGCTGAGCAGCATGCCAGAGAGGAGAAGACAGCTCCTGTTCCACATCACACCTCCATGCAGATAGCTGGGAACAAACACAGCCCTTCAGTAACCCCAGTGTCCATTGACGAGACTGTGGGGTCAGACTCCTCAACATGATGTCAGGATTTAGGACTTGCTCTAAATCACAGCAGCCAACCACTTCCTCTAGCCTGGGGAGCACCGAACCAACCTCCTCTGCCAGCACATCAGGTACCCCATATGCCATCCTGGCAGCAAGCCACCCTCCCCCTTTTCCCACTTCAGATACCTGCATCCTCCACACAAATGGGAACAGCTTCCTAATTTGTGCAAAAAGAGACATATACTGAGTGTCTTGTGGTAGCCCATGTCTCGTGCACTTGAATGCTGAGCCTTCGCTGCAGTCTGCCCAAAAGCAATTGCCTGCCAGGTAGAAGCGCACATTTTCAGCAAAATTGGCTGGATCATGCAGTACCCGTGCATTTGCACCACCTTACAACCCTAGCTCAGTCTCAAGAACAGAGGTCTTCCTTCTATGTTCTCATCTCTCTGGCTGAGTCGAGGCCAAGTGAGGACTGGTGGTGCGAGGCTTGCCATCGAGGTAGCTGCGTAGGGAGCTCCCTTGGATCTTCAAACTTTGATTAAAACTCTGGGTAGTTTGGCAAGGGCAAAAGTTTGAAAGATTTTGCTTGTTTCTTTGTCTATTTTCCAATCCCAATGACAGCACCAAGGCAGATGTTGTAAGAAGTCATTGGCTGGTGAAAAGTCTGGCGACCAAAGCAGCGCAACTTCTACAGAGAGGCAGCCGGCCTCTGTTGTCCATAGATAATTGTCTCATACGTAATGAACTGCCACAGGGAAGTGGGGGAAGAGCATCACGTAGGCAGAAAAGCAGGTCATGTGGAAAGGCCTCTTCCAAAGCAATGTTTCATATTCCCCAGCCTTCCTACAGATTTTGGGCAGTCAGAACTGTAAAGCAACATTGACAAATACATCCCCTTTCTGCTTTCATCACACAAGGAATGTAACTTGATGGTACAGAACTGACAGTAAGAAAATCAGCCAGTAGCATGAACGTAAAGACATCAATAATTCAGTATCTTTGTTTATTTCTGCTATGCTGCTTTAACTTTCTACTCAGTGATGAATAAATGAGTACTGAGATGACATCAGTAAGGCTGCACAGGCCATCACACTGCAAAAGCTGACCGACGCTTGTCACAGGGCAGAATTTCTGTATTCACAGCCCAAAAGAAAGTTTCAGTTCCTGAACTCGTATCACGGTCAGGTCTTTAAATGTGCACAGAAAGGCACTACGTTAAGTTTAAAGTTGTTAGAAATTGTTATAAAATGTGTATTTTGTAGTCGTAGGAGCAGCAAGTACACATCCTATGTGAAATAGCCTACTGACATTAACGGCACCCTCAGGTGCAGTGAACGCAATGCTTTTAGGCTGCATATACTACAAAATGCCATATAGAAATAACACAGCTCTTCCAACACCGTTTGATGAAGCAAACAAATGCAGGCAATTTTTCAGTAAGCCAATAGGTTTGCTTCCTAGTGCTTGTATTTTCTGCTTAGTGGGAAATTACCTCAAATCATTTCTGAGATTTGGATACAGTCTTCTGAAGAGAAAAACAATCTACTCGTAATACCCCATGTTTTTTGGCATCTCAACAATGCACAAACAAAAAGCACTTGCTGCAGCTCCGCAAATTGCTACCCATCTCTGTGTAATCTCTCACCCCAGAAGATTGCTGTTTGAGGCCAAACTGCTTGCTTGCTGCTGAGGAATTAAAGAATCAAGCTGACTTCTTAAATATTCCACCACACAAGTAGCTCTTTGGTGCTCTCTGATTCACTTATAGACAGACCTAGAGAACCAAGACTACATTCGCAGTGCTCCCTGCCAAGAAATTTGATCCCTAAAGCCACGTTTACAGGAAAACAAGATGATAAACATAACTATTGTGCTAATGCAAAATTTCCCACTGTCAATCCATTTATTTTTTTTCTGAAAATAAACTTTGATAAGCATATACAAAAGCATGAGCCCTTTTATATATATATATGTATGTACTATATATAACAAGCATGAAACACTTCGTTTTGCTTAGCTTTTCTTCATTTGGCATTAGCGTATGGACGGAATTATGGAATACGCTTGCCATATCGTCTGTCTTTCCATTTGCTCTTTCCTAAATTTCCATTCATACACTTTGTCTAAAATAAAGAGCCAGGATGCACGCATTCATTAGGAAATCAAAGCTACTTTCTAAGACTGTCTTACACATGTCCACTGTAATCAGAATACTTGGGATTTTATTTTTAGAAGACCTGAGAAGCCAAACTGCAGCTGCAGTTAACCGTAGCCGTGAAAACTGATAACATGAAATCACTCCCTATCTGTTGCACCATGACAAATTTTGTTTTTCAGTTGGTCTGGCAGCTTTTATCAACGTACTTCTAAAAGCATCCCTGAACGGCTTACTAGTTGCAAGCAAAGATACATTGAAACAATAAGGGCTGTACCGTGACCAGCTGCCTGCTTAGAGAATGCATGCCTTAATACTTTGTAGCCTATTATTCCCCAAACCACTGTTTGACCCAGGGAACTATCACCTTTTTAAGTATGCATCTGCTTACTCCTATCGAGCAGTTTTCTGTGGTAATATCTAGCTCGTCGTTATCTGGCAGCTTTTATCTGAAACTGTCCAAGCTGCTAGAATCTGGCTTTTATCTGAAACTGTCCAAGCTGCTAGAATCATGTGGATTCTGAGTGGAAAATATTAACTAGATTCTGCTATTTGCAGAAGCATGAGGGTGACAGCTAAAAAAGCTCAGAACTTGGCACTACAAAACTGCAAAAACA
Source organism: Heteronetta atricapilla (assembly GCA_011075105.1). Lineage (NCBI taxonomy): Eukaryota > Metazoa > Chordata > Aves > Anseriformes > Anatidae > Heteronetta > Heteronetta atricapilla. Next base: position 114,402,041 of record CM021731.1, on the reverse strand, counting down.
GGGATGAAGAGGGGAGTTTTACATTATATTGTATTATAGCTATTTTCCTGTTAAAAATTTAAAACTCCAGAAGGAGTTTTGTTTGTGTCCCATGCTTTGCATGGGTTATGGGAACACTGTTATTTTTGTAATATTCACGTTGCGTATCTTACTGCCTGGTTGTCAGTCTGTTCCCATTCTCGGACTACTGAGTGCCATATTTTTGTGATGAGCAGTGACAGGTCTACCTAGAAGGAAGAAAATTTCCTTTTAACAGTCATGATGGGAAGTTTCACATGAACGTGCAAGAACAAAAGCAAAGATAAGACACATGTTCTTTTCCATGGACACCTGTCAGCATTGAGAAATTGGTGGAAAATTGTATCTGTGTATTTTGGCAAGCCATACTTTACCTGTGTTTTGGCAGAGTGTTTGGGATCAATAAAGCGAGACCTCTGGTATTTCCAGAAATGTTTGATGCATTGAGCAGTGGCAGAGAGGAACGGGTTCATGCAGCCACTCTCTGCGTGACAGGTGACAGTGCTTCACTGCCCAGAGGTCCTGGGATTGCAGGTGAAGGGCCAGTGTGCCCTGCAGCATTAGCGCTTGCTCCGCCACAAAGTCTTGGGGGCCAACCGGGGGAGCTGGCACGCTTTTTAGAAATTAATTAGCTCCCTCTCCAATATGTCATCGGCAGTAGTAATTCCAAGGGGTTTGGTGGAAACAAGACATCATACGCTGGCCCCTGGGGTACTGTATTTCTGCTCTTCCAGCGGCTAGGAGAGAACCGTAGCGTTTGAGAAGCCACACTGCCTGCAAGGAGAGGACGGGGCAGCAGCATATCCTGCTGTATACGTGGCATATACATCCATAGCATATTAAGCCCCCAAAGTACGGAACGGACAGAAGAAAGATTCAGAAAATTTACCAAAATGAAAAAGAAAAAATTGCATCCATACCCCATCAAGGTTTCCCCTCCAAAATGAAGCAAAGTTAAATTGCATGACATGACTTCTAACGCCCCTTCTTTCTTTATCCTCTCTCCTCCTCTTCCCCCAAATCAAGCTTTTCTCTGCAAAACTCTTTCTCAGATGCTGACATGTGGGTGCCAAAGTGTATCTGAGAGACTTCTAAAACTGTAAAATAAAATAACCCAATCTCATTACTTTTAAATCAATGACACAGGGTCCAAACCTTCACTGTAAAAAAAAATTTAGGGGTCTGCAAATCAAAAATAAGTTTGAAACTACAGATCTAGAGAAAGCCTAGCTCAAAGATATGATCTGCCAAATATTGTTCTATTTTAAATAAGTGTTAACATTACAGAGACAAACTGTACAGCATACACAATTTAGCCATGTTGTAAAATACATTTACATCACAGAAGAGTAGCTTCTTATACATAAACGTTCAAACAAATCAAGTGTTTAAGTTTTCATATATATGCTTTCTCACCAGGTCCATATATAATCATTCATATTTTTTATATAGTTTGCTTTATGTTCGTGTTCTGCAGGGGACTGTGTTTTAACAAAATTCCAGTGATTAATCTCACTGGCAAGAGTGACTAACAGTTAATCTGAGCAGCTATTGGATACTCTGAATGGAAAGCAAACCTTATACTGATCAAATGTGCATCTGGTAATAACAGCTGCAGCCACACATATATAGAGGGAGAATACATTGCTCGATCAAAGCATTTAAAATTAGAAATGTTAGAAAAAATCATAACCATGCTGTTCTTAAAGAATGAGAAAGTATTCAAACAATCGTGAATGAACACATTTGACAAAATTAACCTACTTAAGAGACAACTCAAACCCCAACTAGCTCTAGCACAGGAATTCCTTGCCTACATTTCATTACAATCAAGAAAAATCTGACTTAAGGGAATTAAGGCATTTACACAATGTTAATAATGTCAATGAGACTCAAATATGAAATGCTGCCAGACTGAGTCTTGTCTCTCTTGAAACCACAAAACCTTTGAGACTTATCTTCAAAATTTTCTCACATCATCTGTTTAAGGTAAGGACTATAGAGATTAATTGCTCTCTGGTACCAATATTATACAAGCCAGTACACAGGCTCTCTTCAAACAGCTGCACTTTCCCTAGAGAAACTGGCAAATTAAGAAAATTGACAGTAGCTGCACAGAAAGGCATATTTCTACATGTATGCATGTGCATAGACCTTGAAGAACACGGTCTGTTCAGCAGGTGATTCCATCGTGGACATTCCCCAACTGTGGCACAGGTCCTGTTGGAGAACTGTGGATGAGAAGATTACACAAGGCCTGCTTGTTTCTGCTTGGCTGATTTAACTGAGTACATATGAAAAAGGTTAGCAGGGCCTTGCAGGACTCATGATCACAGGCTGGTTTCACAAGCGCTCTGCTGGCAGCACTGTCGGTGTCAGTGCATAAACTGGTCTATCCTGACAGATAAAGCTGATTTCAGAGTTGTCTGTTTCCAGTAGCACGCTAGGCCCACGTGCCATGGCAGTAGTTGGCATACTCATGGAACAAACCAGACTGGGGATGCAATCCTGCTGAAACCAAGCAGCTCGCTTGGTTTTATGGGCTTTGACGGAGCACTTGGGTTGTTAAACTTTTCATCTACACGCACGTGGCTACCGCTGTTATTACCAGCTTGCTTAGTTTTTGTGCTGGCTCATCGCACAGCCACACTAATGTCAAAAGAGACAGTGTTACGAGTAAATTAAGGAAGGAAAACATCTCATTCTAACTCCTTCTGCAGGCAGCTTAAATCTCCTAGCTTGTCAAAAAGTTCGCTAAACCAACAGAGTGAGGGCAGAAAAGGCAGCTGGGGAGGGAAGAGCTGCATGCAGCGAGGGGCACATTGCCGTTTTCCTTAGCGGGCTGTTCTCTCGTGGGGGTTTAGCCCATTTGCATCGAATCCCTGCAAGGAAAAAGCAAACAGAGTAAGGTTTAAACGCAGCGTTCTATCTCGGCGCATTCACACGGCTCGAGCGGCCGGCCGGCACAAGCGCCCGGTTTGAAAAGGCGCGCGCGGCTGAGCCGTTAATCCCCTCAGCGCCAGCCGCCCCTAACGACGAGCTAATGGGGCAAAGCCGACGGGGCGGATTAGCTTTACCTCACAAAATCCCCAAACCGCCGCCTTCCCAGCGGTCGCACGTAAGCGGCGCCCCTTCCCACGTCAGCTCCACCCCCCTCGCCCCCCCCATACCCGTTGCCTCAGTTTCCCTCCCGCGCGCGGGCGGCCGTTAACGGCCGCGGGCACGCGCGTCACGGGGAGGGGAGGGGAGGGGCGGCGTGGGGGGTGGGGGGGGGGTGGAGGGAGGGAATCCCCCCGCCGCCATCCCCGTCCCCGCCGCCGTGCCCGTGCCCGGCCGCGCCGCGTCGCCTCGCCCCCCGCTCCGGCAGCGGCCAATGGGAGCGCGGCGCACGTGACGAGCGCTCCCCGCGATGACCTCATCCCTGGTGTGGGATGACGTCAAATTCAAGATGGATGGAATCACGGCGGCGGCGGCGGCGGCGGCAGCGCGCGCGGGCGAGCCGTGAGCGGGGCCGCCGCGGGGGGCGAGCCGGGGGGGGCGGCGGAGCGGGTGAGTAACGGCCGCGTCTCGCGCCCCCCGGCCCTCAGGGGGGCTTCGCCCGCGCCGCTCGGCTGCTCCCCCACACCCCCCCCCTACACACACGGTGTACCAGAGGCGTCTTTTCCTGACGTAACTCTGAGGTGGTTTTTTCTATTTATTTATTTAATTTTTTTTTTCTTCCTTTTCCCTCCTCTCTTCTCCTTCCCCTTCCACCCAGCGGGCCCCGGAGCGCGCCTGCGCCGGTTACGAAACCCGTCGCCCTCTCCCTCGCGCACGCACCCGCCACATAGACCCGCCGCTCTTCCCCCCCCCCCCACACCCCCCGCCCTCTGCTGCGCGCATGCGCCGCGCCCGCGCTCCTCCCCCTCCCTCCGCCCCCACGGCGGGCGAAGCGCGGAACCGCGCCTGCGCGGAGGGGGGCGTGCGCGTCCCCGAGAAGGGAGGGCGCGCGCCTGCGTTGGGCGGCGGGAAGCCCCGCCCCTCCCCTGCGCGTGGCCGCGCCTGAGGGGGCGGTTGGCGGCCCCCGGGGGGCGGTTGGCGGCCCCGTGAGGAGGCGTGAAGGGGAGGTGGGATGGAGGGCGGGCGGGGGGTGGCCCCGCGGCGTTCCGGCGGCGCATCTACCGCACGCGGGTGTTAAACCAGGCGGGTGTCGCTCGCCTCGGCTCTCTCTGGTCGCAGTGTGCCCTGAGGAGGGAGAAGTGCCGTGTAGTGGAAAAGCGCCTGTGCCGCCCGCCGGTGAAATTACCGAAAGCTGTGCAAGATCTACCCCGTTAGAGCTGTCAGAGTTCTCCTTCAACACTCCTCCAATTCCAAGTCCAAGCTCTCTTAGGTACCCAGCCTAGATGTGGCTCACACGAAGTATCAGAAACACTTCATCATCTAAAACAGTCGTTTTCATGAGGCAGGAGCTCATCACATACTGAGCACGTGCTTCTCGATAATTAAATGACATTTGTTCGAAAACTATTCAGTTTTTGCTGTTGGAATTGCAGTAGGACTAATAGGCTGTAGATAAAAGATTATGTTGGATCACATAATGTCATCTTTTCAAGTACAACAAAGATCTTGTAGTTAATAGTTAAGATACCATGGATATTCTTATCCTTAGAACAGTGTCAACACAGAAACACAGTTTCATTTTAAATGCATTTTTATACAACCAATTTTTAATATCAAATTGGGAGTAGTAAGTCCATTTTACGGGTAAAGCAGGTACTGCTCTGTATTTGTTTGGCCTGAGCACTGCCAATTATAGTTCTCCTGACTTTGCTCAAACTGACAAACCGACTGCCTTGACTAAAATTTTCCACCAGCCTTATGCTGATGTTCTTGGGGGGGAAAGTTTTGAGCCAACCGTAGCAACTGTTTTTATAAAAACTTTGCAGAAAACAAATTATGTGGCTGGCTCTTGAGTGGATGAGGATCTCACATCCTTTTCTATGTGAAGCTTTTATTGCAGTCATGGTACAGGTTTGTCCTCTCAGAAGAACCTACCTGTGCAAAATCCACCCAGTGTGGCTGGATCATGAGCACTGAAAGAATTTACATGTACACATTTTAGTAGGGACCTGCAGGGAGATGTCACAGATGACAGCCTGTGGAGTCCTCAGCTACGACAACGTGTATCAGAAGATGATTTTGGGGGGGTTTCTCCAGCTGTGAGCTCCGCAGAGCCTGCTGGAGCCATGGTCCCCCTGTGGATGAGAACTGAGTGGGTGACCGCGTCTCATTTTCAGTGGTGGTCCTCCTCCAATTTGATCACATTCAGCATTGCCTGTGATCCAAGCTGGGATCAAAGTCGTAATGGATGTATTTTTAAACACCTACTGTGTAACTTACCCTTTAGTATGTATTAGCAATTTAACTCGATGTGAAAAGCAGCAGTAGCCTGTAAGAAGTTCCAGGAGTCCTCTGTGTTGTAGATTTAATTGTACACAAAGACCATGAGGGAGACCACTTGCCCTCACTTTTCCTACTGTGCAGATCACCAGAAGCTGGCTGGCTGTAAGACACATGGTGGTTTCTGAGCTCATTCTTTTTGTGTGTGTGTGTGTCAGGCCAGAGAATACTGACGCTCAGAAAGTCAAACAGCTGGTGCTGTGATCATCATAGTGACGGCCGACTAAGCTTTCCTTAGGGTTTGAGTGGACGCCTTTACAGAAAGCCGTGAGCTGTCATGGTGTACTGAAGCTGTTTATTTTTGAACTCCAGTAGCCGTCAAGAAGTTACCATTAAAAACCTCACGGAATTGCCATTTTTAGTTCTCAAGGTTCTGAAAGTTGTTCTGTCTGCACTGTAGTGATAACTCTGGTCTATAAACAAGCGTGGCCTTACTGGGGAGAGGAAGGAGGAGCCGGGGAGAGGAAATGGGGCTGTAACCACCATACAGCTTGTACTGCGCTCAGAGGTGCTGTGCTGTGAGTCACACCACGATTGCAGCTGCTTCCAGTGCTCATTAAAAGAAATTCTCGGCTTTAGAGCAAGTGAACTGCTTCTTAGTGAACGCTGCTACATTGAATGGTCAGAGATCCTCAGAAAAAAGGGAAAAAAAAGTCTCGAGGCTGCAAAATCCTTTGTTGTAAAGGGAAAGATTGGAATAAGCAGTACTTTCAAATAGACATTCTGTGCAGAGGGAGTCTCTTTCTTCAAATATTTATACGGTAGATTCAATATTATTTAATATGCTGGGAACTTTTTTTCTTTATCAATATTATTTAAGACAGCAATTCTATTACATCTTTCATTTGGCAGCGAAATAAAACAACAACAAAAAAGCTGTTCGACAGCTACTTCAAGTGTTACACTGTTCTAGAAGAGTGCAGGTATATGTTATTAACAAAGCAATAAAGAGCTGAACAACTTTTCTACCTTCCTAAACTCACTCTAACCCCCCCAACACACACTCTGTCAGCTCTAAAAATCTTGCATTCCATGAAAAGATAAAGCTTTAAAATCACTCAGTCCTGATCGTCAACTTTTTTTTTTGTCTTCCCCTCTTTGCTATGCAAAATCTTCCGTGCAATCTGTAATAAAAAGGCATTAAAAGTCCTTTTGCCCAAATAATTTCAAAAATAGTTATGTTGCAAAACTTGTCCTCTCACAGTAATTCATCTGTGATCAAATTCCTTTCTTTGGGAAAGGAAGAAATATTTTTTCCCTTTTTCCTCAGAGCACCGGCCTCCTTGTCCATGGTTTATCGCACATCAGCATTCAGCAGCGCGAGTAACCTCTGGGTTGTGATTCATTCTCCGTTGTCCCCTCGCTAGGTTGTGGTTAGCTCAGGGGCACCTCTTGTGTGTCAGCTCATGTCCCCATCACCCCTGCCTCTCATTTCTTTCCAGCACTGAGCCTGGTGCCCCATAGATTGGGAGCCAGGGATGTAGCAGCAACAGCCACCAGGTAACGAACGCGAGGGCTGCTTTGGCTCCAGCTGATTGACTTCCTGGTCTGAATATGTTTGTGAGTGTCTTCGGAGGGTTTTGCAGCAACAGTGTCCTTGTCCAGTAAACACGCCTCACAGAAATCCTTTTAAAGTTACTTAGGAAACACAGGAGGAAAAGCAGCAGAATTACAGCGATTGCCAACCACCGCTTGCCGCAGCCAGGTCCGTCTGGCCCAACCAAAAGGAAGTTGTCTTGTGCCAGGACCTAACTCTGGGTGCAGCCCTTCAGCTATTGAGGTCAGCGGCCAAATTGCCCGCAAATTCAGCAAGAATAGGACCGACTCCTTTCTTGTGCGTTCTTCAGAGGCGTAAAGCAAAGCTACAGTGTTCTTGGTCACTAATGCAAGTGGAGGAGTTGGTTTGCTTAATAAATGAATGAACAAAGCTGAGAAGCCCAGCTCCAAGTGCACATGGACTTGGAACTGAAGATGTTCCACGTGCTTTTCGTGACCCTGTAAGTCTCCTGCTTGACTCATGTCCAATTGCTGTTCCCTTCCCACTCCTACAGTGTCATCCTGTGTTGCCTTCCCAGTATCTGGCCCGTAATTAGTGATGGCTGAGTAGACTTTTCTTTGGATCCCTCCAGGGGGTAGAAGACACCTGCGCTCCCCAAATCCTGAAAGCTGCCAAGTTGCTCACTCGGCGAGTTTTTAGGCTCAGCCCACATTCCAGCTTTTGTGTAAGTTCTGTGTGTTTCAAATTAAGTACGTGACTTTTGCCCCCACCTCCTTTATTCCTGTGCAAACCTTAGCATAAAAATTCTGTTGATAGGAAACCATCTTACGTGGGTATAATTCACTTCTCTTCCCATCCAAAACGCACTATTCCTGTAAAAAAACATCTCTGTATTAATGGGAATATTCCCATAATTAGGGTTTGTCATTTTTAACTATGCCAGCAAAATTAAAAGCGGAACGTAAATACAATTTCACTGTGAATTGGGCCAGTTAAACAAAACAAGAGCAGCTCATGTAGCAAGGCAGGTGACTGAAGGATTATCCAACTTGTTAAGCATTATCTCAGCATTGCCAATAAAATAATAAACTCGGCCCTCAGCAGGCGTGCAGCCATACACATCTGGTGTGCAGCTCCCCCCAGCTCCGTGATTTCATGTGTCTGTTATCAAAAAAAAAATGAAATATTTCTGGGGATAATTCCTCAAGTGTTCAAATTGCACGTTCTGCCACTGGGTCTCGGGGGCTTGTCCCATCGGAGATTGTAGTGGCAACGTTACAAAACTTTGAAGAATGAAAACCGAAGAATTCCTTAGGGAAAGGGATTTTAGAACTCCTTAGTCTCTTGGTTGTTATTACAGCAATTTGGATGTTGACTCACACACCTTTCGGTCTGTGCATTGAGGCCAGGACAAATATTTTATCAAACCACTTTTAATGTGTTTTAATCTTCACGAGCTCTTCCAAGAAGGATGAGAGAAGCTGTCAGCCAGCGCACGTCCCTGCCCTCTCCCTTACATCCAGAAGTTGTGCAGATCCCCAGTGAGCCGGGTCAGTTTTCTGGTCTGACGGCGAGCTCGTCCTTCCTTGCAGGGGGAGGAGGCACGCACTGATCCTTGCCCGAGCAATCCCCGATTAGGCAGGACTGAAAATGAGGTGAAATCACAGCCTTTGCTGCTTGCTCCTGAACAGGGATGTGAAGGGCAAGCGGAGCTTTGTGGTGGTGGTGTGGGATTTTGTAGTGTGCTGCAAGTCAGGAGGAGCTTTCTGAGTGTCAGTTGGCAAAACTGCGGGTATGGTCTGGAGGTGGAAAATGGTTTCTAATTTCTAATAGAATTCCTGGTCTGCGTCAGGATAACTGCTGGTTATCTCTCTGTGGTGGAGGGCAAAAGAGACTGTGTGATGTTAGAGAATTTCTTCTTTTCGTGCCCTTAAATTTCTGCTTCTGTATGCCTGTGGGTTAAATAGTTAGGAATTAATGTACCAATGTCACGCATTAACAAATACATTACTTATCTGACTTTATGCCCATCTGCATACCAGTAAGTCTCTCCTGCTGCTGACCTACTGGAAATGAAATCTATTTGTCATCCTGGAGAAAGATTTCGGTGTTGTCTGCAGTGAAAAACACAGCGACAGCAGCTGAAATCACATTTTGTAAAACCCAGAAAGACAAAATCCCCAAACCTGCAGCAGGAGATCACTCAAATATGTAGTTAGAAGAAGATGCTAGAAGTTCAAAAAACCTTGCTCTGCAGGTTCAAAGCTTCTAGTTCTGCGTCTGCGAAAAGGCATTTGATAAGCTGTGGTCAAGTTCAAATAATAAAATCCAGCACAGGATGCTCGAGCAGAAGTTTAAGCAGTGTAGGTTACTTCTGTATCTGGACTCTTGATGGAGAAGGAGTCTTTTTTTCCCCTGGTGTCTGAAACAGCATGTGAACAACCAGAGCCAGCAAAGCCTCTGCAGAGCACTTACAACTGAGCTCTTACAACTTGCCTGTGCTCACCTGGAACCGCAGGAAGCCCCTGGTATTTCTCAGCTGGGTCCCACAGTCCGTGCTCCTCTGGGTTTTGGTGGGTTCCCCAGCACCACGGTTACGGGTACCTTTTCCTGTTAAAGCCACCCTTAACCCTGCCTTGTTGCCTGTCTCCTCTGTGTGCACTCCTTCCTCTTCCCTTGCATTTTCTGGTTCTCCCGGCAGTTTCTCTCAGCCCTGGCGCCTCCTTGCTGCAGCCCTGCATCTCCTTACGTGTTCCAGAGCGCAGTCTTTTCCCACTGCCACCCCCAACATGCTATTAACATAGCTTTAGCTGACAGCTCTGTGGTTATAATGGATGTCAGCAGGCAACATCGACATCTTATTTTAGTCGCTTATGTATATGCAAGTGTAAGCTGTTATGTTTAAATTTCTCACAAGTCTGCCTGGTTCTCTTTGTAAAGTTCCAGCACTGGTGACTTCTTTGCTTCTGAAAGTGGTGTTTCAGATCGGCAAGGCTGATTGAGCGACTTGCTGACAAAGAATGAGTAGTTTCATGGCTTCTCTTGCGGCAGCTCTGAGGCGTCTGACCTCTCGGTGAGCTGATTAATCTTCTAACCTTATAAAAGGGCAAGCATATAAAAGGCTGGGTTGATTTTTTTTGCCTTTTCCTGCTTCATTTTAGGGAGCTGAATCAACTTACTTGGAGGTCAAATGAGCAGCAGAGCTGGTAAAAGGAAGAGGAGGGTACCAGAGGGCTGGGAGCAGGAGGCAGGAGCGTAAGGGACAGAGGAACAGAAGGAGATCTAACACTGCAAAGGCAGGTAGCTGCTGAAGATAATGAACTACTGAGCCAAAGAGAAAGCTTTTTCATCCTTTACTTGTGAAGAGCTTTCGTGAGTAGAGCCTTCCTTTTTGCAGGAAGTCATTTTGAAATAGTAGAGGTGTCTTTTTCTGTCCTTGTTCAAAAAAAATATATATATAATAACAATAATAATCTGGCCAAACGTGGAGCTTCAGTCTCTGAAGCCTGGTATCAGTAAGGGGCAGTTGAAGACTGACAGCACAGTTTCTTCCCAGCCTCACAAAGGAAGGCTGCAGACACTCTTGGGGCACCTACCTCTGCTGGACCTGGAGTCACACTGTCACTATTCCTCCTGAGGACCCGCAGGTGCTGTACCACGTAGCACCTAAACACAGACAGTGGGAGATCTTCTGGTGTGCTCCGTTCCTTGATGTCACCCCAACGTCAGGGAAGAACATAGGAGATAGCTTTGTTTCCAGTCAGTAGTGAAGATGGCTGGGAAAAATGGCTGGAGAGAGTAGAAGCTGATTATCTGGAGGCTGACAGGAAAGGGCTTAGGCAAAATAATCTTCAGCTGAGGAATTATAATTCCTCATAAACCTGGAATCAGATCTAGAGGCTGGCATAGTTCTGTTATCTGCACAATGCTAGGCATGCCGTTTGTATCGGGGTTGAGTGCCAGCAGCCTTACATCAGCTTTAGTGGCAAATTGTTGTAAGGAGTTCTTGTCTTCCGAAAGCTGCTGCGCTGCCACAGTTTGTTGCCTCTTCAGTTATGCCAGAGCAATTGTTTCTGAGATTGTACTTTACTGTGAGAACTGACCAGCATTTGAACAGAAATATTTGTTTTCTATTTATTGCCTAACCTGCTCTGTGATACAGGCTGGCAAATATTTATACTAGTGTGGTGATTTTACCCAGCTGGGAAGCTGAACACCACCACGGCTGCTCTCTCACTCCCCATCCTCAAAGGAAAAGGGGGAGAAAATACGATGGAAAGGGTTCAAGGGTTGAGATAAGGACAGGGAGAACCCTCAACAATTATTGTCGCAGGCAAAACAGACTCAGCGTAGGGAGATTACTGTAATTTATTGCCTATCACTAGCAGACTAGAATAGTGCAAAACTAAAAGCAAATTAAATACACCTTCCCCCCATCCACCCTCTTCTATGTCCTACCCCTGAGTGGCACAGGGGAACGAGGAATGGTGGCTGCGGTCATTCCCTGACACTTCGCTTCGTCTCCGCCGCTCCCTCACGGTCCCTCCCTGCCCCTGCTCCATGCGGGGTCCCTCCCACGGGATGCCGTCCTTCCCCAGCTGAGCCTGGGGGGCTGCCCACAGGCAGCAGCTCCTCAAGCACTGCTCCCACACGGCTCCGTACCACAGGGTCCATCCATCCCCCAGGAGCAAACTGCTCCAGCAGGGGTCCCCCACGGGCGGCAGCTCCCCCCAGACCCCTGCTCCTGCGTGGGCTCCTCTCCACGGGCTGCAGCTCCGGCCCGGGGCCTGCTCCTGCGGGGGCTCTCCATGGGCCGCAGCCTCCTCCAGGCCACATCCACCTGCTCCACGTGGGCTCCTCCACGGGCTGCAGCGTGGAGATCTGCTCCGTGTGGGACCCATGGGCTGCAGGGGGACAGCCTGCTCCACCAGGGGCCTCTCCACAGCCCGCAGGGGAACTGCTGCTGCCTGCCTGGAGCACCTCCTGCCCTCCTGCTGCACTGACCTGGGGGCTGCAGGCTGGTTCCCTCACATGTTCTCACCCCTCTCCCAGCATGGTGTTGTTTCCCTTCACTGTTACATGGTGTTGTTTCCCTTCCTTAACTCTGCTCTCCCAGAGGCCCACCCAGTGTCTCTTCCTGGCTCAGCTCTGACCAGCAGCGGGTCCCTTTTGGAGCCGGCTGGAACTGGCTCTGCTCACAGAGGCTACCCCTGCTGCCCCCCACTACCAAAACCTTGCCATGTAAACCCAAGACAACTAGCACAGCTGTGGGAGCTGTGAACTGTGATGAGCAGATAGGATGAACCAAAGAGAGCAGAAATGTTTTGGATAAACTTTATTACTGAAAAGTGTTCATACAGTGAAATTTTAATACAGTGTACATTTACACTACTAATCTTTGTGTTTGTTTTGTTTTTTTTTGGTTTATTTTTAAATCTGTCTTAAGGCTTTCTGGTGGTCCGTGTAAATGTGTTGAAATGGTTCTGCATGACCAGTTCTGGTTTTGTTTTTTAATGCATCATATAACTTGTTTTATTTCTGACTGTTGTGTTTAAAGGCTGTTAAGCTGAAAGTCAAGCACTTGAATTGGGAAAGTCTGGGATTAAAGCTGCCTTTGCAGGATTAATTTGGTCCCTTGCTAGTTGTAGACGTTGCAGCCTTGGTTACTATTAAAGTGGCAGAGTTACATTACGCCAGAGCTCTGCCTCCTTCGGTGCACAGAAGCTGCGCTTTGAGAATGAAACGGAGGAGTCTAGCAGCATGATTATCTCTGTCGTGTAATGTAATAAATTGAAGGTGTTCCATGAATGAAAGGGAGAATGCAGAAAGAAAAATGGGGGACTGTTGGATTCTGCATGAGATGTGTCAATGTTACCCCCATCTGTACTAGTAGCATTACTGTGTTACAGTGAGCAAAGGAACACATGGTAATTGCACGTTTATTTTGCAAACGTCTTACAGAAGACGCAGGGCCTGGGTAAAGCAGATTAACATGAAAGATCTGAAAATATTTCAAAACACTTGACTGTCTCCTTCCCAGATCATCCTTAAAGTATGGGTTGAGCAGCAACTTCCAGTGTGTATCTCTACAGTGCTGCTTTTCGTTCAGGTTTCCTTCCTAAATACATCATTGATTTATCTCCATACGCCATGCTGCAGCTTGCATCACTGGTAAATCACTTGAGCATGTAAACTCAATTTCTTTCAAATGAAACTGAAGGAAAAGACTCATTCCAGTAGCACATGTCCCAATAACACTGCAAGTGTTAATGAGTGCACAGACCTGGAGACTGGACAGTCAGACCTCACCACTTCAAATGGCAGAGGTGTCCCGAAAGTAGCTCACACCCCAGACAGTACTTTTACATAAAACATAGAAAGCAGAACAAAACAGATGGGTTTCTCACATTCATAGAAGCCTAACAGTTCTGCTTTTTTAGGGGGAGGTGTGGGGGAATTAAGGATAAGTGACTGTGTATGAAGCAACACTGCAAGGCACTGAAACTCTCAGTTAAGAGATCTGGTGAGGAAACAGAATGCCGCTGCTGCTGTTGCCGTAACGCTGTCACTTCTTCGGTAGTCTCAGATGTCCAAGGGTAGCTCAGTCCTGTGGTGTGACCAGTGCTCTGAGACACTGCATCCCACACCCTTGAAGTCATCTCAGTAATAACAATTTAGGCTTTGATCACCTCATCTTTCTAGCCACTGGTTGTGAGATTTCCCATTCCCATTTATTAATTACAGGAATTACCATTATGATTTCTTATTTTTTGATAACCTTTTTTTAGCTTTGTAAGTTGATGAACAGTGAAACCTTTGTGTTATAGTAGCATACACCATATATATCTTAAAAATAGTTTCTTAAATCAGCTGCAAAAAGAATAGAATTGCTTTTAACAGACACATTGTTCTACAGACACTTGTCTGTTTAACAGACACGTATTCTGCATCAGCACAGAGGAAGGTAGGGTAAAATTCATACTTGGAGGTTAACGGAATTACAAGAGTAACTAAAAAGTGACATCTGGGGTAACTGTTCCTCAAGTATATGGGTTGTGGGCAGAAACTGCTTTTATGCTAATAAATAAGATGGGGTGTTCAGTTCACTGATGATTTTTAAGCTAAAACAGCACTGCTGGGATACTTCAAGTAAAATCATGAAATTTCCAAGAAACCAAATCGTGACAAAGCAGCAGTTACAAGACGTGATACATATATCATAGCTAGAAGGGTATGTTAACAACACTCACTAAATGTAAGCAAACATGTTGAATTAATCTAGATTACAGACAATAATCCTGCTTCTGTCCCCTCCCCAATATTAGCGTCCTCCCATCCTATTAAAAACAACAACAAAAAACCTTTAATTTGCTCAGTCAGCAGGAAACTGTCAGGGTTGCTTAACTTTAGAAGGTGACTTGGCATAATTAAGTATCTGTCCTCATTTCAGCTGGGACAGAGTTAATTTTTTTCGTAGCTGCAAGAACAGTGCCCTGTTTTGGACTTATAATGAAAATAGGGGCGATAACATGCCGATGTTTTAGCTGTAGCAGAGCAGCGCTTGCACAGAGCCAAGGACTTTTCAGCTCCTCGTGCTGCCCTGCCAGTGAGGAGGCTGGGGGTGCACCAGGAGCTGGGGGGGACACAGCCAGGACAGGTGACCCAGGCTAGCCAGAGGGATGTCCCACACCACAGGCGTCAGCAGTAAAACCAGGGTGTTGGCCAAGGCAGGGCGGGCTGCTGCTGTCTGGGACTGGCTGGGCATCGGCTGGCTTGTGCTGAGTTGTTGTGTTGTGCATCACGTGCTTTTTGCCTTTCTTTTGTTCCTCCGTTCTCCTGTTTGTCCATTCTTTCTTCCATTCTTCCTTTTGTTCTTAATTTTGTTCTTTCCCCCTGTTGTTCTTTCCTCCTTTTGTTCATTCGTTTATTCTTACTAAACTGTCTCAACCCACAAGCTCTTGCACTTTTACTTTTTTTTCGGTTCTCCCCCACCTCTCTGCGGGGGAGTGAGCGAGTGTCTGTGAGGTACCTAGCTGCCTGCTGGGTTAAACCACAACAGTGTCTGATTCAGAAGTTCATCGCTGCAATTGCCAAGGTAGATCTTCATAAAGCCAAAGCTGAGAAAAAGTTGGTCAAGTGAAACAATTAAATGGCATTCCTTCATGTGGACGGCTATACTGCAGGTAGAGAATACAGCCCCATCACACCCCTCTAATTAGTTAAATGTACTAATCTGTGTAAGATCATTGCACAATCAACTGTTAGGGTATGTTTGAAAGTACTCTTTAACATGAGTTGGTTCTTCCTGTGCCTGTGCATCTGCTGGGGCTAACAATATTAATTCCCATGCCTGTCCTCCAAACTAGTTGTTTTCTTCAGCAGTATTGATGGCCGTTTAGCATGTTAGTGAAGATCAGCAAGATTTAGGCATGTTTACATTATCTCTAAGAACTGTTTGCATAAAGCAACCTGCAACTTTTTTCTTGTTGTTCTCTTTCAGAAACAGCCGAATCATGGAGGGGCTCTTGCATTACATAAACCCGGCACATGCCATTTCACTTCTGAGTGCACTGAATGAGGAGCGTCTAAAGGGACAGCTGTGTGATGTTGTTCTTATAGTAGGAGACCAGAAATTTCGAGCTCATAAAAATGTTCTGGCTGCCAGCAGTGAGTACTTCCAGACTCTGTTCACGAATAAGGAGAATGAGTCTCAGTCGGTGTTTCAGCTCGACTTTTGTGAACCAGATGCTTTTGATAATGTGTTAAACTACATTTATTCCTCATCCTTGTTCATTGAGAAAGGCAGTCTCGCAGCTGTGCAAGAACTGGGCTACAGCCTTGGAATATCCTTTCTTACAAACATTGTTTCTAAGAGCCCTCAAGCTCCTTTTCCAGCGTGCCCCATTAAGAAGATCCTGTATCAAGACGAAGAGGAAAGCAGTTCTCAGAAGAGAAGTGTCATTGTCTGTCAAAACAGAAGTGAAGCACAAGGGAAGAGTATAAATCAAACACAACATGATTTAAGCCATACTTCTAAACCTTCACCCTCTGTTGCTGTCAAAACTAGCATTAGACCACAAGCAGCAAAACCGACTGAAACCCTTCACAATTTATCACTGACTGAAAGGAGATGGCTGAAAGACAACCCTGTGAGCTATACCAAGCTTCATGAAACTTCTGGAACTGTAGAGGATCAGAGCAGATGTGGTTTGGTGAAAAGGAACACAGTACTGCCTCAGAAGCCCTTAGCAGAGAAAGAAGTTGCAAGCGATGAACCTGGAAGCAGTGGGCAGCTTTTGAGAGGAAAGGCTGCAGAGATGACATTAAAGAGGCCGCGCCCACCAGTCTTATCGCTGCGCGGCTCATCAGAATCTACGTTCTTGTTGCGAGAGGCAGGAAAAGGAAATGGTCAAGGTGAAGATAGGAATTTGCTATACTACTCAAAGTTAGGACTAGTAATCCCATCTAGTGGATCTGGTCCTGAAAACCAAAGTATTGACCGAAGTGGGCCACTTGTAAAAAGTCTCCTTCGAAGGTCACTGTCCATGGACAGCCAGGTTCCTATTTATTCACCTTCTGTTGACCTAAAACCTTCACAGGTATCATCCTCCTCCTCACCAGGAACTAACGATTCCCAGAAGACATTTAATATTGCATCTCAGAAGTCGTGTTTGAAGGAGTCATCAGAGAAATTAGTCTTAGATGAAAAGCCACAGGTAATGCACCCACATCGCCTTAGGTCTTTCAGTGCCTCTCAGTCAACCGATAGGGAGGTTGCTTCCCCTCTCACAGAGGTGCGAATAAAAACTGAGCCTAGCAGTCCACTTTCAGATCCTTCCGAAATAATTAGAGTAACAGTGGGCGATGCATCGGTGTCTACAAATAAAGACTTTACTTTCAAAACTGAGGAGGATCATAAGGAGCCAAGCAGACTTCCAGCAAAGAGGAGATTTCAAGCGGATAGAAGGCTGCCGTTTAAGAAACTGAAGGTGAATGAGCAAGGTTCTCCTGAGTCAGAAGAAAACTTCGAGGAAGGCTCGAGCCCTACGCACCTTGATGCTGATTTTGCTGATTCCGATGTCAGTAAAGACGAGTACAGTGAGATGGAAGAAGCAAGACCAAATAAAAAATTTAAATGCAAGCACTGCCTTAAAATTTTCAGATCAACAGCGGGTCTTCACCGTCATGTTAACATGTATCATAATCCAGAGAAGCCCTATGCTTGTGACATTTGCCACAAGAGATTTCACACCAATTTCAAAGTGTGGACGCACTGCCAGACGCAGCATGGAATCGTGAAGAATCCCTCCCCAGCTTCCAGCTCGCACGCTGTTTTGGATGAAAAATTCCAAAGAAAACTGATCGATATAGTGAGAGAGAGAGAAATTAAGAAAGCTCTAATAGTTAAACTAAGACGTGGCAAGCAAGGTTTTCAGGGACAGTCTGCTTCACAAGCACAACAAGTCATCAAAAGGAATTTAAGATCGAGAACCAAAGGAGCCTATATTTGTGTCTACTGTGGGAAGGCTTACCGTTTCCTCTCTCAATTCAAGCAGCACATAAAAATGCATCCAGGGGAAAAACCTATTGGAGGAAATAAGGCTCCCAAGCAGAAAGACCACATTCACATTGAAAGTCCGGTGGAAAACAAAGAAGTGTATCAGTGCCGCCTCTGTAATGCTAAGCTGTCTTCGCTTATCGAGCAGGGGAATCATGAGCGACTCTGTAGAAACGCTACCGTCTGTCCTTACTGCAGCCTTAGATTTTCTTCTCCAGAGCTGAAGCATGAGCACGAAAGCAAGTGTGAATACAAGAAGCTCACTTGTCTCGAGTGCATGCGTACCTTTAAGTCGTCCTTCAGTATTTGGCGTCATCAAGTGGAAGTCCACAATCAGAACACCATGGCTCCCTCAGAGAACTTCTCTTTACCTATCCTGGATCACAATGGAGAAATAACGAGCTCATCGAGGTTGCCTCCCCAGCCGGAGTCCAATAAAGTGAACAATTTTGCTGCAAAGGAGGATGGAGTATTCAGTGACTCGTCAGAACAGATCAACTTTGACTCTGAAGACTCCTCGTGCCTGCCTGAAGACTTGAGTGTTTCCAAGCAGTTTAAAATCCAAATCAAGGAGGAGCCTGCAGACGACGTAGAGGAAGAGGTCACAGAGGCGAGCAGAGAACCGAAGGAAGTGGTCTCCAACAAAGACGCCGGCCTGTGGCCCTGTGAGAAGTGCGGCAAGATTTTCACGGTGCGCAAGCAGCTGGAGCGTCACCAAGAGCTCCTGTGCTCGGTGAAGCCGTTCATTTGCCACGTGTGCAACAAGGCCTTCCGAACCAATTTCCGGCTGTGGAGTCACTTCCAGTCCCATATGTCCCAGGCTACAGAGGAGTCCTCGAATAAGGAGCCTGAGATATGCCCACCCGCTAATTCCCCGTCACCGCCACCTTTACCTCCGCCCCCACCGCTGCCCAAAATCCAGCCTCTGGAGCCCGATAGTCCGACAGGCTTGTCCGAAAGCTCCACTACTACTGAAAAGTTATTTGTCCCGCAGGAGTCAGACACGCTCTTCTATCATGCTCCCCCGCTCTCGGCAATCACGTTCAAAAGACAATACATGTGTAAACTCTGTCACAGGACTTTCAAGACAGCTTTTAGTCTTTGGAGCCATGAACAGACACACAATTAGCTTTAACAGATTCCTTAAAGAGCTGGCTCAGTGGAGGCTATTTTCAGGATCTCGGACGTATGCCATATAAACCAGAAAACGAAGAGGATCAAAGCAACGACGACGGGAGATTGGGAATTTGTGATGCTGCTTGGATTTGAAGATAAAGGTAAACTAACTTCGTTAGTAGATAGCAAGCCGAGTAATTTAAAGTACTGTGGTCTGGGATCTAATAGCAACAGAATAATTTTGATTTCATTTAACACTGAAATGCGATCGCATCTGGATTGTATGCATGGATCTTCATCCTGTGATGTTGGTGTGCGCGTGTGTATTATATATAAAGTTATATATTAAATGAAAGAGCAACAACAATGTGGATTCTAACTGTGAGTTTATAGTAGTGAAATACTGTAACCAACTTCACTGATTTTATTTTACTTTTTCATTTTTTCTTTTAAAGAAACCAACACACAAGCTCCATATAAATAGCCGCCGTGCACTTGCAGTTAGGGAGGAAGTGGGTGGAATGTCTTGCTGTATTGACTTAGGTCTTAGAGATCTTTAGCAATAACAAATAAACCTCAAGTTTCAGTAATCCTGGTATTATTGGATACGAATGTTTGATATTTTAAGGGAAGATAGAATTGTTTGTTGTTATATGGAACTTGTACAAATTAAAATAGAATCTAAAGTCAGCAATATTATTACTGAGATTTTATATAAAAAACAGCAGCAAGCCTGCTTTCAGCCATTTAATTATAAGTTTCTAAGAAAAATTGGGGGGGGGGGAGTACATCGCTTTATATAATGTCCCAAAGAATAATTTACTATAGATATTTCGGTAGCTAAAGTTGTATTAACAACCATCTTAACACAAATGGTACTGTTTGTAACATGAAGTAAGATTGAATAGATGTCAGACAAGTTTCAAAATTTTCTTTCCACTGTTTGTACAACTGTTTGTAATTCTAACTACAAAGGAATGTATAACTATTAAATCAAAACAAGAGAGCTCGTTAAGGGATAGAAGAATAGTTGTGTTCCTACACACAGTAATAAGCTTGGCCATGAGTACAAAGATATGTTTTAACAAAAACGCGAAATGTAAATATTTATATCGACACCTGTATAAATGAAGAAGTATGTATTTGAGATTCGTATTAAGCGTACATATCCAGCTCAAAGCAGAGGAGAAGACATCACACTACAATCACTGTATTTTAGGAGTACAATGCATAGAATATTTCTTTCTGCCGCTTTCTATCATTTGTGGTACTGTGTTGCAGTTTTCTAATTTGTTAAAAGTCATGGGTGTAATGGGCTGCAGGTATTTCGAGTGGCTCCATTATTTTACCACAAATCACAACTGGAGCATTCAGCATAAGCAGGATCATAGAAGCTATAGCACGGGTCCAAAATTACTCTGCAAGTAAAGGAAATACTTACCCAGAAGTAGTGGTAAATTAACAGGGAGAAGATTTTCCGCTAGAATTTAAACTGAATGGAGTGGTGCTGGATTAAAGTGAGCAGCAAGGATGTAGGAGACTCAGACAGTGTTTATGGCCCTGACCGACGACCCCCGGAGGCTGGGAGATGGGGACCGCACTGCACACTACCTAGCCAGACCCCAGCCCATGTCCACGGAGAGCAGCAGGAGTTCAGTGCCGATGTCACTGGGAGCAGCAGCGAGGCTTTAATCCTCTCTGGTTCTAATCACGCGTTTGTTTCAGCATCCCAAACTCCAAACGAATTGCACACTGATCCCAGGATCTGAGGATGAACATCCTCGGTTAGGCACGCACAGGGAGAGGATTTTTCTCCCAAGTGTGCTGTTGTTAGTGTTTTTCCTAACGGAATTTTGTAGTGTTTTTCCTGCAATTTAAGTTTAAAAGTGTTGGCTCAGTATGGACCACTGACTCTGATCAGCTACCAAAAAAAGGTAGTGCTGTTTTCAAGCCTCTTCTTTCATTTTTTGATGAAAATCTAAAATTGTCACTATACATGTTAGTAGTAACATTTTATCCGTTTTGTTCGCTTCCAAGCAAACTGCTTCTGAATGTGGCTATGTTAAACTGTTACAATATCAAATTCTTTACATGGAATTGCAATTAAAACAAGATTCTTACATACTCATTAGGTGGAATAAAAAATGTCACTATCAAATAAGACTAAATTTCCTTCTCACAAGAAAAAAATAAATAAAACACTTAATAGACTTAACCTGATTTAACAAAATGAGAAAGACATGAAGACTTGCTAAATACGCTTTAAATGTATTTACGAGATCTGTGCATAGAAAATATAAACATGTCAACTGGTACCTAAGTTTTCACCAATGATTCTTCTTCACATAAACTTACGATAATGTATATCCAACATTTTAAAAATCAGTGTGCTTTTTAAAGGAAAGTGGCAACTAGTTCATCAACGTTACCTTCCAACTGGGATTCTACTGTATGGTATGATGATAAATACGACACATTTAAAATCAAAAGCTCATACAACGTCTTTCAAGACACCTTGACCTTCTTCCTAATACACAATGTATTGTATTTAACAAACAAACAAACAATATTTCTGGTCTAAATAGCCTCCTTCTAAGCTTTTCTGCAGAATTTTTTAAGTTTTGTTTTTAACTTTGAGCGTGTTCTGTGTTTTGTTTTTTTAAATTCGATTCCTGCTTAGTAAAGGAATTCAGGATCTCTGAAGTTTAAATATGAGATGTTTATATAGTAGTTCTGGTTTTCTATTAGCTTTTTATACAGTATCTTTAAAAGCCCTTGATAGAAGTGTTTATTTTGGAGGATACGGAATAAATATGCTTCCACTTATATAACTTTAATATATGTTTTAAAAGTTAAATTATGGAAAAAAATGTTAGTTGCTTGTTTATAAATAAAGGTCTTCTAAAGAGTGTCTAGCTTGGCCACAGCCAAAATAAAAGGCAAACTTATTGACACAAAAACCTGTCCTGATCATATTTTGTTTTATTTTGTAACTGTGTACTGAAGTCACGCAAAGTTAGAGCTCTTGTTAAATACAAAAACTTTTTTTCTTCTTAAAATTTGTGACAGGAATGTGCAGATGTTTTAATATATAGATTAGAATCTTTAATTTTTTCTTTTGGGGTTATTTTTATAATCTATCCAATAAATCTCAGAGAAATAAACTGCTTCAGTGGAAGTCCAGTGAAAACTTCTATTGCATTTAAGAGGAGCAGGGTTGAGCCATGAAATGTATTTTGTTTTGGGACTTCTCTTCCTTTCAGGCACTGTGTTGGCAAAGGTCTAAGCATATGGTTAAGTTCCATGGAGATGAATCTGAACTTTTTTTAAAATACATGCTTAAGTTTTTTGATATTTTGGGACCATGATCACCCACTGGAAGTGAGAAATGGCAAAAAAAAAAATGCATATGGATTTATTATTTAAGTCCTAGAACCAAAAGTTAAAATGATTTTTCCTCTACATAAAAACTGCATGCACACCTAAAGTTCCCGCAGTTTTACAAAAACAAAGGACATCAACCAGTAATAATTTGCATGGACTTCTGTAAGGCTTTTGGTATGATCCCCCACAGCATTCTTGCCACCTAGTTGAAGGGATATGGGTTTGATGGATGGACTGCTAGATGAAGAGAGAATGGGCTGGAGGGCCGCATCCAGAGAGTTTTAGTCAACAGCTCAATGTCCACGTGTAAACACAAGGGGTGTCCCTCAGGGGTCTGTGCTGGGACCAATACTATTGAATATCCTCATCAGTGATGTGGGCAGTGGGATTAAGTTTGAGGATGACACAAAGCTACTCAGCTTGTGCATTGATAGACCAGAGGGAAGGGACGCCATCCAGAGGGACCTGGGCAGGCTGGAGGCGTGCACCCCCTCATGAAGTTCAGCAAGGCCAAGAGCAAGGACTGGGTGAGGAATGGACTGAGAGCAGCCCTGCAGAGGACTTGGGGATACTGCTGTATGAAAAACTGGATTTGAGCCAGCAATGTGTGCTCGCAGCCCAGAAAGCCAACCGTATCTTGGGTTGCATCAAAAGCAATGTGGCCAGCAGGGTGAGGGAGGTGATTCTGCCCCTCTGCTCTGTGCTTGTGAGACCCCACCTGGAGCACTGCGTTCAGCTCTGGGGCACCCCACACAAGAAGGATGTGAAATTATTCGAAAGAGTCCAGAGGAGGACCATGAGGATGCTCAGAGGGCTGGAGCACCTCCCCTGTGGAGACAGGCTGAGGGAGTTGGGCTGTTCAGCCTAGAGAAGAGAAGGATCCAGGGAGACCTTAGAGCAGCCTGCCAGTGGATAGAGGTGCCTGCAGGAAAGCTGGGGAGGGACTTTGTCAGGGAGCAGAGTGACAAGAGGGAAAGGTTTTAAACTGAAAGAGGGGAGATTTAAATTAGGTATCAGGAATAAATTCTTCATGCAGAGGGAGGTGAGGCACTGGCACAGGCTGCCCAGAGAAGCTGTGGGTGCCCCATCCCTGGAGGTGCTCAAGGCCAGGCTGGATGGGGCTTTGGGCAGCCTGGGCTGGTGGGAGGTGTCCCTGCCCATGGCAGGGCTGGATCCAGGTGGTCTTTAAGGTCCCTTCACCCAACCCAGTCTGTGGTTCTATAATAATACTGTCTCTACTTCATGTATTTATATTTTTTTTTCCATAAGGGGGAATGAAACACCCCGACAGTTAAATGAGCAGATAACCTGCTGAAGCAGTGGGTGACACTAGAGTTTGTCTTATGTCCTTCAGAATGGAGATGTAGCCTTATCTGTGAACCAAAACACACAGTCATGACTTGTTCCTGCATTTCCTATTTAGGCAAGCATTCTAGTAGCATCCAGGAGATTTTTTTTTTATTTTTTTTTTTATGGTGATGGTTGGGTTTTTTGTTTGTTTTTTATCCCCAAAGTAGGATGTGCGGGTTTGGTCTGAAGCTACACGTACTCTGTTTTTGTTCCAAGCTTCCAGTGGTAAAACTAGAAGTTCCTCACATGGGACAAGGACAGACTATGCCTACCTTCTTGGCACTAACAGTGAGGGTGCAAATATCTGGCATGAGCCTGTAATCTGGCATGTGCCTATACTGTTCAATAAAATTGTTTACATTTTCCTACCAGAAGATTTAGATAAAAATCAAAGTAAGGTTAGCTTTTTTTAATGTTGCTGTTAATGAATCAGTGTTATTTTTTTTTTTTTTTTGGTTGAACACAGCCTGATAGTATTTTTTAATGTAATTGATTCTTGTTTATTTAAAATGACTTGTGAAAAATTGTACTATAAGTGTTGTACATACGGGGACACTATCAAGAGAAAGGTTGTATACTGTAAAAGTGCTTATCTGTATTAACAATACTTGATATGAATAAAATCAATTTCAGAACATGAATTGACGCATAACACTTGAGCTGCTTAGGCATGAAAATGCCTACTAAAGGCATCCTCAGTTGTTTCAAGGATGCCTGTAAATTGTATCTGAATTCTGTGGGCTGAGCTTATTTTTCATTTTGCTTGTTCTCTGACTGTTCCAGAATAAAGGACCTGATCTGTTTTTCCTTTTTTGATTTTTCAGTGATACACCGTACCTTTTAAAGATGCAAGCTTCCCACTACTGCAGCAGCATGTTCAAATAAAACATGTATGTTAAGGCAGAAAGAAAAAAAAAAATCTTTTTGCTAAATAACTTCACAAAATATGTATAAAGTACACATTTTGAAGCTTCTTCTTGACAGTGTCCCTTCTTAAAAAAAACAGGAAAATGGAATCACTTGTAGTATTTGGGTGCAGGGGAACAGTTTCCTACAGTTTCTACAAGCTGGAATTATCCAATATATTTGCTATAGAATTTTCCAATTCGTTACATAAAATCACTTGTCATTTTAAAGCATTATAGAGATAAGACAAAAGAAGCTGGTTTTATAATCCTGTATACCTTACAGTCATTGTATATCAATTCAATACACCAGTGCTGAATTTTAATTAAGAATGGGTTTTTACTTTTTTTAGGACTGAGACTTAATAGCTTAGGGTAACTTTTTTCTTTAATGTAATGTAAATCCATTGCTGCTTTGTACAACTTTTTCTACTGTGTGTTTTCTTTACTTAGATCTTGACTAAGAAATGTTGGCGTCCAATAAACTTACACTTTGTTTCTTTTGAATTATTGTGTTTTATACTGGATTCTCTTGGCAAATTGAGATGTTATTGTACATACCATTGTGCCTGTGGGACTGGAATTTTGTTTACAAAAAGACTTCTTTTGATCTAGTTGTTGAATGCAAGTGACAGTTTTTACTTTACTAAAAGAATGACTTTTTGTTTGCTTTAGTAAGTGTCTCAGCAAACTTTTTGCTGGAAAATACAAGAAAACTAACTGCTGTAGAAAATCTGTTGAAAACTTGAGCTGTGCCCAAATTCTGCTTCCTCTGCAATCAATGATTAAAAGAAGTTTGTGGAAGCAAGGTTACATTGACTGAGTATCTCTTTCATGTAAAGCTGGATTGAACCAGATGTTTGAAAATACACCATCAGGAATGGTTATGGTATTTTGCAGAGCTCTCACAAAAGCTGTTTTGGCGCAGATATTTCCATCTCCAAAAGCCTGTGGGTGAGAACGCAGTCTGTGTATTCTCATGATGCAGAAAATTGTCTCTATCTTTTGGGAAGGGGGGTTGCTAGGTTCCTTTCTTCAAAGAGGATAAGACACCTGTCTTTGAAAACTAGAGCTGTTTTCTGATTTCTCTGCACTCCATATCTGCAGTCCTTTACCATTTTTCATTTGTGCGTTTGATTGGACCCACCAACCAATTTCAGTCACATTTAATAAGAGGAGCCAAGATCTCAAAGGAATTAATATCCAACAAGTTTCATAAAAATCACTGATGGGGAAGCAAAGAATGACCTCGGTGGGAAGAGTAAGATTAGCAGTGAGAGCACATGCTTAACAGTTATCAGTTCTTTTTACATATGTATGTGTGTGTGGTGTCTTGTTAGAGTGGGGGAGGCCTTAGGTCAGGTGGAACATACTGGCAGAGCTGAAGCACCAGGTCCATCAGGCGTCCAAAATGAAGGGTTAAAAGGGTACTCCAAGGTCAAGAGGATTTGTGCCTTTGATAATCCCTCAATCTCTGTGAAAACAGGGACAAAGGGCTCCTGGTCTGTCCCCATATGGAGCATCCCTGCATGTCAGAAGATAAGTGAGCTGTAGAAAAAGTGGGGAGAGCTACTCACTGATCCCTTCACAGAGTGGTAAGTCACCAGAGAATTGGCTCCCTCTTTCTCCTTTCAGCACAAGGAAATAACCTCTATTTCTTTCTGCATCCAGTCAAGATCTACATAGAGTTTTCCATCTGTTATTGTTAAAGAGCGCACTAACATTTGCTTAAATATTTAATAAAATATCTGATCTAGAGAACAAACCATCTATATTTGACATAAAAAAATAAATTGACATTGAAATTTGTCATTGAAAGCAAAGCCAGATTCTGCTAACAAAGGATCTGCTTTACATTCCTTCTGCAGTTATGATACAACCTTTAACAATTCTTAAGGTCACGTCATCCAGGACCTAGGATAGATAGAGTTGGATGTCATGGAGCTCTGGCTGCTGTCATTAACTTAAGCTGATATTTGAGGGCTCAGGCAGCATGCATCTCTCCAATGAAGAGAGATCACTGCTTGTTAAACACGGAGCAGTGATGAGGCACCGTGACCTGCTGGGATTACTAGCATCCAGGGATGCTTCTGCTATAAAGAGACCGTGCTGAGTTTTGCAAGCTCCACAGGCAGGTGGAGCATTCCTTAATGAATGGCTTGGAGCCCCTGGGGTTTGACACCTTCCAACCCTTTTTGGCTGACAAGAGGCTGCATCTGTTCCTCTATGCTATGAAATCTATCAAGCAGTTTAAGGGAAGAAAGATGTCCCAAAAGATTGGTTAATAGTATTTCCCCTACAATATTGCGTTAGAGGAAGTCCGGGTCCTTTTGGAACAAGCTTTGAAATCTGCACATCCTGAGGATGTCACCAGGAGTCACAGCTATACCTGTGGACGTAGCGGTTTCTTCACCTTGCACCTCTGCCTGTGGGTCATAAAAAGAGGGGAATCTAAAACCACAAAAGGATGTACAGAACAGTAAACACAGCTCTGTTGACCACCATCCCACTTCTTCCTCAGATGGCTAGTCCTTCCTTTCATGCACATCTCTTGCTCTGTGGGGCACCTGGCGTGGAGTCTGATCCTGTAAGGGGAAAGGTAAAGCCTTCCTCCTCTTCACTCATCAATCGACTGAGCAGCCAAATGCCAGCAGAAGGAAACTTAACTTGGTTAGCTTGCATTCAGATTACATGTTTCATCAGCAGAAATGTGACAGAAGCATGTCAATGAATTTTTTAAAGATAGAAATGTGAAAAACAGCAAGCACACTATGAGTAAGTATGGAGGAATATCATTGATAATAAAAAAATGAGTTTTAAAGTTGGGTAGTTTTTTAGGAAGTACTAATACAGCTCAGAAGGCTTGGGAGAAGAATTACATTGAGCCTGAGATGTAATTAATTCTGTGGAGTTTGTGGAGATGATCCTAGAATTTGTTATGAGCCTCTAAACACTTTGTATGGGCACTAGGAGGAGCCAGAAACAAAGGACTGCAACATCACATCCACCTGAAGAGCCCCACAGAAATGTACCACATGGAAGGTGAACCTCTCCCTCTGTAGGTATGCATGCATGCCTGCATGTAAAAATATGTGTTTAAAATTGACTGTTTTGTGGCAATTTCTGAGTTTGGAGAAAAATTCTTGTTTGGCCAAAGGTATGTATTTACACTTTCATCTAAATCCTGTCTTCTGCTCCAGTATTCCTTCCGCCAACCAGTATGTTACCTGCCTGACAGCTGGGAGTGGAGAGACGATGTGCATCTCCAGATTCTTTAGTCTTTGCCTCCTTCTCGGGACTTCCAGGGAGGATGCCAGCTTGCCTCAATGGTTTCTGCAGTGCAGACAGTTGTCTAAAAAAATACAAGGGGGTTAATTGTGATTTAACACCTATTAAGATAACTTAAACAGAATTGAACGTAAGGTGAACACATGACTGAGGAGCTAAAAACTTTTTGCCCATAAAATCAGAGAATAACAGAATATCCCAAGTTGGAAGGGACCCACAATGGTCATTGGGCCTTAAGTCCTGGCTCCATACAGGACCACCCAAAAACCAGACCCTATGGCTGAGAGCCTTGTCCAAACGCTTCTTGAACTCTGACAGGCTCGTAGCCCTGACCACTGCCCTGGGGAGCCTGTCCCAGTGCCCGACCACCCTCTGGGTGCAGAACCTTTCCCTAACCCCGCAGCCTGACCCTCTCCTGTCCCAGCTCCATGCCGTTCACTCGGGTCCTGTCGCTGTCCCCAGAGAGCAGAGCTCAGCGCCTGCCCCTCCGCTCCCCCTGTGAGGGAGCTGCAGGCCGCCATGAGGCCTCCCCTCGGCCTGCTCTGCTCGGGGCTGAACAAACCAAGGGACTTCACCACTCCTCACATATCTTGCCCTCCAGACCCTTCATCATCTTCATAGCCCTCATTTGGACACTCTCTAACAGTTTTATGTCCTTCTTGTATTGTGGTGCCCAGAACTGCACACAGTGCTTGAGGTGAGGCCACACCAGCACAGAGCAGGGCTTCCATGCCATAACACCCATCCTCTCAAGCAGGCTGCTCGAGCACCACACACTGCAGCCTCTCCATGCCAGCCCCATCGACTGAGGCTTCCTGGCCTCTGGTACGCCTTGCGCTCTCTGGTGGGGAGAATACAGCTGGCTCCAGCAGGTGGAAATAAAGGAGGAAAGAAGCTCAAGTCATGTTTTACTTCCTACAAGCTCGTGGCACTTTACTGAACTCTAGTAAATATCTTTTTGAAGGGTTGTTCTAATAGACAAACAATACTCTCAAACACATTTTTTACTTATTTTATTGCATTGGCAGATACAAGTAGTAAAAGAAAGGATCAGCAATTCGAGACACGTGTCATTAACCTTTGTCTCTTTCACAAAGTCTTGACCACTCAGGAAGAGATTATTTACACAGATATTGTAGCATGGGAAGAGCGCAACCTTACAAAGAAAATAAAGTAGTTACAAAAATGTTAGGAGATTTCTAATATTAATCAATAAAATACTGGTGTTTTGATGAATTCCAATGTGACAGTACCACTATTTGTGTGATTTTCCCTGTTGTTTTTTTCTTTGTCAGGATGTATTTTTGGTGTGTGAATAGTTTCAAAAGAAACAACAAGTATCTGAGGTGTACCAAGTTCATTCCAAGGTAGAACTGAAACACAGCGTTATAGTTGTGCTTTATATCCAAATATGTCATTTGAAATTAATTACGATCAGTCAAAATGAAACACTGTAACCAACTTGTTTTGAACCTTTGCCAATTTGTCAACAATTATATTTATGGGGCATGGCTGTTTTTCAATATTTTTGTTTTTAGGACCATGCATGTGTATTAATAACACATATAATAACAAAGCTGTAAGAGCAATTTCCTGATCTAATGAAAAACTCAGCTCCTGGCAGTGTGCCCTCTTAAGCACTTAGGAGATGCAGACATTTGGGCAAAGAAGAACTAAATAACCTAAATGAAATGAAGTCTTTCTACTGATGTCACTATGCAAATATTACTTCTTTTTTTTTTTTTTTCAACAGAGATTGGTGCTTAGATAGATCAGATGTCTCCTGATTTTGCAAAAGAACCAAAAATAACAATAATTAGTCAAATTGAAGGTCCAGTGATGCCATTGCCTCATAGCATTTTTGTATGTAGTTGGACTCCTTTATTAAGATATTCTCTGGTGGGAGGAGTTGTTCCTGATCAAGAGCCTGCCCTGTGCTGTCCTCATTGCCCCATGCTAGCTCCTATGTATTAAAGCCTGTTTAGTGGCACCTCCTCTGGTCTCAGGCTGCTGACCTACTTCCAGCAAGGCTGCTCTGGGTATCCCACCCGGTCCTTGTGCCAGCCCTTTGCTCTCAGACAGACATCAAAGAGCAGGGGAAAATGCTTCTGGTATGTCAAGTGATGTGAGACAAGAAGGGTCACACGTGCCAAATCTCAGCTAGAAGGGAGTTACAGAAAACAGACCAGAGAGTACGAGAAAGAGCAGGACAACATCCAGGAGCTATCCAGGAGCTCCTCTTCTGGCTTTAGGATTGTTCGTCTCCCTGCTCCACAGCCCCTGAGCAGACTTGCCAGGGTCAGCAGGATGTGCCTGTTTCCTGCCTCTGGCACAGCAGGTAGAACTGTGGAAAAGAGGTTGAACTACTACATGTGAAAGGCATGATGGTCCCCTCATACACGGGGCATGTATATTACATAGTAATGCGCTAAGAGGTCACGTTTCACGTGTGGAGATTTGCAGGTCTGCCCCTGCCAGCAGAGCAGGCAGTGAAATACATGAAAGTGTTTTCACCTCAGGTTGACTGTAGAGCAAGTGCAATCTCAAAAGGAAGACATGGTTATAGCCAGGTCACAGGTAAAGGCGGTATCCCACAGAGTCCCAACATGCTGGAAAAAATGCTCTGCTGGCCAGAGCACACTTCTGTCAAATAAGCTCTTCTTACACTTTAATACTGCCCTGACAAAACTCTTGGTTTGGACTTCACATTAGACTACATGTATGGATGTATGGCTTTTTACGAATCCTTTCCTTCTTCTGTGTGTGTGTAAAAAAAATACTCTGGAGCTCAGAGGCAGAGAATTAGCCAGAAAGTTTTGGATTGGTTTTATCTCTGTGCATGGTATTTGTGTAAGTGATCATTTCATTGCAGTGATAGAACCTACTGCTTTTTTTTTTTTTTTTTTTTTTTTTGGTTGGTTGGTTTTGTTTTGGTTCTACTTACACCTTTAGAAATGTAACTGGTGACACAACTATGATCTTATCCGACCCTTTTGCTTACATCTGTACCATGGGACTCGGGGTCACTTCCCAGGTCCTAGATTTGAACCCTGCTGTGTCCCATCCCAAGGCAGGACAGGACCCTGGCACACACCATTCTCCCATTTGCCTGGGCTAAGCCCTAGCCACTGTCCCATCCACAGGCAACAGATCTGGACATTTCAAACAAATCACTGAGGTCCTAAAATTCTGCCCCCGTTCTGTCTGCAGGGGAACAAGAGCATCTCCAGAAGCTCAGATGTGTGATGAATCCGGCAGCCCTGCTTAACAGGTGAGATGTTCTGTTGTTGTTCATCTGCCTAGAGTGGCTTTAAGAGCAAACCATTCTAGTGTAGACCAGGTCATAGCAAGCTACGTGTCTGCAGTTTTTCTCTTGCCTTTCTAACACAGCGAGTGAAACAGCTTACAAGATTCGTATGTCAAAGGACCAAAACGTGGAGGTGTGAGGGAACTGCAACAAATGAGTCTCTTGTTCCACAGTACTTGTAAGATCAAGCCAGTATCATTCTTTCTCACTTCACCTCATTTCAAGCTTGTTTTGCAGCCATCACTGGTAGAGATACATACTTGCTAAGTAAAAAGAAAGCTGAGATTGGGAAATACAACGGTTCTTTACTAGAAATACAGTGGAGAGCCTAGCAGAAAAGTCAGAATCACACTTCCCTGCTTCAAAGAGTGTGGAATTATGAACAACTAATTACTTTACTAATCTCATCCCCTGAGCTATACTTTGATGGGCAAGATCCTGGATGCTCAGAGAGGGCTATTCCAAGTTCACAAGTACATGAAAAGGGAAAGTAATTAAATATTAGCTGCCATCTATTTTTGCTATACTTTAAAAGAAAAAACATAAAATATTTCTAGTGACGAAGTAGTTGATAAAATTCCAGAAAGGGAAACTGTTCTTAATATTTCAGTGTAATCTTTTACACTTTCTTGTCATTTCATATTCAGTAATGAGTCTCACAACACTCGTGCCAGTTAAAAGAGTCTAGATGGCATGTGTGGGGAAATGCAACACGGGACAAGCTAAGGGCATGTCTGTCATTGTGCAGGGCTGCGTTAGGAATCCCTGAGCTATCTGCAGACCAGGTGGTACAGCGCAGTGCAATACGAGCAAAGTTTGATCATTCCGTTTGATCTTGAACTGAATGTCCCAAGCTAATAAATCTGATCTCTCAGCAGGGTCAGTTAACCCATGTATGGTGCTGTGCTAACGTAGCAATATAGCTCTGGTTGAATCTCTGGAGATCTCAGCACCTTGCTCCTTGGTATCCTGTAGGTGCACTCTAAATCTCCTGCTGGGAGCCAGGCAGGCAGAAGGCAGCGGGTCAGTAGATGGAGTGTGAGGTTTCCCAGTGCACCAGCAACACGCCGTCATGGCAAAGACCACCAAACAGTATCCTGGGCTGCATTAGGAGCAATGTTACCAGTAGGCGGAGGGAGATGATCCTTCCTTACACTCAGCACCAGTGTGGCCAGTGGTGAGGTGGAGTGCTGGGTCCAGTTCTGCGCTCCCCAGTATAAGAGATGGGGACATGGTGGAGAGAGTCCAGCCACAAGGCCACAAGGATGATTAGGGGTCTGGAGCATCTCTTATATGAAGAAAGATGATGGAGCCAGGCTCTTTGCAGTGGTGCCCAGCACCAGGACAAGCGGCACACAAACAACATGAGGCTCCCTCTGAGCACCTGGCAGCACTTCTGTGCTGTGCGGGTGAGGAGCCCTGGCACAGGCTGCCCAGGGAGCTGTGGGGTCTCCTCCTTGGGGATCTCCACAAGCCGCCTGGGCCTGGCCCTGGGCAGCCTGCTCTGGGTGGCCCTGCCTGGGCAGGGCTTGGAGCAGGTGGCCTCCAGGAGTCCCTGCCAGCTCACCCATTTGGTGACTTTGTAATGTACTCACTTCCCTTTTCTTCCTACCTTTGCTTCTAGCTGTGAATCAGCTTGAAAACATCCAGCACACAAGCATTTGCTGTGTGGTCTGCGAACCTGCACAATTTTTGCACCTCAACATCTGCCATCCGCGGGCTCCCCCAGCAGAGCCCTGTCGATTCCCTTCTGTGGCCCATGGCACACACGGGGAAATCTGGAATCCCCGTTTCCAGCTAAGAAAGGATATTTATGCCCTTTAAAGCTGCGGGGCCAACAGTCTTAACTTGCCTGGAGCAAGAAGTTAAAGCGGCATTTCGCTGCCAGCCTCAGTGACTTCATCACGGGTTGTTTTAGGGCATGGACTGGGCAAAATACACACACAGGCGAGGGTCACTGGCTAGGAAAAGGTAAAGACGGTCAGTGTGAGAGGGAGGGAGAGCAGCCAGGGCACAACAGCACAAAACCGAGGACACAGCCACAAGGCAGCACCCCGAAACCCCCCCGAAAGGGGGAAACTCGCATCTACCCCCACACACGAAGCAGGGGGGAGGAATAAAACGCCTCGATGGCGGCGGCGGGGCCGCCCCACCGCACGGCCTGGGGCCGGGCCCGGCCTCCCCTCAGCGCCCCGGCGGCGGGGGCGGGCGCTGCGGGCGCCGAGGGCGGTGCCGGGCGGGTCCCGGGGCCGCCGCCGGACGCTCGCTGTTGGGGGGGGGGACGGGGACGGGGACGTGATCGGGCTGCGGCTGCCGGTGCCCGGCCCCACAGCCTCCGCCGCCGCCTCCGTGCGCGCCGTGGTGGCGGTGGGCGCCGGTATCGCGGCTCCCATTATGGTCAGCCATGGCGGGGCTGGCGGGCGGGCTGGCCGAGCTGCGCTGGTACGCGCTGGTCGCCCTCTTCGTGGCGGCGCTGGCCACGCTGGCCGTCTACCTGGTGCAGTACGCGCTGCTGGCCCTGCGCGGGGGGCGGCGGCGGAGGACCCCGAAGCAGCAGCAGCAGCAGTCCCAGCAGCAGTCCCAGCAGCAGCAGCAGCAGGCGCCCCCGTGGCCGCCGCGGGACGAGCTGCTGGAGGAGGGCGGCTCGGTGCTGGCCTGGGCGCTGTCGCTGGGCAGCTGGCGGCGGCAGTGGCGGCGGGCCTGGGTGGCGGCGCTGCGCGACGAGGCGGCGGCCAGGGCGGTGAGTGCCGGGGCCGCAGGTGGGACGGGGGAACGGGACGGGGGCGAAATGGAGGCCCGGGGCCGGGACAGGGCGCCCCGCGGCCAAACGCCGCCCCGCCGAGTGCGTGCGGGGCCGCGGGGTGCCCGCAGTGCGGGGGGACAGGCGACGGAGGGGAGCCCCCGGTGTGGCACCAGGGCGTTGGGTGCCCACACCCCAGGGGCAGCGAGGCCAGGGGAGGCCGCCACCAAATTCCCCGGTCCTGGGGACTGCGACCTGGCTGCGGCAGTGGAAAACGCTGGGGACGAGCAACGCAGTGCTGCTGCGTGCCCCGGCCTGAGAGAGAGCCTGCCTGCAGCCCTCCCGGCGCTGGGAGAGCACCGGCGGCCCCGCGGGGCTTTCTGTGCGTGGTGGGGAAGGCTGGGGCAGGAGGAAGAGGCAGGCAACATGTGTGCGGGGAAGATAAGGCGACGCTGCCCGGGCACGGCCGCGCGGAAGGAAAACACGGCGTCCTCCTGGACTGCACGGCTCGGCGAGGCTGGGCGAGGAAACGAGGGTTTGCTCGTGGAAGGGGAAAGCCGAGAGGATTGGGGAGCAGGTGCCGGGGACCGAAACTAAGAGGCGAGCGGCAGCGCCGCGTCCCCAGCCGGAGCGCGGAGCGAGCAGCTGGAGCGGTTTCCTTGCGATGAGTTCAGCGCCAGGCACTGCAGCGCCGTGCTGCTCCCCGGGCTCGGCCAAGCCCTGCCCGCCTGCGCCGGTATGCGCTCCGCCCGGGGAATGCCGCGTTTGGTGCCTCAGCAGCGCGACCTCACCGCCGAAACCCGCGTGTGCTGCCCCTGCCCGGCCCTGAGCACCGAGCCGGGGGCGGCGCCGCTGCTTCCACGCGCCAGGAAGGTCCAGGGAAGGGCTCATCCCTCACCTCCGCACGCTGGTGTTTGGGTTGCCTTAGTTTAGGCGTAGACTAGAGCAGCTGCATGACCTCCTCCCCCCACCCCCAAAAAAAAAAAATATTATTTTTATTGCTAGGCCAATCCAAAAACGCTCCTGAAGCATAACTCTGGTTAATCCTTATCAGGAAGAGTTTCACTGAGCTGTGTCGCTGCACATGGGCTTCGCTCGGCGGCATGTTGTACACCTTCATATTCTGTACAGTGAAAGATGGTTAGGCCTGTATGTATGTCCTAAGTATAGGTGTTCAGGCTTTACCTTGTATTGCGTAGTGAGCTGTCACACAATTAAAACACGTGAGTTTTGACATAGGTTCGCAGTTCTGTCGCTGGTTCTTCCAGGATCTTCGCAGGCAGTGGATTTTCATCACTCATCTTCAAGCAATGGGTTTGTCACCTAATAATGGTTCTCTTCTTCTTTCTTAGGATTCACAATTGCTGACATTTGAGGAAGATGACCCACCAGAACCACTTGAGCTAGCAGTTAAACAAGTTGTCAGTGTGGTAAAGTCAGCTGAAGAGAAGGTAAAGTTCATTTTTTGTTCTGTTTCAGTTTACTTTTTAGCAAGAAGTGTAAGTTTTTGTATGAGTGTCAGCAGGAGTTTGATTTCTGAGAACTTTGAGCATCTGACCTGATGAGTTTGTGGAGGCTGGTAAGGGACTGCCTCTCTAATGAGCCTGTGTAAACTCTTTGCGTTGATTCACTTCTTGTGCAAGTCATGAACAGCGTGCTCCAGGGCTCCTACCAAATGAACAATGACTAGTTTATTATTAAATAAATAGTTTATTTATTTATGCCGAGTTTATAGAAACACCTTCAGTCACCTCCTACAGCAGCCTTCTCCCATCCCCCCATCATTACGGTTCCCCATCCTATTGTTGAAGTGTGAGGTGGGGAATTCATGAAAAAGGAAAGGGACACTTCTCCTCTGGGACAGGAAAGCATCTTTGTCTGCCTCTTGCTGTTTGTGTGGCTGATTACAGGTTTGCTTCGTGCGTCCCAGCCAGATAAGGATCAGTGGAGCAGGTGCAGAGTCCTCAGGGTGACATCCTGGCTACTGAATCCTATATTCAGTGATTGTTTGCTTCTTCCTCGCCCACCCCCCCAGCACCTACCAGGAAGTGTTTTTTCCCACACTTAGTGCACACAACATTGAAATAAGGCAGAATGTGGCTCCTAAAATAGTGTACAGATGCCTTAAAAGGAAAAAACTGTTGTGTGCTTACTAGCAATGATAACTTTTGCGTTTTCATCCTAGTTACTGTAACTACTAGTCAATGTGAACTGGTGCTCCAGGCACCTGAATCAGTTTAACTTAATACTTCTAGTTCTGCTTTGTTGTTTTTGTTTGCTTGTCTGATTTAAATGTCAGGCAGCTATACTGTGATTCCTTTAAAAACTATGCATGCTCCTCTGTCTGATGCTCAAAGTCACTCCCTGATCAGTGGCAGCTGGGCTTTGGCAGCGTGTAAAGACATTTGAGCACTTGTTCTCTAGCCTTGGTTCAGTTTTTTTGTTATTGTTTGTTTGTTTGTTTGTTTTCCCTACCAGTGCTCTCCGCCCCAGCAGTTAGGGCTAGTGAGATTGAAGCTCTCTGCCCCCTGTGGCAAAGCTGTGATGTCTCTGGAGCGTTGGCCCCACAGTGGCCCAAGACGAGTGAGCTGCTGAGGCACTGCACATGGCTCTTGCCCTCTTCTACCTGGGGCTTTGTGCCAGTGCCTGCAGTCCCCTGGTCCTTGTCTGACCTTGGGTCGAGCCATTCCAGGATGCTAATGGAGCTGTTAATATTGCAACCAGCAATCTAATGGGGTTTCGTAGCAGCTTGAAGCAATATAAGTACTTTTTAAAATGTATTGGATTAGAACAGTTTTGTTTATGTAAATTGGGTTGTTCTGAGCTGTCCCCAAACCTGTTTCCATAATCTTGTGCGTAGCTACTAGAAAAATTGCTCTGAATTATTCATACGCATTCAGTTAAGGTATAACCTGAATAATTAATTTGGATTTCAGTATGTAATAGCCTTAGAATTGCACTTGGGTGCTGCTTTCACTCCTTCACTAGATTTGTACCTTTCTCTAAACACCTCAGGAGTTTGCTCATGTGATAATTGTCTCTCTTATGTACTCTTCAGGTAATACCAAAGGTCCAGAGTTTTGGAGTTCTTTATTTCTTTCTCCTCTGCTCTTCAAACCTTTAATCTTTGCAAGCATTACCAGAAAACACAACATGAAACTGAAATCTCTCTCGGCAGCTTGTCCAGACTCAGACCTCTGATATGTGTTTGTAACTCACTACTGGTCTGACTGGCTCTGAATGTGGCTTGTGACCATATGCTGCTTGTTTATCAATGTTGTAGCGTCCCACAGGGCTCTGCGCTTGCCTGGGGCATCAGCTGGCACAGGGCTGCTTTCCTGTAACTGGTTCGGCATGCTGCTTGACTTGTGACCTGGGTAGCAGGAGCGTATAGGAGCCTTGGTCAGCAGCCAGGGCTTGATTCATTGCACGTCGTTTCTAAATAGGTATTTTCAAGACTTTGCATCAGAGAGGTTGTGGTCATTAAAGGAAACAGGAATGAGGGTGAGAGTTCAAAATCTGCTGCGCAGGTACAGCGACGGATCCCTGTGGCACACTTCTCTTTTGTGGTGCATGGTTCTGTCATCTTGAACGGCCATGGAGCGCACCAGGGGACGATCCTGCACGGTGCTGGGTGCGAGCCTCACGCCTGGCAAGGCTTGCCTGCACTCAATGCCGAATCAATCTGGGATTTCCAGACAGGCTGTAACTGTTACATTGCCGCTGACAGCCCTGTTTATGAGCAGGACGCGCTCTGACTCGTGCTGTCCTTAGGTGCATACGACTGTCCTTGCCTTGAAGGAGCTTGAGGCTGTAAAAGCGGCCTGTGTTGGCCGATGCAAACGCTGTCAGGGAAGCTGCTGGCTGTGAACTTGGCAAATGCCGCTGCGATCGTGACGGAGCTGCTCCGTGGAGGAAGGTTACACCGCACTGCTTCTTGACAAAGCCTCTATTTATACGGAGCCGTCGCTCCGGATTTGGGCCAGAGCCTAAATATATAGAATGAAGAGGCCTGTTTTCATTGTGTGGTGTTGGCTGTTTTGTTTCAATAAAGTAAACATTAGCAATATTCTCAGCTAATTCTGCCAACCTTTCCATTACTGCAGTCTATTTCCAGAGGCTTTGAACTTCCCAGAAACAATAAAAGGCTACAGAGAAGACAATTCTCTTGTTGCGAGCTTGGCACGGACGGGCTTAGGCAGAGCAAACTTCCAAGTCTGTTCCCTAACCATTAAACTGGAGCAGAGATCCCCTCCTTTTCATGCTTAAACAGAGCAGAGAAATGCCTTCAGAGGGCCCCCTGCTCACTTTTCCTTTCACAAGCGGTTCATGAGAAGTTGCTGTACGAGCAGTGACTGTCCCGCATCACGTCAGGCAATAGCAAATAGACAAGCTAACGGGAAGCCTTCATATGATGCATCTCGCTGGGAGAAACCCTGGAGAGAAGGAGGGCTACTCTGCAGGCTGATGAAAAGGCCTCGTTCAGCCACGCGGCTCTTGCAGCTTCATCCTCGTCTCCCTTCACGTCCAGCTGGCAGCCCGTGCTGGCGTCGTGCCGGGGCTCACCCAACTCCCCTCACTCTGAAGCAAGTGAAGGCATTGCGAAGCAAGGGCTGTTTTTCACTGCAGGAGAGGCTGGTTTCTCGTCGGGAATGCTACAGTCCCTGGTTGCTTACATGTGGTTATCAACGATTAGTTTTGGTGGGCTGAACCGCCCTGACCACCACGTGCAATCTCTGTTGTCCTTTAACTCCTTCTTGAGCTTGAGAAGCTGTCCTGGAGATCTGCTGTTTTAATTATTGCTTGCTTGTTTATTATTATTTTTTTTTTTACAAGCCTAAGACGAATCATAGCCTATGCAGCTATTTTTTTATATTTTTTTTTCTTCCTGTACTAGCCTAATCCTTTATCCTGACGGTATTTGCTTTTTTTTTTCCCCTGGTGCTTTCTGTCACTAAGTACATTACGGAGGAGTTATGTTTCCTTCCAGCCTTTGTTTGGCTTGGGTAAATAAGGTGTTCCTCAAGTCTCCTTTCACAGTGCTGGTTTGCCAGTCACGCCTGTGCGTCCGGTCTGCAGCCGCTCCAGTTGCATTCGCGTTCCTTGAACGTGATGGCTAAAGTGAAGCACAGCATGACAATGAGGTCTCCCTGGGTGTTGAGATGACTGCTTCCCTGTGCCCCTGACAGCTCTTTGCCAGCGCATTTTAGGCTTCTGATCTCCCTCTCCCATGGCTGCTTCACGCTCTGGTTGACCTGATACATCCCGATTTCTCTTGCTTTGATTCTCCTAGTGATACTTCTCCTATGGAGGGGAACTTATTCCTTGATCCATGCTCTGAATTTTGAGTTACATTTCTCTTCTGGCCATCAAGGCTTTTCAGCTTTTTCTGTGTGATGTCCTATCCTCCCTTTTTATCACTGCCTCCCAGCTTTCTTTCCTCAGCATCATACTTCCTTTCAGTTTTCTACTGAGGAGTTTTGGACATAGGTGTCCTTGTTAAAATAGGCTACACAGCATAATGGATCTAACCTACCTAGGAACTGAGTTTCTTCTCAAAGGAAGACATCCAGGCTGGGATTTGTTTGTTTCAGTGGTGATAATGCTGGTTTTGGCACTGTAGGCAGCTGCAGATGCTCGTGGTCCTCCTGCAGGTTTGTTCCACATCTGCCAGCAGGTGCCAGGGGTGCCCTAGCACCCCGATGCCTTTCTCCAACTTACTGTAGGGCAAGCTTGCAAACCTCTCTTGCATTTTATTGTCTTCCCTTTGTATCAGTGTCTTCAGCTATGCCACCTTCTAAGTTGTTTGTTTAACCTGCTTGTTAATGAGGCCAAACTACCAAGTCTACTTCTGGTGTTTATTTCCCACCTTCTTAACTACAGG
The DNA here is from genome assembly GCA_011075105.1 of Heteronetta atricapilla. Taxonomy (NCBI): domain Eukaryota; kingdom Metazoa; phylum Chordata; class Aves; order Anseriformes; family Anatidae; genus Heteronetta; species Heteronetta atricapilla. The sequence continues at coordinate 114,362,554 of CM021731.1, read as the reverse complement.
TACTGTGTCTTGCTTTCCCACCATCTGATGTTTGCTTGGCCTGATAGGCTGATCGAAAATTCTTCCTCTCATGTCTGCTCGTACTCCCTGATTGTTGTTTTTAACCACAACCCTTTCCCCCTGCCCTTTTTTCCACTGCTTTGAATTTGTCTGTCAGACACACAGGAATGGATAAATTCACTCCGTGTATCAGTTTTTGTTTTGCTTCTGTTGCTCACATGGTAATTCCTCCTCCTGTGCACTCATTCCATCATTCACCCTGCCTTTATCCTTGTGCTTATTGTCACTTTGGAAAACTGATCTGAGGTTCTCATTATATTTGCAGGCAAACTTACTTTGATGACGACTTCTAAAAGTCTGCTACTAGCTGTGCCTGGGTTAGACATCGCGTTTGTCTTCCCTCCTTGATTTTGTCTGTCATTTAATGAACCACTCGAGTGTAGAAGCTACAGAAAGCCCCTCAAGCAGTTAATGCATAGGCTCGCTTAACCAAGGAAGGTGATGTAATTCTCCTCTCAAACAGCTGAGCGTAATGAAATGAAAAGGCAGAAGTTTCTGACTGGGAAAGTTTCATGTGGTGTGGTTTTAAGCTGAGCACACAAACTGTCTTTGTGGCTGTGGACAAGATAACATATCTGTGCCAGAATAAGCGCCTTCTCTTTCTCAGAGGGGTAATCCAGAACAAAAATTGGAAACTGTGGGGCTCCTAAGTCTCATAGCATCCCGATCCCTGCACTTGAGAGGAAAACAGCATTCACCGCGTTGCTGCCTCAGGGTGTACTTGCTTTCTTGTGCAAACTTTTAAGGATTACTACTTACATGGTACTGATAACGCGTTTCTCAGCCTCGAGTAACTTGTTCTTTCTTGAAATAGATCCTAAATGCAGTAAAACTGATTTCTGTCCAGAGAAAAAACTATCAGGCCTGTAACATCGGGAGTTTTACACATGCACACGATACAGTCAGGCTTGGGGAAGGTGGAGAAGAACTTCTTCTGCCGGACTGTATGAACTTCCTTCTGAAATCAGGGCCATTCACCATCCCTTTTACCACAGGAGGGGCTCTCCTGTCTCGCACAGAGAGATGGGGAAGAAAGGCTGATCTGGAGAGTAACAGAAAGGCTGTGTGTAAAGCACAAATCTGTGCGGTGCCAGGAACAATACTGAAACATCTCAAGGCAAGAGGACACCCTGAGTGACAAGGGGAGGCATTCTGATTCTCCCATAACTGAATCAGCTTTTGCTGAAAGGAGAGAAGCTGAAATTCTGCAGCTCTGTCCAGAGGAACTGCAGAGCCAAGACATAGAGGGGGAGGGCAAAACAGGGGGGCAGGACATCGATAGCTGTGAGTACACATGTTCAGGCACTTCAGTTACTTAGAAAAATATTTGTCTTGCTCTGACTGTAATGTTTCTTCAGTCTTGTTCCTTCTTGTTTGCCTGGAACAGTATTTTAGGGTAATTGTGCTCATAACTCAGGAAGGGCTGGGAGCCACTGCTGGATAGAAGATCCTCAGAGTGCACAGAGAGATGCCTTGCTGGTGGTGGGGTGTCTGTCCATGGGGAGATGTTGGAGTGATGGAGCGATAAGGCACTTTGGTCTTGCTGGTGGAAGAGTGCTGCTGTGCGATGGTGCAAGGTCTTCATTTTAAAAGAAATTTTGTTAAAGAAACTACAGGTTTTCTAGCCTCCATTGAAAATGAAAGGTTGGTGACCCCTTGTGTGGAAGGGTGGGAAAGAAAGATGAGGAAGATAAGTAAAGTTGAAAAGCAGTTTACCAGTCCAGATGCTACTGTTTTCTCACCAAAATCTACTCTCCCTCTTTCTCTTCCCTGTTAACCAGGAAGGGGTGCTTTGCCTGACCTTCCCTTTACCTGCCGGCAAATGCATTTTGTCTCTAGCTAGAGCTTTGCAGTTTACGAATGAACTTTTTTGTTGGTGGTTGCTCTTCACCGGCTCAGTGAAAGAGAATTTGAGGAAGCAGGCTGGATGGGGCTGTGGTGGAAGAAGAGCACAGCACAGGAAGCTTCAATATTTTTATTTATGTTACTATTCTGGGGCAAATGGCCTACATATTTCTGCTCAGGTCTATCAAAAGAATCTGCTATGTTTCTAAAGAAATGTCACTTATGAAGAGAAGTGGCAGTTGCGGTCTCTGGCTGGTAGGCAGCATCTTAGATGAAAACAGAACCTCTTTGTCTTCAAGTTTTTGCCAAGAATTCTACTTTCTCAGTGTCCTTACTCCGTAAACCATTGTGCTTCTGCAGGTACAAAGGTTTTTGCCTGATATATGTAATTTTCCATCAACAAACAGGGAAACGCTCCTTTTTGTGATTGGACTCAAAACAGACTCCTGTGCCTGAAGACCACAGTTACTTTCTTAAAAGTGAGGAGAGAAAGGAAGTATTTGTTGGGTGACTTTGGCAGAAAAGAAATGAATCAAGGAAACTAAAAGCCCAAATGCTAGCAGTAGGTGCTCCTAAACTACTGCTACAAATATCAGCAGATGGATTTGGCATATCTCAATAAGGTAGAGAAGGAAAAGTCGAAGTTCCACCACCTGGAGCATGTTTCTATCTTTTACTTGAAAGTGAAAACAAAAGAAAAAAGTAGCATGTGACCATTTCTATCACGCCCTTTTTTTTAAAAGCAGTAATCAACTGTGTACCTGGTAACCCTGTCTCTTAGATGTCCAGAAGCTCCAGACAAATGGCTCTGTGCCACATGTGCAGCAGGTCCAACTTGTTCTGAATGCATGAACTTCCTATGCATGTGTGGGTCAGATATGTACGGATGGTAAACCACCGTGCTTAGGATATGCAAGTGTCAGCAGTATTTGCATCAGACCTGTCCTTTTTCTCCCCTCTGCACTCCAAAAAGAGGGAAGGACCTGTCAATTTTTTGTCATCTTTAAGGGAAAAACATGCTAGTCCAACCTCATTGTGAATGAATTGAGTGATTCTGTGTTTTGACTCAACTACAAGTAAAATGAGCAGTTAGGGGTCTTGGTCTTGTTAGCTATATAAAAAAAACTCTTAAAACTCTCTTCTGTTATGTCCTAATTGTGGCTGCTTATGGTGATTATATGGGATTAAGGGACATAAATCAGCTTTGAGGGAATTTAGGTTTTGGGGAAGAGGAGAGGCGAGGGAAGCAGATTTTTCGCACTTCCCAACTGGAGTTTGCAGAAGACAAACGTGAAAAGGCAAATCTTGTTGCACGTGGGTGTGGTTGCAATAGTTATTCGTCATGTCCACTCCCTCCCCCTGCTCCTTTGTAATTTCTGCCTTAATGGATGTGCTCAGAAGCCCTTGATGGTGCTCTGGTGCTTCTTACAACATATTTGATAGAGCCCTGGGAAATGGGCTGTGTATTTAAGGAGAGACTGATAAGAATCTTCCAGAGGGTACGTGGTTCATTTTAAACCTTCAGCTTTAGTTCCAGTGTTCATAAGCGAAGCAGTAAATGCACAAACATAATTTACTAACGTATATGCAGAGGTTCCCTTAAACAAATCTTGCAGCAAATGATCTGTGCATGGCGTTAACCTGGTTAACTTGGCCTGAATCCATCCAAGGAGCGTTTAACTCACCTTTCCAGAGATGGAGCTGTAACCACAGAGGAACAGTGATGAGCAGCTGTCTTCAGCCAGCAGAGGCTGCAGCTTTGCAAAGTGAACTTCTCTCCCTGGCTTAATGCATGACTTTTGACTTCTGCACCTGGGGCTTTCCTCTGCTGCCAGATGCTTTCTGCATGTTCATGGGACTTTGAGCACCAGCTCACAACCTCAATTGCTTTGAAGAGGGAGGGGGAAAAAAAAAATCTGTGTTTGTAAACTCACTGTGATAACAGGTTAAATTGCTGCTTATAAAAGTCAGGGCATGTACTTAAGTAAGTGTATGGCATACAGACATTGTCCCAGACATTTAGCTTTACTACTGAAGTTCAGTGCCTTTCTTGGTTTTTGGTCAGAGACTCAAACTTAAAGTTCCCACCCCAGTGGGAACTGGAACTACTCAATTAAAATCCTTTCAGCAGCAGCATTATGACAAAGTTTCATGTCTGTAGGATACCACTAAAATAAATATTGTCCAGTTGATTTTAATGAGTTGAATGTTTAGTAAAACCAGCCATCCTATGACAGGATACTTGGTTCAGGGCAGAAAAGGAGGGAGAACAAACTTGTTTGCATCCATGGTACAAAATTTAGATCTTAGAGATTCTAATGTATAGGTCTGTGAAACACAAGGAGCCTTTGACAGGCGAGGAGTTATCTTGTGTTATGTTACAGCGCAAAAAAAAATTTTGGAAAACACCAGAATTGTCAGATATTAAACCAGAAGTGTATGTTCAAACTGCAGTGTTCAGAACTGAATACGTAGAAGGAAGTAGGGATGTTAATGAAATTGCCTGGAAATCTTCCAGCTGCAGAATGTAGCATAATTCTGGTAGCCTAAAGTCCTTCATTTTCTTAGTTCCTTTCTTGCTTTCACCAAAATTCTTCTAAGACCGAATCATTTACTGAATCTTTTTTCTCTTCCTTTGCCTTTTCTCCCCTTTAATTTCTTTAGGTGGTTTCTTGTAATGTTGTGGGAGATTCCATTACGTTTGTTTTCAGCGTCTCACGTACTTCACCTGAAGCTGCAGAAAGTCAGTCGTACAGAGTGAAACTGTCTCCACTTTACTTGCAGGTAAAGCATTAAGTATTATTCTCTTTTTTTTCTTTCTGTCTTTTGTTACATCTCATCCCCCAGCTCAGCTGAAAGATCTGAAAGATGGTATCAGGTTTTCACCTCCTGTTTGAAAAATGCATGCAAGCTCATCTTAACTCCGGTAAAACATTTAATCATATTACAGTTATATCTGGGGCGAGTTATAAATTCATGAATTAAGCCTCTTCTTTAGGACAACTGGGTAAATAAATCTTTGGATAGATTGTTCAGATGTTTAGAACAAAAAAAAAAAAAGCCTTTTTAATTGGCATATGCTCTCAAGTAACTTTTGGTTTCTTAGACTGCCACCTGGGCATATGCTGACTCAGCAACGGGTATTCTTCATTGGTGAGCATCAGCATGGAGCTTGAAGTAAAATTTCTTTAAAGGTTACCAGAACACTCTCCAATAACATCTTTCCTATCCACAGCTTCAGCTCTACGTGAAAGACAAGGGAGATGATGTCAAAGTTGAGTGGGTCCTCGTTAATACCGATGAAACCAACTTTGAAATCGAGCCAACAGGGCAGGAGGTCAGTCAGTAAGTTTTATTGCAACAAATGCAAAGGTGCACTTCAGATTTGGGCCTTAGACAATCTGCCAAATCTGCCCCTGTCGTAACTCAGTCTCTCTGCTCAGGGAGGCAGAAAAGATGGGTCTTCAACCCTCCAGTGCTTTAGATTAGCAGTAACAGTGGCTAGAGCTAAGCGAAAGTGCCTGTTCCTTTTATCTGGCCGCATTCAGCAGAAGAATGGGGCAGTTATCTATTGGCAATGGTTTCTTAAACTGCTTCAGTGAAACTTGCCATGGCTCATCCATCAAAACCCCGCATCTCTGAAATCTGAGAGCATCTCTCAGGATCACTGAAGCGTTGAAGATAAACCTGCATTTGACAGACAAATGACCTGGCAAACATTTTTCAGCCAAATTCGAAGGTGTGAAAAATGTCTGTTGCTAAATGCCTTCTTTAAGAGCACTTGTAAAATAATGAAAAAAATGTAATGATCTTCCCATCAATGTAATTAAAAAATTGCCCTCTTCCTTAACTTAATTAGTCTTGGGTTCTGGTAACCCTGGTTCAGATATAGCTCTGAAAAAATACAAACTTTTAAGGAAATGATGGGTTATCTAGAAATATCTTGAGGCTTTCTGAATTGCACCTTATCTTAGTATATAAATTCTTTTTTTTTTTCTGACACATATCCTGAAAGAATTTATTCTGCCTTTGAATCTTCATAATTTTGGGTGGTGGTGGGGGACACAAACATGGTGACTCTTAACACCTTTCAAACAGCAGTGGGTGTGTGGTTGCTTGTGTATTATGAGGTTGGTTTCCTGACTGAAGGCCTTGCTAAAGATTAAGGTTAGTGTATAGCAGAGCTGCTTCAGAAGACCTGTACTAAGTGACCTAGAATCATAATTTATTGCCATAGCTTTTGTACACAAGAATGTTAAGCTCATAACTAAAGACAAGCAAGTCTTTTGAAGTGTGCTTTAATGGGGATTTTACTGTGCATCTAGCAGTGTAAATGATCACTATTTGAACAAGCCTTAAGTACTTAACACGTGCGAATGACTTTGGCACTGTCACTGACCTTCACTGGACTTCAAAACCTGCTTTTGGAGAGGTGCCTAAGTCCAGAGTTACAAAGCGGTTGCAGCGTGCTTTGCCTGTGTTTTTAAAACGAGCAAGTTAAGTTCTTACTACTTAAGGGCTTTTTTTCCCCTTTGAAGTTTCTGTTAGGGTTTGTGGAGATAGGGAGGCAACAAAGGAAGAGCTATTTAATGTATATAACAAAGAGCGACCTACCCCTGGGAAGTGCCTTCAGCTCTTAAACTTTAATGTTGGCCTTTGTCTTGTTTTTTCTTCTTTCGGAAGAGGTATTTTGTGTACAAATAAAGATCTGTAATTGCCGATGATTATCTACACAATGGTTCTGTCATCAGTCAAACAGGTGGATGTAACAACCTATTTCTGCTGATCAAAGCTGGATGAGCCTGAGCTACCTTTAGTGCAGGGCTTGGGTGGCTCGCGGTTCCACTACCTTGATCTCGTGTGCTGCCTGGCCTCCAGCTAGCCACAGCAGCTCACTGCCAGCCCCTGGCCTGTGTCAATGCCCCAGTAAAACGTGTAGTCTTGAAGCTTTTTGCTTGGCAGTTAAGTCACTGTGACTTTGTGGAGTGTGGTGTGATAGAGCATCAGTTTCCGAATAAGGATGACTAAAAAAAAAAAGAAAGGTTGGCCGGAAAGGAAGCTCTTTAACCAAATTGTCTTGCAAATAACTATGAAAAAAAAAAAAAAACACAGGAAATATCTACTAGTGGAATTCCAATGACAGTTGTTGCTGTTATTAAATAACAAATACCTGGTTAGGTTGGTGGCAAAGTGAGAATTGGCTGGAATTTTACTACTTGACGATATTCTTCGTGAAAAAAATGTGTAGGTAAGGTAAGGGCAGGGGTGGCAAATCACCTCCAAAACAGTGAAAACAACCAGTGGGTCATCTGCTTATTAAAATACCCCAAAAAATAAAAATTACTGACACTAAGGTTTTTGATGGCCTAATTTACTTCTTTCATATTTTTAGAAGTATTACCTGCATCTGCAGGAGTGCACTGCTGCCTCTTTCTTTGGCAGTTGTTTTGGGTACCGCCGTGTGAGCAAAGCTGCTGAGGAATTAGCTGATGCGATTGCGGGTTTTGGACAGTAGCTGGATGTCATCAGGGGGTGGGTACGTAAGGAGGTGGCGAAACAGGATTTCTGTACACAACATTCCCGGGGTTTTTATGAAACGCCCTGGATGTTTCTGTAACGTTTGGCTAATTGGGAAAGGGGTGTTACTCCCGATTGGTTTGACGTGTTGTATAAGCTGCAGGCATCCCTTTAGGAGATCAGAAGTAGCTCCATGTGTGTCTTCCTACTTTTTAAAAAGGGCTGAGGATTTTAGTGACAGACAAAGCTGGCTGGGCCTGCTTTGTTGGTGCTGCTTGCTGTGAATCGGGCACGGCATGCTTGATGTAGGTGTGCTCCCATCTGCCAGCAGCATGTGGAAGGACACCTTTTTTTTCTGCTTAGTATACTTAACTGCATTGCCCATCTATTCTGTCTGCAGCTGTGAGGTGGTTCCCTTTCCTTTAAAGCCTTGCTCTGCAATAACACAGTCTCTCAATGTGGTGCCATGTAAGAAAGGCTGGAGGAGTCCTCAGATCTGTGTCTTCAACTTAAATCTTTTCTTTAGAAGACAAACCTCGTGGAGATTTCTCCTGGGCTGCCTTCAGAGCAGAAGTAGCATCAAACTGCCCTTTATGTGGCAGCTTCATTTGAAGATTTGCTCCCTTGTACATAACTGAGCAGAAGAAGGCTTCTGCGTAGCGGAAGCAGGCTTCTCCGTGGGCACAGGGGAGGAGGGATGGTTCACTGTCTTCAGGCACCTTACAATTATTCCAGTGAAGCCACACGTGTAAGCAAAATTGGTGACGTGTTCTGATGCTTCAGAGAGGAAGTGTGGAAGCAGGTGGTGTAAAATGCAGGTGGCCATGAGGGTTTTGAGTAGGCAAACATATGAGTCAATCCCATGGATTGCCACAACTGCCTGCTTTTTTTCAGCAAAGTTGAAGACCTCCAAGAGATGCTAAAATAACTTTTCAGTGCAGCCCAGGATTAGCACATTCTCATCTGTCGCAAGCTGGCGTAACTCCCATTAAATCAGTGGCACAGCGCCTATCTGCTTATCCCATGGCCTGATCTGCTCTCCCAGCGGAGTGCAAAGCAGTACAGAAACTTTAAAACGGCATCATAAGATACAGACCGTCAATGAAACTTCTGTTTTTGTGTCTAATAGCTCTGCCTTTTTAACTCTCAGAACAGAGTGTGTCTTTGTTAGGGTACATTTCCAGTTTTTCTTTAATGCTTAGTGTAGAAATTGAACTAATTATTTGCACAGTATTCTGGTACATTTTGTTGTTGGTAATAGAAACCATCTCTTTCTCCGATGAAGGTAATTTTCAATACCTTTGGTAGTTTAGATATGCCAAATGAATATTTTTTTTTTGTCTTAACGTGTATTCTTCTGAATTTTGACCAGCATCATTGTTTGTTTTCCCCTTAGGGACAGGGAGCAGGGACATGTGCAATATCTGAAACGCTCAGAGATGTTTTGAGGAACCTCTTTAGCTCAGTTTCTCCATCTGTAGTGCTAAGTACAAGGCCTACCGACATAAAGGAGATTCAGGTAAGTCCTTTCCCTACCTGAACCTTTTGAGAAGTCTCTTTCTGCGTAGTGCTTTTATTTACCTATTCATAATCCACAAACAAGTAATTGTAACACCACGCAGTGATCAGAAACAACTGCGATGCTTGCTGTAAAACAACATAGCCTTTGGCCGTGAAGGCTTTGTGATTATAACTCCCATGTGGCTACTTGTAGATGTTACACCACATCACGTCTAATTCCCTATATTAATGTGACAGAAGCTGACAGCGTTTGCATATGCACAATCCCTCTTCTTTTGCTTGCTTTTCACAGAATGTACAGAACACGAGCGTTCTCCCTCAGGGCACTAGTCCGCCTAAACCTCCAAGGGCTCATGAACTGAAACTGCTGGTAAAGAACATTGCGGTAAACCTAGCTGATCACAGTGCTGCAGGTAACGTAGCCCAGAGGATGCTGCTCATTTTTAAGTAGGGTGTTTGTTTTGCTTTGTTTTGTTTTTGTTTGCTTGTTTATTGGTGTGTTTGTTTTCTTCTGGCTGAAAACATTTGAAAGTTCTAGTTTACAAGCTTGGCTCAAAACAAGACGTAAGAAATTGCTGTGCTCTGAGAAATGGGCTTAGTCAAGCTTGCACAAAACTGTGTTTTAGTTCAGCTGATTATTTAGACACCTTAATCTTCATGTAAACAAATTCATCATGTTTGAAAACAAATTAAAATGAGCATATTTGTAGAGTTGGTTGTTCATTTTCTGGAGTTTACTTTTTATTTCTAAATAAACACACTTCAGGTGTGTACAAGGTAGTGCGGGAAGGCTCAAAACCAACTCTTCATTAACTCTTCGCAGTGACATTGCTTTGGTTCAATATTACCTTATTTTTACATCTTCTTTCTTTACTTTTGAGCAATTTACTGATTTATGTAAAACTCTCCTCTTTTATACAAACTTTGCTCAAAGGAGAGTGGTTTTTTTTGTTGGTGTTTTGTTTGTTTTTCTTTTTTCCCCAACGAAGTACCTCTGTGGGTAAGGGGTGGGGGGTACTTCTTGCAAATGGAGATTGAAGCCAAAAAGATCGCTGCCTGGTGAAGTTGCACTGTTGGTTTAAGAAAAAAGCACTGAGCCTGTCTAACAAGTATTCAAACGACTTCAAGTGCAAGCATGCTTGCATTGCTGCTTGAGGCATGAGTGAGCATATTTGGGATTTTGTCAGAGGAAATGCAGATGTGAGGCCCTATGATTTATGGTCGCTAACAATTCCGTAACAATCTTTTTAATGGAAGCTTGTGGCTGCTAAATTGGGCAAGGTACTAATTTTGGATAAATATATCCTGCTTGCTTTACTCCTTCTTTCAGTTAGATGTAGTAAATTTCTGCCCCAGACTGTTGCATAATGATGCTTTGCTCATGCTGGTTGGAAGTGACTCCTCTAAAACTTTCTGCAGGCTGTTGTTTTTGTTTTTTAAAATATATATATATATATATATATATATATATATATAGTGGTTCTGGAACTCTTTGCAGTGAATTGTCCTCTATAAATATAGCTGTGCTGGAAACTTAGATTGCAGCTGGAAAACTCATTCAGAATTCATTATTACTCTACAGTTTTGTAGTGCCAGCTAAGCATTTCAGTAGAGCTGATCATTTTGGCTGCTGTTAAAAAGTCATGAGATGAGATGCCTTTATTAGCACAGAGCACATGCTGCAAAGGATTCATTGCTGTGGGAAGGCTCACTGCCCCCTCCTTGAAAAGGAGAGGAAGAGGGGACAACTAATGCACGTTTCTGTGGGATACTGAGATCCAAAAATCACCGTTTGCTCTTCTAACAGGAGATGGAGGAAATTTTGGTGGTTCCCTAGCAACTCTTGGAACTCAGACGCTTTGGAACTGAGAAATAAAGCTTCTCAGTGGGGTTTAGCTTTAAACCCAGTGAAAATACTGCACAGCTGGGTAGATGCTGGCTTCTGGACGTAGCTTGCTGCCTTTTAGTTATTGTTCCCTTCCGTTTTCCTGGCCTTGTCTTGCAACAATGGTTAACCATCCTGTTGCAACTCTGAGACTCCCTAGGAGCATGCGCTATTGCAGGCTCACCACCACAGATACATACTGGGTTGGGGAGGGGAGAGGAGGTTTGTCTGTCCCGACCATTAAGTTCAAACATGGGTTGCCAGCAAGTTTTATAGGAGTTTGTGGCTTTCCTATGGATATGTGAGTTCAGCCAGTGAGTAACCAGCAGCAGAACTGGCCTCTTCTTATGGGCTGTGCCTGGTTTTGTCTCCTTAATTTGTGCATGCAATCAAGCGCCGTCCTAGATTGGTGCTATATGGACACAGTGCATCATCATGGGTAAAAGGGACTTCTTGTAAGGAAAAAAAAAATGTTAGCTGTGAACAGCAGAGAGCACAGAGCGGAGCTGTTGAAATACCCTGCTGCAGTGTCAGTCCCTGGGTGGCTCCAGTGCCATTGCAGGCAGAGCTGTATGCGCTTTTCTGCACCAGGCTGCTCCGCTCTGCTGGCAGCATGAGCAGGCTGCAGGGACATACGGCTGCCATAACAGAGAACTGCCCTGGGTTCATTAACTCAGGCGCAGCGCGTTGGGAAAGCAGCTAAACTGCTTACTCTGGGGTTAGCTTGGATCCCAAGTAAGCTGCGTGTATGTAGTGCTTTGTCTCCTCTGATAACCTTGTCAGGACCAAGCTGCTTCTCCGCAGCCCGGATACACCACCAGTGGACAGCCGAGAGTTGGTGGTAATAAATGTAAACCTGGGCTCTCCCAGAGAGCTGGAGGCAGCGTATCTTCTGTTTGCTTTGCACAAAGTCATTACTGAGCTTTTTGCTGCTGCCCTTGCTATAGGGGAACCCCAAGACTGAAATGATTCCTAAGGCTGTGGAAGCCAAACAGAAGAAATTGTTTTAAGAGTGACACGTTGAGCAAACTATTTGCACTTGGAGTAGCAAATAGAAAAAAAAACTATTACGCCAGTTAGTCACTGGAGCGAATTCCAAGATCAAGGTGTAGTAACTCTGCACCAGTACTCTAAAATGCCATGAACTTGTTAGAAACTGCAGTCCATAAAGCCATCGTTAATTAACACGACTGTGATAATTCCCTTGCTAGCAGAAGAAAGTTTCTTTGGTGTCCAAAGAAACCGTGTGACTCTGGCCGGTAGAACTTTGATCTGTTTTTGTAGAGCAGCTCAAAGCAAGTTTACTTCCCCACCCACACCACCACCTCCTTACTCACTCTGCATCCACATCCTTTTTTTTTTTTTTTTTAATCTTTTTGTGCCCGCATTTCCTTGCTTCATGACAGAATTTAAATTGGGTCACCATGTTTCACACTGTATAGAAGAGCATATAGCACAACGATGACCCGGTCTTGACCAGTGCCCTTACTGCAGATGGTGTACAAACCGAGTGGAGGGGAGGCATTTGTTCTGTGAATGGGTGAGAAAGCGTTTCCAAATGGTCTGTTCAAAAGTGCAGTATGTAAGGAAGGGGATTCTTCACTTTCTTTTAAGTATACCTCCTGGTGATGGAAGATTAATAACTTCTTTTCTTTTTTTTCCCCTTTCAGGCAGCACAAACCTTATGTCTATAGTTCAGTTGAATGACCCTATGCAGAAGTTTTCCAGCTCTGTAGCCAAAAATGCTGCAAATCCCTTTTGGAAGGAAGAGTTTGTCTTGTAAGTAACTTACCTACAGAGAACATTTCATAGTAAAACATCTTTTTTTACTGGCACTTGAGAGAGCTTTTGAGGGAAGAACAACATTTTGAAATATGTCCTGTCAGGTGGCCTCGGAAAAATCTGGAGCTGGAAGGGACCTCAGGGTATCTAATTACCCTCTGCGTGGATATGAGATCAAATAGGTCTCTAGATCTCCCTGGCAGATACCTGACTGTAGTTAATGACAGCAATAGCAGGCAAAATAAATCACCCTGTACTCCAATTCAGTGTCAGAAAAAAAAATGTTAGCAAGGTTTTTAAATCACTTTACCTTGAAAACTACATCTGAGGAAATCTGATGTCTCTCCCCCGACTGGGAAATGTAAATGTGCAGACAGGTTGACTGCCTAAAAGAATTATGGCTATTATACAAAGCAGAGTGTAAAACTAGATAGTAGCTAACTAGATTGTTGTTTTTTTTTTTTTTGTGTAGAACATAAATGGGAATTTGGGGCAGCCTGCACAGTATTGTGTGATTTATGCAGCTTCTGTAAATAGGGTCAAAACTGAGCAGTTCTAAAACTGTTTTAATTTCCACTTCTGGTGGCAGAGCAGAAAATATCAGGTAGCTTCTGTATAGTATGAGGAGGGGAAGGGAGAGCCACAGATAGGGTGGTAAGTCACAGGTGTGTTTCTCTAATGGCTTTAGACGTGCACACAGGCAGAAGCAGCTTCCCAGGGAAATGGGTAGCAGTGCTGCCATGCATCATACTACAGGTGCAGCTTTTTTTTTTTTTTTTTCCCTTCTACTGGTTTATTAACATGAGAGGCACTTGTTACATAGTGGAGTATCCATGGTTCTTTATGTAGCTTTCCTCTCCCACTTCAGTTCCATTCACAGGATCATCTAGGGTGGGAAAGACTTTTAAGATCATAGAATCATTGAATGCCTTGGGTTGAAAGGGAACCTTAAAGATCATCTAGTTTCAACCCATGGACAGGGACACCACCCACTAGATCAGGTTGCCCAGGGCCTTGTCCAACTTGGCCTTAAACACCTCCAGGGATGGGGCATCCACAGCCTCTCTGGGCAACCTGTGGCAGTGCCTCACCACCCTCTGAGTGAACAATTTCCTCCTAACCTCTAATCCAAATCTCCCCTCTTTTAGTTTAAAATCATTCACCCTTGTCCTGTCATCATCTGATTGAGCAAAAAGTTGCTCTACATCTTTTTTTATAAGCACTCTTTAAGTATTGAGAGGCTGCATTGAGGTTTCCCGTCTTCCCTTCTTGAGGCTGAACATCCCCAGCTCTCTCAGCCTTTCTTCATAGCAGAGGTGCTCCAGCCCTCTGAGCATCTTCATGGCCCTCCTCTGGACCCACTCCAACAGCCCCACATCCTTCTGGTGCTGGGGGCCCCAGACCTGGATGCAGCACTCCAGGTGGGGCCTCACAAGGGCAGAGCAGAGGGACAAGCACCTCCTTCCACCCGCTGGCCACTCCTTTGTTGATGCAGCCCAGGATGCAGTTGGCCTTCTGGGCTGCAAGCGCGCACTGCTGGTGATCATCAAGAACAAGTCCATCCGTTATTCTGCAACGTTTTCTTCACTGTCTGCTCACAGTGTGGCATCCGCTGTACCCGCTCTCTCTCTTGTGAAGCAGAACCTCACCTTGCAAGGGTCTGAGTGAGCATTCAGCCCTGTGTCTGTCAGTGCTGAGTGCTGCCTTCCTTGAGGGGTGGTGTGCTCTTCTGTGTGTTTCTCCTCAACTTCAAGGGGGAATGAGTGTGCAGTGCACAGATCTTTTCCTGTCTCCCCCTTGCAGTCTGCAGGACACATACGTTATGGGAGCGTGCTCTGCAGAAACAGGAATATTGAGGGGAAAAGTAACACAGGTTGCTTGATACAAAGGAAGGCACTGGGACTGGTCGTCAGAAGCTGTACAGGACTTTGAGAACACTGGACTCCTCTGAATGTGTGCAGAGGGTGAGATAAGAAGTCACTGAGGTCAGTAAGTTAGAACGGATGTAGAACAACAGTGAGAAGTCTGTCTGTGTGGCTTGGTGGAGAAATATGCCCTGTGTCTCCTCCTGCTGGCAAGTGGAGAACCAGCTAGGATCTCTCTCCCTACCGTTCAGTGACTTCACGTCTCACAGAGTCTGATTTCAGTTACCAGGATCTTTTGTGGAAAGCCAGAGCAGGCTGTGCTCTCCCGCAACAGCGTGCTGCTTAAGGATTCACGTGCTGCAACTTCTTCTCCACAGTAGGAGCAACAATGCAGTCCTGTCGCAGCTTTCTTTTCTGGAGCTATCTCAAAGTGCTTCACCCCCTAGGTTTGTGAATCACTTCAGCCATCTGTTGGTGGAGCAGCATGTGCTCAGTGTTGTGGAACAGACACACGCCCAGCGCTTTCAGACAGGAAGTTTACAAGAATAATGACCTTTCCAACTGAAAGTGCAGGGGGAGGGCAGGCAGGATGTGATTAAGTTGACTGGAATTTGGCCTTGATGCTAGGGATAATGCTGGGTTTTCCACGATGTTTGCTATTTTTCGGAAGGGCATGAGGTAAGCTTGGGGACTTTTAAAGATAAGTGATCAGGATTTGGCTGTATGTTTCTTTCATATTCATTCTCTCCTGACTTCTTAAATTCAGAAACAAAAATACCCACCAGCTTAAGACCAGTGTACTGACCACCATGTCAGGCCTTGATTTTGATTTGTGAGAAGATCAGCAACAGGTAGCTTCAAGGTGCTTCTTTTCAAGTTTTGGACGTGCAGGAGGGGATGGTAGAGGCAGGGAGAAGGTTGAAGCCTGCTGCATAGCTTATGTCCTGGAGCATCTCATGGAGCTGGAGTATCTGCAGCCAAGATCACGCCAGCCTAAAGTGGAGACATGGAAAAATAAAATACATGCATGTGTTCCCTGGAGCTTTTTGGCAGAACACTTGCTGAGATGGGCATAAAATCAAGTTTTACTACAAGATTCCTCGGCCTGTGACTATTTCCTTGCTTCTCTCCTGCTTAGCAGGATGCTTTCCTGCTTTGACAAGATAATGCACAGCTTTGAATAGGCAGTTGATTGGACATATTCCAGCATCTTAACTTAAAAATTTCAGAAATGCTTACTTCTGAACCTGCCAGGAAAAAAAAAAAAATGGTTTCTTAGTGCTGCTGCACAGCAGTTGAACTATCAGCCTGAAAGGCAGTGTGTGTAAACTGCTGGGGAGAAGAAAAGCCTCTGACAGTTTAGGCAGTTGAACTTCTGAACAATGCTGGAGGGAACCAAACCCTGTTTTTCTGGCTGATATTCCTTCAGTCATTCTTACTGAGGTCAAAAAGAAGCCATGCACACAGCCTGCCCAGCACCCTGGTGGGTTGACCGTGTGGGGCTGTGCTTGGTGCAAGGCAAGGAGTTGGGGACCAGAATGAGACAGGGAAAATCTATGTGGGAAGGAGAATCTTTCGCATACAAAAACCTAACATAGTTTCATTTATTTTGCAGTGAACTAAGTGCCAAATCAAAAACGTTGCAACTGCAAATAGTAGAAGATGGAAAGTTGGATAGTAAGTATTAAAACTTAAGTGTTTTGCATGATCACCTCATTGCTAAAGGAGGACTCACGTCAACATTTAGTTCTACCTGGCTGAATAGCTGTGTATTTTACTGTTTGATTTGTGAACCTGTGTTGATGCTCAGGTGTCTTACACTGACTCGTCCTGATTGTCCCATCAACTGTACCTTCTGTAATGTCTCTAGAGAGCCCTGGAGGAGAGAACAGCAAAAGGGAGATCAGCTGAAAAGAGCAAGCCAAGTTTATACAAAGCAGACAGGTTGAGGAAAATGTATAAGCTAAGTTTGTTTTAAAACTCAGTAAGCCTGTCCTCAAATTTAGGTCCTAGAGTTGAAATCCATGGAAAACTGCAGCGGTCTTGGGCACACTGTTCCATGTGGGTCAGCTGCTGTCCAGGTACTTTGTTGCTTCCACCAGTAAGCCTGGACAGAAGAGAAATGCAGTGTTAAAAAGTAACTGTCCTCCTCAGGACACATTTAAGGTTACAAATGAACCTTGAATCAGCCTTTGTTTCTAGGCTGTCAACAGCTGTTGGTAATCCTAATTTTTTGCCCTTCTAAAATTTTAACAGAGTCTCTGTGAGTAATTTTAGTTTCAAGTTAATCTTTCCCCATCTTTTTCTTACTGAAGAGTAATTGTTGTTCATCCTAAATCCTTCCTTTTCAAGCCCAAAAGGCTGCCCAGCAATTACCAGGTATAAAGCGCACCAATTCTGGCTACATTGGATTAAATATAAAACTTAAAGAAGGAAATATTTTTGATTCTGTTGTGACAGTTTGCAATTAGCCTTCAGTGGCAAAGAAAAACTCAACACTGAACTATTGCGTTGTGTTTATTTGGAGAAGTATTGCCTTCCAAGTGCTGGGGGCAAGGGATGAGTGGGTTTTGAGACCAGGGAGTGTGTTGAGCTGTTTGCATGAGCTATATAAAGTTGCTCCAAAAATACTTTGCTTACCTGAGCTTTATTGAATTGATGCCACAAGTTCATAAATTCTTCTCATAGATACTGCATGTTCTTTTGCTGATACAGTTGTGCTTTAGCGAGGAGTAGTAACTTTATTTCACCTCTTGAATCCATTTGCCTTTTCCTTCTTAAGCCAGGTTTCAGGCATAAAACAAATAGGCAACAAATGATTATATGTTGAAGGATGGAAATTCAAATGTAGGCAAATTATTTAAATTTCTCTGATGGGGATGCTGGTTTTTTATTTAAAAAGAGAGATGAGATCTATGTAGTCAGTAATATATATCGTTTCTTACATAAAGTCTAGTCCTCAAGCATCTTTCATAATGGGTCTTTCAAACAATACCAGTAGCATTCCACATCCTACTAAGAGTGTTTCAACCTGGTTTTAAAACAAGAAAGTCCCAATTGATTACACTGACAATTGTCTTTCTTCTCCCCTGGCTCCACCACTGCCTTAGCTGTTCTTCTCCTGAAAATTTAAATGGAAAACTCAGAGTAGAATCATGAGAGTGGGCAATGGGAATATAACGTAGATCTCCATGTGCCCTTGGATTTTGCATAAAACTAGGATTTCATCCCTGAAATCATGCAGTAATTTTGCTACTGGTTTGCTCCAGTCTAATGTAGCTAGCAGAGGGGAGGAATAAGAGAACTGACACTCAAATTAAGAAAGAATGTTCTTAGTGATACATCAGTTTACTAGGAACCCAAGGAGGTGTTCTCTGAAAAGATGGAAGTAGCCAGTTAAGGAGGTTGTTCAAGAACATAATAGTAATATTTCTAGATGTTTTCTTTTCCCCTAAGCATTCTGCATACACAGGGGGGAGAAAAATGGCCAGAAATAGTGGCAAGCAAGTAATGTTTCGTGTCTCCATTCTTTGTTGCTCAGTATGAGGACAGACTGGGGAATAGTTGAAAAATGTAAAGAAAGCTCTGAACAAGGCCCTTACTGTCCCATGGTGTAGAAACAGTTCTTGTAATTAGATGCTGTTCTTCCTCCTTTCCTGTCTTCTCATTTTTAAATATACTGACAGCTCAGATGAGTGCTGATTTATTTTTATTTTTTAAAATTTATTTCTTCCAGGTTCTTTGTCCGCAAAGGCAACTGTACCTCTAGATTTGTTCAGGAAGCAACCTTCTGGCCAACAAAGCTTTGCACTGAACAGCACGGCCAGTGAGAGCAGCCCAGAGCTGGGGCCTTGGCTGGGATCCATCAGTGCAGAGGTATGGCACGGGGATGTTTTATGGTGGATCTTTGACTTCTGGAGATCCTTGTGAATGCTCATCTTGTGCTTTTGACTGTTCTTCACAGTGCAGTGCAATTTGGGGCCCAGTTTGAGTAGCACACTCATATTCTATGGCAACACGTCACATTGTATTTGTGTATATCAGAAGAAGTATTAGCTGGCTATTGCATGTTAATAGGAATGTTAAAGGAGCACTAGCTAGAAATGTTAATTTCCTTCTTGCTTACCTGCACCTCTGAGGTGAAATATTTTTTCTCTTCCTAGTTCTTCTTTATAGAACCTAATGAGCTAAAGACCTGGCAAGTTTCTTCCCCAGTGTCAAGCACTAAGATAGAAAAGGATCGAACTGTGATGCCCTGTGGGACTGTGGTCACTACTGTAACTGCTGTGAAAACCAAACCTCGACTAGAAGGGAGATCATCTCCACTGAGCACAGGTGAGGAGGTCCAATTCTTTCTATGTTCACTGTTAGGATTGTATGTGGGGAACAGGAGAAGTTCATGCAGGGAGGGAGTGGGATGGAAGGGAAGACACTGTTGTCCAGATTTCTCTGATGCGTTGGTGGTGGGGGGCATTTTTTGTATTCTTCAAAATCAAGTTTTTAATTTTCATGAGGCCTTGTTCTTATAAGAGGAGAGGTTAGCGCTACTTTTAATACACACTTTCTAGCTTTATGCTAGAGTGATAATGTAGAAGAGCTTTGTGGATGTTTTTCCGTATGACAGAAGTGTCAGTGTCTGAGTGCTTGCTGGTGACAGTGTTGTTGCTGTGCCTTCTAGCCTCAGTGAGTATAATAATCTGTGATGAGGATTGGTGTGTCATCCTCTGACAAACTTTTTTCAGAATACCTTTTAGGAGTAGATTCAATTCTTCTTGGAATATATATGAAAATAAAATCTCTAAACAGTCTTTGTTTCAAAGTCTCACAAAGAGCTGCATTCTCTTCAGTTCTCAAAGCAGATATTTTACTTAAATGGATATTTTTCTAGAATATTACGGAAAACGTTTAAAAACAAATTCCTGTACTTCACAGGTTTTTAGGAGGTCACATTACCATAGAGAGCACGCATTGAGAATTTCTATTAAACTGCTTTCTCAAACACTTATGATTTGAACAAGCTCTTAAATTGGTGTAATAAACTTTCATTATATTCATAGTAAGTGTCTTGAATAGTTTAAATAACCAAGAAATTTGGTCTTCAGATTCTCCTGTGAAAACTCCAGTTAAGGTCAAGATGATTGAAAAGGATTTCTCTGTTCAAGCTACCCATTCTCATGGTGCTACAGTCAGCAAAACTTTATCATCTTCAGATACAGGTAATAGAAACTTTCAAAGCTTATAATCAGAACACGTCTCTCTAGGCTGCACATGGGATTAATGTAATCCTGTTAAAATAACAACAAACCCACATGGCTACTGCCTTTCAACAGGCACTGAGTTGTTTATGTTAGCAAGTACTGTGGTTAGGAATATAGCAGTCTTGCAATAGAAGTCTGTTTTTAATTAGAGATTTAAATTACTAATTTTGAAAAAATAACAATGAGCTGTGGTTTGGAGAGGGGAGGTGACTGCAAAAAAAAAAAAAAAAAAAAGCCAGGCTGGGTTTTCTCTTACTTCTGAATGAAAGGCTCCTCCTTTATAAAGGCGTGAGGGATGCTGCACAAAATGAAAAACTTCCAAAACTTAACTCTAAGGCCATTCTGACTTCCCCTCTCTGAATAGAAGGCTTGAGGCTGGCTTGATGTAAAGCAGACTGGAACAGGAGGAACACTGAATTCTCTTCCAAACTCTGCCACTGTTGTTTTGTTTTGTGCTAATGCGAATACATAATCTTGCCGTGCCAGTTTGTTCACTTTCCTAAGTCACCCGGCCATCAGGTTCTTCAGAGCACCAGGTAGCATCAACAATACCTTTAATTACAAATTCACTTTGAATTCAGCTCGATTTTGACTCTGTGGTCTTTTACCTTTTCAAGGTACAACTGTGAATCTTCAGCATATTTTTCAGTCCTTTGTGTTGTCACCATTCATCCTTAGCTCTGTAGGCAGCAGTGATGAAAGGTGTGGTCCAGGATAGCTGTAAATGGCAGGTGATGTGGAGTTTTCTTTGTACAGATCTGAGCACACATGGGACAATCTGGAGATCACCTAGGCTGCTCCTGGAACAGTCAGAAAGCTTGCTCAGAGATAGAGATGTACAGGCAAAAAGACAAAAATTTGGGAAGGACTGTGAATCAGGGTTTAATAACACTTGAATCTTTCCCTGTCTCTAGACAAATGATACCACAAAGCAGGAAGGTATTTACTAAGCCATTGGGAAGCCTTAGACTTCCAAGGTCTCTCCATAGCTGATTTTGATCTCAAAGATACAAAGCAATTACTGGAAAACCTGTGAATGCAGCTTAGGGCACATTGAGATGGGCAGTGTTTTTCTTTTTATGGGAGTTCAGGGGAATTTCTGTGAAATGTTAATACACCACAACAGGAAGAATTACTCATTAGATCAGAAGCCTAAGCAAGTGAAAGGAATACAAAGGAACATTTAGTATGGCAATAACTTAGGTAGTATTTATTACAAACATAATGCCATAAGCCACAAGCTCTATGGAAAAGACACTGTGTCCTTGCCAAAGTTCTAAATAATGACAACAATAAGAGTTAGTAAGTGCTTCTGATGCTGTCCTGACCACTCAGCTGTTCCAGGGGGCTTTGCAGTGGTTATGAGGGTGGAAAAGCAGGGGTTTGTATCAAATGTGCAGGCGTGCGTGGGTGTGCATACCACTTGTGCACACCTACTGTTAAATTCCAAAGGTATCTGAGATACTTAGTGTGGTATTATTATTTAGGCATCGCTTTTCGTGCCTTAATGTCACAATAACAGAAAGACACCACTCAGTTTAATTAATGCTATTCCTGACTGTATCCTTTTGTTGTTAAATCTCTTATTGAAGAGCCCACCTCCAATAATTAAATCTGTGGGTTGTTTTTTTGCTTTATTAACTTTATTAGATTTGTTTGTTTCTAAGCTTGATGAATTTGATTAGTTTATATTTGCTTGTGCCCAAAGTTTCTGCAGTATAGCAATGTGTTGCAATAACTGGCCACTTTGCCTCTTTGCCTAGGTTTCTAAAAGCTTCTGTGTGTTCAAGGCTTGGGTTTGTGAGTGCAACTTTTGTACCTTTTCTCAGAACAATGGGTAGACTGAGAAGAATGGAAAGACAAGACCCAATAGCTGGGTGGTGGATTTGAAAATGTTTTTTTTATGCGTGGCGTTCATACTATTTCTGCTAATTTCTTTGAATTCTAAGTTAAGAACAAGATCTGCCTGTCTTTGCTTTGATACTTACCATTTGTCTTTCCTCTTTCTGAAATTATTCTTTCTTTTCAGAACTGTTGGTATTGAATGGCACTGATCCTGTTGCAGAAGCAGCCATTCGACAGTTAAGCGAGTCTGCAAAGCAGAAGCTGAAGTCTCCTAGGAAGAAAAGCACCATTATCATATCAGGGGTGTCCAAGGTAGAGCAGAAAACAACATGTTTAATTCTTAGTCCTGTAAAGTCTTTGCTCCACTGAGTATTACATAAATGTGTTTTCTGTTGTCTCCCATTCAACAATCTCTGCAAGATCTAGGTCTGTGTGTTTCAATTACTGTTTCAAGATGAGCCAGATATGAGTGGGTTTACTGCGGAGTGGGTTGATTTTTCATTCTTAATTTGACTGCCTGACTAAAAATGTGTGTGTCCTTGGAGAGGAGTGGGATGATTAGGAATTTGGGAAGACCAGGTTAGGTGAGGACAAAAAGATTAGTCCCGTTTTTTGGATTTGTGAATTTGTATTTATCTGATATAGCTGTCAAGAAGTCCTTCTACAAGATGAAATACATTGATACCTATCTTCTTAAGAGTTATATAATAAGATTATAAATAATAAAAAGATTATTTTCTGTGCAGGCTGATACATTGCTACAGCAGCACACGTAGGAAAGTGTCCCATTACTTGCACTGGGGCCAGTGATAGGAGTGAGGCATGCACTGAAGTATTTTTTTTTCCAGTCATTTGGCTTTAACAAGACAATGATTAGGTGATTATGGGCATCTAAATGGTCACTTGAATATGGATTCTTACTAGAATTTGACTATATGTTCCTCTCCTTTAGTGGAGCTAAAGGAGTCTCCCATTGGCTTTCTGATAGCCCTGAGCAGTGCAGATGAAAGTGTAAAGCAGAGAGAAGAAAAGATATTTTGCAGGGAGGCTTGTTTTTTTCTGGCAGAGCAGCTTGTGTCAGTGTTGCCTCTTTTATTTATTTATTTATTTTCCACTGGGCAGACCTCTTTATCTCAGGACAGTGAAGCTGCACTGATGATGGACTATGCTGCAGCCATGGACAGCTCCTGCAAAGAAGCAGATCCAGCACCCACTGGAGAGGAGGCTATTGCAAAAGTCACCTCTGATGAAAAGCTATCGTTAGGTGCTTCAGAAACAGTACCTGATACTGACCCTCAGCAAAGTGCCCATAAGGCTTGGGGCTTGGAGAACGGCAGTCAGCAGTGGAACTCCAACACGCTCTTAGACCAGACCTGTGAAGAAATATCTGGGAGCTCATTAAGCGTTTCAGAAACAGGGAGCATTAAAAAGTCTAAAGGTACGTGAGCCTTACCTTTCCTTCAGTGAACAACTGCTTTTTTGTACATAAGTGACAGCGTTGTGCAACAATGTACAGTCATTTTTCTTCCTGTGCTGATTTTTCTTCTGAAACTCCATGCCGTTGTGGTGGTGTTGGAAGCTGTCTTACTAGCAGCTGTAAGAGTGCAGACCTCTGGCTCTCAGAGATATGGCAGGCTCTGTGATGTTCTTCTCCATCTGCAAGTTAGAAGGGCTCATCCTTAGAAGCTGAAAGGCAGACCACTAAGCCTGACTCAGTATCTGGGAGGGAGATAACTGGCCACACTGTCAATTCCTCAGTGAAAAATGTGTTCTTGTAAACAAGGACTTGTGCTGTGGTAGGAGTCCCATTACTGATGTGAAAATGGCGAGGTCCTGTGGTTGCTTTCTAGTAGGCTGCTTTTCTTCCTCCTTTCTTCCTCGCTTCTCTGAGCACAAGACTTCCCTGCACTCACTGAAATATGTGTTCAGAAAGCACCATGGCTAAGCCAGAAGTTTTTCTTTGTTTCCATTAATATGTAGTTTGCTCTAAAGAAACGGGAATAAAGGATAATTTAATAAGTAAATAAAGGGTCAGATCGTTTTGCTCATGTCATCACATACCTGGATAGCTGCAATTTGGAAATGTCTTAGGATTCTTTGCACTTCCCTTATAAATCCAGTGACTTCTTAGGCTGCTGTGCTGGCTTGTGGCTATGTGGTAGACACAGGTGGCTGTTTAAAAAATCTGAAAGAAGCGCAATTTAGTGGACTCCTACCTGTGCCTTGAATAGGCAGCACGCCAGCCTCAGGGGATGTGCATTCAAGTTGTAAAAATTGCGGTTTCTCACACGTATCCACCCCTCTTTTGCTTTATTTTCTGTTCTTTCCTTACCCTGAGATAGTGTGAAATGGCTTTTTACAAAACCTCAGTATAGTACTAGATTATTGTAATGCACTCCACCTAAGGTATATACTAGACCTCTTTGCCAAAGTTCTCCCTTAGGACATTGAGGTCTTGTCTTGTCTTTTCACAGCACTTTTTTATTTTATTTTTTTTCCATCTGATGGTTTAGAATGGCACAGCAACAATCAGTTTGGCATTAGAAAGTTTGGGGTGTGTTTGGGGTGGGGTTAGGCAGCTAAATGAAGCACACATTTGTCTTTTTTGGAGCCTGGTGAAATTTACAAAGCTGTGTGAGATTTTGCAAAACCCCTGAACTCTTCTTTAATGTGTTATTCAAAACACACAAGTGGAGCTTTGTATGTGAACTGTTGTCTAGTTTTGTTTTTTCCCTGTGCAGTATGTTGCAGAGATCAGACTTCTGAAGATTCTCTTTGCACGGTGTAAGATAGGGCTGCTAGAAAGGGCAAGTTCTCGCTAATATTTGAGACAGTTGTCTCAGCTGAAAAGGGTTTCTAAAAGCAGTCTAAAATCCCTTTCCTTATACACAGATCTTTGTGTAGAAATGTTGAATCTCTGTTTTGTCACAGCTGAATAGCTTTTATGGAGTGAGATAGGGAAAGGAGGTAGAAATGTTTTCCTGAGTGAAGTTTGAATAGTTCAAGGGTGTTTTGTTAAATGCCTTCCCTTCTAAAAAACAAGAACAGCAACAGCAAAATTCAGCCTTCTGCTTTAAAAAGCCTTGTGTATGGTATCAATGTCTTCAACTTAGCATTGTCTTTCTCTATATTTCTTTACTCTTGCATATTTTTGTTCTTTACCTTTCTGACTTCCTGTTTCTTACCCATTCCCTTTTATAAACTTAAGAGGACTACTATGCCAGCCAGAATTAATTACCTACACAGTAAGTTATTTTTGTCTTACTTTTTAAAGAAAACGTAGCTTTACAATGGTACTCTCATTGTAAAAATCAAAGCAGAATGTAGTTTGGCACCTGTTTTCTTCTTCCCCCATCCATTTCTTTCCCCCCTCCAAAATGGCCTTCCTGTGCTCGGATGCCCTAGCAGACTAGTCTGCCCTAACAAATTCCTGGTGGGTGTGCTGTCCAGGTGGGTCACGCAGAGTGGACGGCAAGGAAGGCTTGGAGGGGTGCTGTGTGCTCCTGATCTCTGTCCACCATGCCCATTCCTGTCCTATCTGGTTATCAGTCAAACATCTGCTCATGCAAACCATGTGTGACCCCGTACTGGATATGCATACACAGAATGCTTATTTTAAAAGCGGCTGCTTACAGTTTCCTAGATCCCATTTCTAGCCAAACTCCTTGAGCTACAAGTTCCTCAGCAGCTATTTACACAATCACTTGGATTAAATACTGTTTTGGAGTTGGGAAGGAATGGAAAGAAGCATATCTATTCATACCCTAGTAGATGTGGAAGGAAATGTGAAACTAATTTCTGTTATTGAAAGAAGTGATTCCAGCCCCACAAGCCAGTGCTCAGGAGCCTGTGAAGACCTGAGTCTGTACGGTGCTCTTGAGACTCTGCTTATCTCCTGGTATTAGGGGCAAAGCTGGCATGTGGATCCTGTTGAGAAGTAAGCATGGAGACAGCACGAGCATCACCAAGCTTGTGATTTGCCCTGTACCCTCTCTTCTCGGTCGGGGTGCATGCCTCTGCAGCAGCTGGAGCCGCCGTCAGGCAGCGCGTGCCAGGCTGGCTGGAGACTGATGGGTGGCAGTGGGGATGTGGCAAGCTTCCAGGTACCAGTGATGACCTCAGTACCTCTGAAAACACGAGCTTTCACAGTGGGGGGCTCCTGCTTTTGCTGAGGCCGTGCTGTTCTCAGGGAAGTGCTGCCTGCAGCTTTTTCAGCTGCAGCGAGTTGTCCTGGGCCACCAGCACAAGTTCTGCAGCAGTCTTGGTTCGGTTCCCTTCCCTAGGAAGGAAAGTCGGTCTGAATGGATAAGACTACATATCTGTTTACAGATAAACTCCTCTGTCCTGTGCCTCCCGTTGGCACAACTTCAGCTGCAGCTGCCAAGTCTGCTGGGCAGAACAGCTGAGTGCTAAAACAAAAGCCGCACAGCAGCAGGGCCTCAGCAACCTCCCCCCGCCCCTGCATATTAACAGCTGTCAGTGTCACGGGGTAAAACACTGTGTCTTTTATGCTGTTGACAAGAGCTTGAAGTGGTACTGCCTTGCCAAAGTGATCAGTCAGTGAGAGGGTGATGGAAGAGCAGTCAAGAGGCAAATCCGTGAGTTCCAGTTGCCTTCAGCTGACTTCTGCTTCAATCCTGTTGTGCCTGGTGAGCCAAGTCTCAGCCACAGCGAGGCAAAACACGCTGGAATATCCTCCCGGATGCTGAGTGCCTAGCCCTTAAAATAAAAAGTAATAATGCCAAGCACATGTTTGTAAGTGTTCCGGTCTGAACAAAGCATCTGGCTGCGTGGAGCAGGGCTGCCATGAATTGCCCATTCTGCAGCTGCTGCTGTGCAAAATGCCACGCAGCCTGCCCCGAGTCCTTTGATAATGATGTAATCCTAGCTGTTGAACACCATCACATGCAGGAATTAGCCTGCTTGTTGCTTTTTGCATCCATTTGCAATGGGAGGAAAAGCAGAATGGAGACTGTGCTGTGACAAGATTTAATAGTTGGTCTGAGGAGTAACCTGGTTATGGTAGGGGAACAGGCTGCGGAAGCTTTGCCAGGGAGGTGACTGTCCTCACTCATGTACCCTGCCTGACTGCCAGAAACCTCCTGTGTTGGTTTGCTACCTGGGTCCTCCTTCGTTCAAATTGGCTTGTGCCACTGGGGTGATGACGGTGCCTGGTTCTGCCGTGTTAACGCTGGGCTGAGTGCTGTGGGTCGCGTCCCTGCCAGCTGAGCTGCCTTGCACATCAGGCACGCACGTGGAAAGGGAAGGTGGAATTTGGCACAATGCTGGCTGCAGAAACAGCCGGGGCTTGCAAAGAGGGAAGACTACTGGTGTCAGGTGTTGCCAGCACGAAGCCCTGGTGAGACGATAGCTGCAATTGCCTTGGCTGCATAGCAGATTTGACATGGGATCAAGAGGAGGAATACTACAAAATAAAGGAACCTGGACTAATTTACTAGAAGAAGGGATTTGGGCAAATTTCTGAACCTATTGGAAGCAGGTGTAGTATTATTTTTAATCTGTTTGAGGTGAATTGTTATTTCTAACAGGATTTTCAAACAGCAAGCGCTTGATGATGGCTACTCAAGGTGATGGTGCTGACCTCTTGTAGAACACATGCAGCCTGGCTTGTTCGAGTCTGCTGCATGCGGGCTGGCTGCCAGGTGCTGAGCTCGGGCACCAACTGTGTCTGCACTTCAGATTAAAATGCCACCTTCACTTTGTGCGTAACGGGCTGATCTTTTCGTTTCAGCTCTTTTTATTGCTGAGACAACAGGGTAACATTTCTTTCTCTATTGCATTCTTTCTGTGAAATACACCATACTTTTATTGCACTAGAAAGGTTGAATATGCTTGTTTGACGTTTGAGAACCCAGTGTGCAACCCAGACTAAATGCTGTGCATGTGTATGTTTGAACACTGTCATAGCTTTCAGAAGAGCACTTGAAACAAAGTGTAAGGAAGGCAGCTTGCCCAAGATGTGTGGATTGACTTTAGAAGTTGAAATCAGAGGATTAATACTTGATTGCTCGTAGATGGATTGCACGGTAGCTTTCCTTCCTTTTCAACTGCATCATTTCAGAGAGAGCTGAAGGAAAAAAAAGACCTTTCCTTTAGTGCTCCTCCAGCAACGCGTGCGAGCTCTTCTCTCCTGAACTTTTCTGCGAACTGTAAGAGTGTGTGTATATGCATAGTTCTAGAGCTACCACAGTCTGTCTCGAATCGAAGCGATTCAGTTTGCATGATACCTGCATGGAATGAGGAGAAGCAGAGAAATACGTAATTTCATGGAGCCTGAATTTCTCCATGGTGTTTGGCTGGGACAGAGCTGGGTCAAGAGTGGGGCAAGGTGGATTCAGTAGCATGTAGCGTATGAATGTGTGCCTCTGGCTTAAAGCACAGCGATTGCTCATGTTTGCCAGTATCCAAAATCACTTCTTCCAATGTGGGACTCATACTCCTATGTCCCATCAGTTACAAACCATCGGT
Organism: Heteronetta atricapilla; assembly: GCA_011075105.1. Taxonomy (NCBI): domain Eukaryota; kingdom Metazoa; phylum Chordata; class Aves; order Anseriformes; family Anatidae; genus Heteronetta; species Heteronetta atricapilla. Next base: position 114,334,487 of record CM021731.1, on the reverse strand, counting down.
GCTGTTGCTTTAGATGCACCACTCTCTAGCTTTCTAACATTAAATTGTTAAGAGGGTTTTGCTTAAACTGGGAATGTTGAGACCCAGGCTGTTTTTCTAATAGTGGTGCAGTTAAAGCCATAGCTGTGGTCCAAGAGGAAAGCAGCCCGTTCTGTCTAAAGTGTCCCGTGCCTCTGCTCTTTGCTTCTGCAGGTGGGATTTTGAAGAAAAGCGCGAAGCTCTTCTTCCGTCGGCGACACCATCAGAAGGACCCGGGAATGAGCCAGTCGCACAACGATCTTGTCTACCTGCAGCAGCCCCTGTCGGAGGAGACACGCAAGAAGGGAGGCACGCTTTCACGTCTTCTTAACAGAAAGCTGCTTTCCAAGAACAAAAGCAAGAGCAAACTGAACGGTGCTTCGGCAGAACCGTGTGTATAAGACCGGACGCTCTCTGGTGGGATATTGCACATCAGTTGTTTACAGAGCAGTACTAGAGAATACGAATGAGGCTGATGACTTGCGTACAATGATGTTCACTAATGCAGTGGTCAAGGAATAAACAGAAGGCTTGTCTTTTTCGTTTATTCTTCCAGAACACTTTTCTCTCTGGTTATCAAGTTGTTCCTCCGAATACAAGCAGCAGTTATTGCATCATGACAGCTTTTGGAGGATTGTGTGGGGTGTTGTACAAGATGAGGGAGGACAGGGAATGGTGCAGGTGGAGAGAACTTGCATGTGAGCACCTAGTTTACATTCATGGGGAGCCGAGAACTGAAAAATCATACCTGCTCTATGGCTGAACCACCATCAAGAGAGAAGATACCACTGTGCTTCCTTGCTGCAGCATGGAGTAGTAGCAACGCAAGTCTCAGCTTGTGATTCTGGTCAGGCTGAAAGGGAAAAGAGAGACCCAGATCCAGTTTGTATTGTAATTTGGAAACGGGTAAGTTTTCAGAAGCAGAACTAAAATGCTGATTAAGATAGCCTACTGTAATATCTGTAGCCTGCTATAATAACTGCTCAGTCCATGTAGGTGGAGAGATGCCTTTTATACTAGCCATAAATCAATAAATTATGCAAACACTTATACTAGCATATTGTTTAATGTTCTGTGCATAAGTTATACTCTAAAAAACAGAACTTTTTTAAAAGTCTACTTGAGTCTACTTGCAAGCAAAACATTTAAGACTTCTCCTCTGTAGCTTTTCTTCCCTGTGTGAGAAGCAGTGCTGCTAATGCAAAAACCTATCTTAGGGGCTCTAATTCCTTCTACCAAGTACTTGTTAGACAAGGATATAAACCATCATATCAAATGCGAAGCTAGGAGCAATAAGTGTCGAACAGAGCATATTTAACCCTATATAAACTTCTCATTAGACAGCTTGTTTTACTTGCCAAATACTTACTGAGATCTTAGAAAACACAGTTGTGGAGAGAGCTTTTTAAAAAATATGATCACAATTCCCTTGGTCTTTCAGTTTCTAGATCTACCACTGTTGTCATGGGGTGAGTGTTCGATTGGTTTCTGACATTTTTCCGTCATTAAACATTGCAGCTGGTTCCTTTAACTTCTTTAAATTGAAATGAAAAACTGGTGAAAGTAAAGGCATAGTTCTTGTTTCAGCTATTTAAAAGGTTCAAAGGCAGTATGTCACAGGTACCCCCTTTCATGCATACCTGTATTTTTTCCGTTGTATACATTCCTACTGAGGACAAAGGACCAAGCCTGTTCTCTTTCGCCAATAAAAGCATCCATTCCATCAAAACTACTGACACAAATGGAAGATAGATTGTGCCTGCTTTGCCAACAGGGTTTCCCCTTCCTGCCCCTTAAAAGACTTCCAAGGCTTTGGCAGATACTTCATTCTTCAAAAATGGAAAGTCACTGAAGAACAGAAACGCATATCAAAACTTCCGATGGACTCTAGATTCCTTGGTAAATACTTTTACAAAAAGTATAAAACTAGATTCTTTTTCTTTTCTTTTTTTTACCAACAAAATAGTAGAAGAAATGAATTGTCAAAATCTTTTAACTGAGTCTACTGTTTAAAAATGCCATTTACGTGTAACATAGTAAAATCACTGCAGTACAGCAGTCCAGACTATCAAATGGCTGTATGTTTAAGCATGCTGCTTATTATGAAAACACTTGAAGGCATTTTAATATTCTATGTTTTGATAATTTGTTACACATGAGTGTCCTGGAGCTGTAACGTGTTTAAAAATCCCAGTTTAGTAATACGGGTTTGTCCTGCTTGAATGTGCGTGAACACTTTTGTTTGTAGTTAACACAAAGTAGAAGGTAGGATTCATTCGTTCTGTAGCAGCCCATGATCTGGGCATTGAGAAATCTGAAGTTAAGTTCCCTCAGTGTGCACTTTTCCCTGCGACTATGCTGGGAACTCTTTGCATGATGGAGCGGGGTAGGTGATGAAATCCCCCGCATGTTTTAAATGCTCCGTTTTGTTTGCTGAAGGAGGAAGACTAACCACCAAATTGAAGAAATCAGAGTGAAACAGCTCTGTGGATAGCACCCTGTACACTAAGAGCTGGAGAATTGGGAATGTAGAGGGAGTATGTAACACTACTTGGAGTCTGTTTAAATTACTGAACTGGGATTTTAATTTACAGAAGCTTTATCATTTACTGTAGAATGAAGTTGAAATAACACTGAATAACGTGCAGAATACAGAAGGGTTTGCTTGTGTCTTACTTACCCCAAAGAACAGATATACCCTGAGGCATTTTTGGTGTTGTTTTTTTTTGTTGTTGTTGATGATCTTTCTGAAAATCTTGGTAATTGCCTAAATGTGTGTCTTAAATGGTGGGAACTGCAATGTGTGTATATACATATATATATTATATACTACAAACTGTGTGAAGATTTGGGCTCATGTATATTGAGAGAGAATTAATTATGAAAATGAGGAAAGCAAGGCATTTGGGGCTAAAAGGGAATCAAGGGAATCTTGTTTTTTAATTGCCTTCACTCCTCAGGAAAATAAACATCGTTTGGTTTGATGTTTGACCTCTGCATCTGGCTGGCGTGTGTTCCTAACCTCTTCCAAAAAATAATTTTTGTCATCTTGTAAAAACAAGATAAGTTTTTCTGCCCATAATTGAACCTTCTTAGTCTGTGTTTGTGATTTGCTTTTGCTTTGTGACATTTAAGCTTTTCATTTTTATGACCTGATGACCTGCATCCCTACCTAGCCAAGATTTGCCTTGGCTTTTCTGGGAATTTTGACTGAACAAGCAGTACAAGAATTAAAAATTTCTTTGCAAATTAAAGTGATAAAGCTGCCTAATATCTCACATGTGAATACAAGCTGGGTAACTTTGTTAAAGTTCACTTAAAGATCAGTTTAGAAGTCACTTTAAAGAGGAGGGGCTCCTTTATCCCTAGGTCACTGTATTTCACATCCAATTCACCCCTGGAGAAAAAGTCAGTCATTTCACTCCTAACTATACACAACACTTCTGAAACTGAGGCTGCAGGAAGGAGAAGGGATGTCAATAGAAAAAAAAAAAATCATTTAAAAAGCAAAATACCTTTGGCAAATTTGTTCGGCTTAATGGAGAGGTAATAAAACTGTGCAAGCATAATTTCTGGGCTTTATTCTTATGCTTTCTGTTAGATTTTTATTCCCCTGCTGGCTCTTTGGCTGGGGCTCTGGGTCATACAGACCCACAGTTACTGCCCGGCTCTCGAGAGGGCTTGGTTTCCAGCGCTGCTTTTTTCAGACCATGCTGTTTGTTGCCTGCAATACCAGTTCTGAGAATCGGTGAAATTTTAGGGTTGTTTCTGGTACCACAGCTCCTCGCTAGTCCCAGGTGGTTTTCAAATGAAAGCTCTCTGCTGTGTATTTCAAGTAATGCTTTGGTGTTCTTGATACGTGAAATATCATAGAAAAAGTGGAATTGACTACATAAAATGCTGTTGAATATGTATGGGGGAAGCAAGCCTTGCTCTTGTTTTAACATCTCTTTTAGCTCTGGTATATCAAGGTGTTACAAGGGGCAAGAGCTCTCTACAGGGTGGGAGTCACCTGGATTTTTCGTTTCAGCTTATTGCTGCATTTTACCTGTAGAGCTCAAGCTTGAGGTAAGCGCCTGTGGTACAGAAGGAAGCGTACCAGAGCTCCAAAGGCATTCATTCCCCCTGTGAGCGGGCACAGGTGACCTCCTGCTCCGACCTCCACAGCACCTATGTGGATTTACTCACGTGTTTTAAGTTAGCAAGTGCTTCGGCGTGTTGCTGAGCCGCAGCCTTGGTGACAAACAGTTCGAGATTAACTACAGAACAGGGAGGACTGCTTGAAGTCAAGGGTGAATGGTATCATTTCACTCAGGATATCCAACTGCTACTATGCAAGGTGCTGGCGCGGTGTGAAGTATCTGTGAAGGAGGGATCTGAGGTCTTTCCAATACTGTAACTTTGTATTTCCCAATAATGTACTGTGCTCTGATATTCCAGGGGGGAGTAAGACATTTTTTTCCTAGCATACAACTGTGATGGTCACTTCTGTGGTGTTTTATTTTTTTGTTGTGGTTTTTCTGAGTGTGTATGTAAAATTAAGTTGGTGTAATTAAGAAGCCTACGATGTACAGATTTATTACATCACTAAAAAGCGCGAGGATTTTTTAGAGAAATAACTCCTGCTGTACATACAATAAACGCCAGTTGTCTCTGGGTTGTGTGCTGTCCTACGTACCTAGTCAGCCAAACTTAACAGGCAGTTTTCTACTCTAAGTCACGAATTTGACCTGTTAACGCAGACCATTCACCTGCTTACCCAGGGGCAGACTCCTCCACCTACTCTGTGCCAACACCATGGCTTATTTCTGATAATCCAGGCACACCCGGCCATGCAAGGAGCCCTCTCTTGTTCCTTGAGAATTATCTAAAACGGGCAGGGTGCGAATCTAACGGCAGGGTGAACTGAGGAATCACTGTGGTTACTCATTATTTCTTCTCTCAATTTTATTGTGTTATCCTGAAACCATTTGTAATCTGGGGGAGGAATTGGGAAACAAAAGGGGTGTTAGTGCATGGATCCTGTATGAAGGACCAGTATTAAAATGAGCACTGCCTGTGAGTAAGGTTCTCTTGTGACCTTTTTGCTGGAACTATTGTGTTCTAAATGAATGTTCCACAAAGCCCTGCCAGACCAGAGGAAAACAAGACAAAACATTCACACGAAAATAGCCACAGAGGTGTTTTTACTTCCCTCCCAAAAGCGACTGTTGCACCGTATTTGCAAGGAAATTGTAGGTTGCCTTGAGAGGTACTGCCCACATCTATCTGCCTGTTCATTTCAAATCCTTGCAGTGCTTCGCTGACGTTCCATACTCGTCTCCTGACACAGTTTCCCCATTCTCCTTTCTGCTCTAATCTTGGGTCTTTATTTATTTATTGTAACTTCCGTGATGCTCTGAGGGTATGCTAGCAAAAGGGATGGGAAGCATCAGAGCTAAAGCAGGTGCCACATTCTGTCCTCCGGTTCATCACTCCAGAATAGGGAATGACAGGGATCTGTGTTTTTTTTTCCATCTCTACCCCAAGGATCAGGCCAGGTGTAACGCACAAGTTCACGGCCTGCCGCTAATACTGAAAAAATACACATGGAAAGCGTGCCAGAGCCACAGGGTCCGGGCACACCTGCATTGTAAAACCAGACCGCTTTGGCTAAGAAATGTGCGTGTAACTCCTGATCATAGAACCAGAGTGGTTTGGGGTGGAAGGGACCGTAAGTATCATGTAGTTCCACCCCCCTGCCATGGGCAGGGACACCTCCCTCCAGCCCAGGCTGCCCAAAGCCCCATCCAGCCTGGCCTCGAGCACCTCCAGGGATGGGGCACCCACAGCTTCTCTGGGCAGCCTGTGCCAGCACCTCACCACCCTCACCGTGAACGAGCGCAGGACCACTTTTACACAGGGCTCATCCCCCTTTAGCGAGCAGGCTGACGCTCACACAACCACTTCATTTATTCATTCGTGGATCCCGTTCACACAGGCCCCCGACCACAGCTGCAGCCGGGGGGGGGGGCACACACGGCGCGGACTACACCTCCCAGCGTGCCCCGCGCCCGGCCGCGCCGTCTTCCGCCGTCGCGTGGTTTCCGGAGCGGATCGGAACCCGGAGCCCGGATCCGATCCGGCTCGGGCCGTTCCCGGGGCAGGTAACGCCGCCGCCCCGCGCCCCCCCCCACCCCGCGCGCGGACACCCCCTCCCTCCCCTCCCCACCCGATTCCGCCCCCCCTCCCCGCTTTCCCTCCTCTCCCCTCCCCGGGGCGTTCGGGGCCGGGGCCGGGGCGGCGGCGGGGGCGGGCTCCGAGCGCGGCGGCGGCGGCGGCTCCGTCCCCTCCTCCCCGTCCTCCTCCTCCGCTTCCACGCCGCCTGTTCTTTGTTACAGCGGCCGCGCCGCCGCGGCGGAGGGAGGGAGGGCGGGAGGGAGGGGGGCGAGCGCCGCGGGTCCGAGGCAAAACCCGGCGGAGCCGCTCCCGGATCGTGGCTCGGGCCCCAGCGGGAGCCCTCCGCCGGCCTCGCGGGCTCCGTGACGGGCGGCGGCCGTTACAGCCGTTACGGCCGTTACAGCCGTTACAGCCGTTGGGGGGCCCGCCCGCTCTGCCCCGCTCTGAGGGCACGGGAGGGCCCCCCGGGGTGCGTTTCCACCTGGGTTGTGGCCTCCCGGCGTTCGCTGCCCCTTTGTGTGGAAATATATGTATATTATTTTTTTTGATGTGAAAAATATATATAGAGTGCCATATTGACGTGAAAAATAAAGGGAGTTCTCACTGGCTTTGGTTGTCCGTGCAAGGCGGCATAGTTAGGTGCAGTGGGACGGGTGGCTTCGGGGAATACTTTTCCGACAGAAATGCTTCAAAAAAAAAAAAAATAGTCCTGAATAAGAAACATATAGCCCTGAATTAACAGGAGATAAAAGGTAAAATAAGCCCTGTGAAGGAAGTGTGTGCTCAGTGCCACCGCGTGAGGTGGTGTGGCGCCTGGGTTAGCCGGAGCAGGTGACATCATGGCACTAGGCTCGAAAGCCCGTGGGGATTCTGAAGGGATCTGAAGGGTTTTGAAGCCCACAGGTGAGAAGTTGTACGTCAGCTAAGCAGGATCCTTAATGCGTCTACTGGGGTCCTTCCTTCCTTCCACTGTAATAAAGTAAGAAGGAGAAGATGCCTCAGGAGCTCGTAATGGTGCAAAGACTCGTAGCGCAAGGCAGTCGGTCCTTGTGCACCTGCACGCTGAGACGCGGCTGTATGTGACACCTAATGCCCATTCATGTTTTTTTCAGAGCACAGCAGGTCACTGTGCTGAGCGCAGGAAAGATGGAGGCTGAATCAGAAAGTTTGCTCAGTGGAAAATGAAAGTGCTCGGTACAAAACTGAAAATTAAGCTAATGCAGATAATAACTGAAATATAGAGTCTCATCAATGAAGCAAGGCATGTGTGAGGGACCTCGGCAGTTTCTGTCCGTCACCTTGACCGGTATTTATGCCACTCTGATTTCTCTCCCCCCCCTTTTGCTATTCTGATCTTAGGGTTGTTAGAGCAAGATCGACTTTGGTGCTCTGGTAACGCTGCAGGTCATCCATCTGCTGTCTGGGAGATGTGACACAGGAAAGCACGCGCGCCTTTGAAGAGCGGGTTGCACAGCAGTACTGCTGACCTTGCTGCACCGCGTCCCCTGTGTGTCTGAACCACTGACCGAGAAGAGTACTTGTTAATTCAGCTGTATTTAGGATGAAAGTCTTGTCAGGACACAAACTGTCTAAAAATAACTGGACCTACACTTCTTGGAATAGTGCAGAGCATCCACAGAGCATCTTGGTTAGGAGGCAAAACACAACCATTCTTGCCATCAGCCTATGATCCACTTTCTATGGCTCGTTTTGTACTAGTGCACCCCAGCTGCACTAAATACCTGTTTTGTTGCCTATCTGCTTTCGGGAAGAGAGCTTTGGGGAATTTCCATGAATTGCTGCTTCTTCCCAGCACGAGACTTCTATGTAAACGTGTAAATGTGTTGTTACGTGTGTTGAATCCCCAGGAGCCATAAACGGCTGGTGCTATGTTGGCAGCGATAGCCCCTTACAAGGCAGCAGGCGTTAGGAGGGGCTGTGCTGCTGGCGAGAGGAAGGATTTAGGAGGGCCTTGCAGGAAGGCTGGGGTGCCCAGGCTTGGTGCCCAGGCTTGTGCACATCTTTTGGACAGGTTTTTGTTGTCGCAGTAGCAAATTCTAGGCCTTTTTTCAAACAGGGCTCTGCCAGCCTGGTGTGTCTTTGGTCATGTTTCCTCTCCTCTGTCCTCCTCCTCCTCACAAGTTCAGGCTCTTGCTTGTTTTCTTCTTGACCGGTATGCTTGCTGTTTCTGCAGCCTCACTCACTCTTGGACTTAGATCAGGATCTTCGTGTTGCTTTGCCTCTCGCTGGGGCGTTGGGAAGATTCCTTATGTGAAGAGGAGAATTTCAAGGTTCAGAAAGGGAAAACTGTCTTCTAGAGCCCACTTGTTTGATCTTAATCATGCATAATCACAGGCTGCTTGCCAAAAGGATTTCAGATCGTCTAGACATCAAGGAGCAATAAATAGTGCTTATGTGAGTTTTTAATATGTGCTGCCAAAACTGGGTTATAAAAGTGAATATGGATTATCCTTATTTTACAGGTGAAAGCAAATTGGTGAGTTACCATTTCATGGCAGGTCAGTGACAGAGACGGGATTTGATTTTCCGTTTCCTGATGCTTGTTACCAAACGGTACGCTTGCATTTGGAAGAGATCTGTGATTGTACCTGTAGAGTTTTGGTTCTTAAGGTTGTTGTGTTTATTAAATCAGCAATCCAGTCATTCACAGATGATTTTTAATCTACCGTGCAATATGATGTTGCTTGTTCTGAGGTTCCACAAGAGCTTCTAGCACAGGGTGCAGAGACACAGAGAAATGGCTGGAGGCTGGCAGGAGAGGAACTGCTTAAGATGGCATTGCCTGGAGAGAAGTGCCTGTGAAGCTCCATTTGGGCTTCTTGCTAGTGACTTCAGCAGCACATGTAACGACACCGCAGTCACTGAGGGATTTTCCTTTTCTGTCCCTGCAGGAGCCAGGAGCGTGTTTGGGTGTGCTCTGGGTCCGTCAGCGTCATCACTCTGTTTCGGGATGTTTCACTAGTATGGTGAAAGTAAAACTCATTCAGAGCTAACTTCGTCTTTTGTGTTTTGGCAGGTTTAAAAATGGCTGAAGATGGCAGTGATGAGACTATGTTTATTTGTAAGTATCGGAAGGAAGATGAGCTGCTTCTTGTGATGTGACCTGTCTGTGCAGAACGTTTGAAATTAAAGACTAAAAGAGACTCAGTTTTTATTTATGTGAAAGAAGCTCAGACAGCTTATGGGGGAGTAGAGAGAAGGTTGCTAATTTTAAGCATACACGTTTTCCTGTTTCCGTCAGCAAACAGATGAGGAGCCCTGTGGATGTGACTGAGCAGAACAGCTTCTTCATGGCTGAACTAAGTGTGGTTGAAGGCTCGGGGCTTGCCAGGGACTAGTCTAAGCCCTGTGCTTATACTGCCAGCTTTGACAGCCAGGGCTTTGCAACGGGGAGCTCTGACCTGTAGCCCCAGCTCAAGGTCTGTCCCCCAGCAGGAGGATGCAGGCTGGTTAATCTTTCAGGACAAGCCTGGTGTGAGATGTGCTGCCTGACCTGGCGGGCCTCGCTCATGCCCTTCGCTGTGGTGTTGCGTTCTGGTGGCTCAGCCAGCGCTTTGCACGCTCGCAGCTCAGCTCTGTGGGCTCCTCTTGCTGTGTTACCCAGTGTGCCAGCCCGGGCTTCGTGCCCGGGGGTCTGGGACGATGAGAGCACGGAGCACTAAGGGGGACTGGTGTGCCACAGGGGCCTGTGCTTGGTGGGCCTCAGCTATAGGCTTGCTTCCCAGCATAACCTGTCTGTTTGTCACCCACCTGGACATGCAGGATCTGGTGCTACGGTGGGAAAACGTTAGAAGATGTGCTCACATACACGTGTGAGCAGAGGGGACTTAGGTATTGTGGATCCGATCTGGGAAGAGCGGAATGGAGCCTATGTCTTCGGTGATATGAATCCACACTCTTCCATTCTTGATGGCTCCACAGCTGCGCATTGACCTTATGGCAGCTAACTCTTCCCTCTACAACATGTTTATTGGGGCTCTTAAAAAACAGTGAGGATTTGGTGGGAGTTTTTGTTGAGTTGCAGTTACCAGTGGTGAGATTGCAGCATCTTCCCTTTCATAAAAAGACCCTGGTAGATGCCAAAAAGGATGGGGATGTGATATTGTTCCCTAATTGTAGATAGGTGTCACATGGCCTTTTTTCGTCTTCCAGTGGAGGCAGAAGTCACCATGTTTCTTGAGCTTTCTTGTGCTCTTTGAATTTTTTTCCCATGGAATATGGGGACTGATACAGTTCTGGAAAAGTGAGTTATAATTGATACTGTGCACTCCCACAGTTAACGCCACTGAATATGTATTTCATAGACATAAGAGAGTTTTGGAAAAAATTTCATAAAACTTTGTGAACTTGCCCTCCCCAGGGTATTTTGGCATTTAGGCAAAATGCTTAGTTTCGCTTAGTTTTGTATTTCTCCCGTGGCCATAATCTCTTGAAAGTGTCACACATGGTGAGCGTACCAGCCGTGGGGGTTGTCTGCTCAAAGGCATCCCTCGGATTCTGAGACATGCCACACCGTGTCAGTCTCATGTTCCCTCCGCTTTGATCATTCATCCATGAAGCAGCGAGAGACACGTATCTTATTCCCGCCTGTAGTTTTGGACGGTGCTCGTTGAACCAGTGGCTATTTTTGCAGAAGTAAAGGCCGCTTCGGTGTCTTCAAAAGATAAGGGGAAGAGCAAACTAAGTGCTTCCTTTCCTTTGGCAGCAAAGCCAGTTTAAGAAGCTGTCATTCCGGCTATTCCTTCCAGTCCCCGTTGGTGGTGACAACCCGGCGCGGGTGATAATCCGGTTCTTTTCAGCAGTCTGCTTTACACATTCCTCTGTGGCTTCTCCACCCTATTTGGTGTTGGAAATTTACATTTAACCAGATTATATTAGTATATTAAGTGCAGTGCGAGCTACAGGTGGTTGAATTTGCCACATGTAAGAGTGGGACGGTGGTATGGTAATCTGTCACTCCCAGTGCAGCAAACTGGGCGGGGAAATTCCTTCTGCTGAAAAATGAACTGATGGGGACAAAATCATTGTTTTGTGACGGAGTTCACCAGGAGGCACCATGAAGAGCTGTGCAGGAAGCAGTGGCGGGGCTTGCGGCTTGCATGAGCTGGCACTGCCAATTGTGAAATTTATGTGGATTTTTACTGCTATGCTCTTTTTTTTTTTTTTCCAGGAGAAAAAGCAAAACAAACAGCACAACCAACAGGGAGCTGTGTTGTGTAGTTTGGGATCCCTTTTCCACGTCTTAGAAGAGATCCTATTGTTAGTTCAGTGAGACAAACTGTGAGGGAGAGGTTTCCAGTTAGGAGTACAGTTTATCTTCACCAGAGGGAGCATGCCCTGGAATGAAATTGCTTTTTTCTTGTTCTCATCCCAAACAAAGTGTAGCCACCCCCTGCTTTGCAGCCTTGCTGGGGTTGCCTGACCTGCCCTTGTGAATGGGGAGCGCTAAGAAGATAACCCCTGTGTGATCATCTCCTGTGCTGTGTCAGCAGCTGACCGGGCAGGGCAGTTTGACAGCTGGTTTTCACAGTGAAGCCATGGATGTGCATTTGAAATCCTGCTAAGTTGGCTTATTTTAATGAAGTTTCAAATCATCCCAGTCTGAAAATTCTTTCTTAGGAGCCATTCAGGTCCGAGTAATTTACACTTAAACTAGAAGTTAATTGGGGTGAGCAGAAACTGAGCTAAGGAGTAGCCTCGGCGCATTGCTTAGTCAGCTGGCTTGTTTGGGCAGGCACCAGAAGCTGTCTCCGAGCTCTGCTAACTCGCTGCCAGACGCTGCCTCTGCCGTGCCTGAGGAGTGTGAGTGCATCAGGTGCTCGGCTCCTGCTCTGCCTCTGTGCCTTGCTCAGGTTCTGCTACTGGTGCCAGGGGACAGGGCTTGCATCTCTTACTCCGAAAACAACCACGCCATTCAAGCTGTTTTTCAAAGCTTGGGTTCTAATGAAGGGAGTAATGCAATTTTCTCAGGCTGCTAGACATCGTGGCACTTTATCTGAAGAATAATCCCATCTTTAAGCAGAATATTTCCTGTGCATGTAGGGTAATTATTTTCCCCAGAGAGAAAATTTAAACAATTGTGTTGTGTTGTGATAGTACAGATCATACTGTGTGTTGTCTCACCTACATAGGTGTCAGCTATCACATTTGTGTCCAGTTACATGTATTCTTTTAAGCAATATAAATAAAACTGCTGTTTTATAGGTATTTTTCTTCATGCTATATTGTGTATTTGGCTCTTGAAAGAGGCAGCTGTACTACAACAGCATTTTCCATGAACTTTGCTGTCTGCTTCCTTGCAGGGTGTGAGGACTGTGGGCAGTACCATGACTCAGAGTGTCCTGAGCTGGGCCCAGTGGTGACAGTCAAAGACTCCTTTGTGTTGAGCAGGGCCAGGTAAGGAGCGTTAGTGTCAGTGCTGGCTAACCAATGCTCACATTAGTTTTTCAAGTCCTATTTGCTTGTTAATGGGTTGTTAACACTGACAGCTGAGAACTGAAGTCCCAGTCTATGAAAAGGTCACAGCCTTGATAGAGAAGTAGAAAAACCAGTGCATAAACTTAAGTGCTCTGCTGAATTGAAGCCAAAAAATAACTTGCTGCTCATCAGGACTTGGCTTCTTTGCTTAAGTTTCTGGCAAAAAGTGAGATAGCGCCAGATGGGGTGATGTCTCGGTCGAATACCTGCAGCTCGTTCCTCTCCTCAGACGTACCATACAAGTTTCAGACAAACACAGAAAGATTTCCCAGTGCTGTGAATGGTTGTATCCTCCTGCTTGGTATAACCTCTGTAATTCCTCCACTGAGAAGCAAAACAAGTTGTTCTCATTATTGTGAGCATTTATGAATGATTATGGATAATACTCCTGTCAGTAAGCCTACAACAGCGCAGCAGAAACAGTCATGCTTGCCAACAGAAACAAACAGACTAAATGTAGTAAGAGACAACAACCAGCAAGTAGTGTATTTTTTTGCAGAGAAATCTGGCATTGTAAGCAAAATTCACATTAATGTGTAAAATGTAGGAATTTTGCTAAGGAGGAGAAACAATTATCATGAAGATGCAGCACAGATCCCAAAAAGGGAAGCAAGTTCAACGGGCTTCACGAGCGTTATGAAGCTTCTGTATTTCTTGGAAAGTCACAGACAGAAACCATGGGCATGTGGGCAATAAGACTGACAGGTCCTGGCAATGCAAGCCATGCCGTGTGTTCCCAGGATCATTTTGTAACAAACATCTGATGTGCTGGATCAGCCGCGCATATGCCACGACCCCTCCCTGCATGGGCAGGGTGCTCTCTGTGTCCCACGGTGTACGTTTGCTGGATGTGTGCATGAACAGTAACCATTTCTCTGAGCCTTCAGGAAGTCCAGCAGCCCAGCGTAAGTTCCTGATAGATGTCAGCTTCCTGTGGCCGAAAATCCTCAAAAAACGAACTTAGGCAACCAGTGTTCATGCGGGCTACTGTTGTAACAGCCCTGACAGTAGAGTTGCTTTGGACATGAGGGTAATTTTGAAATGCCTGAAGGAATGGTATAAACTGATGATGGAGGTGCTTTTCTAAAACCTGGTCACAAACTGGGCGGTGCAGTAACTCCAACCTATACTAAGCAGATTCAACGACAAGTTAAACTACTGTTTTGTACCTTTAATGGTTGGGCTTTTTGTTGTTTTTCTTGCCTTGTGATTTAATGCTCTTCTTTGTATGGTGGAGGATTGCAGTAGTGTCCAGATCTTCCAATTGTGAATGCTTGTGAATATGGTGTGTGCACTGGTTTTCAGCCTTTTTGAACGTGCAGGTGCATAGATGTTCCATAGGGGAAGTGTTGGCTGCTGGACTTAAAAGCAGAATTTAAAAAATTACCATGTAACAGAAAAATTTATTTATTTTCTTCAAGAGTTTACAGCTGAAAACCGGTAGGATAAGAAAGGGAAACAAGAAATGTAATTGAAACAAGATGTAATTGATTTTACATCTGGGGAACAGTATCTGAGAGAGTGATTTGTCTGAGGTTGAGGGAAAGTTTAACCACAAACTGGATATTAATCTCTTAACACCCTGTCTAGTTGCATAACCACATGATGGTTGTTTTCCTCTGTCCTGCTGAAAAGATAAATGCTATATGGTTAGAAAAACAGCATTAAGAAATGTCCCTTGAACTTTACCGATTCTAACGTTGCATATTCTGTTAGTAAAACTGAAAGCAGTGTTTTTCAGTTGATTTGCTTATCACTAAGATTGTCATCTTTCTGTATTTCTCTTCATCTAGATAGGAAAGCAGATCAGCCAGTGTCAACTTCTAGTCAGTAGCCTGTCTGATTATATTGAGGTTTTCATTCGCTAGTACAGACCTGAAAAAGCAAGGCTCTATTTGGTGTTTGACCAAAACATCCCAGCTTGGATACAATAACATGGTCAGAGATGGTGTTGAAAGCCTTGCTAAAGTCAAGGGAAATGACATCCACTGCTCTGCCTTCGTCCATAAACTGGGTCATTTTATCCTGGGTGACAAATGGTTTGTCAGGCGTGGTTTTCACTTAACCAATAAGTGCTCATCATGAGCCCATGAATACCTCCCAAAAGGTGTTGCTCCATGATTTTCCTAGGGACTGAAGCGAGGCTGATTGACCTGTAGTTCCTTTTTCTCTTTTTTGAAGAAGAGTGCAACATTTTTCTTTATCTAATCACCAGGGACCTCCCCTGATGCCCCGAGTCTTTCAAAGATGACACAGAGCTCTCACAGCTTCACTGTGGTACCCTTGCACCCTCAGGTGCACGCTGCTGTATCCCTGGACTTTCATTGCTTGAGCACTCTCAAGTAATTGTTGCTTTGGCCCTCCTCCACTGCTGGTAGTTTTTTCTCATCTGTTTATAAATCCTCATATAAATCAGGGAATTTTGACAGAAAACTAGTTTCTGTCTCTGGAGACTGGAGAAATAGATGCTGACATCTTTCTTCAATGGGTTCCTGCCATTTTAGCCCCTATGTAATTCAATTCTCTCTTCAATCTTAGATCATCTCTGCCTTCTAATTTGGAGATAAGACAATTGGAAGATGGGACTGAAGGAGTATTTGCTTTGACACAGCTAGTGAAACGTACGCAGTTTGGCCCATTTGAATCCAAGAGAGTTGCCAAGCTTGAAAAAGAAACAGTTTTTCCACTGAAGGTGAGATATGGCGTGTGTAAAGCAATTAAAGTGAGTGTGTTTTACCCATGATGATTTTATGCTATCTACTACTATGGGAAAAAATGGTGGTGGTAATTTGGGACATCTTTAGGCATGCCCTACACCAGTCTATGTAAATGAGCATTCTCTGGGCAAGATGCAGAAGAACTGATTTGGAGGCTTCTTCTGCGTGTTTAGAGTTAATGTTCTTATAGGAGATAAAGCCAGAATACTGTCAGCAAAACTGCTTGTCTGTCACCTAAATGTGATGATACAGGAAGTGTCATGCCTCTGGCAGTTCCTTTCTTTTATTTTTTTAAGAACTCTGATCAATTTGATTTTGTTTGCTTAATCAGTGGCATGTGCATTATTCTTATGGAACATGCAGAATAAATGTATTTTTGTCTGTCTTGCATTTGTGTTATTTTTCTTCTTGAAAAGTTTTGGTGGGAGAAATGCCCGGAAAAATGTAATTCATTAATACAAGACTAGAAGCAAAGATTTAGAAATGTGACATGGGCTGATGGGTGTTTCACAGTGTGCTGTTTGGATTCCACACTGTTTACCTGTATACAGTCATTAAAATTTTGTGAAGAACTAGTGGCTATAGCAAGACTTCTGGGGATAGAAGTTCTCTTTGTGTCCGTGCTGCCCCTGGTAGTCTGTCTTAGACTTAACTCATCTGGAGATGAGACTGAGATATGTATGATACATGCCTGATGCATGCACGGCTTGAGGCTTGCTTCGTCTCTGATGTACACTGAATGAAAGCCATTATAAAAGCAGAAAGTATAAATTCTTAACTTTGCATTATTAGTTATGGGTTTATTACCTGTATAATTTGCTTGGAAGGTGTTCCAGAAGGATGGGCCCCTGGTTTACTTTGACACCTCAAATGAAGATGATTGCAACTGGATGATGATGGTGCGGCCAGCCACTGAACACGAACATCAAAATTTAACTGCCTTCCAGCATGATAATGATATTTACTTCACCACCTCCCGGGACATCCCACCAGGAACTGAGCTGCGAGTGTGGTATGCAGCTTTTTACGCCAAAAAAATGGAAAAGCCAGTGCTGAAGCAGGTCTCTAGTATTGCCAATGGTATGTGTGGGGGCCTTTCTTCCTTCCTAAGGGCCCAGTCCTGATAGGGACTGATAGTTGTAGTTGACAGTGCTGTTTATTGAATATGTTAGCCTTTAGAATCAGGCTAACCTGTGTACATGGTTGCCTCACAAGAAGAAAGCATGGGTTCTTCACCATGGTATATCTGAGTTTTTGAAAACGGATGACCTAGTTGATGATTGGGCCTCTTCAGGCTGAACAACCTGGATAAATAGTTCTTAACTAAGTAACTGGTAGTTGGATCAGAAGCACTTAGGGTGCAAGAGCAAAGGGACTCAGGTGTCATGGCATGTCTAAACATATATGCAGATTTGTTAAAGAAGCCTTTTTTTTTTTTTTTTACAATTGTGAAAATGTTTTGGTTTTGCTCAGAACTGCTGCACAGTTAAAAACTAATTTTACCTTATGTAGTCTTACATGAAAGCTACTAAAAAGAGCTCAGTTCAGATGTGAGGTGCCATTCAACATGGTTGCTTGTGCATTGGCAAAGAAAGGCAGCAGATTTATTAGGGTCTGAATTAGAATTGCCAGAAGCCTTTTATTCCTCTGCCTCCTCGGTTTTCTTCCAGTTTTGCATTTCTACAGCTAAAGGGCATGATCCTTTAGCATTGTAAGGGCAATTTCTTTCTGTTGTTGAGCTGGGAGTACTCCTTATACGGTGTTATCGCTATGCTGAGTATTATTTGGGGTGACAAATGTCTTGGGGAGAGGCCAATGCCAATAGCATGTTTTATGGCTGATCCTGATGGTGAGCACAGTCTCGAATGCTGAATCAGTCCTGTTAAATTCTTTATAAATTCTAAGATGTTTTCAGTTGGTATTAACCGAGTGGTTTCATCTTTTTCCTATTTAGTTTAACCCATTCATGTATTTTCAGCCCATTCTCATGTATACAGCGTGTGCAAATGGGTATTTAAAAATATTTAGGCAAAATGTTTAGGTATGTCCTGCTTTCTCTCCTCAGCACTTTCACTATATACTCCATAACCTCAAAGGCATTTATGCAAATCCAGGCATAAAAATGTCCTGGTTAGGATTTTACATGAGAATGTGTTTTGCAGGCCTGCTATTAGGCAAAACTTTGTGACTATGCATGCTGCTGTCAGTAGAGAGGAGGAGAATCAAAGGGTCTGGGAAGTAAAGAAAAGGAACTGTTTTTCCTCTCCACAGATATGTGCTTGGTAGTGATGGAATATGATAAAGAGGGGAACAAAATCTCTTCAAAGCGTTCGACTGCTGTCTTCCCCCATAAAAAAACGAAAAAATCCAGCATACCAGTAGCTGATCCAGCAGGTATGCAAAGTTACGTTATTTTTGAGAGAGAGAGAGAGAGACAGAGAGGGTAGATACAGATCTAAATTGCTGCTGGGTATACCATTTCTCTGCAGATATCATGGTTATGTAACATTCAGCAAATACTGATGTGTAGAGGGTTTGAAAGTCTAGATTTTTCTTTTTATTTTCATGGGCACTTTGCTTAAAACACATAGGCAGGTTCAAAAAAGGCCTCAAGGGACAACAAGACCTTTAGGCAGATGATTTTCATGAAAACCATAGCTGCTTCTGACTTTGGAGGTGGTTAAGGTTTGGTGGGGGCAATTCTAAGGAAAATCTGCAGACTTTCTTTGCAAACTGTAATACTTCAAATGGTCAGGTGCTAGAAGAAAACATGAGAATATGAGCGTAGGAACAGTGCTGTTTGGAAACAACAGGAATGCTGCCCATCCCTAAATTACAGTAATACCAGAAGCCGAGAAGAATTCAGACTGTGTTTGCTGACAGGAACTCAGGTTTAGGTAAATTTATGAGCAATACAGATACTATTGGCAAAGAACACAAGTTAGGAAACAACTAACGGTGTCACAGAAGCTTAGTCCCCAAGACTGATTATGAAGCAATTCCTCTGTAATCTCTGATAAGAGAACAATGAAATTAAGGTCCGTCTAACACAAATTGCCTTGTCTTGCCTTGAAGTAAACTCAGAGTACATAGTTTGTGATCAGGATGAAAAGAAAGTATTCTGGGTCTCTTTGAGAAGGTCAGTTTGCTAAGTTTTGCTTACTAGTATTAAAAGTAGTCAGGAGAAGAGGAGGAGATTATTGCAGATGTGTACTTTGTTAGAAGAGGTTCAGGTTTACCTGGATACTGTCACAGCTGAAAGATGAAGTTGACTGGGCAGCTGCCTTTCAGTTTAGCATAAATGATTTTTCCTGGAAAAAAATTGCAAAGAATTTGAACAGCCCTTTCTACATCCCTAACACTTGTCTGAAAGGCCAACTTCAATAGAAACAAAATGTGTACTGTTACAGAAGCCTTAAAGTGTCCCCACTGTTGCAGTGTTTTGGTGTTTACAAAACAAAATATGCCTGTTTTGATTCTGACTGCTGGCCCCAAGTCTTGAAAAGCTTCTGGCAACTGACAGGTCTTTGCTTAACCCTGGAAGCCTGAAGACGCGGGACATGACTCTCCCTAGCAAGCCAGTACACCTAGTACCTAGGGTCTCTAGGTTTGAGGTAGATAAAAGGAGCAAGGAAAGTGCAAAACCAGCGATAATTTTCAAGACAGATTTCAGTTTTGGAGGTGGTGGCTTTTCAATTTTACTAGCCAGCAACATCATGATACGGATCCAATAGCTTAGTTTACATGTCACTTACCAATTTGACTTTTAAATTACACAGAATTTGCGGGTTCAGGTTTGCTGTCTTTGGTCTCCTGGACAAAACTCTCACGATAAGAAGTTCTTTTTGTAGCCTGTGAAAAAGGAAGTTCTGTTTTTGAATTATCAAGTCATCTTTTATATATTACAGTGCAGATGAGGTCTGATGTGTGTAGTGCAGAATGTTGAACGTGTTTGTAGCAGGGAACAATCTCTGCCTCAGAGAGTCTTTTATTTTGGTTTAAGAGCCAAGAGTGAGAAGGAGGAAGTATTTTTATCATCCCATTACAGATGGGGTCCTTAGGCAGAGAGATTAACTGACTTGCTTACTGTCACACAGGAAATCTGTGGCAGAAACTGAGGTACAGTTTGAATTTCTTGCGCTGGCATTCATTCAGTCTAATTACAGTGTCATCCTACTTCCTGGGGGATTCATGTGTACTGTGGAATATTCAGCTTTGTGTGTCAAAAATTCTCTGAACCAGTCCAGATTTATCAGGTACTTGGCAAATTCAGACAGATCATCCAAAGAGTGAAAGGCTGTGAATCTTTTTTTTTCCAATTCCAGATCCATTTTTCCTTTATCTTCACGCGTGTTTGTTGGCT
This sequence comes from Heteronetta atricapilla, assembly GCA_011075105.1. Classification (NCBI taxonomy): domain Eukaryota; kingdom Metazoa; phylum Chordata; class Aves; order Anseriformes; family Anatidae; genus Heteronetta; species Heteronetta atricapilla. The sequence goes on along the minus strand of CM021731.1, from coordinate 114,314,732 downwards.
GATAATTAAAATACTGATATGGTAGTCTGATAGAACATACAGTTCATGAAACCACTCAAAACTAGGTTTTTATTGTTCTCAACCTTATGTCTGTTAATCCAAATGCTCTTACTCTGTGATGCTCTTTGGAGAGAGCAAGGAGGATTTCTCCACTTCTGTCCTCAACTGACCCAGACAAGTACCAGTAGCTCCATTGCTAAAAATTGCTTTGTATCGCGTTTTTGATCATCACCGTTCTTTAGAAAGTGATAAAGGGACCCTCGGGACCTTACAAGAGCACCAATGTTCTCTCCTGCAGCCATTTGGATTCTGTTTGCTGTTCTCATCTGTTTTGACTTTGCAAGTATTCATGTCTGGAAGATCCCGAAGTGGTCCCAGAGAATAAATCATACTTAAGTTTCTCATGAATTGCATGTGTAATGGGCATGTGACTACTTGTTTTGTTTGGTCTGCTGGTGGGAGTATAGCTGGGAAGTTCAAAATTAAGCAGTTGCCTCTGTGGGCCACTTACTGCTTAAGTCATACTTTGTGGTATGCAGGGAGTCACTGCAAGAGGAACAAGGCTACAGGGATTTACTAATTGTTTTTCCCATCTTCAAAGCTTTAAACTATTTATTCTTGTGATTTAGTGAACGCTTCAGAAGGCAATGGAGCTGCAGAAGCAGAGTCCAGCCAGTGGACATGTAAAGTCTGTTCTTCTGTTTTCCAAGAGCCTCAGTTGCTGACAGGTAAGGAGTGTTAGAAATTGATGCCAGAGTATTGAGGAGCGTTAGGAGACTTCTGTTCTCCCAGAGCAGAAGGCTGCAAAGCCATGTCCTCATCCATGTTGCAGGAAGATAAAGGTTTTATATATTTGCGTAAAAATAGGTCTTACATGTTTGTGTAAAAATTGTTTGCAAAAGGTAAAATGATATTGTTGATGTGGCAGCAGGCAATCTCTAGGCATACAATTGTGATGTTGAATCTAGAAGACATAAAACTACTGTCTAGAAGATGATGTGAGCATTAGGAGTATCAAGGACAGGAAACTGCATGAATGGTCTATAACATCAGAGATGTCAGCTTATACTTAATGATACTATCTGTCTGCTATTTATAGCACAGATGTAGTAAAGGTAATGAAATATGTGGGTTCCTTTTTTCTGCATTTAATTTCCAGCTGTTTTATTCAGTCTTCTAAAGATCTTAAAAATATTTAAGAGCTCTGACCGTTTGAGAAATCAGTTTTGAAAAGGGGACTTTGGCTGCTAAATAACCAAATGGGTATTTGGAAAAATAATACCCATTGTCAGGGGCACAGCCTATATCTAGTTATATCTAACAAATCTCTTAAAAATTGCAGTCCATGTTAGTAATTGTTTGAATGTTTAATAGACTGTATGCTTTTAGTTAGGATGGTATTGTTACTGCTTCTGAAATTATTTGAAGTGAGTCCTTGTTAAATGAGGTCGATCTGATTGATAGGCTTCAGCTAGATCTATCCCTTGGGGGATTTCCTGGCAGTTTCTTTCCTCTTTACTCTCTTGTTCTTTCCATCCATCCATCCAGAGCACTTGCTGAGTCACCTGGAGCAAGCTAAAGGTGGTCCCCAAGCCAGCCAAAATGAGGCTGTTACAGAGAAAGCAACAGAGACTCCCCCTGCGGATCCACCAGTGGTTCGTGATGCAGCTAGCGCCAGTACAGACTCAAGGAGGAAGGCCAGACGGGGAAGAAAGCCCAAAACAGCAAAAGCAGAAACACCCCTTGTCGTTGTTGAAGAGAAGGATCCTGCAGGTAAGACAAAAGACAATGCTAAGTACATATTCCTTTCATATGTCTTTATTTTTCAGAAAGCTCTACAAAGTAAAGCACTGTCAGGGTGGAGGTTTTTAGGCGGATCACTAAAATAGATGATTTACAAACCTATGTTAATTATCTGGAAGTTCCACATCTACAATAAAGGTTGCATCATTTATGCTTAGATTACCTTCAATCTCCTGCAACAGTATTAGGAGTAAAGAGGCCCAGAGAGAACTGCGTAGCATCCTGCAAGAAGGAATATGAGAGGAAGTATCCTCCCTCTCAAGAAGAGGGAGCTTCCTCTCTCTGCCTTACATTGTATTCCTAGAAGGTGCTTTTCTGGGGGGTCTTACTTTCATTTAAGAGAAGTTCTGGTAGGAATTTGCAAGGCATAGTCAACTGTAGTAGTAGGCTGGCAAGATAAGAAATTACACCTTCATAAGAGATGTTGGCTACAGCTTACCTTGTGAGTCAGTAGCCCCTTTCTCTGTCTTGAAAGTACTGCTCCTTTACAATCAGTTGCTTGTCAAGGATCCTAGTTCAGTGCCATGACAAATTTCTGCAATTAAGGTTTTCTTTCAAGCTCTCCACTCTAACACTGTATTTTTATGATGTTTGCAGTGGAACGTGTAGCTGACACTGTGACTGAAGTCCCGCCAGATGAGGCAGCCCTGCCTTCAGCTGCAGAAGAGAGGATTATGGAATTGGTTTTAGGAAAGATGCCTAGCACCACAAACAGCATCAGTTCAGTCACAAAGTAAGTGTTCTGGGATGCAGAATTTCCTCTCAGGCTTAATCAAGTCTAAGTAGCATGTAACAGCTCTGCTCAAACACTGAACCCACAGATGCTGTTTTTCATTTGTGTAAAACTGCATGCTGCTGCCACTAGAAGAGCCACAAAGCTGGATTAAGCACTGTAGGATGATGCACAGTTGGTGAGATATTTGTGCTAGAAGGTTCGAATATAAACCATGAGAATGTAATTTTCTGTCATGTTAATGGTTTCATTCAGTGTGATACCAAAGCCTCTTCCAGTTGCACAGTGAAATATTACTCTTGTTGAATGTTGGTGATAAAGCAGGCAAAGAGTTTTTGGCTTTAAAAAAAAGAAAAAGAAAAAAAAAGCTAGCCATTATTATTCAGTCTGGTTTGTATCTTAACTCATAAATGACTTCATCCTGATTCATGTGCGTGACACTTCAGACTTAGAGCAGTCAGAAGGGAAAATTTATGTATACTAGAACCTCAGGGAGACTGCTAACTATCGTTGACTGATTTAAATTCTTTTATGTCTTTCCGGCTTGATAAAACTGTCTTTTTGAATGATTTCTTTTTCTTTCTTTTTTTTTTTTGGTATAATAAAGTCCTTGGTGTTTGAAAATTAGCTAGTAATGCTATATACTAAAGTCCTTAGCAGACAGAGAACCATCAAAATGCCTTCCAGCTGGTGGTTGTGCTGGGAAATAGAACAGTACTGCTTCTTGGTGCCCTGCTGCCTTCTTGTCATACACGCTTTTTGCATGAAAACTGCCCGGATTTCTAAGCTGAAGTACTGCTAATGTTTTTAGAGAACAAGCAGAACAGATCCTTTATGCTGCTCTGAGAGGCCTGGAAAGACGATCTCTGGGGCTGGTGGTGCTGCTTTTTTTCTTTTTCGTCCTGGGTGAAGTTAATTTGGAGCGAGCTGCTTTCTGACATCTGCTGCTACCAGTGGGTGGCCAAGAGGTCACCTTCTCGAGGATGAAGCTCCAGCACTCCCTCTCCTGCCAGAAGCTGAGCATAACACTCCTCTAGCTTTTGCCAGCTCGTGGGACTTTCTTGCAACCTGTGGGATACCTTTCAGTCCCTGCCTTTCTTTCTCTGATCCAGTAGGTTTGCTCATCACCAAAACACCATGTCCCTCAAAAGAAGTTTAATTCTCTCCAGTAGACAAGGTATACGGCGGAAGCTGATAAAACAACTCGGGGAGCACAAACGAGTCTATCAATGCAGTATCTGCAGTAAGATCTTCCAGAACAGCAGCAACCTCAGCAGGCACATCCGTTCTCATGGTGGGTTTGCTTTTTGACTCGCTTGCATATTGCTTCTGTCTCTCATTGGTTCCACCTTTGAGTAAAACATTTAAGCTATTCTTAGATATTGGTATGTATAATCTTAATAGTATTGCTTTTTAAAAAAAAAAAAAAAAACTTCCTCCAGTGATCTCTTTAATTTTTGCTGTCCAAAGGATGAGAAGATAAAGTTGGAAGTTGAAATTTGAGTATTTAAAATCTGAATAGATTTTAAATACATATTATAAGCGAAGGCAAGGATGTGATGGCTTTTCCAAAATTGTTCATCCCTTTACATACACACAGTCTCCCATCTTCACAGGCTCATGGTCAACATTGATATGTAAATATCAGCTGAGTGCTTTTTGACCAGTGATCTGCAGTTCCAGGGGTGCATGACCTGCTTCTAAGGATTCTGTGAAAAATAACAATTTCAAAAAGGTTGGGGGGAACCAAACAAAATTGTTTTTAGTAGGTAAACTGCACTAGAATAGAAAAGGTCAAAATCCATTATCTGGATCTCCTGAACTACTAAAACTTCTCATCGCTAGCCTGTTTATTTGCAGTTTCTTGTGCTTTGGTTTCCCCTGTCTTGCCTAAAGTTGATTATTATTGCTCTCTGACTTTTTTTTTATCTTGATTGATCCCCTCAGGTGACAAACTATTTAAATGCGAGGAATGTGCAAAGCTGTTCAGCCGCAAAGAGAGCTTGAAGCAGCATGTTTCCTACAAGCACAGCAGGAACGAAGTGAGTGGAAATGACTAGCGAGCTTCTTCTGAGGTTAGGTGAAAATGTGCTGTAGGCATCCAGGTGCTATCGGGGGAGTTTGGGTCAATTCCATTTCAGCGGATATCTGTGAATTTCTTATAAGTGAGACAAGACTGATAGGGGAGGTAACATTTTCTGTTACAACAATGGATTAGTTTGGAAAGTGTGGACACGCTTTGGAGCATGGAGGTCCTTTTTCATGTCTGAATTTTCTGTAGAAAATTGTTTTCAGGCATCTGTTACAGCAAGAGAAGCTGGAGACAGCTGGACCTGCATGACCTAGAAGTGAGATCTGAATTCAGTTTATTGTACTAAAAAGGAGTATTCTAGTCTTGTTTGCCTGTCCTCGTTTATTTATCTCCACCTATAGCATCATTTAGTGGGTGAACTCTCTGGCTGAAGGCTGTGTCAGTAAGGGCTGTGAACATGTGTAAAGGTGTGGTGCCTATAGTAGCAGTGCCGTGCCTGCTGAAGAGGGCCTTTCAGTGGCTGCTGCCGTATAAATATTTAACGCACCTGTGTTGGGGCTTTATCAGTGGATATTTCTGTTCTTGCTGGGCATCAAGGTCTTAAGCTGTGATTTCTGGCATCTGCTTCGGAGCTAGAGGATGAGTCAGATTACATCTTAGTTTTCAAACATTCTGTCTCCACATCAGACTGGGAGGTTATCAGGAAGACTGTTACAAGCACACAGGTGCATTGTCTGTTTTTTTTTGTTTGTTTGTTTGTTTGTCTTTTTGTATAAAGATCATATGTAGAAACATGGCATGATAATATAGCATTAGAATTTTGCATCAGTGTATTTAAGCATCCTGTTGAAGGAAGAAAAATTAGGAAAGATAGAAAAAGTAATTGAGATTCAGAATTTCTCTGTCGGATGTGGCTTGGCTTTTTCCCCTCTTAAACACTGACTCTTTTGCAATCCTCAGGTTGACAGTGAGTACAGATACAAGTGCACAACATGTGAAAAGGCCTTTCGGATAGAGAGCGCGTTGGAATTCCATAACTGCAGGACAGGTGAGAATGCCTAAATGTTCAGCTTCCTCTCATCTCTACTCAGTTCTGTGGGTATGTCTACAAATCTATCTCAGTATAGTAACTACAAAGGGGAAGTAGGCATTTGGATGTTTTCATCATCACAGTCTACCTGCCCTCCTCTTTCCCCCTTTGCTCACAAAACCTGGGGGAAAAATAAATAAATAAATAAATAAATAAATAAATAAATAAAGTGAAAATAGTAACCTGCAGAGCAACACATCCACTTATGTATTGCATCTTTTAGTATTTCCTGCTCAACTATATAAAAGCCTAACTAATATTTCACTCTTATGCTCACAGCTACCCTGTCACCATCTGTTTAACTTTCTTTCCTGAAACTAAGTTTGGCCTCTTTTCTCTGAGACTGAGGAACTGGAAAAGGAGCCAGTACTATCAATAGTTTGTAGTTCTCTGGAATTATAGTTTTTGTGGTTTTGTGGCTCTGGGCAGCCTGCTCTAGTGGTTGGCAACCCTGCCTAGAGCAGGGGGGTTGAAACTAGATGATCGTTAAGGTCTTTTTCAACCCAGGCCATTCTATGATTCTATGATTCTACAGTTCTCTTCCCTTTTATACTTGAAGTAGTCTCTACAGATGCTTCTTTCTTGGTATTGCTGGAACTTGTCCTTTCCTTCCATCGCCATCCCTTGTGGTTACTCATATCAGTTGTGCTGAGTGATCTTATGCTTAGAAAATTAAATCCCAATTACTTTTACAGACCCATGATAACTCTCAGTTTAGAATCGCTTGGGCAATTGTGCCTTCCACACCATCCCAAGTAGGTTTTCTCATTTCCTTTCAGAGTGTACAGCTTGTATAAAAACTCAGCCATATGTAGAATGGAAAGTAATGCCGAGTGACCTCAGTCTTGTGTTCATTCAAAGACAGCAGCATATTTTCTGTCTCTCGAGTTCACTGTTAGCAAAATGAGCAGCAGTTTTTGCTCTACTGTTTAACAAACCAAGGTGTTACTTCATTGTGATTGCTTTAGCATTGGCAAATTCCACCTACAGCACCATGCTGTCATGTTCCAACAAAAGTCTCAACTGCTGAATATCAAGTGGATTTCCCATAGGCCTAGTATCATGTAATGGTTTGCTTTTTGAGATTTTGTACTTTATTCTGGAGTATGCTGTACTGGCAGGTATTACACAATCAACTCCGAACACAATTTTCATGTATGCTAGACCACAATGGAGATAGCCCAGGTGAGGAAGTTATGATGCTAGAGCCAGTGTTCAAATTAACATAATATATTTCTATTGCTTTTGAAAAAAATATGTTCCAGTGCATTCCAGTGATACTTAACTTCATAGATGGCAAAATTAAATTTGATATGTTGTTTGATGTTTATTATACTTCTAATGAGAAGACAAATTTTGAAGTAAAAGAAAAATACATCCTTCTGCATTTCCCTCCTCTATTCATATAATGATGTATTTTATGTTACAATTCAGGTCTAACAAAAGAACTACCTATCTCACAAACATACAAAACCTGCTTTCCTCTGTAAAGACCTGCATGGTTTCTCTTACAGATGACAAGACATTCCAGTGTGAGATGTGTTTCAGATTCTTTTCTACAAACAGTAATCTTTCCAAACACAAGAAAAAGCATGGGGATAAGAAGTTTGCATGTGAAATCTGCAATAAGATGTTCTACAGGAAGGATGTCATGCTAGACCATCAAAGACGACACCTGGAAGGTAAGTATACTGCACATGAACAGAACTATTATGGTAGGTGTCATTTTTAGTCAGCTTCCTGACCTAAAGTAGCAGGCTTCAGCAATATGTGACATTTATAAAAAAAAAAAAATAGTAATCCTTGAAGAAAGTTATCTAATTCTGTGAAACCTTTCTAAGAGTGGCACCATTTTTTTTCTTCACATGATTGGAGTCAGTGCTGCTAATAGTTACATGAAGGTTGCTTGGATTGTTATGCATTAGCTTAGACTAGCTGATTTTAACAGTCTCTTTTTTAAAAAATATTTGAGCTCTTTTTTTTTTTTCTTTAAATGTGTGGTAACTTGAAAATTTGAGGGCAGAGAATTAACTTGCAATGTAGGACCCAAAGTGACTGCTGTATAAATTCATTTTTAAAGGCTGCTACCTGGCCAGTATAATATAAATAGAATTCTGTGTGATGTTAATCTTCTAGAATCTGGGGAAATGTATGAAAATAATACAAGATTTGTCTGTTCGAAAAACTTGGGTGATGATAGATTGCTGAAGTATATATTAAAATGCCACTTTTGGTGGAGATAATAAGACCACAGGTGATTCAAAAAAAAAAAAGAGGGCAGATCATCTGATTTGGTGCCTTTTGTCGATTGTCACTGGTCTCTCGTGATTCAGCCCTCTATGTCACGAACTAGAGGACAAGGGTTAGAGTGGCAATGGCAAGAAGTTTCATGTTCAACTGTCACAGAACAGCAGCAGCCCTCTTGAAAGTAGCAGAGAAAGAGGTCTGAAAGCTTCCGGATGGTTCCCTCTCTCCTTAGCGGTATTTGGGGAGAATTTCATGGCCAGATAACTGATCAAAATGCCAAGGCCTACAACACCTGCCTGTTTTCCTGTTGACAATAAATGTCTGTTTTCAGACACAGTAGTTGGTGTAATATCCAACACTTTGCATACATCACTTTGGCAAACTGCTTCTATATTATTAAGACACCGTTTTAACTAAGCAATTAGCCTTTTGCTAGCAATTAACTTCTGCGTTGAGGCTCTTCCCAGTGTTTCACTCTTCTTTACAGTATTCACCTGAGAGGGCATGCAGATTGGAGTGGAAAACCATGGTTTATTTTTTTGTTTTGTTTTTTTGATGGGGACTATTCTGTTAAGGGGTGAGGCGTGTGAAAAGAGAAGACTTTGAACACAGCACGGAAAACATGGTTCGCTACAAGAAGGAGCCTTCGGGATGCCCTGTGTGTGGGAAGGTAGGCTTCTTTGCCAACATGTGCCCCGTGAAGCTCTGTCTTGTATCTCCAAGAACACTCCAAGGGTATGCTCTGCCTCAACCCAGAGCTTCTGAATGAGTTACCGTGGCATAACAAGTTACCACCCATGTATTAAACCACAGTAACTGTCTACCTGAATAGACACTTAGCCTGCCAAAAGGTTTTAGGTAAATGACGTTCACTAAGGTATCTGCCAAATCAGATTACCTCGCAGCTCAGACAGGCATGCGGTCAGTAACCAGGGAGTCCTGGGGACCAGCCAAGGTGTTTGTTGCTCTTTCAGCTGCGTCAGCTCCATTATATGTCCAAGCACACTGTGTCTAGAGACACTTGAGAGCTGTTAAGGCAAAAAAAAAAAAAAAAAAAGAACAAAACTGAAGTTCAGACTAGAATTTTTTTCAGGACATGAAACAAAACATAGAGCGTAACTTGGCCACTGTGTCTGTCAATGAAATCCTTGGCTTACACTACTTAGCATGAAGTTTTTCTGTCAGAATGTAAACAGCTAGAATCAACTGTGTGCATTGGAAAACGTTTTCTATTAGAATTCAAAGTGAACTCGTTGTGTGACTGTGCCACTGTTGTGTTTGGGAGCTAATGCTCATGATCTGAAGTTGCTGTTGTCACCAGTACGAGTATTGTGGGTTTCACAAGTGATTCTGTAAATGTTTAATGCTTTGTGGTGCAAGATGTGCTCAAGCAACACTTAATTTGGTCTCTAGGCCGTTGTTTTTCATTCTTTCAATATGTTAAACATCAATGATGATAGATGTTGTATATGTATCTTTATATGGATAGATGCAACGTTCTTGGTTCAAAACACACAATCTAAATATTTCTAAATTTACCCTGTGTAATTCTACTCCATCTTTTTTGGAAGCCCACCCCTGACAAGCTGGCAATTTCAGTCAGTTCTTTGAAGCTGTTTATGTGTATATTGCTGTGTCAGCAGTTTCTGAGGTAGTCTGCAGAGTTCCTACATGTTTCTGGCCAGAATGAATAATATGGGATAGCAAATATGTTCTGAGCAGTCCGTTGGATAACTTACAAAGAATTGTAGTCCTGCTGGGCGTGATACAAAAACCCATCCTTCTTCTTCTGTCTTAGGTATTTTCATGCAGAAGCAATATGAACAAACACCTTTTAACACATGGAGACAAGAAGTACACCTGTGAAATCTGTGGGCGTAAATTTTTCAGGGTGGATGTGTTGAGAGATCATATTCATGTCCATTTTAAGGTACTGTGTTAATATTTTAGTAGAAAAGGCCTGTTACTTAGCAAACATGAATAAGCATATCGATAAATACGTTCAGAATGTTACAGCCATGTGTTCGTACTGGCAGCACAACAGTGATTGTGTACCCTGTGCAGTGATGTTTCTACGGCAGCCTAGCAAGTGTCGTGTTCTGCTTTACCCATGGCTCTGTGTTCCACAGGTGGACTGCTACAGAGTACGTGGACTATCATATTTAAAGTTATTTCAGGTACCACTGCAGAACGCTGTTCTGAACACAATGTAAATACACTTCTTTGACCTTGGGTGAATCGTAGAGGTTGCACAGCTTAAGGCAGGGAGAATAACAACCTATTTAACAGGAGGACTGCTAACAGATGCGTTGTTCCAGCAAACAAACAGACAAAAAAGTAATTGAATCACAGCGAATGTGATTCTCTTGTTTATGTCGGCATAACTGGCTGTTCCTAACCAGTTTCTAACCTGGTTTAGTCATAATGACCCAAATCATTTAAAAAATAAAATAAAAAAAACCACCACTATTACTAGTGCCTAAACAGACACTGATTGTTTTGACGTAACTGGTTTAACACCAAATTGAAAGGAATTGTATCACTCAGTGATGCCTATAAAGACGCTTATACGGTTGTAATACTGAACCAGTTGGGTATCTTTTTACATTCAAATTCCTTTTATACACAAAAATTGAGTATTATCTGTTTAGTTAAACAGTTGTTCCTTGTTTAATAATGCACAGAGGGACTTTGTTTACCTGAATTGAATGAAGTGGGAGGATGTTTTAAATAATAACATTATAGCAGTTGTTAATATGAAGCAGTCAGGGTGGAAAAAAAAAGCTGTCAAACTGTTACCTTTTTGTTACCACAGGTCTTTATTAAAACAGAATATTCTTTCCTACCCTACACAGGATATAGCACTAATGGACGATCACCAGAGGGAAGAATTCATTGGTAAAATTGGAATCTCATCAGAGGAAAATGATGACAACTCTGATGAAAGTGCAGATTCTGAGCCTCACAAGTATAGCTGCAAAAGGTGCCAGGTAGCTTTAAATACTTTCAAATTAATTTGATGGGGGGAAGGAGTGGAGATATTTATAAATTATTCAGTTTTAATTACTTAAAACTGAGGATTAGCAAAGAGAAGGCCAGTTCACAGGTCTGCTCTTCTCTGCAGTGCTTGTTACCGCTATTCCGTAAGACATCAGGTGGTGTTCTGTAAGGCAAATGCTAAATTCTTAAAAAGATAAATGGATAAATATACACTTCCTTCTGTGTAAGGCAGCAAGCAAAGAAAACTGGAGGAAGAAACAATAAAGAAATATTCAAATCTCATGCTATCTTTTAATTATGTGCAAATTGAAGTTGTTACGGTATTTCTGAATGATACCAATCACAATTTGATTCATTTAGACAAGATCAGATGTCCTCTAGTCGGTATCCAGTCTGGAGGATTAACACCATTGTTAATGTTCAGCATGACTGCTTATTCCTGGCCTATTCTGTTACTAAGAGGATGGTTCTACTGGCACAGACTTTACTCACTTGTCACTGAACAAAGGAAGACTCTTTCAACCTCTTATTGCATGGCTTTTGCCATTTAGTAAAGAAGTAATGAGGAAGAATGGGATCCTTAAGGCCCATTTGGATTCTGTACCCTAACTGAGGGAGCACACTGTGCTGTGGGGGTGGGTGGAATGCAAAATGGATCAGTGACAACAGCAAAACTGGGCAAACTGACAGTGGGACAGGAGAACCTTGGTAGTTAAGCCACTGACTTGGCCTTGGGAAATCAGACTTGATGTCACAGTCTACTCTTAATGTGGTGAAAGTGCTTAGACTATCTTCTTTTCATTTTAAAGACTCAGAGATATTAATACGTCATTTTTCTGTACTTATCTGCAAACCGTTTTTAAATGCAAACTGATTTTAAGCTTGTCAGTAAGCATAAGAAGATGTGGTATCACAGCAGTTAATCATGCACTTGGTGATAATTATAATGTCTGGCACTTAATGGGTACATAAACTGATAAAAATGTATGCTTCTAAATGTGGGAAATTGTGCCATTCAAATTAGAAAGCTCTTTCTGGAAGCTGTTTTTATTCTGTTTGTTTGTTTTTAGCACTTTTGTAAGTGTCTGTGAAGTAAACAACTGTGTAAGGCAGTGAGAAATGAGTGTTACCTGTGATGAAATGGGGAGGCTCTTTTTGGCTGAAAATTCACATGTTCCTAAGGGAGAACCACATACAAATAAGTGTTAGTGAAATATGTCTTCTGAGGATATTTGTCTTTATTTTTTCCTTTTCCCAAAGGACATCTTCACCAAGCTAGGCAGTACTGTCAGTTATACCCTGAATAATTCCAAAATCAGAGCAAAAGATCATGTCGTGGCACTTTGCCCCGATACAGATGAGCATATATGTATATGCAAGGTTACTTAACCTAGGTCAAGCACCTGGCTGTCATAGCTGTAGGGCCTGAGCTGGACCTGCTCTGCAAATGCCTCGAAATACCAACTCTTATTGCTCTGCAGAAGAGCAATAAGGGCCTGAGCTGGAATCGCTGCTCTGCAAATGCCTCAAAATACCAACTCTTATTGCTCTGCAGAAGAGAGCTTACTACATCCCTAAAGTCCAAAAGACATTTCTCTCCATCTGTGACATCCTTGGTTCAACAGCTAGGAGAGGTTAGATGTGGCTCTAATCAAGTCTGTTCCTCAGTGCACAGATCATTGGAGGTCCTCTACTTGTGCAGTGTAAGACGCACAACTTCTGTTCAAAACTGAGCGAACTGTTCTCCTTCTGCACTTCTGTCCTCTGTCAGCAAGAAGCCAGAGATAACATCTCAAGGTAGTTTTCCAAGTGAGTTAATCAATGTCCTGTAGCAGCGTGTTTGTAATGGCCAAACAGGTTCAGGCCTGAATCTAGCTTTCCCAGAATTTTCACCTAGTGATACGCAGGGTGTTTCCGACTAGTAGCTCTGGCTTGAGATCCCAGTAACTCAGAATGAAATCATTGCTGTTCTCAGGATGTTTTTCCCCTTTCATTCGCTATTGGTTCATTCCACAGTTAACTTTCGGCCGAGGGAAGGAGTACCTGAAGCATATAATGGATGTGCACAAGGAGAAAGGCTATGGCTGTAGCATTTGTAATCGGCGCTTTGCTTTGAAGGCAACTTACCACGCACACATGGTCATTCATCGGGAGAACCTGCCTGATCCTAATGTACAGAAGTAAGATGACTTGTTGGACTGGTATGAGGGGCTATCTTGAAGTCACAGTGGCTCTGCCCTCTGATGATTTTAGAGAATTGGGTTGTAATAAAAGACCAGAAACTGGTCTTAATGGGTGTTAAAATGTTGATTATAAGTTTGAAATGCATTATATATCACTACCAATTCACTTAAAATGATTAGTCAACAATGACCCAGTTTGGGCTTTGTAAACAATAAATCTATGGCTTTAATAAGATTTTTTTAAAATATATAATCTGAGGGCATAGAAATGCCTTCAGCAAACCTAGTGTTTCTAAGGCTCATTTTTAAAATGCATTTATGTTTCAAGGAACTTTTCTAGTAATTAGTATTGCCAAACACACTGACAAAGATGCCTGAAAACCACCTCTGTCTCAAGAAAAGCATGACAGTTTTGGTCTCTCTGATTTCAGGTACATCCATCCATGTGAAATCTGTGGAAGGATTTTTAACAGTATAGGGAATCTGGAAAGACATAAGCTTATACATACAGGTAAAAATGTTGTGTTTCTTTATCGTTCTCAGTATTACAAAGAAATTTCTGTTGCCAATCCCTGCCTTATTTTTTTTCAGGGAGAAATAAGTTACGGGTTTTTACTGTAAGTTACAATAAGATAAATGATATATTTATGCTTTTAAGGTAGACCAGTTTTCTAAAACAGATAGTGTTAATGAAGATGTTTGGTCAAGGCACACAATCCAGATCTTTAGTTAAGATAATGCAGGATTCATCTGCTAAAATGCTAATTCTGTATTCCGTTCTTCCTCGAATTCTTCTCCATGTCACCTTCTCACCATTACACAGGCTGAAAACTGCTATTGCAAAATCATTTTTAACAGCTCATTATTATTTCATGCTATGCAGTATTTTCCTACCTCAGGCTTTCTTTTTTTAGATCGCGCACAAAAAGCCAGCTTTTTTCTCTCTCTAATGTGTCCTAATTCAGTTGGGGCTACAATATGCATGAAAGATATGGCTTTTCAACACAGGTGGGCTGTTGCCCTCTAATTCACCAGTTTAGTCAGTTTTTAGGGGATGCACATTTTTCATTGACATTTTTTTTTTGTTTATGTTGTCTTTTAAATTTATTTTTAAGGTGTAAAAAGTCATGCTTGTGAGCAATGTGGCAAATCATTTGCTAGGAAAGACATGTTAAAAGAACACATGCGGGTCCATGATAATATCCGAGAATACTTGTGTGCAGAATGTGGCAAAGGTATGTCTAATGCCTTGTTTTCCATTAACTGTGATACTGAATAGCAGGTGAATATCTGAATTTATATGACTTCCATTATTCTAATGACTTAGAATACTGGGAAGGTACTCAGAATGTAAATATTTTATTTTTGAGTGTTAGAAACTGTATTAATTAGGAGCCTTATGCATATATTTAACACCTGTAATTTTACAATCTAGTTCCAAGACCTGTAAGACACATCTGATGTCAATGAAATTTGCCTCTGTTCTGTTACATTGCGGAGTGCTTGTCTGAGTGAATTCCACTGCATTTGCTGTTCCAAAGTGAATAAAAATTTTGGTTTGTTTGTTGTTTGATTTCTTTCATTCTAGACTGTTTTCAGACTTAAGAATTAGAGTAATTTCTCTTTTTAAGAGGTTTAAGAGTCAAAGTTGCTTTGAATTTTTGAATTACTTGAGCTATAACTTGAACCATAACTGAACTGGCATATTAATGGGAGGCAGTAAGTCTGACATCCCTAAGGATGTTTTATCTTTGCTCCTCCCTGCTGTTTTGCTTCTTCCTCATGGTCCTTCAGATGTTTTCCAGAGATCCTGGAACTAAAATAGTAATAACAATGTGCACTGCTACCTAAACAATTAAAAACATTGAATAGCGGACACACAGCAGGTATCAACTTAGAGCTATTGGCTAACATGTGGTTGGTCATCATGAGTTCCCTTCTGAAGGTGGGAGAATGGAGGAAATGATCATGCTGTGCTTTTAGCTGTATCTTTTTACCTCATAGGAATGAAGACAAAACATGCGCTTCGTCACCACATGAAGCTTCACAAAGGGATTAAAGAATACGAGTGCAAGGAATGCCACCGAAAATTTGCACAGAAAGTCAACATGCTGAAGCATTACAAAAGACACACAGGTGAGGTCCCTAAGGACGTACAAAAGCTGCACTGAATCAGCTAAATGAATTCAACATTGTTAAAAAAAATATGCATATTGTGCTCTTTAAAAAGTGAGGTTTTGGTCAGTTAAGACTACCTATTTACAGTTAAGATGTGTTTGGTTGCTTTTATGTTTCTGTTTGTTAGGGGAAGTTGGTTTGGTCTAGAATAGACCTAGAGTGTTGCTTTTGTTTTAAATTAGTCTCCAGTTTTCTATTTCACAAAACAAAATGTTATTTTCTGATTCATTTTCTGACTGATACAGTGGCATGGCTTAGATAAAAATGGCTGGTGAAGCTGGGCCTCTTTTATTTGTTTGGCTGTGGGGTAGAGTGTTTTGGTAATACAAGATTCAGAATTGTCTTACGCTAAATGTACTCTTACAGGAATCAAAGATTTTATGTGTGAGCTCTGTGGGAAGACTTTTAGTGAGAGAAATACGATGGAGACTCATAAGCTAATTCATACAGGTAAATCCTCTAAAATACAGTAATAAAAGACTACATCTTAACTTTTCTCCTAGTTCTCGTATGATACTCATCTTCAGGGGCTGTTGCTAATAGCTTCTCCTTCCATCTGCCACCAGTAGGAAAACAGTGGACATGTTCAGTCTGCGATAAGAAGTATGTCACTGATTACATGCTCCAGAAGCACATACAGCTCACTCATGATAAGGTAGAAGCCCAGAGCTGTCAGCTGTGTGGGACAAAGGTTTCTACCAGAGCATCCATGAGTCGACATATGAGGCGTAAACATCCAGAGGTGAGTTAGTTTGGCAGGTAGATCATAAAGTGGTTTGGTTTTTGACTTTTTCTTTAGGAAACTTTATGACCTTCAGTGATTTGAAAGGAATTTCTCCCCCATCACCCCCCCTTCTTTTTTTTTTTTTCCTGTTCTCTTTTGAGGCCAGTTTTAAGGATAAATATCAGCTCAGGTAGCATCTGTTATGCATGCACTTAACTGAATCAGCTGTTTCGTTATGGTGAAGTAGTAAACATAACTTACTGCCACTCCTTAAAAATGAAGTTCTGATTACTTTTTCTGCTAGTGACCATAATTGATTCTTTCTCCCCATTGTGTTCTCCATATTTAGAAGTGATCTGAAAGAAGTGGTAAACCTTAATGGGACTTTTCCTTTGTTCTAAATTTCTGAATAGATAATGTATTTTTTCTCAGCATTTATTGTTTAGGTTGACTAAGGCTTCTCCTTTCCCTTTGAGGCTTTATTTTACAAGTGGTTTATCATCAGCATTGCTTTGCATTGAACTGTTTCTTCCCTGCCATTATGATGAAAAGTAGGCAGTCAACAGAAAGCTTTGTTTATTGATTTTTGGTTTAAAAATGCAGCCAAGTATCTGCAATCTAGAGGGCAATTGGTTTCTCTTCTTTGATAAGCTGAGAAGTATAGATTTTGCTGAAAAGAATGGAATAGGACACAGGTAATACATTTATAAATATGTCTAATTATGTTTGACAAAACATTACATTTCTATAGAATTCTTCACTTCTCAGTGGGTTGTGTTCTGTCTGGAATATGAAAATAAACACTTTCTTCTAGTGTCGTCTTTAAACTTTGCTGGTTTTCAGTGAGAAGGGAAAGACTGAAAAGGGAAGACAAACCAATGTCATCTACCTGGATTTCTGTAAGGCCTTTGACACGGTCCCACATGACATCCCCATCTCCAAATTGGAGAGATGCAGACTTGATGGGTGGGCCATTCAGTGGATAAAGAATTGGCTTGAAGGTTGCACCCAGGGAGTGGTGGTCAATGGCTCTATGTCCAGGTGGAGGCTGGTGACAAGTGGTGTCCCTCAGGGGTCTGTCCTGGGACTGGTGCAGTTTAATACCTTTATTAGTGACACAGACAGCGGGATCGAGTGCACCCTCAGCAAGTTTGCAGATGACACCAAGCTGAGTGGTGCAGTCGATACAACAGAAGGAAGGGATGCCAGCTAAAGGGTCCTGAACAGGCTTGAGAAGTGGGCCCACGTGAAATGAATGAGACTCAACAAGTCCAAGTGCAAGGTGCTGCACCTGGGTCGGGGCAATCCCAGGCATGAGTACAGACTGGGAGGAGAACACACTGGGAGCAGCCTTACGGAGAAGGACTTGGGGGTTCTGGTGGACAAAAAGCTTGACATGAGCCAGCAGTGCGCATTTGCAGCCCAGAAGGACGATGGTATCCTGGGCTCCATCAACAGAGGGGTGGGCAGCAGGTGGAGGGAGGAGATTGTGCCTCTCTGCTCTGCCCTTGTGAGGCCCCACTTGAGTGCTGCATGGAGTCCCAGCACAAGCAGGATGTGGGGCTGTTAGAGTGGGGCCAGAGGAGGGCCACAAAGATGCTCAGAGGGCTGGAACATCTCTCCTATGAAGAAAGGCTGAGAAAGCTGGGGCTGTTTAGCCTGCAGAAGGCTATGGGGAGACCTCAATGCAGCCTCTCAGTACTTAAAGAGGGCTTATAAAAAAGCTGGAGAGCAACTCTTTGTTCAATCAAATAATGACAGGACAAAGGGGAATGGTGTTAAATTAAAAGAGGGTAGGTTTACATTAGATGTAAGGAAGAAATTATTCACGGTGAGGGCAGTGAGGCGCTGGCACAGGCTGCCCAGAGAAGCTGTGGGTGCCCCATCCCTGGAGGTGCTCAAGGCCAGGCTGGATGGGGCTTTGGGCAGCCTGGTCTGGTGGGAGGTGTCCCTGCCCATGGCAGGGGGGTGGAACCAGGTAGTCTTTAAGGTCCCTTCCAACCCAAACCACGCTGTGATGCTATGCCATATGATGAAGGTTACTTAAATAAATAAATAAAGAAGCCATGAAGCCATGGGTAAGTGCATTATGTTAAATGATATGTGCAGAATGTTAGATTACATCATTTTTGCTTAGTGACAGGATTTATTAAGGCTGTGCTGTATTGTTTGCCTGCAGTCTGTTCTGCTGCTGTTCACCAGGCTGATACTTCTTTGTCCACAGATTCTTTCAGTGAGGATTGATGACTTAGAGCAGCTGCCAGAGACTACTACCATTGATGCCTCCTCAATTGGGATTGTTCAGGTAAATTCACCATTGCTGAATTCGTATGGTGACAAGGTGTCAGGCCTGCTGCAGGGTGAATTGGGGATGTCAATTTTTTGTTGTGTCATAGCAAATTGTGGGCTGGTAGGCAAGGAATATGGGAATATGGTTTTTAGAGAACCAGTCCCAGCGTAATGTGTGGCATGCTGTCTTACAAGACATAGCAGCAGATGCAAGTTGTTGATTTGTTTTGTTATATAATGTGCTCATAAAATTGAGGTAATTAGAGCATGAGTTCTCATTCTCTGAAAACAAGTTTTTGCTAAAGTTTGATTCTTTGCTTGAGAATCGACAGTAAAACAACTTCAGGTGATAGTGTCTTACTGGGAACTTCAACAAGTCATTTTGCTTAGTGTTCTGTTTGGAAATTTGACACTCCAGCCAGAATTAGCCTTGGAACAGGGCGAGTTACCAGAAGGGAAACAGCATATGAAAGCTCCTAAACGCGGCCAGAAACGGAAGCAAAAGTCAAATGAGGAGGAGGAAGCTCAAGTGCCTGAGGACCCTGCCTTCAGTGAATACACAGAGAAGGAAGCTGAATTTACAGGAAATGTTGGAGATGAGACTAATTCGGCTGTACAGAGCATTCAGCAGGTAAAGCTCCAGTAGAAGGGTGATGGGCAGCTGGCATTGCTTAGGGGGATAAGTTGTTTTCCTAATAGCAAACACGGAAGAGCAATTGGAACATTTAGGGCTAGTTTGATAAATTGCAGTAATATGAAGATTAGGAAATTAAATAGGAGATTGAAAAGAAAAGAAAAAAAAAAACAGGCCAGACCATTCCTCATGTCTGCTTTTATTTCCTTTAGTGTTACCATCTCCATGTTTGCCAGGTACCACTAACTGGCTGAAGCTGTGACTACAGGTGTGAGAGTTAATTTGGCTGAAGTTTTTAAATGTTACGTATGCCCTCCCCCATTACCTCCTTACTTCTGTACTTGGAAAGTTGTTCCATTCAAAGCTTTCTGTGTTCCCCTCTATCTGCATGACTTCTTTTGCTGGCAGCAGCAACACACGAGTCCATCAGCACTTGGTTGTTTTTTCTCAATGCCAGATATTTGACAGTTGGGTTACATTTCTGTTGTTTTTCTTCAGGTGGTGGTGACCCTTGGCGACCCCAATGTCACAGCCCCGTCCAGTTCCGTCGGGCTGACAAACATCACCGTTACCCCCATTACAACGGCAGCCGGCACCCAATTCACAAACCTCCAGCCGGTGGCAGTGGGCCACCTGGCCGCGCCCGAGCGCCAGCTGCAGCTGGACAACTCCATTCTCACCGTGACGTTTGACACCGTCAGCGGCTCCGCCATGCTGCACAACCGCCAGAATGACATTCAGATCCAGCCGCAGCCGGAGGCCGCCAACCCTCAGTCTGTGGCCCATTTCATAAACCTGACCACCTTGGTGAACTCCATTGCTCCTCTGGGGAACCAGATAACAGAACAGCATCCTCTGACGTGGAGGTCAGTGCCTCAGACTGATGTCTTGCAGCCCCAAGCACAGCCAACGCCACAGCAGTCAGGACAGCAACAGGTTCAAACAGAGCAACAACAACAGATGTATAGCTACTAATTTATACTTTGAAAAGAGGAAATGGACAGTACTTAGAGACAAAAACACGCAGACATTTGGAAAATTTCTAATAGGATTGTTTGCTGGATACCAAACAGAGATGGGAAAATGTTTATACAATGAAATGTAAGCTGAAATTGGCATAGCACCCTGCAACACTCTAATTTTGAGATTCTCTTATCGTCTCTAGACCTTGCACTGTCTTTCAAAAGAAAAAAAAAAAAAAGGAAAGAAAAATCTCACCATAAATTTAGCACCCCCTTGCACTGTGTATTTTGCGCAGAAAGATTGAGATTTGACAGGAGCATCATAATATATCCTAACCAAAGCAGGGAAATCCTAAATAATATGGCACAGGTGATTTAGAAAACCCTTTCAGCCGTAACATGTCACTTACTTCTCTCCAGTCGGGAAATAATATATAAAGACCTTGTTGACAGTAAGCTGGAGTGCACTTCTGGCCAGCTGGTAGAGACTGAAATGTAAACACAAATGGGCAAAACTATAATAGTTTTCTTTCTTTAGGTCTTATATCTAACAACGTTGGTAAAGTAGGTGGAGGTTGGGGCTTGTGGGTGGGGATGAGTGTGGTGTGGAAGAAAATATACCGATTTCACAAAGTGTTTTCATTTAGTGATGGGAAAAGCCCTGTACCTGTAACACAGTGTTAGTGCTACTTGAATCACATAGCTGGTCTAATGCTAAAGCAACTTTTATGGTCTTGTAGTCAAGTTTGAATCAAACCAGTTACAAACTGAGACAAGAATGTGATACAGTTTTATGTAATTCTTCAAAACTGCTCTTTCAATTTTGCTTTTAGCTATTAGGCCCCAAGAGCAATTGGTCCCCTTTGATCACGTTCAGGATGTGAATTTTTTTCAATTAGCCTTCTTTCATCGTGTAATAAAGAATGCTTTCTCAAATGTTTATATATATATATATATATATACGTATATATATATATAGCCTTTGTACTTTACTGTGCATTCCTGGTGAATATTTGTGTGAAGAACATTTGTTATCAATATGATGCATTAAGTTCCACATCCTCATATTGCCCTTTCTTACAGAAATAACGTATGGATTCTATTTTTTCAGTTTCCAAAATTCATTGCCACATACAAGGTTGTGTGAAATGCAAGACAAAAGAATGTCTAATGCATATTCTGCCACGTGGAGGCAGTGTGCCCTAGTGTATAATGGGCAAGGTTTGCATGAATATCGGGGATATAAATAGAGGGCTGGGCCAAACACGTTACTGCTGATACTACACTTTCATTCCATTCTCCATATATTGATGTGTAGTCTGGACTTTCGCATGTCAAGAAGACAGTACCTTTCCCACAGAGAAAAAGCAGCTGATATCAAAAAGGAATAAACTAAAAACAAACAAACAGAAAGTTGCTGCCTGGAATCCTGAAAGGCAAATTTGTCCTGCCAGCTACAGTTGAAGAACAAGTTCCCTTGGGGCTGCAAACTGAGCCACTAAAGATTGTTGCTGAGGATAAAGCTTCTGCTGTGTTTAACAGTGAAGATTTGATGGTTGTAAAAATGCTGTCTGTGCCTATCATATTTATGAAAATGTTCTATGTATTAGCAAAAATATGAGTAGGAATGAGTTTGTCTTTGAAAGTTGGTATTAACATGGACTACCTGACCCCTAAAGAATGCCTTATAATCTCTGCAGCAAATCCTTCCAAAGTATGAATGAGTGGAAATTAAAGATAACCTCCCGTGGCTTTCTTGGTGCCAGAGCAACAGCCAGAGTCTCACTCTGCTACGCTCTGTGTAAAGCCTAATTACAACAGAACGTGGCAATAAGAGAGGGGGTTTCTGGTGACGGGTTTTGCGTCAGAGGAATACAACTACTTTTCTGTAAATGTCAACAAGTCCAGAAATGTCTTTATGGGAGACGCCTATATTTGAGGGGACAAGGATGCATATCGGAAACATCTTTTACCAGTGTGGAAAAAAAAGAATTTTATTTTCCCTAGTCTCTTGCTTTCCCCAGTTCCTTTTCTAACAACACTCTGTGGTTCTGTAATTTTTTTTAGCCTCCCACCATCTAATTAGAGCTTGATGCCCCTCTATCACACGGATTATTCCACCGCTGGCTTGGGCCAGATAAGCTTCTCAGCTGTCCTCCCCACAAGGGCTTCCCTTTCATGCCAAAACCCATTGATCAAGAGGATTCTAGGTTTTATTTATAAAACATATTACGTACTTGAAACTTTTTAAACTTTTTTAAACTTTTTTTTTCCCCCGTGTTCAGTACCTAATTAATAAAGTCACATTATATTTTGGCAGGGTGACAGAAAAAAAAAATAGGAAAGCAACTGCAGAGGTCCAGGATCAAGTTACTGTGGTAAATAAGATGGCTGACATCTAAAAAAAATACATGTATGCATACAAACAAGGAGGGTTGGAGTGCTCTATATAGAATTTCTGGAAGATTAGGTTTTTGTCTAGACATATGTACGTGGTGATTAAGCTTTTAAGTAGGGAGGAAGAGACTTTTTGCCTCAGTGGCACCATTGAGTACATCTGCTCAATATTAATACCACGGATGTTTGCATTCAGGATACATGGAATCAGCCAGAGCCATTTTAGCAACTAGTAGTTGCCTGACTATCTGATAAGAATGGTGTCTGCAGGTGATCGCCCATTACAGAGATCTCCCTGACTTCACAAAGCCCGTGTGTGTGCTCCTCAGGTGTTCTGTGCTCGCAGGCTAACTCTTATCCCTCCTGCTCTTCCTGGCCTGTGGAATCTGGCCCAAGCAAGTCAGCATCTTGCCCTTCTGATAACAATTGATCCTAAGTATCTAACTAATTCAGTATCCCCAAAAACTTACATGATATTCTGCTTCAGGAGATAAAAATGAAGGTCACTGGAAGGAAGGGATTTGAGTAGGCCAGGCAATAGAAAGTTCTCAGAACCTCCCAGAAGGCTCCTTTTAAAAATGATCTTGATTTTCCCTGCAACCCTTGCTCTGGTATCTCATCATCTCAGTGTGATTTTATTACTAATATTATTAACATCCCTATGAAAACAAAACTGTATCTTGGGTGTGCTGCAACATGAAAAAACTCCAATTTTTTTTTGAGAAGTTGGAAATTGATTCCTTTTCAGACAGAACTTACCTTGGAGAACTAGTGAACGCCAGCTGCTCTCCCAGCTAAGCCTTTTTCAGACAAATACCAAAGTTATACTGATGCTGTTTCTACCTGCACAACAAATAAAAACGTGTAAGGGATGTGCAATCTAAATTTTATTTACCAATTTGTTACTAGCCTTTTCATTTATAGCATATGAAGGTTACATTTTTTCAGCCGTGTGTTGGAGAATTTGCATAACAACTGTTCGGTAACAAACTGGAAATATTTTGAGCCAAAGGAGTGATGTTGTGTAGTGTTGTGTATTGTCATTGTTTATTGCTGAGACTATTATTTAATTGAATGCTGTCTGTGGCACATGGGCTCTGAAGTAAAGGAGCAGCAAGGTACAGAACTTTTCCTCTACTAGCGTTTTCATTCTTTTTGGTCCTCAATGTATCAATTTTTTTTTCTTCAAATCAGGTAGACTTGCTTCAAAAGCAGTAAGATCCAGTAGTTATCCGTAGAACTCTGTGCACCCCAAAATACACAGGAACATGGGGTAGCATCCTAAAATGTTTATTCTATAGCTTGTTGCTGTACAATAACAGAAAACAGAGGAGATTGCATCCCTCTTAGCTATGGTCTAAGATGAGGTCTCTCTGGAAAACCTACTGTATTGTGCCATTACAACCTAAAATTAAGCTTTTCTTTTGAGACGTGCCAATAGAAAAAGTATTTTGCAGAAATTTACCAGTCAGTTTCCTATCTGTTTAAACAACTAGGTTTGTGCATCTTTGTTGTCGTTGTTGCAGAAGGTGTTTGAAATTAACATCTGGATAACTAATGGATTAATTTATTTCTAGAACTGAATTTTCTGTCAGAGTAATTTTACCAGTGTTCTGTATAAAAAGATACCGAATTCCTCATCTGGAAGACTAGGAATGGACACGATGCCATACATCCAAATGATAGTCATATAAAAACTGTGGGTATTACAAGAAAATGGATAGGGGAAAATAGCTTTGTTAGTGGGGTTTTGTGAATTGTTTTTCAGTAATGATATTCCCTTGACACTGTGTAGACTATTTAAAGTAATGCTCTCTCTCCTTTTAATTACTTTAGGCCTTAACATTTATTATTGATACAGGCATACCTGTTGGAAAATCCTTAATCCTTTGTGGTTTTGGCATGCCTATTCGTGGCAGTTGTGAGACCATTGGCTTAGTCTGGTGTAAAGGGAGGAGGAAACGGAGCAGAGGAGGGTGCCGCCGATCCGCACGGCGCTTCACAGCAAAGCTCTGTTCTCATTAGTTTTGGACAAAGACAGTACAGCCAAGTGACTGCATCTGTGAGATCAGTTGCCAAGGTTCGTATTCACACAGGGGCTTTTGCCCTGTAGCAAATCCAAAGTGTCATGTTGGCAACAGGACAACAAAAAAGCATTTCCATCACGTTTGTCATCAACTCAGAGTGATTTTCTTCAGTGCTGAGATGCTACTGTTGTATTCGCACTGTACATGGCAAGAAGCTGCCAACTTTGTGCACTTAGTCACATGGTCTAAAATTTTGGGTGGACCTGTGCGGTGCCAGGAGTTGGACTTGATGATCCTTATGGGTCCCTTCCAACTCAGGATATTTTATGATTCTATGATTCTAAGTTTCCTTGGTTAAAAATGTTGGAACACTTCAAAAGCCACAGTTACTTCCACATGCAGTGCAACAATGGTTGGAAAATACTTTTTTTTTTTGCCCTAAAATGCTTTGAGAAAGTTGTTTTTGATTTATTTTCCCTCCTGGGTCCCGAAGTGCTACTTTGCATGAGCAGTGCTGAGTTGCTAAACACGGAGTTTGGTGAAAAAAAATTCAGCACACAGAACCCTGCCGATGGCTGACACTGGATCATTTTCTAGGAGAGCCCAAGCTCACTGTGTTGCTAATCTGACCTTCCTAACAGCTAAGCTGAAAGGGGCAGAAAAGGTGTCCTTTGAGAGGGGCAGGAAAGCTGAGACACCTCGGCCTCACTCCTGGAGTCAGGATTTCATCAGCATTTGTAGTGTGATGCTGTCACCTTTCTGTCTTAGCCATGAGCTGTTTTGACCAGTTAGTGTCTAGCTAGGTGCTAAACCTTCTGAAAAGCTGGCTAGTTGCACTGGCTGTAGAGCAGCTGATGTCAGAAGCAATTAAAAATACAGCGTTTGGGGATTTATTTCATCTATAACCAAGTTTTTCAATTCTAATGTCTTTTGGCTGTCAGTTGAGTGCTCCCTGTGTATTTTTTCATTTATATCTAGGTTTTGATTCTATAAAGTTTTTAAGGTGTTTGGTAGCAAAATTTAAATAGCTACAAAAAAGAAGTGTAGTAATGGCAGAATGAGGAGTTAAATTTGGCAGACCTAATGATGCTGATTTTCTGCAGATTTCCACCCTTCAACCTGTAAGGTTCTTGGAAGAAGGAGGCAGCACGTGCTCTGTCCAGTTTGCCAGAACTGCTCGTGTATGGATTGATGAGCTGGGTGTTGCTAATGAGGTCAGATATCAGCTGAGCTCTTCCAGCCCTTCCCTCAAGCCATCTTCTCATTTTAGCATCTCTTCCCAACACAGCTGACTGCTTTCACAGAGTTTGAAGGAGCTTGGGTGTCTCTGGGGCTTGTACCTGTGAATTTCAGGAAAACATTCAAAGCTGGGGAAAAAGAGGCAACAAAATACATTGGACATACATACAACTTTTAGTAATAATAATAATTAAAAAGTGAAAAAAAAAAGCAGAGAACACATACTTAACCTGCTATACAGAACTGTGTGGTAAGATGCGGATACAGTCCTGTTAACTAAATATTAGCGAATATGTTAAGATTTTTTTTTTTTTTTTTTTTTCTAGCAAAGCCTATACTGTTACTTGTAGAGGGGAAAGTAGTAGCGTGTACTTAGTTTACCATACATTAACTTCAAAGGTAAAGCACACTCAGTGCGTTATATGCAGCAACATGCAGGTCACAAAGTGTGAGATGCACAAATGATAAGAGTGTAGAGCAGGTCTACATTTCATCACTTCTGGAAAGAGCTTGTGGGCAGCATTTTCTCAAGCCTGAACGTCCTTTCTCACGCACAGAAGAGACCTGCTCCGTCCTGTACGTGCTATCGGCATGCAAGTCTGACGCAGGAGCATCACTGAGGGGATATTAGAATACAGAGGGGTGCTTTACAACCAAATTTCAAAAACAATAACAAAAAACTAAATGAGCACATTAAAGGGAAGGGTGGGGAAGTTCCTACCCCCGCTTTTTGTTGTGCCAAGGAGAGGGGGATAGAAAAGAATGGTTCTCAAATCTGCTCTATGGGCTGTGCTGTGGGTAGGTTAAAAAAAGTACAGTAACTGCACATGGGAGCTCTTCTTCCTTTCTCTCCACACCCATACCTACGTTAAGACCATGGTCTGAGCTTTCAAAGGAATAAATACCTTTGCCTGCCATACAAATGGCACCTGTACCCAAGGGCCCATGTGACAACAGAATTCAGGATGTTTCCAAAGTAAATATGGGTACGTATGTCAGGTGTTTGGACAAAGAGGGGTTCTTTGGGGAGCTGTCTTAAAAAGTAAAGAACAGCTGCTTTATTGTCCTCCTGCAAAGTCTGTACTGAATCAAACAGATTTTTGCTGAAGAAACAGTGGAGTCTGTGACAAAACACCATTTATAAAGACGGAAAAGAGAAGAGCTCAGATTGCATAATCAAAGAGAAAAAAAGAGAAACTTTGTCCTGGAGGCAAATGCACCTACTTCTCATTCACTCTCCTCCCTTTTCCACTACTTTTCCCATGAAATACATGCAAATCCCAACATGCACCAAGTTTTCCTCCAGGCACGATATACTTGTGTGGTTATGCAAGTCTGAAGCGGGTTGAATAGCGAGAGATACGGGGCGTTCCTGGCTGAGCAGCCTTGGAGAAGAGCACCACATTTACCGGTGCTAGAAAATAATTCAGTCTCCCCTGAGAGCGTTTCTAGTGAAGGGATGGCTGTTGTTCTAATTATACAGCGTGTGCGTTTCCTTCCTAACTTCTTAACATTTTCCTCTTAACTTTGTCTTCTTGCAGTATTGACGCTGCTTCTGAGACCACACAACGGAGAGAAATAAATAAATAAAGGGCGTGAGCGTTTTATCAGAACGAAGAGTGGTTTAAGGGGTAATTCAAGCGGGGCAGGAGCCTGCTGTTACCGATGAACGCCCTGAAGAAATCACAAACCCGGGCAGCGCAGGACACCCGGCTCCCGCTGTTCCTCACCCACTCGTGGGCTGGGGCCGGTGGTCCCCAAAACCGAGAAGCGACCCCAAAACCGCCCCCGGCCCTGCGGGACCCTGAGGGGACCGTGAGGGGACCAAATCCCAACCACCCCCCCCGCCATCTCCACCCAAACGTGGAGGCGGCTCCTGCGCAGGCGCGTCCCGGCCCGCCTCAGGGCGGCGGCGGTTGCGGCCGTTGGGCGGGCGTGTGGAGAGCCCCTGGCCGCTTATGGCAGGGGCTGAGGGGGGCCTGGGGCAGCGGGAGCCCCCTGACGGGGCCGTACCTCGGGTCCCTGGGGCAGGGTGCTGCGGGCAGCGGCCCCGGCCGGCTGGAGGAATCGTCGCTCCGAGAATTTTGTGGCAGTGATGCTAATTGCCGCGTTTGGAGTAACTTTATGAAAGTAGTTGATGGTGAATTCTTTAATGCCTGGCGCAAAGGGCGCTCTCCGTGCTTTGCAGCTTGGGGTCAGCGAGGTGGGGAATTGGTGAAATAAACCAGTCTGTCGTAGCAGTTTAGATCACCCTCTTACCTTGAGAGAAAAGTACGGGTCCCAGTGGAAGATGTTCAACTATCTAAGCAGCTTTTTCGCAATTAACTAGGGGGACATGCTTCCAAATCAGTATATTTAGTGGCTGGAAGTATAAAATATCGCAGGTTACACAGTGTCTACCTAACACCACAGAGTTGACACGCTGACTCCTGCGTGTTCTTCCACCGGCACACTCAGGTTTTTTTAACCGGTATTATGTCAGTGCCTGACTTTTCAGCAATCGACTCAGTAGCAGCAGCAGGCGGGCTTTTATACTGATGCTTTAGGCCATTGGACTCCATCCATCTTCCAGATCTGTATGCGGTGATAAGGGGTGATACGAACCTCCTCCCAGCTGCTTGTTGCCATCCTCCTCCCAGAGTCTGACTGAGTATTTGTGTGGAAGATGTTTTACAGTGTGCCTGTGGAGCTGGATCATGATAGCAGATGTTTGGGGTGGTGATCATAGGGCTCCAGCTGTATGGCGGTAATGTCACAACTGGGGGCTTCTGGCAAGGTGCAAATGTTTGCAGAATACGTCCATAGATTATTAAAATAAAGTAATTAAAGGGGGAAAAAAAGAAAGTTTATGTCATTCAGGAGCCTGTCATCCTAACTGCTGTTTATACAAGGGAAATCTACAAAAATGTGATGCGGTAACTAAAACTGCTCTGTACTTCTAAAAATTGTAGGCGATGGCCCCTGGAAGCAAATTGAAGAACTCTGAAATGATACTGCCGTGTGAGTGGGAAGAATGCTTCTTTGTAGGAAAATGCATGGAGGAGTTTTGTGATCACGTCGCAGGACACTTGAAAGAGTACCTACAGCACCCCCTGGAAACAGCAGGTGACTTGTGTCTCACGTCACACAAATTATGTTGCAGCACTGAAGATTATTTTCTAGGTTAGGAAGTAATACCAGCTTCAGTTTACAAGCCCCACAGACCTTCATAGCTTCCCAAGGACCCAGCTGCACGAATCCCTTAGATGAAGATTTACACTTGCTTTTTCCTTAGGTCTGATGTACTTGCATTTTTGTTTCTACTTATAGCTGTTACTAGAGTGGAAAGAGACTGGAAGGTGATCTGGGAACTTTTGCTGAGGATTTTTCTAAGGTTAGGTCCTCAGCAGGTGCAATTGTCTAAAACATATTTTAGAGAATTGCTTTTGAATGGCAGAGTGCTTCCCTTTCAGGTAACTAGCCTGGTGCTTATGAATTCCAGGTTTAAAGTAGCAGTCTTATGAATCTTAATAGAAAAAAACAGAAACTTTTATTGTTCGTATGGTGTTTGCCTTGTTTGGTTGCAGACACCAGTGCTGTTTTATGACTGGTGTGGTATTTTACATCTTTTTAATGGCACTAAGTGTACTTAAAACAAAAAATCTGATTCTGCAGAAAATTATAGGCAGTCCCTGTGGATGTAATAGCAATAATATACTAGACTTGTTAATATAACTATTTGGCTCTCGTGTATCCTGCTCTTTATTCTTAACACTGTAATCAAGTGTAATTACAGGTGTAGACATTTTAATTAAAGGTGAATGAGTTTTAATTAAAGGTGAAAAAAGTAGAATTGAAGCAACATTAACAATGTCTGTGTGACCTAAACCAAAGAGTATCATAGTATATACCTAAGAAAAATAACGAATTTTTTACAAAATTTTCCCATTGAATCTGTGAAGCGCCTTCCTATAAAAAATTGTGTTTGAAGATACAAAGCACTCTAGTAGCGCTACAGTTTTAAGACAGTGGAAAATCTGTTTGCCACTGAGATTTGCAAGTTTTCCCTACCACATTATCAGCAGATAGCAATTACCAGTTTCCCTGATAAGGTTACTTACAGATCATGGGGTTATTGCAAATGTAAGTGCTGTTGGTGTCCTCACTGTTGCAGCAACACTTGCAAGCTTTATGCAGCGTTTCGTAAAATGCTACTTCTTTCTTGTGTTCAGAGCAGTACCGGTGTTGGTGGAGAAATTGTGAATTTGGGGCAAAAGATCCCAGAGAGCTGATAACACACGTCAATTTTCACAGTTACCACACCAAACTGAAATTCGTGGGCTGTCGGTTACGGGCATTACACCGTGACTTGCCGGCGTGTTTGCTGACCAGCCGTAGCTGGCATCAGTTACCACAGACCTTGGAGGAGTTTGTCTGCAATTGGGAGAATTGCAATGTAAGTGATGTATGTTGAGGTGTTACTGATTTTTTTTTTTTTCATTTCCTGAATTTACTTTTGGATTTGACTCACTACTAAGATTTTTTGCTCAAACTTACCTCTGTACAATGCTTTCCCCTATCCTCACAAATTAGATATGGGGCCTATTATGGTAGTGTTCACAAAAATGTAAACAAGATACTTGCCTAGCATCTAGGACTTCAAATTTTCTTTCTCTTTATGGTGACTAAAATGATCTTTTAGGCAAAGATGTAACTTTTCTTGTGTTTTAAGAGCATACATGCAAAACTGTAATGTACGCAGTTGAATGTTAAATTCATGAATTTGGTAGTTTCTAGAGAGGTCCAGAGAGCTTATCATTTATCAAAAGAAAAGTCTCAGAACATCTGATGTTTTCTTGGTCAGTTGGAAATGTTTTTGTTTGTTTGTTTGTTTGTCAGTTTTTAATTTTGACTAGGACAGAAATCAAATGCTTGCAATAGGCTTTTTCTTACAGGTCTCACATTCAGTTGTGGCCAGGATTGGTTTGAACTAAAAATGGGTTGTATCTTGACCACTTTATGGTGTCCTGTATTAAAGAAAATGATTATCCTTTCAGTTCCAACTGTGCTATTTGTGTATCACTTGAACCAACATGATTAGCAGCTGCTATATATATATATTTATGTTAACATAAGTAGTGCTGCCTGTGTACATCTCCTTCTGTTTCTTAGAGGTGTTCACTCTTGATCAGAAGTGGCTTCACACTGATGTGGTATTATAGGGAAGCCCTTTCCCTGTTGCTGTTGGACTCAGAAGCTCAGCTGTTATTCGTGGCCAGTGAGCGTTACCTTTGCATCTGTAGAGGTGATGCTTTGCAGAAGAGCTTTTCATACCGCCCCCTTCTGTGTAACTGTTGGACAAGTTAGTTTTTAGACAGCTCATCTTCACTACTTCTGTCTCTGAGATGAAATAAATTGCTGCTGTGTATCTATCCAACCTACATTACTTTTTGTCACGTTATATGAGTTTTTGATTTCAGTCGACTTAAATGATATAATTGTAACCAAAGTGATGCTGGAGAACAAGGTACACCTGAAATGAGTTGTGCCACGGAAAAAAAAAAAAAAACTGTAAAACTAAACAGTTTTGTAAACCTTTTATGGGTAAATCTGATGTAGGCTTAGTAACATCAAACTCCAAATCAAAACAAAAACTCTAATGTTTTTGAAAGGCCTTTCATCCTTTTACGTTATGTCTCCCTGGACCTTCCAATGATGCATGGGTTATCAGCCTTAAATCCTTATCTATGACTTTTTCATATCAAAGTTGTGATAAAATTAAACTTATGATATAAATTATGCTTTTTGATGTTATCAACAAACGCTAATGAGGATGAAAATATGTCCATGCAAGAGAATGTCAGACCGGTGATGCTTTATATACATACTTTATCCCTCACGTACACCACGCTGTTGAATTAGAGTAAGTGTAATGTTGGAGTGAAAATGTTTTTGTTTCCTGGTGGTAGTTATAGCCCATGCTTTGTTTTGCTAACCTTCGCTTTACAAAGTATAAGGTTATTTCTAGTTTCCTCTTAACGTTTCGATTTACAGATTGTTTATGCCAGAGCATATATAAAGGGTGAGTGTCTGGTCAGCCGTATGTTATTGTTGGACAGAATGCCCAGAATTATCCATTTGGCTCTTTTGGCTTTGAATTTAGAATATGTACACCCAAAAAATGCTTCGACATCTCTCTTTTTTTTTCTTTATATAAGGAATGACATAAAGTCAGCAAGCAAAGTTTATAGGGAGAGGTAATTCTGTTGTTGATTCAATCTGTGAGAAATTCTCTGTCTGTAAGTAAGCATTTATTCACTATTGGATTAAGCATGGAAATATCCTCAGTCTCTTCTTTTTAAAGCTATGTGCCTAAGCATATAATACAGAGCATTATTTTTGATAACTTTGGGATGGTTTGCATGGTTTGATTACAAACTACTGTTACAAACTAATCTTATTTCCCTTTTCCCTCATAGCTTGTAGGAATCATATTTCTTACAGTAGTTAGTTTAAGGTATCAATACTTTTAAATACGTACCAATCAGCCTTTACTTGCACAATGCAACAGTTGGTCTATTTATTTTAAAAAAATGAAATTA
This sequence comes from Heteronetta atricapilla, assembly GCA_011075105.1. Taxonomy (NCBI): domain Eukaryota; kingdom Metazoa; phylum Chordata; class Aves; order Anseriformes; family Anatidae; genus Heteronetta; species Heteronetta atricapilla. The sequence goes on along the minus strand of CM021731.1, from coordinate 114,282,613 downwards.
AGAAAAACTTCTAAGCCCTCTAAAGTGATTTTACTGCATCTGTCAGTAAACACAGTCTCTGAAAAGCACACTTAAAAAAGAAAAATCTTCATGTTCATTGATTTCATGTTCTGTTTTTTGTTTCTGTAAGTGGGCATTTGTGGCTGATGGACTCCTTTAATCCACAGCATTCTACTAAATCTTTTTATACATGTTTTTTCAAGTTCAAACTATGTTGTGAATTTTATTAATTAAAAGAATGTTTCCCAACTTAGTAGGCAGGCTAGACTAGACCCAGGAGGTGGGGTAGGGCGCACTGCGAAGGAGAACTGTGAGGGCAGGGAAAGCTGCTTACATTTCCCACCCTCCTGCAAATATGTTCCCACAGTTATGAATATAATTCTCTTTGAAAATCGGCTATGCAGCTTCCCCCGACTCTTGCGGTGCCTCCTACCATGTCAGATTCTGTTTCCCCAAAGGTAAAGCTCCTAACTCTGGCAACAGCCCCCAAAACTTCTCTCCTCCTCTACGTACATATAAAGAAACGCTCAAGAAAGTTCTGGGGAAAGACTTAAAGAGATGGTGCCAATAAATAAAAGCGGGTTTAACCCCTCTATGGTCACTCCGATGAGGAAGTGAAGAGGCTTTCCGTCGCTGTCGAGGTTAATCCCTTTAGTTGATTCACCTTAATATGCCTGCATGTTTTCATATACACAGGACCTTGGATTTCTCAGATCATGTTTCAAGGCCTTCAGAGGAAATAAGGGCTTGTCCTCCCCAAGGAGCTATTGTGAAATACATTGGAGTACGAATTAAAAATGCAGCAGTTCGCCTGCATTAACTCCTCATGTGAATGCTCTGTTCTGCGCAAATAATGCCTTTTAGCAGCTTAGCTTAATCCACTCTCCTAGGATTAGGATCATTAAAAACATAATACTAAGTGAATAGTTTTTTCATTTACATATTTTTTCTTAAAAAGATAAATCTCTTTCAATCTGAATCAACTGTACATTACCTGCTATGGCAACACCAGTGTAAGGAGGCATTGTTTTCTTCCCCATTTCCTCTCCCTAGTTTTTAAAGCCAGATCAATTCAGATCAATCAGATTCTGTTTAATGCCAGATCTGTTTAACGCCTTGTCTCAATTCAATGTGTAGCCTTACAAAATTGGGCTAGTGCAGTGGGGAGGTTAAGGGGTTACAATATTGGGAAATGAGAGAGGGATACTTTAAATTGCCACTGAGGACAGTCTGCAGCTGGATGACACCCCGTGTGACTTTAAGGAGGTGCAGCATGCAGTGGACTTTCACTGCAGGTGTGGATTTTTGTGGACTGAGGAAGAGGCTAATTAAAGTTTAGTTGCCCCTTGTCGCACACACCGACTGCTGGAGCGCTCTGTCTGTAACACCTGATTCAGTCTAATCATCGTGCAGCTTTCTTATTTCCTTCATAGCCTTCTCGTGAGCAGGTAGAAGTGAAGAATGGGTAGCATTCTCTCAATTAAGCTAGCCAGGCTTCAACTACGTGATGGTAGGTCCAAATTCAGGGCCTGGGTTTTGTGGTGGATACTGCCGAATGTTCCACATTTTTGTAATGATGTAATTTTCTTTCTTCTGGGGTGAGTTAATTAAATGTTACTGCAATATTTACCGATGTCTGTTTGGTTTCTAAAAGCACTTAATTCTGTGGTCCTGTCAATTGATTTCCTGCCAAAACTGTCTTAACTTCTCCATGCTTCTTTTTTGTTTTTAGGTAACTTTCAATAATCCAGAGTGGTTCTATCAACATGTTGCTCATCATGCTTATGCTACTGAGGAAGAAACAGTTACAGATCAGAAGAAAGCTGTTTATTGTCACTGGAAAGGTAGTTCATATAAAAAAATTAAATTGCAAAAAATATTTTCTCTGCAGCATTTTGTATAAAATTAACCGAGTAGTACATATTGCGTAGGACATTATAAGACTTTCAGATTTTTATTTTTTTTTAAAATCTAAAATAGTTGCAGAACACTTTTATTTTATAGCATCCATGATTTAAGTAGAATAGTTAATGTCATCCATAGGACCAAATGCATTCAACTCCCAATTAGCGTAAGCGGAGAAATGTCACTTCTGACCAGGGTTGGGTTTCTTCATAATTCAGTCTGTGAATGTCAGTTTGTATACCATTCAAACAGACTTTTCAATTATATTCTACCACTCAGGACCAGGAATGTTTCCCTCACGATAACCTTTTCATGGTGAGCTTACTCTCTGCTTACCCTCACCTGTCTCTTCAAATCAAGGGAAGCACACCTATTGTCATTATAGTTTTTTTCAACTAGCTCTGTGGTGAGAAAGAGCATTTCTAATGCACTGTCTGTGTTGCTAGTTACCTCTCGTGTTGAAATTATCGTCATGGCTTCAAAGCAGATGTTCTGCCCTTGGCTCTGTTGAAGAAGCCACATTCCATTGACACTCTTTCATAGCAGATGCCTTTATTGTTTGAGTAAGGGCTGAAGTATGGACTGCCAAATGTACGTGCCATTTGGCTTCAGACCTACAAAGTGTAAGAGAAGAGCCTCTCTAGAAAAGACTTTCTGCTGGAGAATAATAAGACAATTTGTTGGACTCTGGTCCTAGAGCAGATTCATTCTGTGATTGCCTTAAACCTGACAATTTAGCTATGTCTTGTAGTGTGCATCAACAAAGTCCTGGTTTGATTGGAATCCTCTTTGTGAATCCCTCAGATATAAGTCTTTTCAATTTATTAAAGTTACTTTTTGGGTTAGGTATTCATTGTGGTGATGGCCAAATCCGGTCCGTGGATGCAAGACAACATCATCCCTTTCCATCCTGAGATCAAATGACAGATGCACATTTTTTTGGCTGGGGAACTCAGTCCAGTTGCCTGATAGTGTAACATCTGTGGTCCTTAGAGGAAAATGAAATCACGTATCCGTGTGATCATAGCTTTCTAAAACATAGCATATTAGGACAGCTGACAGGACTCTTCTGACTGTATAGATTAAATAACATAACAGAATGGGTAAAGAGAAGTGTGAAAGAAAAGGAGTATGACATCTTCAAATATGTTGAAGAAATGCCCTGCTGCTAGGAACAGTGAAATCTGTTCTCCATATTTGTGCTAGAAAGGATGCAAAGTAATGAGCTTCAGTTGTAAGAAGAGAGGTGGAAGTAGGAAGTTAGGAAAGTCATTTTAAAGGAGTGTATTAAAGTGCTGTAGCAGTTGCCTCTTGAACTCATGGAAGTTCTCTGTCACTGAGGAACTGAGAAGTCCTTTTGAGACCAAGATCCTGCCTCAGAAAAAAAAATGTATCTATCCTGATTGTTGTGGGATCTATATTAGTCTGTGATCTGGACATTCAGGGTGGTGATGAACATTTGAAAGCATCATGCAGAATCTTAATGTCCAGGAAGTGAAAGACATCTTTTCCTTCCAACCCCCAGACTTACAAACACGTACAGGCAAGTGAGGTCTCATCTCCACGAGGAAGCAGTTGGCGTGAAACCGGGACAACAGACAGCACCAGTCTTTTCCAGGGACCCTCAGTATATTGGTTGGTGCTCTGAGTTAGTTTGAATTTGTGGAGGTACAGCAAGAATGGGCTGATCTGCAAGGAAAGGCAAACTGGGAGTTAAGGGTGACGGTAAGGCAGGCAGGGACCTCACCGGAAGGGTGCAGTCTCACAGCATCTGAATAAGGCTGAATCTGGTGGTGCCAGCAAGGGTCAGCCACAGCCACCAGCCAAGTCCTCAGTGACAAGACAGGCCCGGGGCCAAGCCAGGAAGCTCATTCAGCAAGTCAGAGGCAGAGGCAGTGAGGTGCAAGACCCCACAGAGCATCCCTACAATGCAGGTAAATGCAGGTCCCAAGCCAGAACGCTCAGGGTGTGTGAGTGGAGGGCCCAGGTGAGGCTTCTGCTGCTCTCTCACTCAACTTAGCTGTTTTTGCAGAATTGTCATCGAGGGTTATGCAGCATCACCATATAAGAGCAGACCTCAAACACAAGCAATTGAACTTCTAGATGTGTGAGGTAGAAGAGGCCACGGGAGGATCTCAGAGAGTGATGGCTACAGGCTGGTAGGCAGTCAGAGGCTGTTGACCTTGACAGAGTTCACAAATTAAGGATGTAAAAGGGTGATTTAGTCAGATGTCCCATGTATCACATTTTTAACCTGGAGTCAAACTGAGACAGACATCTTCGGGTTGCACTAGAAGAACAATCACTCCTCCAGCTCCTGATATAGACATGGGACCTTGCCTTTTTTCTGTGCCCCGTCCTGACCAGAAGTATCCTGTACTCAGTAACGATGGAGGCACTGATGATCCTGTTTCCTCATTGTAGGCAAGGTGAGGTTTTAGGTTTCCTTTGTCTTTTAATGAAGCGTCTAGGGCTTTGCCCTTTGCTAAGTATGTTAATCTGAAGCTCAGAGGTCCTTTCCAGGAAGTTGTCTCTATTCTACTGCCTGGTGTGGATGTGGATTGTTATCGTGACTATGGCATTGTGGCTCTATTAGAGAGAAAGTCCCCATGAGTAGTAAAAATGGAACTTGGAACTCATGATGCACCTACTTGATTAAATGAACTAGGTGAATCATTTCTGTTCAATTATTTTTACGTATTAATTTCTTAGACCTAAACGTATCCAACCTGTCATTGAGTTTGATTCACTTAATGACCATTTTCATGCATCATCCACAAAGAATCTTTTACCTTTTCCTACCTCTTATTCTTGAATTTGAATTTAGTCTTCTTGACTCTTAAGAGTCTCTGATTGGGTCCAGGCTGTTTACTTCACCTTTCTAAAAACACAGTTTTCTGCATAGCTGTTATCTTTGGTAGGTAGATGAGATTCTTGGGGCAGCTTCTTCTTATGTGATACGGCAGGGTATTCCTTCACAACCGTCTGAAGTTTTCTGCTGAGAGCTCTTCTTGAGCTGCATTTACACCAACACGTTAACCTACTAGACCCTTATATGCCACATGTCAATAACCAGAACTTTCTAGTTGTGTTGTTCTTGCTCTATGCCTACAGTACCAGACTGTTCCTGAGCTCAAGAGGTCTGACACAACTATTTATATGCAAAGATTGTTTGGTGGATAGCTGATTGCTTGTGGTTAACCACTACGTGAATGTGTATGTAAAGATGGAAAACGTGAAGATTAAAAAAAAAAAAAAAAAAAAAAAAAGAGGTTAGTAAGCGGGGTTCTTTGACATGTATTCTCTACCCCATCATATTCTCCTGTTTCTCAAGGGAACAAGAGAACATGAAGTTTGCTGGGGTTCTGTGATAGCAACAGAGATAGTAATGAATTTTATCTCTATTCTACTTCATGAGCATACAGGTAGAGTCAAAAACTTTGATGCCTGATGGCGTAAAGTATAGGAACATGCCCTCTGCAAATTCAAAACTAGAATTTTCTGAAGAAGGACATGTGGACAACATGTCTCAAAGAATTCTGATTACTGACAAATGATCTGATTTTGTCATGGATATTTGTGGGGTTAAATGTCACTTGAGGTTTGCAACAGTCTTTTTGGTGGTTGTTGTTTCTCCCAGAAGAGGCTTTACTTTGGGTTTCTAAGAATACAACGGTAAGACATATGTTTGTAATGGACTGACTTTGCTGTTTCTATGCAAGAAAGACTGTAGCACTCACGTACAGCTGTTTTTGTTTGTTTGTTTGTTTGTCTATTTGTGTTAGACTGCTTAGGAGTATTTAAAGGCAAGCACAAGCTATGGGATCATTTAAGAACCCACACACAAGAAAGAGTTGTAGCATGTCCTACTTGTGGAGGAATGTTCTCCAATAATACTAAGTTTTTTGATCATGTAAAGAGACAAGTTTCAGAAGATAGTAAGTCAATATGCTTTTATTTTGTGTATATTTAAAAGAGATTTTCATTTAAGGTGTTTTTATAATAAATGTACACACGTAGTCTCAAATAATTTTGTTCTTCTTACAAGACAATCTTATGAAAACATGAGTATGTTGGTGATGGAAAGTAAAAGCATTCTAGGTTATTGACAGAAGAATTTACTCCAATTTCAAACTGTTAGTGTTTTGAACATTGTTATCTGACTGAGGATGAAATTAAGTTACTGATAAACAATCCTTTTCATTAAGCCTAAACTCAACTTTCTTCTGAAGAGTATTGCTAATGAAAAAGAATACTGAAACTGTCTCAGTGTTGTATTAGCTTATTCACAAAACTGGCAGCTATTGGTTATTAATTAATATATCTTTCATAAGTGATTGTATCACCGCTAAATAATTTCTATTTAAATTCAGGACAAATATTTGTTTGCCAGAACTGTCACAAGCATTTTGCCAATGAAAGGCTGCTACGCGATCACATGAGGGGACATGGTGAGTCAGAGCTTTTTAAAATTAAAACATGCTTTTCTCAAGGTCACCTTATACAGAAGAGCTTTTGATAAGCTACAGAGTTACTAAGGTATTGTTGTATCAGCTAAGAAAATTAATAGATAAAACTAGGACAACTGGGTTACAAATTCTGGAAAGCAAGAATGTCATTGCCTGTCCCTCTGAAGCAAGGGAACTTCCTTCATTCCTTCTGATGAAAAAGTTTAAGGGGCTTTTTAGTGTGGTCTTTTCTATTTTGCAGTGGTTTCCTGTGCAGATGCTTATTCTTCACTTGCATCCCTGTTTACTTGCTTTCATGACTGGGCGAATGGTTAAAGCCAAAGTAGTGTTTTAGCTTGAGCTGCAACTCTGCTCACTTCGCAGTACATAATCAGCTTCACTCAAATGGCATAGTCCTTCATTGACCTAACCACAATCTCCCTCAGGTCCCTAAATTATTCCCACAAGTTATACTACAACAGCTATGACTTGCTGGGAAAGAATCCTACAGCATCCAAGTACAAGGAAACATGTGATGTTGTTCTTGGACATACAGGAAATACAGAAGCCGAGAAGCGGGTGGGTCTTTGCTTTGGGAACAGGAATATTTGAACCATGTAGCCAGACCTGGGTACCAGTTATTTAGGTTGTATAAACATATGAGTAGCTATGTGCAGACTTGCTCAGTCATGGTAGATTCTACGTTCTAGTTGCATTCGTAAAGAAAGCATGATTTTTCTCTGTCTGCAAGTCAACACATTGATGCTTAACACTACGCATTTGATTTGGTGCTTACTGTGAGCTACCAAGATTAACCATGTTCATATTTAGATATATTTATACTTGGCGTGCATCTACCTAAAATATCTTAATTCTAATATTTTATGTCAGAAAGCAGACAAAGATTTTTGTTTACTGGACTAGTTTTATTCCTTTGTGTCAAGGTGATTTTGGACAGAAAATGGAAATAGATACAAATTTATTTTTATTAGCTAATGAAGCAGTTTAAATATGCTGAGGTTGCTTTTTTGTTTAATTAAAGCATAATGCACATTAAAATAGATTTTATATTTAAAATAAGATGTGGTTAACAGGGCTGTTTGTTTCTGGTCCCTCTGGCTGCATTAGATGTGAACTGTACAAGGGGCCTTGCTGGCCTTGTCCCCTGATAATTCATCCTGTGCCCTGCTTGCACAGCCAGGGAAAATCACAGGGTGGCTGGACCTAGGAACAAGGATGATGCGATCTTGTGTCATGTCCCAGTAAACCACTGTGAACCGGCTGCAATGTGAACTTGGCTGAAGAAGCTGTGAAGTAATCCTGGGTCCAATTGTTTAGGCACAACATAAATCCCTTCAGACGTTAGAGCCAGTTAGTTTCTCGGTTCATGATTCAGCTTTCTTTAAAAATTCTGGCAGCATACATGTCTGCTAGTGCAGACTGCCAGTGCAGACATGACATTTTAAGATTCTTACTCCAGTATATTTCATAATAGCTTTTTGGTATAGATAAATAGTGAAAATTATGCCCATCTATAAGAAATTAGCCAGAGATAAGTTGTGATGTGAATGCAAAGTCTGTGGGTATTTTGAAATTGCTCCCCACGTGGATACATCTGCGTGTCAGAAGATGAAGTAAACTCTTGGATACTACCATTTCAAGAGACTTCACTGGTGCAGTTCTACAGATTGTTACTCCAAACTAATTTTGCACATTAAGCTGTTTACTTTAGGGAGGAAAAAAAAAAAAAAAAAAAAAAAAGATCCCACTTCAAGACAAATGATGAGGAAAAGTGTCTATGCAAGGATTCCAGGACAGTTAGAACACATAATATTTACTTCCTTTTTTTGAGAAAACATGAACACTTCAACTGCGTGATTTTCACTGGCCACCTGCAGAGCACCAGTCTGATTATAAAGTAAGGCATTATTTCAGGGTCCTAAATATAACAGGTTTTGTTGAAACCCCATACTTCTTTGTTAAGACTCTTCCTACCGCATTTGTCAGGTTGCTGATTCACACGCAGCAAAGCAAGCATTTGTTCAGCTTAAGATGCTGCAGTCCTGCCTGCCAACGTGCCAGAGGTTCCCCCTGTTCCAGAGTCAGCAGAGCAAACCTGTGCCTCAGCCACTGCAGTTCAAAGTCTGGCAGCTTAGCAAGCACCTACCATTATTATGCCTTAAGCAAATATATCCGAATGTGAAACGGGGAGGCGGAGGGCAGACACATATTCCTTCTGCCACCTTTTTAAAGAGTGGTAATACCTTAAACATTAAAGGTAGATTTGCCAGTGCTTGTCTGTCAGAAGGCCTCCAGACAACGTGCACCTTTTAGGAATCCTCCCAAAGTGCTACAGGCAAGAAGATAATCATCCTTTTGTTAGAGCCTGGAGAGCGAAACATGATCCTCTACATCTTTTTCCCTTGCCTTTTTTTGAAAGTAACTTGAAACGTTGTAATATTAAATATACATGTAACAGATTACTATTATTTGACTACTCTTTCTATTCTACCAGTGTTCCATTTTTATCTCCTTTTTTTTTTTTTTTCTCAGTGTATTTTGTTCCTGCATTATTATAATCTGTTGATTTTAATGTGAGCTTGTAATACATTTTCTTGTCATGTGTCACAGTGGACTGAACGTCCTGCTGAAGTCATGATACAGAGCTGAAAGTATCTTTCTTTCTACAGTTAACCGTGTTACATGCCCACTTTGTGATGCAGTATGCACAAGTGTCTCCTCACTGAAAGCACACACCAGATACCGACACTGTGATGAACGTCCTTTCCATTGTCACCTCTGTGACAGCAGGTAAGAAAATTGAAGCCTTGTAGCTCTGTGAGCAGAACTGAACTGAGTTTTTACATAGGACTTAACGGAGATAAGAAAACTTTTCAACCAGTCAGCTGGTCAGTGAGGAAATAGAAAAGAAATAGGTTTATCTGCTGTTCATCTGCCTTCATTTGTTAAAATGTCATCGTTCATGTACTTCTGGTAAAGTAGGGTTGATGTTTTAAAGGGAATTTTCTTGGCCAGACTGTGTGGACTATAAAATGGTCATCATGGTAAGTGGAGATGTGTGGCAGCAGCCCCTTAAACCGTGGGTTTTGCCATTCCAAATGATTGCTGGCTGTTTCCTGGGAGAGTCATAATCTTCCAAGTGATTTTTCTGCCACAGGTTCACTATACCTTTTGCTGTCTTTCAAGGTTTCAAGTATTGTATGCATAGGAATTTAAAAGGAAGAAAAAAAAAGAAAGAAAGCAGCCTGTTGGGCTTCTGATATGTTTGCAACTTTAGCCAAGATGCTCTTGTCTTGTTCTCTGATTTTTCCGCGGCAGTTTCTTTTCTGCTTTCATCACATGATGCCAAACAGCAATGAAATAATAATATTTAAAAAAAAAAAAAAAAAAAGACTAAAAATATACTATTGTGATTTGATAGACCAAATTGTGTATACAAGCACTGGATTGGCAAATTATGTGTAACTTTTGCCAGGGAAGATGGGAGGTCTAGCCTCTTTATGCTGAAAGTGGGATAAGGTAAACAAGTATTTAAGTGCTCTTGTGTTCACACTGTGGGTGGACACAAGGAAACAACCTGAACTTCTAGACCAGAAATCATGAAATGGCTGACCCGTAATGGACAAGAATTTTCTCAGTGTGAACAGAAAGAGAGGCTGATGCCTTGCAACATAGTTGTGGAAAAATCACCTAGATTTGGGCATGCCATGGATGTGTGGGAAGAAAGAAGGAATGGAAAATGAAATACAGAGCACATCAAAGAGATGTCTGCATTATCCCCTTTTCACAGGTGGAAAAACTGAGGTAGAGAAGAGAAATGATTTACACATATTCCGCTTTCACTTGTCATTGTCAGAGCCAAAAATTACTACCTCCCAGTCCTAAACATTAACCACAAGACTACTCCTCTGTACTATTATATCTGTTATTTGTTTTACCTTGTTTTCAGTTTTAAGAACGCGTATGATCTGCATAAACATGTTGAAACACACAATGATTCAGATGCCTACAGCTGTGATGTTGAAGGATGTGGTTTTACTTCACGGACTTTACAAACTTTGAAACAGCATCACAAGAGAGCACATGTGGTGAGTATATTAAATAGCAGAATAGAATATATTGCTGTAAGTGATCCTGAAGTTTCAAAACTATATGTGTTTAGTTTCATATGAATGAAGGAAATATTTCATTTCTCCATCACATCAAGTATCTATTTGCACATATTTCTAGGACTCTTGCAAGTATTATGCAAATACCTGATTCATCCTTATTTATAGATTTCGATTGCTTACTTTAAGTGCAGTTGCATACTCAGTCTTGAAGTCCAGCCAACCCCCCACTTACGTTTTTTTTTTTTCTTTAAAATAACATGACAATCCTAATATGAAATTCAAAATTGTTCAGGGATTAAAATCCAATGTCACCTTTCCCCTCATGTTGATACTCTACCCTTAGAGCTAACATGTAACCTGGAAATTGAGAAACTACAAAGCATGTAACGCTTACATCACTTCTGATCATGTGAGTCTTTCATCACAACATTAAAATACAGTTTTGGCTCCAATACTTCATGCACATTTCTTGCCTGTTTCATCAATTTTCTGAGTTACAACTACTGTTATATTGTAAACTGTAAAGGTTTTAGTGGAAGCTGTATTGTCACACTGCTACTGAAGATATGTGCAGTACTGAAGGCAGTAAAGACAACTTACACATTCAATGAGGTTCCTTAAGCAGACAAGTTTGCCTAAAACCCACACATTTTAAACTTTTTAGGGAGTTAACTTCAAAAAGGTTTTTAGCTAGGTAGTGTAGCTTCCCCCTTTTCAACAAAGGATTAATTGTCCTCACGTAGATTTGCAAGCCTTAAATTACTCTAACAGTATTTCTTTCCAAGAGTAATGGTATTCTGAAATACAAATGCCACATCTGTCAGAAATGTTTCTGCTGGAGTTATACATTGACCCTGCATCTTCGAAAAGCACACAAACTCAGCAGTCATTCTCGTTTCAGGTATGTTACCGGTTGATTCTTGTTCAGATTATAAAGTAACCTTTTTAAGGTTTTGTATAAGAGATCCAGATATTTAATTAAATGCTGTATTATGTTTGGTCCAGCTTTAACTATTCTGTGAAATATTGTGGAACAATTTATATCTTAGATTTCACTATCATGATGGAAAACCTAGGGTAAAGATGGTCAAAGTATTTTGTTTTTATAGCCTTTGCCACTAAGAAGTTCTTGTAACCTAGACTGTTGAAAGAATTATTTTTTTTGACCGTGTAGGTTGTATCCACCAAGGAAGTAATCTGTGCATAAACATATCAACAGCTTCTGTAGTACAAACAAGTCACATTTTCCATTTTGGGACAAGAAAATTCAGCAAATAAAATATAATTGTGAATAGGTGTTTCTTATTTTATATTAAGTGATGTGTATTTAATGAAAAATATTTACTGGAACCCTATTGCATTTGTCTCTTCATACAGTGTTTTTTGTTTGAGTACAACATACTAAATAGCAATCTGACTCATCTTCTAATTGTAGACATTTTCAATTTTGGCAATCATATTAGCTGGTATTTTCTGCTGTAAATACTGTGTTTGTAACTTGCATTTTCAATTCTATTCCCATAGGTATAAAGAAGATGATGAGGGCCACATGAGTTTGAATTTAGCAGTATATAATGCTGTCACAGGCTTAGGTCAGACTCTTAATAACAAGATTATAATAAATAAGTCACCAGTAAGTCAAAATAGTTTTGGAAGAGAAGGAGGGAACTCTGGTGAAAGAGACACTTCAACAGCAGAAGTACTTTTCATGCAACTTCAGCCATGGTCACAAGCTCCTGGAGAAAATGTTCTGATAGAAGCAGAGACTTCTGTACCGGAGCCTGTGTATTCGGAACTTCAGACTGCAGTACAGACATTTGAAAGCTGTTCTACTTCCTCTGGAGTTGATGAAGCAACACCAGTGAATGCGAAGGAAAAAATAATAGAAATTGACCTGGGCTTGGGAATTCAGATGGCTTTTTAGAAGAACAACGTTTTTGTGGATTTATCTGTGAAAAGCATACTCTTCAGAAGAGGTGTATTTTTTTTAAGCAAAACATATTAAGAAGCCTGCACTTTTACCCTTGTCAAAATCTTGTATATAATACTGTCTTTTCTCTGCTTTCATGTTAAATTATTCTAATGTGCTTAGAGTATATATATGCAAGACACACACACTATTATGCACATATAATATGTTCATTAATAACCCTTTGGAGAAGAAAGTTTTAAGTTTCACATATTCATATAGCAGATATGTGTGTGTATATTTATTTATTTATAAAACAAATATAGCCCTTGGGGGAAAGCATTGACACAATACATGAGGCAAAGTTTGAAATGCTAGGGAATACATCCCATCATTTATTACTCCACTATGCTATTTATTAGAAATCAGATAACAATTTATGAGATATATATTTATATATGTATATGTTACATTTTTTTTGCTGGTTTCTTAGCCTTATTTACTAACTTTAAAATTATTTCAAGAGTTATTGTAGAGAAAATTTTGCAATGGACTTTTCAGCTACAATGCACTGTTAAATAAATGCATTAAAATTTAAAAATGGTTATGTATAAATAAAATAGTTAAAGATGTTCATAGAACTGAATTTAGGATTTCTGTAGAATTTGCTGTAACTGAAATTTTATAGTTATTGTTGGGTGCTGCAGGTACAATGACGAGAAAGCACATGAATGATACTGGCAGCATAGCTAAAACTGCCTACCTGTGTTTCCATAAGTGTTTCCACATAGCTATGGTTATCCTGACCTGCCAGGAAAAGTGCTTGCTAAAGACATTTATTAATTTGGTTCTTGTGTAAAGGGCACAGACAAAAAGACAGGTACCTTTCATAACAGTTAAAATGAAATCCGATGTTGAAAACGTCTTTTTAAAACAAGAACTGAATGAGCTCTGTACAGATGAGAAGGTGGTGTTCAGTCAGCTGGAGACTGATTTGCAATGTATTAGCACTGTCCATGGTGGATCCAGAGTAATCTCTGGGAATGCCCTCCTGTGCTGTCTGCAAAGCAGGAACTTTCAAGGTGGTGGTGGATGTCCACAACAAGGTGGACAGTACAATCACTGTTGCTTACCAAATGCTCCTTGCCTTACCTAGGCAAACTGATGCTAAGGCCCCAGGACAAACAATCCAACCTGCACATGGGTGAGGCCCCAGCCAACAAGAACGGAGTATCAGACAGAATGGGAACAGTTTGGCCAAAGATAAGCTGTCTGAAATTGAAATGAGAATGAGCTTGCCATGCAATTTCAAGGCAGCCAAGGATTCTGAGGCACTTGTATTTGGAAGGATTTACGCTGTGAATCTCCTGTAGAAAACTGCAGTTTTCTAGAGAGAAAAGAAAAAGAAATACAAGGCCCCTGTCATAAACGCAGATCAAAAATGTCAGCAGTGGAAATCTCCCACAGCCATCCACCTCGTTACTGCCTTGAAAGTTTCTGCTTTGCAGGCAGCTGAGGTCTTTGTGCTCGTGTTTTAGTGTTATTAAATATGCCTGGCTGTAAATTGTGGCAATTCAGCTGATGTTTCAAGAGCAGTTGATCCATCATGTGCAGAGGGGGCAGGCCAGACAGATGTGGGTGGTAGCCTGATTTTAATCTGCCTTTGTGCATGAATCAGAGACCCGACATTTTTAATACTTTACAATACAGGTAAAACTGACTCACGTTTCTCTGGGCAATGAATAGGCACCACTATAGCCTCTGGGACTTCCCCTGCTAAATATCAAAGGCCTGCAACAGACAACAGAGGTGTTAATGCTTCCCAAAGAAAGAGTCCTTTATAATGGAAAGTATTAGTCAACCAAAATACAGCGGAGCCTTTTCCAGATCTTTTATAATAGTTCACCAGAAGCCTCTAATCCATTATCCAACAATTTTCTCCTTTGGGCTGATGCCCATGCCTGCCTGATTTGGAGTTTGCTGCCTTCAGTGCCAGCCACGTTGCAGATACCAGGGTGAATTAACATAAGACCCATTCAGGACCAGGGCTTCACATGTCAGATTTACACATGGTGTTATAGATTTGGTTTTGAGCTTGAGAGGCAAGGACGTGGCCTACAAGTTCTACGTTGCTGCAGCTTTATGTGAGCCTATCAAATGCATTTTTGAAGACAAAACTGTGGGGGCAGATGCAATGGGATGATCATTTGTTAATGGAAACCTATTTTGAAAGTTGTATTTTAAAATATTTTTCTATAGTTATGCTGCTTAATGACACGTTAGAGCCTTATGCTATTGTGGCTTGGGTACCTGCTCCACTTAATTATTATTCACAGTGTTTGCATTCACACAAGGGCCTTACAAAGCTAAAAAGTCAAATCAATTTTCTTGTCAGTCATTTAGAATTTGCATTCATACTCTAGTTTGGATACAGAGCCTTTGTTACCACTGTTGTATTTACTAGACAATAGTAGTCCATGACAATGGATTTCAAAGTTACTTTTTCAGAGGGTTTTTTTTTCAGATTGATGTTAAGATTTTTGTGTTACACTAGCACTCCTAGATGCTGGTTTACATGTAGGAAGCAAAATAAAATATCCATCTGAATGAAAGAACTTTGAAAAGAGGTGGCTCGTTTGTTTGTTTGTTTTTGAGTTCGATACCAAATTATAAAGTTTTTGTGCCAGCTGTGCTTGCTATAGCAAATTTCTGTAAATCCACTTGGTTTTGAAAAGTGGTTTTCAGTTTCTGCTTAATTCCCACCGTGACTCTGAAGTTCCCTCTCACCTGCCAGCGCTGCTGCTTCTGGACGGGTCCCGAGCGGTGTTGCACGGCAGTGCCCGTAGAGGGTGCCTGCAGACTGGGAGCTCTGAATCGCGCCGCGAGCTGGTGGCACCTGGTTGCGTGCGACGTGGGGCATGAGTTCAGCAAGTATCTTCGTATAACCCGCGCGTTATTCAGCGCTTCCCGGTAGACAGAAGCCCTGCGAAGAAGCAAGGAATCGTGCGCTGGCATTTGTAGGACCAGCTCGAAAAACAACCTGCTGCCGTGCACATCAGGTATGAGGTGGACGTGAGTCATGAGGGACTTGTTCTCCTGGAGCCAGATCATCAGATAAAGCCAACTGGCGAAGGTCCGACGGAGTCTGTGGAACAAGCGTAATGCGTAACTGCGGGTCTGGCACGGGAACGCTGTGCATTTCAGTGGGACCGGGCCGGCCCTCGCCTCTGTGGAGGGAGAAGGAGACAGCTTGCCAGACTGGCAAAGAAACCCTTTGATGATGACCTAGGAGATGGTGCCCTGCAGCGCAGCTAACAGCAGGAAAAAATGTACCTAAAAATGACGGTGTCTGCCAAGAAGCAGAGCAAGACCGAGCTTGAGGAAATCATGCAGAACGCCTTTTTTTGTCCTCAGAGGTCTGAGAAAGAAAATTTAAAACTAGGCATTCTTCTCCCTAATGCCACAGAAACAGCTCTATTATTCATTGCTTACGCTAATGTGATTAATCTGATTAATCTTTCTTTTTTTTTTTTTTTTTAAATTGTATTTTTTTTCGTTTGGTACAAGCTCTCTACCATCACAAACAGACTTGATAAGGAGATATATTTGCAATTGAGGCTGCTTAATCCTTCTCACTTAAATTCCTGAATGCAGGGCTTTTTCTTATCCTTGCAAAGCAAAGATGTTAACAAAAATAGTTCAACAGTTTCTAAGGAAGCAGTTATGAAAAAATACAGTAATTTTCCTTGAAAAAAAAAATAATCTCCAAGCTGGATCATTAAGTAGTTCTATTATTTTGCACATGCTTTAAAGTGTAGCATTTGGAAGAGGAGTATTTGCTCTAATCTGGTTTTTGGCATGAAATTCCATAAAGCAAGACATGTTAAAAGCATTTGCAAAGCCTACCTAAAGCCCTGAAACGGTAATTTTATTAGATCACATCAAATACAGAGCATATTCTGTTACTGCCTCCACAGTGAGGAGCTTACATGATCTTAAGCGAACTATGATCTCCCTCAATTTTCTGCCTCTGAAGAAGTGTCCTCGGGTTTACCAGGAAGCCACAAAATTATCAACCTGTGTTCCCGTTGGCTTACATATTGCCAGCCTGAGCACTAAGAACTCGCTGGTGAAGGCCCAGGCATGGTCCCCAGCATGCCTTTTAATTCGTGGCTTTCTTTCGTATGCTCGAGGTGTAAAGGATCTGATTCTTGGGGTGCTGAGCAGGCAGCGTCCATTCATTTAAGCTCTGAACTAGAAAGGATTCACACATGTGCCTGTCTCTGGGCACTGTGAATCAGAGCGTGCATTTGACTTCAGTATGATTACCTATATCGTAGATGATTATTATTTTTTTAAGTTTTCTTCAATGGATATCTTAGTGTAAGAATCCCTTTCCTCTTTCTTATGCTCATTTCCACCTCCACACAATTCTTTTTTTTTTTTTTTTTGGTTGGTTGGTTGTTGATTTTTGTTTTTGTTTTTGTGAGGTGTGCTTTAATTGCGATCAGCAAGGAATTCCTTAAACTGAGTTTGCCACTGCATCTGCTGCCATGTGCAACTGTGCCCCTTTTCATCACCTTCTTTGGAGGTAGCTCCCTTCCAGCCTGCTTGCCTCCCTCTCTGTTGACATTAGTGAGTGTGTGGTAAGTCAGGCCAGCTTTCTTGCCCGTCTGAAATCTAAGCAGTTTTTTTTTTTTTCTTCCCCTCATGCGAGATCACTGAGCTGATTCAGTTACTGTTCAACCATGCGAATGCTAGTACAACTGCGAGCACTAGTGCCAAGACAAAAGAGGGGACAGCAAGCCTCCTCCAGAGATAACGTCGTTTTAGATCAGCTTAAGCCAACTGCAGTATTGCGCCGTTTGTGCACAAAAACCTGAGCCACAGCTTAAATGTTTGAGGAGTGGATGAGTAGATGGATGTTTATTTTATCTTTCGGAAAGCTGCAAACCAGTGCTCTTCTGTATCAGCTCTACAGCTGGTGTTGCATAGTTGAACTCTGCGGCCCCTTCACAGAACATTTTAGCCGTAACAAGAGCCAAGATGCCCACCAACCTTTTGAAGCTTTGGGCTGGTTTATTTCACACGCATCAAGCAAACCTTTAGAAGGACATCCCTGTAAAAAAGAAAAAGCTAAAGCACTGTTTGAAATCCTGTTCTCTGACTGGACCAAGAAATACTGCAAGTAGAGAAACAGGGCAAGAAGGGGAGTTTTCTTTGTGATGCCTGCACGTGCACATAAGAGCAGTTGAACATGACTGGTTACCTTGCCACAGAAAGATACATTAGGCTGGCTTCACATGGTTTGTTTTCAATAAATCTAGTATTAGCTGCTCTTTGCCATCCTGGCCATCTGCTAGCACGTTTTATTTATTTATTTACTTTTAAGTGGGGAGCTGACTGCTCTGGGATTCCTTTGCCACCATCTTTCTGTGCGTCTTTAAGAGGAGCTCTTCTGGTGCCCTTTTCCAGCCTTCCTGCGCTTCCCCAGCTAAAACCTCCGAGGCTGAGTAGCCGTTCTCTAGGCACCTGAAGTGTGACTTTTATTTAGGCCTAGCCTTGTTGAAAGCACTTGAGTAATCTAAATTCTCTTAGACCAGCTCTTTTCATGTTCTGTCATGAGCTCTCCGTTCCTGCTGGTGTGTGCTGAATTAGCTCTCCATTCAGTGCAGGTAGAAGGCACACAACCCATTTCTTGCTTAAAATTCAACTGCAACCTGAGTTGTACATAGTTCATTTTGTTTTACGGTTTTTGCCACCTGTCTAATGAAAGAGGTGTTTGAATGGCAGTGTGTCATTAGTGGAATAAAACACTTGGTGTGCTGCTGGGAAGTCAGTCATGCACACCTCCAGAAGGCACAGTGTCCAAGGCCCTGGCTTTGCGAATTTCTTCAGCTTAAGCAGAGCTCCTTGAGAGCACAGAAGTCCCTCCACATGGACCCTGCTCAACCCAAACCAAACCAAGGAACAAGTCGGGGTGATAGTCCGGAGGAGGTCAGGCAGAGGCGTATTGCTGGGTCACACAGGTGGCCTAAGGGTTTTTGTCTCTACTCACAGTTATTTCTTATTCCTAGCGTATTTATGTATATGTGTTCTCATTCAGAGTAAGCAATTGTTTCGTTTAATCCAGAGTAAATTAAGCAGGAAGTAGTCTATGCGGAATAAAGCCCTGAGAACAGACTTGATGTCCCATGTCTTGGGAGTAATTAAACGTTTCTATAGATTCTTGTAAAATGGAGCTTTGCAAAGACAACAAAGTGACTTACTTATATTACCCTAGCCTTAAAACACATTGTCCTCTGTCTGTTGCCTAACCCGCCAGAGTAAATTGTACACTAACTGCCTAGAACAACAAACTCGAGCCTGATATTCATTATAACAAACAAACAGGAGCTTTATTAACCTTTAGCCATGTGATAGGCGTGAAGGCCACGATGCAGATAGGAGTAGCCTCCTTAGGATTACGTTATGTACCAAAGGTTGCAGGCTCCTTTTCGGCTGCTGTCATCCATCGGTCCTGCAATTAGACCCCAAAAAACGATCCAGGGACTGAAGCCTGCAGCTGGGCTGATCAAAATCCCTCATGCCAAGGCAACCACAAGGCATAGGCGCACGAGCGCGTGGCGGCTCGGTTTCCCAGATCCTAAGAAATGCCTCTAACATGCCCGGGCAGCCTCCATCCTCCGCAGGACGGGTCCGGGAGATACAGATGACGGGCTGATGAAGGGCTCCCCTTGTGCCAGAGGGACGCGGGCCCTGTTTGGAAGACAAGCAGAGCGAGCAGCCCCCCTCCCCCCTTTTATTTAACACCTTCATCGTCGCGGCTCGCCCGCTGGGAGCCCAGGACACCCTTTGGGGCTGCCCTGACAGCGGAGCCCCGCGCCCGGGGGGGCAGAAAGGGGGCGGCCACCCCCCGGGGCCCGCACCTCTCCTCCCCGTCGCCCACGGAGGCGGCGGGGCCAGCGCCATGGCGGCGGGGCCGGGCCCGGCCCAGGAAATGACGGCGCCGCCTCCCCCCCCCGGGCCGCACCTGACTCACCTGGGCCGGCGCTGGGAGGGCGGCGGTGCCGAGCCGAGCCGTGCCGAGCCGGGCAGGGCAGGGTCGGTCTCAGCCATGTCGCGGGACAGCGGCTCCCCCTGGGCCGTGGGGCTGCTGAGAGCCTTCGAGGAGAGCGAGTTCGGCAGCTGGGAGAAGATCGGCTCGGGGGGCTTCGGGCAGGTGTACAAGGTGCGCCACCTCCACTGGAAGACCTGGCTCGCCATCAAGTGCTCGCCCAGCCTCCATGTGGACGAGAAGTAAGACGGGGACTGGGCGCGGGGTGGAAGGGCTCGGCTGTGCCCGCTGTGGGAGGAGGCCCCCAAAGCCTCGGGAACTTCGGTTTTTATTTTTATTTTTTGGTTCACCTATACGGTGCATGCAGATGCGTGACAGCGGTTCAGAGGCTTCCCTGGCCGAACTGGGCTGTAATGCTGTTTGCCCTGCCGGGGTAACCTTATTTTTGGGGCAGCGAAGCAGGCGGCGTAGCCCAGAGTCACGGACCTTTGGCGCTTGCTTGAAAAGGAGCAGACCAGGCGAGCCCAGCCCTGCGCACGCAGCCCATGGCAGCCACGCGTGTGACCAGAGGCGGCGAAGACAGCCCAGGAATTAACCATTCCCCGAGCGAACGTGGCCTTTGCCGCACTCAGGTGAAGCCCAGGCCACCACGAGATGTGGTGGGGCCGGGAAGAGTGACACTTGGTCGCTCCAAGAGGCCCGGCTTGGGAAGAGCTGCGGCATGGGCCCGGCTGTTCGCTTGGGGCCGCTCGCAAGGCGTTTTGCCCTGCCCTGGTCCCATGTTTCAGCCCTTGTGAATGGGGTGAAAACACAGAATGGGGTCTGGAGGCTCTCCGTGCCTCACGGCTCCTTCCAGGGCAAGGCACCGTGTGGTGGGAACGTGCTGCAGCCCGGCCGCTCGCTGCCACCCCCGATGGAGGGCACGGCACGATCCCAGCGAAGGAGGCCGGAGGGGTTTGGGGTGCGCCCTGGAAGCATCCCGCTGCTCGGAGGGACAGGTCGGCATCGGTGCGGGAGGTGGGGAGCGCGGCCAGGTCGCGCCGATGGAGCTTTTCCAGCTCCACCTCGACGGCTGGGATCTCCGCCAGCTCAGGAGCTGATCGTGCCGTTCGCTCCTTGGGGTGTGAGGCGGTTGAGTCGCAGAAGGTTTCCCTTGCTGCGGTTCCTGCAGCAGCAGGAGATAAGCTGGCCGGGGACTGACGGTGTCTGTGAGCCCGTCTTCTGCAAGGCTGCTGGGGAAGGAGGGCATCTTGACAGCCTGAATTTGCTGTAGGCACGGCTTACGTAGCAGAGTAAGGTGCCCCTTATTAAAAGGGGAGAGGGAGAGTCGAATGTTTGTGCAGGGTAACTGTACTGTCTGTGCATAAAATGGAAAAGACCTCAGAGTGGCAGAGGATGCGTTATCTGGTTAACCCACAGGCCCACCTACCATTAAAGCTTCAAAGTCGATTTCAAGCTTGATGTGTACCGAGACCCAATCAAAATAGTACCATAGCCGGCTGATTTTGCCATTGAAATTAAAGCATCCTCTAAAAATAAGGTACAATGGTTTTTACACTTCTTATCTGTGGAATATGTTTAGAAACGTGTTCAAAGTTAATTTTTACAGAGTATAACACAGAGGATGCCCCTGCCTACCGTAATGTGAGTGATTAATTTTGAGAGGTGCTACCAAATCTCTGTGCTCGTACTCAGTGTGGAACAGAGAACCACCCGTCTTTCAGTGGTTGTGAGGTCTGCGGATGTGAGAGAGGTTTTATGAACGTGGCGTGTGGTGAACAAAAATGGGTTGGGAATTTGGGACCTTTGAGGGCAGGAGGCTCCTGCAGCATGCACCTTGGCAATCCAGTTAGCGAAACACGGGTGTATTTGTTCTACTACAGAATTTATTTCGTGCGCTTAAGGGGAGTGTTACCTAGAAGTTGGAGGGGTCGTTGGCCTTTGAGAAAGCTGTTCCTGCAGAATAAAACTGAGCTGAGATTGTATATTCGTGTGGCGGAGGGGGCCCAGACAAAATAAAGCACCACCTCTGTAGCTCACAGGCTGTTCGAGCTGGTTGCAACAAGCCTGTATAATTAAACTGTTAATCCAGGAGATTCGCTTGACAAGCCGTTTCTTGGAACTGTCTGGAGACGCAGAGTTAAAATTACAAGTGGTCTCAGAAACATTAACTGAATAGCACAGAGGGTTTTTATTTATTTATTTATTTTGTACCACATTAAAACCCTGTCTGTAATGGTTTGGTGGTGGTAGTGCTCTGTAGTCTCTCCTGCTGTTCCTGCAGTAGGAGATTTGGAGTAATTCCCTTGGCAATTATCTCACCGGAGAGTGAGGTGGCCTCGAGCAGCAGAAGAATTGAATGTACCGCCAGAAATATTTTTAATCCAAGCCCTCTCAGGCTGTCCGGCCAAATTCCATTTCTAGAACCTTGTTCGTTCCCACTTTCTGTCCCCGGACATCGCGTTTCCCACCTGCAGCTCCAGATGCTCTCAACGTAAACCTGAAGAAAAGAGTGTGCGGTCCAGAAGGGTGGAGGAGGGTACCCCCAGGGCCTGCAGTGGGGAAAGCAAAGGCTTTTTCTCCTTACCTCCGTTGGCCAGAGCAGAAGTCTGACCTGGAGAAAAAGGGGGCAAGCCCTGCAAGAACAACCTGGAGGTCACGGTGAATTTCTCGTTGCTGAGCCTCATCACGCAGGCCCTAACGAGCATGAGCAACGTAACGGTTCCCGGAGAGGGCTCTTGGCTAGGTGTGCTGGTCGGTGAGGGTGGCTACCAGGTGTGGAGGTGGAAAGGTACGCCTCCTTGGCTGGGAAAAAATGAACAAAGCCCTCTGCAGGACCTGGATTTACAAGTGGAGTGGAACTTAGAAACTGAGCCGGGTTTAGAAATTTCTCGCTGTTAGCAGATGCTGTGTATAGTCAGGTAGGTGATGGAGGTGACACTGTCTGTCCTGGCAGATTCTGGATGTGTAGGTAGAACCCGACGTTCACCTCACGCTCCTTAAAGAGGAGGTCCTGTAGTCCTGCCATACCAGGGCTGTACAGCAGAGATCTGTTAGCAGGTCTGAGGGCTCTGCTAACCTGAAAGAGGGGATTTTCTTCCTTATTCTGGGTCCGAAACATACTCTGCCCTGACCACGCCATGTTTTTTCTTCTCTTGCTCATGTTCTCCTCTGAGGGTCAGTCGTGCAGGGGTCACTAAAGCTGTGAATTGCACAGCAGAGGTGACAGCACGCTCTTAAACGTTTGCCATGGTGCAGGTGAAAGAATGCATGAAAAATCCAGGGGTGTCGTGCTTTGGAGGACCCCGTCTGCACTGCCTGCAGTTTGTAAAGAGGTAACTGGAGAGGAGCCTGGCGAGGGCTGCCCGGTGAGTTTAAAGTTGTATTTTTGTGCACAGAACATTATCTGTAGGGCATAAAGACTGGATGCATGCAAATGTGAGTATGGTAGTAATTCTCGCAGGTCTTGCAGCAGCAGGGTTTGCGGTACAAGCGTCGTGCCCCGCTGCATCTTCGGGAGAATCCACACAGAGCAGCAGCAGCAGCTCGGCCTGACCCTGAGCAGGGCAGGGGCTGCCTCGGGGCTGCCCGAGGCCCCCCGTGCTGATTTAGCCGATATTTCTAGTTGCTTTGAAAACGGCTGAGCTGTCAGCATCTTCCCTGGCAGACGCTACTTGCCACCGAACGCAGGGCTGGGTCTCTTCCAGTGCGTGCCCCTGTCCCCTACTGCTGTGAAAGCATCTGTACCCTTGGATTTACGGGAGCTGAGCAGTCCTGGATGCAAACTTTTTTTTTAAAAAAATCACTGTAATCTTAGAATATTCGGAGGGGGAAGGGGAATGGAGACAAAGTGGTTAAAGATAATTCAGACTCTTTAACCACTTAGGTGCCAAGTAAGAAACTGTAGCACAGGCTAGTCCCGTGCTTCTTGACTTAGAAACCTCGCAAGCACCTTTTTCCTTTGGAGGGCGGCTTCTTGGTGATTCTTCTTAGAATAATTTCCAAGCACTGTGAGTAACCGGGCAGCATAGAAAAAACAGACTTTGATCTGCTAAAACTGAACTTTGGCGATACCACAGCGTCCTTCGTGGTAGCGGTAGCACTTGGGTGCTGGGGTGATGGGCACGCTGACAGCGCTGGGGCTGCCAGTGCCAGCAGCACCCTGCGCGGAGCGGAAAGGGGAGGTAAGGACCTGTCCTCTTGGCCTGGTGGAGAGGATCTCGGTCTGAGGAGCTGCTTGTGCTAATAGGATTAATGCAAATGCACTCCAGCACTTGGCTAATGGTTTAGTTGTATTCTGGCTCTCTTATCTTTTGCCTCTTTTTTTTTTTTTCTTTCCTATTTTCTAAAGCTTAAGTGGGGAGGTCCGGTCTGTGTTTGAAACCTGTACCACAGTGGCTGTGCTGGATCATCAGAGGTCTTATTTTTGAATGCTCTGGGTATAGGAAGACCCTAGAGGTGGTGATGATTATATGTTTATTGATTTAAACAGACAAATTGGATAAAGGATGCTTGCCTGTTAATTAGTCAGTTTATTCACTCAACTAACTGAGCCTGGTCGAAGCAGAAAGAGAGGCTTTTTATTTTGCTCTTAAGTGGAAATTCTCTCTTTGCTGGGGAAAATACATCATTTCGAGCAGCTGCTCTCTCTCTCTGACCTTGGTGACTCTTTCTAAGCCTGTCCTTAGCCAGGGAACCCCCTCCCCTGGTCCCGGTGAGCCCAGCAGCTCCTGTTATGTTTGAGCTGTTGCTGGACTCTTGCTCTGCCTCGGAGGGCTCAGACGGGTGTTTTACATCGTGACTGCAGCACTCAGCTCGCTGAAGCCTGGTGAATTATGCTGGCTATGCATGTGGCTTGGGGGCAAGGAGTTGGTTGTGTTATTCACAGGCGCTCCCTTCCAGCATGCCAGAGAGCAAACTGGGTACTTGTCTACAAAGGCAATTATTTCACAAGCAAGTTGCTGTAGGGAGCAGCAGGAGCCAACATGGTTAATGGAGAGAAACGATTTCACTTATCTTTTTTTTTTTTTTTCCCTCCCAATATCTTGTCCTTCCCTCTTAAATCATTTTTTAGCCTGATCTTCCCTTGGAAAAAGGCCTGCTGCTTCTCGCTAGGTCAGACCCACTGCTAAGGAGAAAAGTTGGGTGTATCAGATGGCTGCGGCCCGTGGGTGCTCGGTACGCCTGAATAACGAGGATCAGCCTCGGACAGGCAGTGCTGCAGCGGCCACAGCTGGATTAGGGCAGAAGGGAGCTTTTGCTGCATCCCCCTGGTCGCGGCAGGGAGCTTCCCCTGCTAAAGGACGAGTCCGAGGGGCTCTGGCTGCCAGCCCTGGCTCCGTGCGCTGCCAGCCTGTGTCAGCAGGGCAGCCGAAGCGGTGCCGTCCGTGTTGGCTGCTGGTGGAGGCAGCCTCGTGACTCACAGAGAGCTGCTGGCTTTAGCCCGGGGAGGTACGGCAGTGGCGAACCTGGGCATTACACATCTGGGGCTTCTTCCTAGCAGCGCCGCCGCGGACACATCAAAGCGGAGAGGCAGGCCGTGCGCGAGGGGGATTTGCGCTGCTGAAGTGTGCGGCTTGCCGGCGGTTCGGCAGCTGTGAGCTGTCGTTGGCAGCACAAGGCCAAGCCAGTAAATGTGACAACGTGCCCGGGGTAGAGGCTGGAGAGATGCAGCGTGGTCCAGCCAGGCAGCGATCATGAAATGAGTTTTTCCTTTTCCTAATTTTCATAGGAAATTAAATGTGTTGTGTGCGTTTTGGGGGAGCAAGCAGCCACTCCATCCTTTACCATATATTCTCTTCCACGCAGGGAGCGCATGGAGTTACTGGAAGAGGCCAGGAAGATGGAAATGGCAAAGTTTCGCTACATCCTTCCTGTTTATGGCATCTGCAAAGAGCCAGTTGGCTTGGTCATGGAATACATGGAAACGGGGTCTCTGGAAAAGCTCCTGGCTTCCGAGCCTCTGCCGTGGGAGCTGCGCTTCCGAATCATCCACGAGACGGCCGTGGGCATGAACTTCCTGCACTGCATGTCCCCTCCGCTGCTCCACCTGGACCTCAAGCCTGCCAACATCCTGCTCGATGCCCACTACCATGTCAAGGTATGCCGTGGGCCCCCTGAGCCCAAACCCCACTTTGGGATTTTCCTGCTTCGCCAAACTCAAAGGCCAGAGAGAGGCTCAGAAGCATTCCTTTTGAATTAGGAAAATGCCCACCAACCCAACCACTCTGATCCCCAAACTTGTCTACCTGATTTGTGCACCATTTTGGTAGATAAACAGAGGTAGGGTTGCAGGGCCTGTGAGAAGGTGGGTGCTAGCACAGCAAACCCTGGTTTTGTGAACCCTGTGCCTTCTGCTACAAAATCCTCTATAGACAGGCCATAAAGCAGATGAGAACATGGAGAGAAAAGCAGTGCGAATCTCTAAGTCATCTCTGCCAGTTCTGCAGCTCCCAGTGGCAACCTTGTTCTGTCTGGGCCCTTCTGGCTTTGTACGTTGCACTAAATACCCAAATCTCACGTACAGTGAGAGTCTGGAGAAGCAGAGCCTTCCTGGAGGCAACTCACTGTCTTCTTTTCTTTGCCCAGAGCACATACAATGAAAAAGTATCCCTGTCGTGACTGCTTATGCATACCAGAGGTCACCTGGGGAAATGTTTCTGGCTCTATCAGTATGGGATTCTTTTTATCACCCTTTTCCAGAGTGAGCTAGCAAATTTGCTGGCTTTCTTTTGGAGGTTCTGTTTTGACAGCTGGACTAAGGAGATTTTGTTTGCTTTCTAATTCTGTCTTTTGGAGATGAAAGAGACTGAAGTATACCTTCTTTCTTTTTTTTTTTTTTTGTTCCAAATTAGTAGCCAAATTCTTAACTCTTAGAACTGCAGGAGTAACCATACCTGGCTGATACAATTCAGCACAAGTAGTCACAGATCTTTCAGTGCCATCATCTGTCTTCTCCCTCTCTTCCTGTCCTCCTCAATCTGGCCAAATGGCCGTGGGCTTGTTGTACTGTTCTAAAAATGAAGTTTTCAGGAAGTGGAAACACCTCTCCTGATGTCTTGAGAGGGTTGGAGCCATAGGAAGCATGTGCCTAATGGAATCAGTCCGGGCACGGTCTCAGCTTTTTTTCTAGGCCACTTTATGGTTTACTTGTTAGGAGGATTTTCTTCTTCAGGTACAAGGCAACTATGGACAGCCCTGGTATTATGACCAGAACATCAAGATCTGAACTGCTCAAAGTATATTCCCACACACTGGTGCTCAAAGGCCTTTGTTAAGGATTTATTTACCTAAACTTTATGCACGCTTGCATAACTTCTTAAATTCCTAATTCTTGACTCATCAGTGAACCAACATGTGAAGGCTGTATTTTTCTCACCATTTCAGGAGGTTGAAATGTTGCCTGATATCTGCCTACTGCATAGCCTATATCTGCCCAGTGATGTAATACCAGGGGGCAAAGTGCAAAATGCACAAACATTTTTTTCAGGTGAGGTCATTGTCAACATCCCCAAAGTGTTGCTGCTTTGTGTCTCGTATGTAGAGCACATTCTTCAGACCCTTTCCATTGAGCTTGAAAAAGAATGGTCTAATCCCAACCTTTTTTTCAGGCAGAGGTCTTTTAGACCTGCAGGCATCTCGGGACCCCCTCCATGCAGCGAAGCAGACATACGAACCCACATGCAAAATAGGAGATGTGCATGTTCTGTGAGGAGTCTTCACTTTAAAAATGTGGCCCCAAACCTCCTTTTTGTGTGATGTGAAACTTGTAATTAAATTTCAGACCCTGCAGCTTGATTTAATGTGCATTTTCTTGCTGGAAGGCTAATGAAGCTAATGATTGAAGTGTTTTTACTTTTTAAATGTTAGTGTTAATTTAGTAGGTGACCTGTCCCTAATAGGATCCTAAAGTGTGTGAAGAGATGTTGCAGACTGCAAAAGAAGAGTTTGGAGGTAGGGAGGATTTTTATAAGCTGTTTGCCCTTGAGCCAGGAAACAGACAGACTTACAGTGGAGTACATTAGGAATGCTTCTGTGCCATGTTGCTAGTTAAATGGAAACACGCCCTTCTTCTTTTACAAGCACAACACTTACTGTAAAAACCCCAAGTGAGGACGATGACTAACGCTGTAGTGTTGCACAGAACTTATCATCAAGTGGGTGCCTCCGTATCATAAAGCCGTCTCCTGCGTGTTACATAAGTGTGTGTGCTCAATTTTGTTATTGGGAGGGTAATTAAGAGGATGAGATTAGCCTGAGCCGGGACACAGATAGCTGTTGTATTTATTAATTTTCTCAAAGGCATGCTGGGGGATTCTTTGGTGATTTTAAGTGTACGTACATAATGTGCAACTTAGGATAAGGCTTTGCTGGCCTCTCTAAGATGCCTACTGCCCTGAAAGGAGTCTTAGATGGGAGCTCCCTCCCCCTCTGTGTCCTGTTGCATCTGAGTTGCCTTAAGCAGCGTGGTTTCCTTGGGAAGATTACTGCATACCCAGGCAAGCTTTGCTAGCAACAAACAGCCTGCATTTTTTTTCCTTAATTTCAGCCTGTTGCTTCTCTCTCTATCAACGAGATCTACCCTGCCCCTTTCTCTGGCGTTTCACGCATGCAGCCTTCAAATACTTACAGGCTGCTTAACACCTCGCTTTTGCTCACCTCTGCCACATCTAACGAGCTCGTTCTTCAGCCCACCGTCCCCTGTACAAAATCAGGATCCCTCCTCCGAGCTCCCTGGGATGTGGCAATCGTCGGCGGGGAAGCAGTGCCGCATTCCTGCGCTGCCCTCGCAGGCAGTAGTGTGCTGGCTGCTTGGAGATCCCATGGGATCTCTCTCCAGAGCCCTCCGCAGGTGAATACAGCCCCTGTGCACACCTCCGTCTGACTTGGCAGCTGCTGTGCCCACATGCTCAGTTACTGCCCAGGTTTATCTTCTTAAAAGAGTTACTTTTCAGTCAAGTTTTAGAAGGAAGCTTGCCTGCAACTTAGTACCTTTGGGGAAAAACATTATTGTCTTTGTTTCTCTTATGCAGCTTATGTATATAGGTACATATACCAGCAAATCCCACCAGTTACTTTTCATTTCCCAGATTTTCTTTTAAAGAACTTGAATCGGGACGAGCTGGCAGTTGCTTTCCCCTGCTTTGCTTCAACTTCAGCCAGGGTGAAGTTTGCTGCTGTGCTGTGCTGGCAGTCCCCAGAGACAACCTCTCCACGTTCTGTCAGTCTTCACCTTTATTTGGTTCAGCTGGGCAGCAAAATTTTTAGAGTTTGGAGTCAGAAGAAGCCTAGGTAGATGGAAAATGTGTCTGGCATAAAGCTTCTCCATGTGCTGTAGGTCAAGGTAATAGCTGGAGGCCAGGCTGGTGACAGAGGTTCTCTTTCATTAGACTAGCTGATGTAGTTAACACCGACTTTTTTTTTTTTTTTATCAGCTGCAAATGCTTTCCTGTTATTAGAAAGGAGAAGAGGCTTTGTTTCGTGTGTCCCTTCTCCATTTCCCACCCCTCCTGATCAAGGTGTCTGTGCAGGGCTGTTGTTACCTGGCTGTTTGACACCAGCCAGCCGAGCTGATTCTCACCTCCATCAATTCTCTCTAGTAGTGGCAGAGGGGAGGGAGCAAGACCATCCCTGCTAGGGTAATGCACATTTGTGATGGATTAAAATGGATGTTTGACCATGGTTTCTGCTCTTCTGAAGAAAGCCACGAAAACATCTCAGCTAAAACAGATTTTAAAGTTTCAGGACATGTTAGAAAAGGATGGGAATACAGTCTGTCTTAGAAGGACTTTGTTTTGTAGATAGCTGAAGTCTTTACACCAGTGTTTCTGAATACACATGTTTGAAGTTCAGGTGCTAGCTGTGTCTGTGCTTGGAATAAAGAGAATTATTTTTTATTCCTAATTTTTTGTATTCCAAGTCTATAACCCGTGTAAGTATTTTAAAACTTTCTATCATTTAAAAAAACAAACAAACAAAAACATGTCCACCTTGCCCTCAGAAAAATAAAGAAAAAAAAAAAAAAGCCCGTCATCAAAACCCTGTGGACAAATACGGTGGCATCCTCAGTCACCAGGTGCACAGACAGTTGGGCCAGAAACAAATGCCAGGAATGCCAGCAGAGATTAAATATTAATCTGACCGCTTTATGTTACCTACTTGTTGAAGAAAACCTTTGGGTGAACTCTGTCCCCGAGTCCATTGCACTGGATTCCTGGGCATGATTTGCAGAAAAATGACGTGCAGCATCAGGAGCTGCATGCACACGTCACGGTGGGCTATTGGGAGCCATCAGTTTGCAAGCATTAATTTTGTTTCTAGGAGCTAGATTTTTTGGGTTACATATTGACTACTTATTTAAAAATAAAAAAAAGAAAAGAGGGAGAGAGAGAGATTTTGGTCTCTACAGAAGCAGTAAGAAATAACTCAGGCAACTCAAGCATCTAAAACCTTGCAAGTTATGCGATTTTAACAAACTGCAATGGAAACTTCTGCCGTTGACACAAGCAGCTAAACTGTGTGCGCAGAACACTTGATTTAAACCAAACCAAAAAAAAAAAAGATTAAAAGATTTCTGGAAAATGCCCTTCAGAGCTGGAGCCTGGCAGTCATGTAGCAGGGCTGCGGGCCGGGGAGCACATGCAGCTCCCCTCCCCAGTTGCTGCTCACGTGTTTCTTTTCAAGCAGCCCTTTAAAAGGCCGAGAGCGCCTGAGCTGTCTGAACATGAACAATCCCACTGCCTGTGTGGGGTTGGGCCCACGTTTCTCCTCTTCTTCCTACCCCTTCACCACGTGTTTTGCATGAAGCAGTCTGTCGCCTCCGTGTCTCCCCTTCGCTCCGCGGGTGTTAGGTATGCTTCTGGAGCGTGGTGGGATCCATCCGAAATGAGTAAGGCGAGCAGCGAGGTGACAGGCTGAACGTGATACAGGCACAGGGCAGCTGATGGGGTGGGCTTGGGGCCGGTGGGGACGTGGGGAAGGAGCAGGGACGCCTGGTGCGGCAGAACCAGCAATTTCAAGGCAGGAGAGATAAGGCAAATGGCTGCCTTCCACCCACTGCGCAGTTCCCACTGACGCTGAAAGAAACTGCATGACTAACTACCCCATGCAGCGTGGAAAATTTACCCTAAAGGGACTCGCGAAAGCCGCAAGAGCTGTCTGCGGCATCTTGCTCCTTTGTTGCAGCCTGGCAGGTGACAATTCTCCGAGGTCCAGTGCCCTCTGCTGCGTTTGGTGCGACTCAAGCTCTGCTCTGCAGGTGAATTTCCTTTCATTTTGTGTAAAACCTGACCCTTCGCAGCAGGGTTTGCGCTAGCCTAGAGGGCTGTGTGTGGGGTACGCCCTGTCCCGTAACAGTTTTTTGGTGTGTAGGCTCGGAGTGAGGCCCTGTTGTGCCTCACGTGCTGAGCCTGCAGCCGTAGGCACGTGTGGCGTAGCTGGTGGCCCTCCGTAACACAGCAGGATCACCGTGCTGCCCGCAGTTCATCCTTTCTCTTCGCTTACACAGCAGGAAACCCGGTATTGTTCGGGCAGAGAGGAAGGTGCCTTTCTGTAATTACGCCTGCGTGCCATGTGGATTTCTTGAGGTGTGTGCAACCCTCTGCTTCGCGTTGATCAGAGAGCAGTGCTCCGCCAGGCCGGATCTGTTCGGGCTTGCAGGAGTCAGAGCATTTACTAACCTGACACCGAGGGCTTGCGTGGTGCTGGCGTTGTGCTTTTGTGCTCCCGTGGAGCACCAGCTGCCCCAAAATCCTGCGGCTTCTTGGGGCCATCGATCCGGCCCTCCCCGGGGCAGTTGGCTTGTTGATCTTGCCTACTCGCTGCTTTTTGGGCCTCTTGCACGTCCCCTCTGAGAGCACAGCCCCACAGGCATGGGAAGCTGCTCCTCCAGATGACTTCACTTTGTATTTTTTTTTTCTTCTTCCAAAGTCATTCCCACATTGCCCTACAGATTTAAGATACAGGCAGGCAGCAGGTGGGAAAATACCTGTGTGCTAGGGTACAGGACTCCTCCTGAACGTCTCTCCGGAGCTGTTTGTTCCTGGGAGAAGTTCCTGCCGAAGCTGCGTGGGCTGGATTGTTTGTTTTATGACAAGGGGAGATTCCTGGCATTTGAAGAGTGATGGCTGTGCTGCCTGCCTCCTCTCCGGCAGCGTGGGGCTGGCTGCAGTTTTACCCCTTTCCAATAATGGGGACGTGTTGCAGCTAGCCTTGCGGTTATCTTTAGAGAGAAGCTTCTGAAAGAGTAAAGCTGGAGCCTCTTTCAAAAAATAAAATAAAGGTTTTTTTTTTTTTTTTTTTTTTAATTATGCCTCTTGTTTTGAGGGAAAACTTTCTCAAAGGAAGATCAAAAAGGTGCTAGGGGAATGAGTCATTGAAAAAACTGAGCATTTATTAGATAAAAAGAAGGTACACGTCTGTTTTTTTGTTGTTGTTTTTTGCTTTTTTTGGTGGTGGTGCTGGGAGGATGTTGCATGAAGGGCAAATCTTATCTACCGTGTAGACCAGCATCAGTGGGCTGAGTGGTCAAAAAAAGGCTTGGCTCTTCTTGAAATTTCCACTTAGCATAATAGACATTTTTGACCAGTGGGAAATCAGTAAGACAAAGGAAAATTCCTTGCCTATCTGTTTGCTCGATGATTGGTATGCCTTTGAGAGCAAATGAATGCATATTTGTTTGACACTTCAAATTAAAGTGGAGGTGTGTTTTCCTTTTTCTAAACTTGCTGTCACTTGTTTAGTTCATTTCAGCTGTGTTCACTGCGTCACTGCACTGACTTGCTATATCTGCTAGTTGCCAAGAAGAATTCCCTGTGTGGGTTTAGTGTGTATGTTTTAAACACTTTGTGCCTCTGGTGTTGGGCTTGGTCCTTGTTGGTAGGGTCAGTGGAACGGTGATATCTGAAAGAGCAAGTTTCTTGCACTCATTTTCAGACCACGAGCTCGAAAATAGGTGCTCAGAACAGTTCAACATGACATACAATGTGATGTTACGTAGGGAAAGGGGGTGGGGAGACCAGGAATTGCATTAACCTGTAGTTTGCACTAGCTGAATTTTGACTGGTTTTAAATTGCAATAAATTGGCTGACTGTTTGTTGTGTTTGCTGTGTAATGGGCTAACGTGCTGCTGCTTGCAAAAAGCTGCTTATTTTTTTTTTAGCTTAACCATAAAAAGAAAAGCCTACCACAGCGTAATGCTTCCCGAGCTTGCTCACTGTTTTTGGGGGTCATCTATCATTCTCTACAGAAAAGTTTGCAGCTCCTCTGAAGTCTAATGGTGGCATGCACTTCTCTCCCCTCCTCCTCTGTCTTTTGCAGATTTCTGACTTTGGACTCGCAAAGTGCAATGGCTTGTCCCATTCCCATGACCTCAGCATGGACGGCTTGTGTGGCACAATTGCATACCTTCCTCCTGAGCGCATCAAAGAGAAAAACAGGTGTTTTGACACCAAACATGATGTGTACAGGTCAGTTAACTGAGAAAACACCTAAAAAAGGGCTTTAAATTAATGAGTCCTCTTTTTTTCTGTTTATAAAACTTATTTGACCATGAAGCCCCCAACTCTAGTTTGAGCCTTGTCTTGCAAAGACTCTTGTTTAGTTCTTGTTATGCAAAGTCTTTACAAGGTAGAAGACTTCTAACAAACTGCAGCTGATCCTGGTCTTCAGCATTATGGAAATCATACCAAGTAACATTTACTTATTAGCAACTGGCATGGGAGGCACTCTGCCCACCTTTAATTTCCCCATCAAAAGGTACATCCTGACCTACTTTTCTAGTCTGTGGCAAAATTCTTAGCTATCTTTGGTGGATTTCATCACTATCTCTTTGGTTTTTCTTTCATGGTAGGGTTATTAGGAAAAGGAAGTCACAGACATAGACTAAAAGAATGTCATGTTGTAAGTGGAATATATATATATTAAAGTTGTCTTGCAGGGTAGAAGCATTAAATAACATCCCTAGCAATTTTTTGCTTCTCTCTGATCTTGTTAGTGTCTTTGTGGAGTAATTGGTAGATGTTAACAAGAAATCAGCATTCTCTGGCAACTCTCTGTGTTCACTGCCTCAGGTCCCTCCCTGCACAAACTAGACCTTCAGATCATGGTTCTTGGCTGCATCTGGCTGTGTGTGTGTTTCCTCAGCTGAAATGCACACAGAAATGAAGGCCAAGAAAAGAGAACTTACCAAAACATGTTACACTTCTGTATAGTAATGTTGCTTTTTTGTTTGTTTGTGTTTTTTAAAGCTTTTCTAGAAGTAATTTTTTGCATTTATTTGTAGCTTTTCCATTGTGATTTGGGGAGTTCTTACACAGAAAAAGCCTTTTGCAGGTAAGTCCGATGTGCTGTGGGTTGTGTTGGACTTCTTTTTCTCTTTCTTCCATTGATAAACACAATTCCCTCTCCACCAGCCCCAGTTTAGAAGTATGATGCATGCCCTCCAAATTCCTACAGTCTTATGCCATAAGCATATGTAAGATCTCAAATGCCAAGTGTAATTTTAAGCCCTCCTTTGACCTACATCCTAAAAGTAGAACCTATGGTGTCACAGCGTGCCCTGATATGCACCTTTTCTTTTGTAGTTTGCTGTCGTTTTTGTTGCAGTTTGCTGTACTGATCCATGTCAGTGCATGGCCTGCTCAGGCTTCTGACAGACGTTGGTGGCCAGCAAGGAGCAGCGCAGGGCAAAGCCAACTGGCAGGCAGCCATCCTGTTTTCAGAAACAGCTTCTCTGTAGAGAGGTTCTGGAGTTTATTTGTAGATTGTGGGTACAGATTTAAAAAAAAAAAAAAAAAAAAAAGCTGCCTGTGAGTAAGCTTTGTTCCGCCCCACAGCAAATGTACCAATCTACAGGCAGTTATTTATTCTTTATGACTATTTTCCTTTGTATGCAACTAGCCTATGTATAGCAAACATGTTCGAGCAGGTTCCAGTCTACTATTCATTTTTCTTCTAGTGAGAGATCCCATTTAGCCCAGTGGTTTACTTGAGAATCAAGAGCCACATTGCATCACTGCTTGACCTGTGGTCTTTCTTTACCTTTATGAAAAGTTCAGGTACCTGGTCTATATGAAAACTGTTCTTCAGTTTTCTTATAGCAGATAGGGAAATCCAAAGAGACAAAGCAAAAAACTGTTTTGTTGCTGGTTTTTCTTTGGTTCTGCACCTTTTATGGGCAGAAAAAGCACACTGTCACTTATTGAGGATTGATTTCAACTGGCAACTGGAAGTAGTTGTTACTGTGTTGCTGAATATGTTGTGGGAGAATAGGTCCAATTTTTCCTTTTTCCCTGTTGGAAAAGAAATCTAGAAAAAAATATTGCATGAAAAACAAGTTTTTGCCTAATACACTGTTAATGCTGTTAGACAAAAGAGAAATCCTTCCTTTTGCTGAGAGAGCTTCATTTGTGTGCTTTTGCTTTACAGAGGAAAACAACATTTTACATATTATGGTAAAAGTAGTTAAAGGCCACCGCCCAGAGCTACCTGCTGTTTCCAAATCCAGACCTCATTCATGTAATAACTTGATCAAACTGATGCAAAAATGTTGGCAAGATGATCCTGGTGAACGGCCAACATTTCAAGGTAAGATTTCCTCGTAACTTGGCCGCTTATTTCTTCTTCTATGAGTCATGTTATTGCTCAGGACTCTGCTAATCCTTGGGGTAAATGCTGTGAACCTTTGTGACAGAATAAACAGAGCACATTGTATGGGAGAGACAATGATACAGGCCACTTATTCATTCATGGAGGAAGAGATTATCTGGGGACAAGTCTGACCATGACAGCATTATGTAAACACGTCAGGAATAAGATCTGTACTGAACCAGTTGATCCATTTAGCCAGTACCTTGAGGGGAGGTGGTTTATGTTCAGTTCTGATCATCTATATCAGGGTATATGCCAAGCTGGACTTGGTGTGATTTTTTAGCATACCAAAGTGTTGAATGCCCTGGCTCTTGAAATACACCATTGTGTGCTAAGAAACGGAATTGTCTTCTTTTTACAAAACAATCTGTGCTGTAGTTTTTCCACCCATAAAAAAGGCAGCTCTGCTCAAAGGTTTGAACTCATCCAAAGCACCTGCTATGAACTGAGATGTGCAGAAGACCGTAGCAAGTACTATCTCCAAGTAGCTTGATTTCACATTAATGACAGAGATTTGCCTCTTTCCCCCACCTACTTCCCTCTTCCTGCCCAAACAAAGTATGGGAACTAATGGGAAGAGGTATGGTGTATTTTTGGAACATATTTTTAAGTCTGCCAGCAGTAGACTAGTTTACAGTCCTGTGGTGTGGCCACCACGTTCCATAAGTCTGGTCTGAATGTGAAGATTAATTGTTCAGTCAGTCATTTGCACTCTTTGCTTAGCTGCAATTCTGTACCTACTGATGAGGTGCTACGTGGAATAGCCAAAACAGGAGTCCTTCTAGAATATCAAATAGCCATTAAGCTCTAGGGATAAGGAAGGCAGCAGGGCATCTCAGGAGAAGACTCCTATTTAATAACAAACAACCAAGACAAAACAAACAAAACCCTGTCTTTCTTTCTTTAAAGAAATCACTTCAGAAACAGAGGCCCTCTGTGAGAAACCAGAAGATGAAACAAAAGAAATGATAGCCGAGGAGCTGGACACCAAGAGCTCCCCGAAGCAACGGTCTGAGGTATTTTCTCCTTCTGTTTAGTGTTAAAGTGCACTTTTTTCCTTTTTTTTTGAGAAGCAGGTTCTTCTGTGACCTGTACCTTCAAAAAAAACCTTTCTCTTTGGTGCTTTTTAACACCTTCTTGCCTGGTAGAAGTGGGTCTTGTTGAAGGCCTGGGATGCAGAAGTGACAGCAGATGTATGGATCAGCTGCACAAAACTGAGTGCCAGTGGATCCTTGGACTGCTGAGGGTCAACAGGACAGTTAGGAAGTAAAGGCTGGAACTATGTGGGTGTGTCTGATCTTAAAAAATGCTGTAGATAAAAGAGCCATGTGGTTTTGGTGGCTGTGAGAGTACTGATGAAAGCTTCTCTCCCGCATATAAAAGTTTTCACTGGCCTTATTTGTAGGTCTCATTTAACAAGAACGGTGCTTAAAAGGTACCTGCAAGCTAACAAAATGAGGTTTCCTCTTGTAGAAGCTGAGGCTCGGTTTTCCTTACTGACCTTTCTAAAATGCTTGTGTGCTTCTCTTGAAGGGGATGTCTGCGTTATCCCAGCCGAAACAGGAGCCTGTTCTAGCATCAGTTAAGGATTACAGTCTCTCGGAGTTGTTGTCCCAGCTGGATTCAGGGATTTCACAGACTATGGAAGGCCCTGAAGATCTCAGCCGCAGCTCCTCTGAATCCAAACTTGCTGCCAGCGACAAGCGGCTTTCAGGAGTTTCGTCCGTAGATTCTGCTTTTTCATCCAGAGGCTCCCTTTCCCTTTCCTTTGAAAGAGAGAGTTCAGGTAATGGTCGGGTTTTTTGTTTGTTTGTTTTTGTAATTGTTTGGACTAGGGCATGGGAGTTGGTGGGTCAGAGAGTGGTCATATGAAGAATAACATTCTGGAAATCACTGTTAGCCTTGCTTTCTCCTGCTGTCAGCGCTACAGCTTTGTTTACAGGAGGTAGTTATTTAAAGAAAACGAGTGAGGAGGTTCCTAAACACGGTCTAGTGAGAAACAATAAATCTCATTTACTTTTGAAAACAAGTGACCTGAATTCCCATCAAAGCAATTACAGAATCAGTCATGGAAAGGCTGGTTGGAAGGGAGGTCACCTAGTCTAGCGTCCCGCTCGGAGTGGGACTAAAGCCAATGCCACATGCCAGATGAGCTTGTGGCTTCTTCAGTTATACAAAGCCCAAGTCTGAGCACCTGTCTTTGGGGAAGAGTCAAGCAACTTTCTCAGCAGCTCCCCTGAACATTGTAACAAAGCCTACCCTGTTGTGCACACGTCCCTCCCTTTTCAGTCTGCACTGCAAAAAACAGGCATCTACTTTCCACTTGGGCAAAGTATGATTAGTGCAGGGAGACCAGCCACAGCATCCTTTGTTCTTAGTTTCATTGGAAACAGGATAAGGACAAGTGTGGGCTCCAAATCGGACCTGTGAGATGGTTCTGAAACCTCTGCAGGTATGGCAGTGGGAGGGGGAGGCAATTTTTGCAGTCTGAAGTCATTGCTGAAGCCACCAGCTTTTCTAGCCAGGGGCACGTAAGAATTAGCACGTATCAGCATTGTGATGTTGTCTTTTTCCATCTAGATATTGGTACTACAGACATACAGAAAAGGAAGCTAACAGAGGCCATTTTAGCTGGAGACACCAGCAAGCTGATGAAGATCCTCCAGCCTCAAGACGTTGATATTGTTTTAGATGGGAACTACAGTCTTTTGCACTTAGCTGTTGAAGCTGGTCAAGAAGAATGTGTCAAATGGCTCCTCCTCTACAACGCTAACCCTAACCTCACCAACAAGAAAGGATCCACTCCTCTTCACATAGCCATTGAGAAGAAAGTTAAAAGCATTGTGGAGCTGATTATGGCAAGGAAAATCAATGTTAATGCCAAAGATGAGGATCAGTGGACTGCTCTTCACTTTGCTGCCCAAAATGGGGATGATTTCAGCACCAAAATGCTACTTGATAAGAACGCATCCTTGAACGAGGTAGATTTTGAAGGCAGAGCCCCCATCCACATAGCCTGTCAGTATGGCCAAGAGAATATTGTGCGGATCCTGCTGAGAAGAGGCGTTAATGTGAACATCAGAGGAAAGGATGACTGGGTGCCCCTGCACTATGCCGCCTGGCAGGGTCACCTCCCCATCGTAAAGCTCCTGGCCAAGCAGCCAGGTGCAAACGTAAATGTGCAGACCATGGATGGAAGGACCTCGCTTCACTTGGCTGCTCAGCGAGGACACTACCGCGTCGCTCGCCTTCTCATAGACCTGGAGTCGGATGTCAACATACCGAATGCGCTCTCGCAGACTGCTCTCCACATAGCTGCTGAAACGGGCCACACAAGCACGTCGAGGCTGCTCCTTAAACACGGTGCAGACATCGAGGCGGCGACAGCGGAAGGATGTACAGCTCTGCACTTGGCCTCCCGCAGTGGCCATTTAGCAACGACGAAGTTGCTGATAGATGAAGGGGCCAGTGTTCTGGCCAGAGGCCCTTTAAATAGGACAGCGTTACATCTTGCTGCGGAAAATGGGCACTCTGAAGTAGTAGAAGAACTCGTCAGTTCAGGAAATATCAACGTTTCTGATGATGAGGGGTTGACGGCTCTTCATCTGGCTGCACGAGGAGGGCACACAAAAACAGTCGAGGTTCTTCTGAAGCACGGGGCGTTCACTGACCTGCAAAGACCCACATTTCAGACCCTACTACGGCTTGCTCAGCAGAGCAGTAATAGCTCAGTTACTGTGTTGTTAAGTGAGACTTAATCGAAAGGTACGGGACTTGCTACCTTTCTACCTGGTGCGAGAAGGTTTTGCTGGAGCTTGACTCATGAGGGCCTTCTCCAGCTGTGCAGCGACCTGCTGCTCATCAGCAGTGTCAGCAGATGGACTGAGGGGCAGCCGGCAAGAAGCTACTCATGCCTGAGTGTGTGAGTGAGGGCGCACATGGACTAAGGCCAAAGATAAGGTTAAGAGCTGGAGTGCTTCACACCGTGGTCTGGATCATCCATTGTGAGTGTGCCTGCCCCACCTGTATAGTAATACTCCCCTCCCAAGGATGTTGTGAGAGTCGGAAGCAACTCATGGGTTCCCCCCTGCTTTTTTTTTTTTTTTTTTTTTTGACACGCTGAACTAATTTAAGAACTAACATTCTACTTTCTGATTTTCCTCAGAAACTAAGGATGGGGTAGATTTCTGGCTTATTGCAGTGATCTATATTTTGGGCTTAAAGCCTTTTATGATAAAATAAACCCAACACAAATCTTCTTGAAATGAATGCAAGAGAAAAGGAAAAGGGTGTTTAAGGTATAGTTAATCACGAACCCTGGTTAAGTTTCATTGTCAGAAGGTACTCTGTTTAATGGACACACATTGTTTACAGATTTCCATGTAATCAAAACGGTTGAGGCAGACTATCATTAACAAGGAAGGATCCCAAAGACACGTAAGCAGAAGGAAAAGCTTAACACAAGTATCTTCATATACAGCACCACCTTGTATGTGTTCTAAGATCACTAAGCTGAACTAGGTGCTTGGTAGTTTGTCTCAAAAATTCAAAAGTAAAAGATTTCATACCGGACTGCAACTGGATGGTATATTCTAGCACCATTATATCTGTTAGCAAAACAATGTTTGGAGAAAAAAATGTTAGAGAACTATACCAGCCATGCCACAGTACATGTCCTAGGAGAATGAACTGTGTGTTGACTACACTGATATACTGTGTATATAGTATTTCTACCTGTTGTATGCTTTTTTTCTACTGAAGAAAATAGATTGCTTAGAGTGGGTATGTTTTAATACACCTTTTAATTTCACTCTTTTCAAAGTTCAAATGTGATACATTATTAATAAAAGATTGTGTTCCGTACCTGCTTGTATTTTGTAGTTTTTAAAGCGTCTGAACACCCAGCAGCCAGCAGCAGCACGCAACTGTAATGTGTTTAATGATGCTGAAGGCAAAATAGTTGAGTTGTAAGGCTCTCCTGTTTCTACATTCCCCTTAGGTTTTGCTCAGTAGGTTAGGAACTTGAAAGAATGGGAGGTGTTACAGACATTTATAGAATAAAGGCTCGCATAACCTAGCCCGTATGTGCCAAACACGTTGATATACAACTGGGATGCTTTCATCTAATGCTGTAACTGTTGAGAGAGTTTGGTTTTCTTTCCCAATTTGAAGCAAATCAAACGGTTCTGCATCTTCCCTTTGTCACTAAGTGCTGTGACTTTAGGGCTGCTCCCCAGCAGGGCATTCCCACCATGCATGCCACAGGGCAGGCACGTGTGTTGTGCTTTGCACCTACCTCCTGGGGAGCCATGCTGCTCCTGCTTTTAGGACCTTTGTTGCACATACCTGGCATGCAAATGCCAATGCCACCTCAGTATCTGATTTTAGGAGTCAAAGTGATCCTCTGGGAATCTAGCCTAAAAGTCAATACATTCTTTCTTTCTTTCTTTCTTTCTTTCTTTCTTTCTTTCTTTCTTTCTTTCTTTCTTTCTTTCTTTCTTTTCTTTTCTTTTCTTTTCTTTTCTTTCTTTTTCTTTCTTTTTCTTTTTTTTTAATGAGAATTTCTTTTTAAAGAAAATTTTCTTTTTTAAAAAAAGAAAAGCTCTCATTGGTAGCAGTAGTAGCTGAAGGCAATAAAAAAGGAGGGCAGGTGCTTGCAGAGGGTGTTTGCTGCTGCTTGAGATTGTTCATGGCTACAAGTAGGGTTCCTCCCTGTACCTGCCTGCAACTCCCCTAGCTAAATTTTCTGTAGTGTAGCGCTTCTTACTTATATAGGTGTGCAGATGTGAACTGCTCTCTATTTAAGACACTCCATTGCCTGCCTAATGAAACCATATTAAGGAGTTAGGTTGTGAAGCTCAGCTCATGCCAATAAATGCAGGTTACAAAGCAATATACCTCTTACCTGCGCATAGCAGTCATAGCAAGCTTACTAAACACAAAGGCAGTGAAACTTCTCCTTAAAGAAACAAAACCATTGTAATTTTCTTACTTCTTCCTTCAACCTCTTCTGAGACCAATGCAGTTGTCATGTTTCATTAAGCTGCACTTCATCACTATCTCTATATAGAAAAGTTAGCCACAGACCTCCTACTCTCTTAAGTCTCTGTGCCACTGTGATTAAACATTTGGCTTGGCCTGAGACACACCATACACTTCTGTTTCAAAGTCCTCCAAACAAACAGATTTGAGATACTTTAATTCCAGTGGTATTTTCCTGAACTTCAAAAGAAGAGCTGTAGGACTAGGTAACAGCAGTCTTGTGCCTCCTAATAATGCCAGTGCATGCCAGCTAGACAAAGGGAAAGTACACTTATGCTTTTAAAACAACTCAAGCACTGCTTCGCCAGTACATTCCTTCGGTGCCTAATAATAATAGCGCATTAGCTTCTAATTAAACATGAAGCCACACTTATGAGTCTTTATTTTCCATGCAGTCTTTCACAATAACAGGCAACAGCTATGTATTACATCGAAGGTGACAGAGTCGTCACTGGGAAAAAAACAACGAAGGGATTGCCTGACGTGCTGCCAGTATTGTAGGGGGCATTTTTCCCTGTGATCCAGCCTGCCTTGGGGGCAGGAGGGGTGAAGGAGCAGCATGGTGCTGTATTAGCAGTAACGCAGCAATTATGAATTACTGTTTTGTAAAGGTCTCCTGCGGGTGACTTTCCTAGCCATGCATGTGCTGCTTGCTGCCTGGCTCAAGTCCCAGCTGGACTGCTGACCTGCAGCTTACAGGTTTTTCTTTCCCTTTCCCAAACCCTAGCCATGTGCCTTAAAAACTACCTGAGAAATACTCAGGATGGCCCATTGGTGATATCTGGCCATGTCACTATGGCTGAGCACACAGCTCTTGACTTGTTTTAGACTGCTTGCCTACAAAAAAAACCCTCCAGGTAAAGAGAAATATATCTATAACCCCCCAGGCCCCACTGTAACTGCACAGTTGGTATCAGATGAGTTATTTTGTCCTCCTCCAGTTGTCCGGTTGTACAGAGCTGCACCGAGGCTGGATGGAAACCTGCTCCCTGCACTGCTCTCCACCAGCTTCCCGCCCTCGCCCTCAGCTCACGCCCTGAGTCAAGCAAAGGCAGGGGTGGGAGCCGTCGCCTCGCACACAGCCTCTGCCCACTCAGCCCTCTGGCTCAAGCAATCAGGTAGCCCCCTAAAATCACACGAAATCCCCGTGTGCTTGGCGAATGGGTTCGGTTTGTGGTGTGAAAGCAAGGTGGGGTGCAGCAGATGGGCTCCGGGTGCCTGGTGCTGGTCCCTGCAGCAGACCAGGGCTGGCAGGAACTGGGCCTGGCAGCAGGGACCGTGCCTTGCACCACTGCCCTGACCCAGGCCTCTGATGCTGGGGTCTGAGGCAGCCCCCGTGCGTGCCTTGTCTTCCTGGGAGCTTGTTCCCAGCACCCGCTAAGGGTTATTTACCCGCTCCTCAGAGCGAGGAGCTGCAGCGCCGTGTTTCTACAGGCCTCGAGAGGACTCGACAAGCCTGCGGTTCGAACACGCTTGGCGGCAGGCGAGGGGAGAGAATTGCTGGGCGATTGCAAAGAGGCCCGGAGGCAAACCTCAGCCCTTTCATTCCTGCCTCCTCGCTTGCACCACCTCGGCTCCAGGCAGCAGAGCTGCCAGAAAAACAAAGCGTGTGGGAGCCGCGCTGCACCGCCAAGGTCTCCTTCGGCAGAGGGGTTAAAACCCGCACGAGAGAGGTGCTGAGCTGCTTTGCAGGCGAGTCCTGGGGCCCATGGTTTCTGATAAGAAGTCAGCAGCGCTCAGCCCGTCCTGCTCTTTGGCCAGAACCGCTCGCACGTACACCCAGGCCTTCGCATGAAGCCATCAACTGCTTTTGCAACAGAGGCTGGGCAGTGCAGGCGGCTGCATGGCCACCATGCTCTCCCCACTTTCAGGACGTGCTTCCAGCCCCAGGCTGCAGCCAAACACCACATAATATCTCCGGGGACTCAAGCCGGGGAAAGACTCCCAACCTAAAGCTCCTGCTGATTAAACCGAGGGCAGCGGCTCAGGAAGCTGTTTCAACAGAGGAGGGAGCAGAGGGCAGATCCCGACATGTCGGGCGGCCTCGATAACGCCGCGGCTCGGCGTCACGGGATGCCGGCAGCCAGACACGGGGCAGCTGTTGCAAGGCAGACTACAAGCAGCACGGGGAGGTGGCTCCACGGCTTCGCTTCATCAGGGAAGCTGTGGCAGGGAGGCTGAGGTGGGGAGGCTGCAGCCGGGAGGCTGCTGGCACGAAGCCTGCCTATCAATCCTGGTCCGGCCAGCAGCACCTTTGCTGCCACCGTCACCCCATCAGGGACGTCAAGATCTTGTAGGGAACCGCACACTAGGCAGTAAATAAAAAAATTGAGGGTTGAAATTGCCACTGCTGCCACCTTATTTGACTTTTGTTTTTGAAATGCTGTGGGAGAGAGTTTCAAGCTTTCCATTGCAATTATGTAGTGCAAAGACCATTTAAAAACTAACAAAAAGCAGCTCGTGACCTGCACAGAAACACTTGGCTTTGGGAGGCTTGAGAAGAAACATGCAAA
The DNA here is from genome assembly GCA_011075105.1 of Heteronetta atricapilla. NCBI lineage: Eukaryota > Metazoa > Chordata > Aves > Anseriformes > Anatidae > Heteronetta > Heteronetta atricapilla. Next base: position 114,238,957 of record CM021731.1, on the reverse strand, counting down.
AGCACAAAGGAGATACTACAACTGTGGCAATGACAAGGGGAAAGACACCCCACACTCTTCCTTGGAGGGCAAATGGGCAAGGGTCCATTTACAGGTGCTGCCCAAAAGGTTTTGCCCCTACATCTTCCTGGAGAGGGCATTGGCCAGCCAGGTGGAGGCAGGTGTCAGTGACCTGATCCTAGCTGTCATGCCAGAGCATCCTCTGAATGCACAGTCTGCCCTGTGGAAAAGCAAGAGGCAGTGCAAGATGGCTGCAGAGAGCAACCCCTGGCCGTGACAGGATGACGATGGGGCTGCAGACTCACAGCATGGCACGAGAGAGGACCTTGCCGACTGAGTGCCACCAGTCTCCATCACTTCATTGGATCAGAGGAAATCCTGGCAGAAACAGTTTTCACCTGAGCTCGTGCCCTGACTCTGCCTCAAAAGGACCAGGTCCAACACATTTCCTCTTGATCTATTTAAATAGGATTGCTTTCCTTAGTCCACCAACACACTATGCATGCCAAGTCCAGTACTGCCATTCCTGATGTTAGCTGTGTCTTTTAAAACCACTGGTGAGTCTGGCTTTGTCCTGGCACAATCTTACTTTTTGCAGAGATGCTTAGCTAAGGGCGTTGTAGGAGACTAAGTAGGCCACAGCAATAATGGACACGGGGAACTTTTATCAGAGAAGCTATATGCAAAAGTATATGTACAATGTGGTTTGGACATTTGCAAATTGAAATCTAGTAGTTCATGCAGGGAGAATATGAAGGCTGACTTCAGTCTAACTAGTTCCTCTGCCAGTTTCAAGGGCTCATAAAAATCTCTAGTGTCTTCCTTTAAATATATATATAGATATATGTATATATATTAATGTAATCAGCAGGATTGTCCATGCCAGCTTGAAAACGATGCTTGACGCCTTGAGAGTAACTTAACTTGACCACCAGCTCCCCAAAGTACAAAAGCTTTTATTCCCCTGTATCTTCCCATTCAGTTTTGATTCCTGAAGGCAGCAGCATCCCTCAGCCTGGAGCAGCCCTGGACCACTCTCCCTCCACTTCCAGCTGGGGCAGGACCTCTAGGACACGCGGGAGGTGCCTGGCTCTCTCCCCATGTCAGAGCTCCTGTTTTTTCCACATAAGGCTGCCTGCAGAGAGCCGTCTGGAGGAGAAGGAGGACGAAGGGACACCCAGTGCTGCTGAGCAGCTGGGGCTTCTCTTTCCGCTCAACCTAGGTCTGTAGTTGGATGGTGTTAAGGAAAGGCAGCAGAGCTCTGCCAGGCTCCAACTCAAACCACTGACAGCATGACCTTGGTTCTCCCCTTAGCCTTTCCATCTTTGGCTCTGCCAGTATTGGGTAAAGAGAGAAGAGCAGCAAAAAACCACCCTCCCCAAACCAGTGTGATGGCCAGAGGACTTTCTGCTGGGCCTGTCTGCTGCAGGTGGTGGGGTTGGCTTCTTCAGATGCCATCTTCTCTCCCTTCTCCACCACGGGTGGCAGGGGTGATGCTCTGTGGCACCATGAAGCCTCCTCCTAGCCAACAGTCCTGTGCAAGCACAAAGGCACCCAAAAATACCCCCACAGGGCTTAAAAGCCTATTGTTTCTGTGTAAAAGCCCCAGAACCGTAGGCCGAGGTGTGCCACGCAGGGCCCTCGTGCATGCCACCAGCCCGCAGGCAGGGCACTCCCTCGGCCGCTCTCCCACACTCCCCTGCCCTTTGCTCGCCAGCTCCCAAGGAGACGTGTCGCACACGCACACAGGTGTCACAACAACGCGTTACAGCTTCCCTCAGAAAGACCCGACCCGCTCAGCCCCATCGTGAGCACGCACCAGCCCCGGCTGCCGCTGCGTCCCTGCTGCTGTTTGCAAGCAATTAGCAGGGACGTGGGGCAGGGTGAGGCTGGGCGAGGTGAGAGACCAGAGGCAAATGGATGTGATCTGAAGCTATTCCTGCTTTTTAATGCGGCTGTTTCTTCACTTTGATCACAGGGACGGCCCGGTGTGTGTGCATGTGTACCTACCTACACAGGCACGCGCACTTCCCTACCCACACACACAGCCATGCGGGCGCACACGTGCCCACGCCCTGCCTTCACACACATGGGCATGCATGTGTCTGCACACTCATTCACAAATGCTATGTTCCCTTCTTATTTTAATGGTGAAAATTAGGTACTTTTCAAGACAGGGAGCTCTCAGACCACCACATCTAGCAAACTCGCCCCGGTCCAAGCCCCTTACAGACAGGGCTGCAATTCTTTGCTTTCAGAAACAGGCTACGAAAAGCAGAAAGGAGACAGCAGCAATGCACTGAAGTTTGTGTGATGCTTTGCTAACCTAAGCCTGCCAGCCACTCTGTAACACATCACTCTGCAGCTCTCCCCTTCAGCTACTCTATCCCAGCTCCCTGTGGTCTATCAGAGCATCCAGATGGCCAAAAGCTGCCCTGGGGTGTATCCCTCCAGGCTGACGAGTCAGACACATCACAGAGCAGCCACAGCCCTGCAATCCAGTCCCTCAAGGTGCTGCTGCTGTCAGAAAGTATTCAAATCCCAGCTGCAAAAACAAGAGGAAGAAACATCCATTTGTGCAGCCACAAGCACTGGTTCAGTTGTTCCTGTTTAGGAACTCCCAGCCCAGTGAATGCAAGCTGGATCACAGCAGCATTCACCAAATGCAGTGTTTTGCCTCAGAGTTTTCAGTGCTGAAAACTAAGGAAGAGTCCAAAAATAATCCTGCTCTGAGCAACTGGGAAATAAAAGGCCCAGAGGAAAAACACCTTCCACACTGCAGTAACTTACCACAGTGTTTGCATTACTTATAATAAATATATAAAGATTTCCAGAATCATACACTATTCTGAAGAGTTGCCATTTGTTGTGTACATATATAGATATAGATATATGTATATTGTGTATAGATGTAGATAGATATAAAGGCACCGAAACATCTATTTGACCAGTCTAAAGGCATACTGCCTTTGGCTTCTGCTTCCATTTCTGGTTGTAGCAGAGTAAGTCATGTTTTCCTTCTCTCCAGCAGGCACCTGAGATACAGGACACAAACTCTCATGGTTTCCTCTGTGATGCCACCCATCCACAACTGCTCCAATCCCACCCCATCCAAACCTCCCAAGTCCAACCGCAGCAGCCTCAGCAGCAAGGACCTGGCTCCAAAATGGTGCATAAGGCTGCGGTTCCAGAGTCCCTCCAACACAAAAGCTGGAGGAGCTGGGCGAAGGGCTGGCAGCAGCTTATCAGTTTTTGAATCTCGCACCTTTGCATTTACTTCCCTACCCCCCAGCTGCCTTCTTCAATATGCTTTTCAGTAAATTGCTTTGCTGATGTGTGATTGGTCTGACTTTTACAGTAATAGGAAGTCTTTGGTCCATAGAAAAGCTATTTATGAAGTACATTTATTTATTATGTATTTCGTGCACATGCATGCCTACAAGGAGCATCTAGCTGCCCATGGCCCAAGACCCCTTCTACAAGTAGCAACACACCAAGCCTCCCCATGCCCTACTACTGTTTCTCTGAGCTCTGATTCTTTTCCTAATGGCCCCTATGCCCTAAATATATTTCAGATTAACAAAATTCACAGGGGATTGAGGGGCAAAGGGGCACGCCGTCGGCCGGGGCTGCCCCCTGCGGCCTTGCTGGAGGAAGATGTCTTCCTCGAAGGCCTCCCGCATGGGTGTAATCGCCGCCTTCCATCAGATACGGGCGCTCCTTCACCCGTCACGGAGAGGAACCAACCCGGGGAGAGTCGCAAGCAAGCAGCAAGCGAGCCGGTGCACGCCGGCGCTGCGGGAAGCTTGTTTTCTGGCTGGGCCTGTTCTGGGGAAAGGCACGGGCCGGGTCTTGCAAGACATCAGGGCCTGGGGCGGCTCTGCTGCCGGGGAGCAGGGACAGGCGGCATGGTGCTTTCTCGGCTGCCGGGAGCCAAGTGGTTTGGGGTTTGCACCCCCAACACCTTTTCTAACTTGTCAGTGACCCTCCCGAAGAGCCAGCCCCCCCTGTTCCCCTCCTGTTTTGCCCCAAAGGTGTTTGGCTGCAGCGCAGTGAGGCTGCGGGCACCAGCGCAGAGCGTGGCTGTGACGCCTGGGTTGTGACAGGGCTGGTGTATAATGAGGCTGGTAATGCTACATCGTGACACACGTACTGCTGCTGGATTTCCACTGAATGTGTGACTGTTGAGGAGCCAAGAAGAAATAATCCTTTAACTATGGATTAAACTCGGTCTATTTGGCATCCCATCCTCCATTCAAGCCACTGGAAGAACACGGGCCAGGAAGCTATCCGTGTTCCTCACCAGGAATGCTCACAGCCAGCTGAGATCTTCTCTAACAGATACACAAATAGGAAGTTAGGAGGCTCTCCAGGGAATGGCTGCTCCGAGCCAGAGCCTGCTTTATGTCCAGGTTGCACTAGATGCTGATCCTTTGTCTTTACAGGCCATCAGGCTACACACATACCAATCCCATCTTATTCTGGCCCCATTCTTGACCGCAACCTTGACCCAGCAGGCCTTCAAGACAACTCCTAGATGCCAACGCTTGCCAGCTATGCTGTCACCTCAGTGTGACCCAGCTGTCCCTCCCGGTGTGTAGGTGTACCTACAGCCACCACACATGCCAGCAGCCCAGCCTCCTCCACTTCTTCCCTTAGGTGTGCCAGCAGCTCCGGAAGGGTGCTTCAGGCTTGCTGTCTTCACCTCCTGCTCCTCACTTTGGGCCTGCCCTTTGAGCTGTCAGTAACTGAAGACATCCAGAGTTGAAGGGTGAAGCCTCAGTGACTCATAAGGGAAAAAAAAAATAAAAAGAAAAATAAAGGATGGGCCATGTGCTTCAGCCCCCGTTGCAGGTGTTTTCTTTGTATCCTGCAGGGCTGTACCGAGTGCTTCTGGAGGCTGGAGGCAGTGGGTGTCTGCTCCCCTGGAGAAGCAGTTCCCGAGGTTTGCAGGAGTGAAGCTGCCAGCAGCAACTCCTGCACTTCAGTCTACGTGACACTTGGCCCAGTCACTGTAGAGTTTTTCTTCCCTTCTCTGCAGGGACCTTCTTTTCTTCTCTCTCTCTCCTATGATGAAGGCCTCAGAGATCCTTCATTCAATTCCTCCTGTCTTGGCTGGGCCACGTTTTTACGCATCTGTCTCGAGAAGCAGTGAAACAGGACAAGCTGCTGGAAACTTACTGATTCAGTGAAAAAATAGGCACCAACAACTCGTGAAACAGAAATACGGAGGAGGAGGCAGAAATCAAGAAGGCAGCTGTAAAAGAGCAGCACATTGTGGAATTATGCAGCATCCCTGTAATAAAAATCAGTTATTCAACTACCTGTGAGGGCACCTATTTGCATTATTCATAGGGTATTAATTACACAACTCTTAATTTTTCTGAATGTTTGCCATTACAGCTCAACACCTGCAGCAGGTAGCCCAGCAGCGCTTTGCTGCCTCTGCTCCCCCAAAACACAATCTATTCAATTTTCTCCTCCTGCCTAATTATGGCAATTACTTTCTTATCCTCCTCTTTTATTTCCTTTTACTTGCCTTGTCTGAGCCAGCTGTTACAGCTTTAATGTTCTTGTAGTAAAGTTGTTCGCTGCGAAGACCCCACCCGAGATGGCACCGTGATATCAAGCTGGTATCAGGTAACAGCTGAAATCAGCTCTCCACCAGGTGTTTTTCTGACAGCTCTTACCAAAAAGGAGATTGTGGGTTTGTTTGATTTTTCTTCTGACTGCTGCATCTCCCCGTGGCCTCCTCTTACCACCCCCTCCTGCTCAGCGTGTGCTGGATGAACATGGACAGGCATCTTTCCAGAGGTGGCAGGTATCCAGACACAGTGCCTGGGGAAGGGCTTGGCTGATGGCCTAAGCACAGCATCAGCCCAGCTCCTCCAAGCTGAAAGCCATGGCACCAAGTGTTCAAGCATCACCGAGTGTTTATGGCCCCCTTGCAGCAGGACCAGGCACCCGCTGCTGCGCTGGCTCCTCTCCGGCACATCCCAGATCACAGTGCAGGGGCTGCATGCAGGCCACAGTGGATAATGTGCTTATTAACCATTGAGAGCACCAACAAAGAACCAAAAGAACATGCCTGCAAATGCTGGAAATATATTGCCAAGTCAGAGAAGGATAAAACAAGGAGAATGGGGCTAGCCATCCCAGTCGTTTAGATTATCCATTACATATAAATTTTCACGGCCCAGTGGGATGCAACACGCCCAACTCCAGGCCTCCAGTAGGCCTCAGGCATGCAGCAACTCCATGAACAGTTGGTGGAAAGAAAAAGAGGAAACCCCAATGTTTTTATTCCTCCCACATCAACTTGTGTCTCTGTGAATCGAGTGACCTGTGCTAACCAGAGAGGGAGTGCAGACTGCCCAGATGAACCCCAGAGAACTGGGGTGGCCAAAGTAGGGAGAGACAAATTGCTCCAAGGCTGCCTACGCTTTGTTGTTAAAACAGCTCCAGAAAGGGCCAAAAGTAAGAATATCCTGTGGCATGCCTCATGGCATCACCAGAGCTTTCAGAGGGGTTTGGTCCAGGAGCTGGAGAACTGTGCTCGTGACTGCTTGCTGTAGAGACTCTTGAGGAAAGCGGAGGAATGCGGTGGTGGCAGAGCCAAGTATCTCATCTGATGGGGCCTCCTAGGGCGAGCGCTCTTTGTGAGAGATCGCTGTCAAAACTAATTGTCTAATAGGTTGGGTTGGGCTGAACTGACCAGCCTAATGGGCTAACACTAGGGCTAGGGTTATGCCTATGGACAGGGACAGAAGGAACTGAAGAGCCAGGTCTACTGAAATGTTAAAAGCAAAGACCAAAGATCTACACAAAGTCCTGCTGTTTATAGGGGTGAATGAGTCATCAACCCTTGAGCCAGTAGTGCTTCACTGAGGTGGTCTCCTGTGTTAGAGTTGGGCCTTAGGGCTGCAGGATTGCCCTGACAGATGGTCCTGTGATGCTCTGGGGCTTTGGGACAGGTTTTTGAGGGGCTCTAGGTAATTCTGAATTTGGCTGAGGACTCCTGGGTGTAGAGAACCTCATGACTAAAGGAGTAAATTGGATGGCCATTTGGTACAGATGGGTTTGAAGAAGTGTAGAACTGAACACAGCCTAAAGATAGGGGAACCAGCAGGGGTTATCAGCATGTGTTTTGTTTTAGGCTATTCTGATAAATCTAGAATTAGGGTTAAGAACCATAGGATAAAAAAAAATCACCCAAGCAACATCTCCTAGGTGAATTAAGGACACTGGTAGTAGTAGGGACAAGTAATGCCCAGTCTTCCCATTAACACATAGCTATTTCCATTTGCCCTAGACAAAGAAACTCTGTTCACTGTTCCTGGTTCCAGTTTCACATTCAGTGACCAGCTGGGCTTGCCACACATACTCTTCACAATTATTATAACTTCAGCTTTTCTGAGACCTAACACCTGTCCTACCCCTTGTCTTGAGCCTACAGCACAAGCCCTTCCACTTTTATGCATATTTTTTTTTCTGTATACTAGGTGCAAACCATAAGGCCTGTTCAATGAGTTGTTGAGTCTAGCCCAGAATGATCAATGCTAAATTCAAGCCAGGAGGCACTAGCTCTCATTTTTTTACCCTTACAGAAAAACCCATCCCACTTCTGAGCAAATCAAAGCCAATTTACCTCCTCAGGATGCAACCCTTATCTTAGCCAGACAGGCTTTGGAGATGCTTAAATTATATCAAAATTCAGCTTCTGCTCTTAACTCTATTCCAGTGATCCTAAGCTAAGCCTAAATAAATCATGACCCTTTTGCCCCAGGTGATGCTAGTCTTATCTGGACTACAAGAACCAAGCAGAAATTGCAGCTTTTTGCAAACCAGCTTAAGCCCTAACCCTGATCACTGACTAGATATCCTTGTTTACAGACCCTGAGTTTGTACAAAATGAATGAGGACGTTTTCACCCATAGGATAGCCATCCCACTTTTACATCCATCAGGACCCAGCAGAACAGTAGCAAAGCCCAAGAGGCCTTCAGCCTGTGCTAAGCCAAATGCTAAACATCATGCCTTCTGCCATGCTTTTTCAAAACACGCCTGAACAAATCAAAGGGCAATGTCTTCCCTCAGGACAGCACCCTAACTTCTGCTTGTTTAGCCTTGCAGGCGTATACAACATATCGACCCAGGCAGTTCCTCAGACCTTTCCCTTTCCATGCAGTCCACCAGACGCAGGAGCCATGAACACCCACACACATGGCATCAGCACTAATCAATGCCTAAAGGCAGTGGAAGCGCCCCAGAAAGCTCAAGGCAAGACCAGGGCTTCGTTCAACAGGAGCCAAGAAGTTTCCCGTATTACCATATGAAATTGAGGGCCTGGGATATGAGCTTGTGCAGCATCCTCAAGGGCTTAATTGTGTTGTGTTTTTTATTTTTTTTCATAAAGACGAGCTCCTGGAGGTATTGTGCTAAGATGAGGCCCAGGCCTAGGAACATCAGGGTCTGAAGAGCCCAAGTAATTCACAAAGCTCAGATAAGTAGGAGGAGAGCTGGCATAGAAAGGAGAAAATTACTTTTGGACTATTTTGGGATAAGGTAGGCCCTCCTACATATGTGTCTATGGGCACACACTTAATGCTTGGGTTGGAAGAGCCTGTTTTCCTGTAATTGGCCAAGTGGGAAGGCAGGCTGGGAGATGGTGTCACGCTGTCGGGGTTATTCAGCCCTTCTCACCATCTCAGTGAGCACTATCTGGCAAATTCACCATCAGCTCCACCCTTGGGGCCTTCCCAGCTCCAGCAGCGAATCTACTTTTTTAGGCCATGCTGGCTCGGCGCTGCCCGATGGTCACATACCTCAGCTCCGGCATCTGGAGCCTCCTCACCACCCTTGGGTGAGCAGCAGCCACTTACCACAGGTGCCAGCAGCCTTCTATTACATATCAAAGGAGGAGGATTGGGCAGGATTAGGGATCAAAACCATGCATGGAAGATCTCAGACTGCTGCTGCTGCTGCTGCTGAATCATTCAAAGCTTGGAGGCTAGGATTAGAGATGGTGCCACTGGAAGCCACTACCTCTGGCTTTTTTTTTTTTTTTTTTTTCTGGGACAGGGAGAGTTTGCTGGGTTGCTATTCCATGGCAGAGCAGTTTTTAAATATAGGGTTGGCACTCTGGCCCAAGCTGTAAGCCAAATGATAAATCCTGCAGATTTGCATAAATACTGGTGTCAGAAAGCCGGGATGGCTTCTATGTAACTGTGGGGCATGTGTGGATCTCCTGGTTATACAATAGCAGAAGCAAATAACTTAATAGGTCTGTTGTGAGTAAAGCCTGCTTCAAAGGCTGGAGTTGAAGCCCTGATTAAGAAAACCAAGGGCTGAAGAGCTATGCTGATTTACACATTTTGCAACACCTCCCAAGGTGGAGTGAAGACTACCGGTAATAGCAGCAAGCGTCTCCTGGTTTGTCTTGGGGCACAAATTGTTCTCCAGGCAAACGTAGACAAGCCTAGAATTGGGCTTAATTTTAGGCAAAGAGACATCAGGGACTGAAGACCTCTTTCTTGTTGGTTTCTCTTCAGCCTAGAGCATTACAGTGGGTGCTGCCCTGACAAGAGCTTACCAATCTGTTCAGCCCTCGGTGCCTGGCTGGTGCCTTGGGTTGGTCGGGGTGCTGTGGTTAGTGCTCAGACAGCAGCCCCAGGATGTCCATGGGGCTTAGCCCAGGGTCAGCACCAGCAAACCCCACAGCCTTCACTGGGCTGTCCAGCAGCACCTTTGCTCCTCAGCCCTGGCACATGGAGCCATCCGAGCATAAGTCCCCACACTCCCACAGCAGCACCCAGACAGGCTTTTTACTTCCCTCCGTGCCACAGATGGTGTTGGCCTGGATGGTCTCTTTGGATTTTCCATTTCTGGTTCATTCAATTTATAGCCTTACTATTGTTAAAGTTAAAAAGAAGGTGAAGCTTCAGTTAGCAAGGTTATTGTTGCATATTCCTCTGCTTAGATTTACAGACCCCCCCAGCTCCAAAAGATTGTTTTTCTGCTTCAAGTTAGCATCATTAGAAATAATATTGAAGCCCATGCCTAACATAAAATGCACTACAGTTTATAAATTAATATTTTATTTCAGTAATCCTTCACACGAGAGGTGCACTGCCTCGTTTATATACCCCTGCCCACCTTCATGTGCAAATATAATGCTCCTGAATTTTAATAGATATTGGCAATGCTCACCAGAGTGAGAACAGGCTCATTTCACTGGCCACAAACATAACACAATGGCAGTAACATTTTTTCCACCCTGCTTATTTTTGATCCTGGCTTCTTATTTAATAATAAACCAGGCTGTGAACACTCTGACTCATCTCTTGTTTTCTCAAAATAGTGAGAAGTTCTATTTATTTTTTTTAATCAGTAACTACCTAAGAGAAAGGAATGCCTCATATGATAAAGGCATTTAATTAGTTTGTTTGCTGGTAAGAAAAATATGTAGGTGGATGTGGGCTGAATGCCAAGCCTAAGTGGTCTGGCTTTACTGACAGTTCAGCAGAAGAAAAAGATTAGACGTCATGGAAAAAATGACTCCCTGAACAGGAAAAGCTGGACATGTTGCATATTTCTCTTTGTGATCTAGCTTTGTAACAGTAAAAGGAACCACTAGCACTAGCTAGCAGAATGTACTGAGGATGCAAAAGGGCCACAAAACAGCAAAAAGGCAACTGAATCAGGGGACTTGGCCAAATATGTGAGATTTCATTCAAGTATCCTAGTTTCCATTGTTATCTTTAATATTATTGTAGGAAAAAATGAGCACTCCCTCATGTGCCCAGGCTGCACAAAGGCCAACACGCCGGCACTGTTCAGGGGCACTGTGAAGTTTTGGCTACACTACACAGGTTTCCAAGCAGACTCAAACATCAGGTGACTTTTATGTGTAATGCAGACTGCTCTACAAAGCAGGGTACTATTTGTAACAGGGTTAGAAAACAAACAGCGCTCTATCAGTCATCCTAATCTTGGTTTTAATGCTCTTCACATTCCTGTGGATGCGAACCACTTGAGATACAACATGCCGTAATCCCAAAGCACAACAAACACGGACATCTAACGCAGGAGCACAAGCCTGCTTAGCCCTTGGCCGTTCTTCCTGAGGGCCATGTCTGCACTGCAGCTGCAACTGGACATCCTTCGTGTTTTCTTCAGAAGCAGATCCTTCTGCTGTGCTGCTGCCGAGGAGCTATTCCCAGCGCCTGTTTGCACCACGTCCTGGAGCGGAAGCGCTCCTGTCTGCACCGAGCTCCTCTCCAGGGCATTTCAGACAAAGCTTTCCAGCTGGCTGCTGCATCAGGAAGGTATACCGCTGTGTTTTGGTTACTGTGTTTTATTGCAAGTCATCCTTTACCCTTTAGACTTGTCCCAGGAAACAACTGGGTGTCCTCGTGCCTTTCTTGAAACCCGTGATTCTTATCGCGGTGACCTGTACTACTCTATGATCACTCAATTAACTGCCACCTTCAGATTGTCAAATCAGTTTATATTTTCCAGGTTACATACTGAAATGTCCACGTTTTGCTGCCTCCCATTTCTGGGGCGAGCTGTTTACGGCGTGTTAGAGGAACCTGGCAGCCCGGCTCTTTCTCCAACAGCACCTGGTTTTGGGAAAACCAGATGTCAGTTTGCTGCAAGGTCCCATCCCCCAGAGAGGTGCCACAGCTGTCTTAAAAGGCTCACATCCATCTCCTCCCATACTGTAGGGTCTTGTCACAGCCCCTCCTTTTATATGTCCATGTTTTCCCCTTTTATAGCTGGGGGGTTTGCGTGCACGACCACATCGGTCCCTGTTTGCAACTCAGAGGTGCAGTTCACAACCTCAGCTGCCACCCAACATCCAGTCAGGTGTGTGTATGTGACATGTTTGCACTGAAGTCTCCAGGGCAAACTGAGCCCAGGTGTCTCATTTGAGGACCAGGTCTGAATTGTCCAGTAGCTGTTCATGATGGTGCAGGGACCTGCTGCATGGGAGAGGACAGAGATGTGAACAGAGAACAGGAATCCACCTCAGGTCAAAGGCCGCGAACCATGAGCAGATCAAAAGATAAAATAATTCAGGTGGGTGGTCTGCTCCCGCCAGCAGAGACACCTGTCTGTCACCGTTTTTCCTCCCACAGGCTCTTCCCTTGCATAAGCTTCTCCTATCCCATTACATCTCTCGTTTCCTTCTCGCCTCGGCAAGACTTCCTACCTGCGCTGTTACACAACTCCCATTTCCCTGGGAGATGGCTGGGAAACCTGCCTGCATCGACAGCGGCTGGCTCAGCACCGCTCACTGCTGAGACAGGAGCCCCAAAGGTTTTGCCCATGCCACGGGCTAAAAGAGTGCCACCTTGGCCGCCGGTGCAGCAGATGCAGCTCAGGTACTGGCAGGAGCTTGTTCCCCCTGGCATGGCACCAGCAATCTTCCTTGCACCCAGGCAGGGTCTGCAAGTTGTTATTTCACCCCATCACATCAAGAGAGGTGTTGGACACCTTAAGCCTCATCTGGTTACTTTACATTTCTGGGGTATTAAGAGGGGAAGAGCCAGATTGGCTCTGACGTTTCTCCTCTAGGAGAAATCAGGAGTGAAATCCTGGGCTTATAAGTCTGTGTTTTACCCAATCTGCCCCTGCAGAGTGGGGCTGAAGGCTGGCACCCACAAGTCCTCCCTGCTACATCCACAGGCTGCTGTCCTGCCAGGGCACGCGGGCTCCTCCGAGTTAATTTATTCCTTCATATTTTATCATCTTCTCTTGGTCACATCCCCTCTGGCAGGATGACACAACCGTCATTTTGCAACATGTTGCTTGCGCTCACACCAGCGTGGTGTCCCCTCCTCTCCTGCCATTCCCCTCCCAAGCTGGGGAGCTTCTCCCTCTGCCACAACCACAGCAACCACACTGCTGCTCTAAAAGCTGACTCCCTAGCGCAGCGGAGGGAAACCTCCACCCCGCGATGCTGACAGCTTCACCAGCTCCACGCAGCTTGATGCTTGGTTTGGGGTCACTGGGTGCCACGGGGGGGCTGAGCTCAGCAAACTGAAGAAACCTGGTGCTGCGGGGTGGGAGGTGCTGGGCATGGGGGAGCAGGGCCAAAAGGGGTGTGCGGCCCATGTTTTATAGCCCATCCTTATTTTTATTCATTTGACTAGCGTGTTTTGATACATATGCCACATCTTTCTGTCTTGAACAACCTTATGTAAGCAAACTGGATGATCAGATGTTGTAAATGAAAGGAAAAGAGTTGAAAAGTAGGAGGAAGCATCAAAGTGAAAATGCTTCTCTGTGCCAATACACAAAGGAGGATAGATTAAAAATGCCAATTAAAAACAAAAACAGGAATGACCATTTCGTTTTAGTGAAACCCGTGTTGACATGAATATTAATTTTGAAAAAATTAAAAAGTTTTGTCCATAAAACAACTGCCCCCAAACTCACTGCAAAAAAAAATAAAAAATAAAATATTAAAAAAATGTAAAGCCCAGCTCCTCCCATTCTCCTCCATACTTTCATTCTTCCTTCCTAGTGATCATCTGGAGGAGAATGGTGACTTTCCCAGCCACAGGAGACATGGCACATGGAAGCATGGTAGGAGGTGCAATGCTCACAGACAGAGAAGTAAGAGAGGTGAGAGGACTGGAAAATACATTCCTTAAGGGAGAAAACCAATACTTGATGTGTACAGTAGGAAGCTCATGCTCAGCTTTCAGTCAAATGCCTCCTGAGCTGAAAAATGAGTTAGCTAATAACCTGCACGTTTCCTGTACAGTTCACCTGGGTACAGCATCATTTACTTATCATCAGAATTTTTATTTAGACACTGAGTAATAAGCTCGCCATGTAAATAGGTCAAAGGCACTATTCGAAAGGCAGGTATTGATCCCAAGATAACCCCTTCATAAAATTTCACATAGTTAAATATTGACACATGGGAAAGAAACGACATCTGGGGCATTTTTCACTCCTTAAGCCGTACCCAATTATTTCTATCCCTTATATCACTTTATCCCTGTCATTTAGAAATACATCTTTTTTTCTCTCATCTTTTGCCTTAAAAGATACCTTGACTTCTCTTGTTTGTTCACGTGTTGGTTGAACACACCCTGCACATTATCCGCTTTTCCCTACAGATGCACAGGGGAGGGATGTGCTGCACCCAGTGGCCAGTAACTGGCTGGCAGGTGACAAAACCCTTCCTCCCATCAAATGCAGCCCCAAGCAAAGAGCATGCCTTGAGCCCACCGACAGAGTGGAGGAGAATTAGGGAGGAAGGTCCTGAACCATGCTGGAACTGCATCAGAAATGCATAATAACAGCAGCACAAACAGCCTCAACACCAGCAGCCGAGTCCCCCCCTTGCTGCGATGCGGTGCGGGCATGGTGCCAGTGGGCAGCCCGGCGTGCATGCGTGCATGCAGACAGACACACAGACACAATCACGCTGATTTGTCATCGAATGTGCGTGACCAGTCCTCAGCACGACCGGTTATCAGCAAGACAGCAATGAGAAAATGATAAAGGTCGAGGCAATTACACTTGTTTTTCTCATTGCTGGGTAAATATTGTGGGGCTCATTCTTAAGAGTGCTGAGTCCCGTAAGTTCACCCAAAGTCACCCTGAGCCGTGCGGGATCTGAAGTACTGAACACTCATGTGTTAAACAAAACTGATCAGAATACACGAGGGAAGAATTTTTTATTTTGAGAAAAAAAAATACACTTTTAATAGAATCAAGATGTTGTGCAGAAAATATTTGATATGTTTCAAGAGAAAAAGTGAACAGACAAGTTTTCACATTGACAGAATGGAATGAGAAAATATTTTGTATTGATACGGTGATTTTTTTATTACGTTCTCACTACTAAAATATTTGAACTTGTATAACTGTAGAGCGTAAGATGTCAATGCTATCATAACGGAAGGCTTTGGATAATTTTCATGACGAAAAACTGAGTTTTGTTTTGCAAGGCATGTGGACTTCTTTTGCTCACACAGGATTTAAGTCGCAACGTTGAACTTCAGAAAAGACATACTAATTCTTCAGCAGCTCCACCGCTAAAAATGTGCTTCCCCTGATTAAGTTCTGTGGTAAGGCATGTAATAAATTCAGGAGCCAGATAAAGATACTTTTATTCAAGGAGACGGGAAAAAGTCTGTAACCCATTCTTGCTTGGAAAAGTGTTTAATGTATCTTGCCACAGTGGCTTAGACTGGACAGAATCCTTTCAAAAAACACACAGAAAAACCTTGTGGCATGTATCAAAACCAATTAATTTCTCACTTTCCCACAGGGAGAATTGGCCATTGGGCGTTTTCATCTCCACATCCCTAAATTGCTGTGTCCCGACAAATCCCGGGATAAACCTCGGCTAATCAGATCACACAGTCTCACAGGTTTCAATCCTTGAATATCTCATAAAGTTTACCCATAACACCAGAAAGCTCCTTGACACCTACAGCTTAATTTGCTGCCATTGATCGCTCCACTACCTCATCCACTTCCACTTTAATCAGATAGGCTGCAGTGTCAAAGACCCACTGAATTAGCCACCTGTGGCGTAACCTTGGATGCGTAACACTGAGTTTTATATTAATAAAGGCTGATATCACCATGATGCACTCCTGAGGCAGATATGAGATGCTGAAATGGGTGGGGTAATGGTGAACTCCACCCTTTCCATATATACTCGTTAATAACTGGTTTCCCTTAATAACGCTCTGCTAAAGGACAGACCTTTTCCTTCCCAGCAGCCATACATAAAACCCACGTAAGCATAAATGGAGATGTTTCCCGTCAAAGCATTGCTGTTGTGCCATGTCAAAAAGTACATCTCCATCAAGCCAGGGGCATGCAAAGAGAAAACCTTGCATTGAGCTTATGAAAGTGAAGTCAGTGGGCTCTGACCTGCCTGTGAATAAGCCCTTGTGGACAAGATATTACCATTCCCATACACACCCCACTCTTTTCCAAAAGTAATCCCTTCACTGAAGAGGAGCCAGAAAAGGACTTATGCCTGCCATGCACATGCTTGGGTTCACAGCATCGTAATGCAGAAGAATCAAGGCCCAGATTTGCACACTTTATGTTTTTATCATTAAATTCCTGCTAACTGGCCTAGAAGTCCATCTTGCAACCTGCTTTTGCTGTAAATAACAAATAACATCTTTTATTTTTTATTTTTTTCCTCTTCTATTGCCACACAGCATGACATTTTCTCTCAAGCACTCCTAAAGCTTCCTCTCCTCCTTGCTGTGCTAGCTTCCATATAAGTTAATTGGAGAGAGATCACCAGCTGAGTGAAGTAAGGTCTGAACACAGCTTTGTGTCATATCTCTCCTTCTGTCTGTAAGATAAAGCTGGGTGGAGCACGGAGAGGAAGGAGGGCAGAGGGGAGCTGGTGTGGGGCAAGCATGCAAGACCCAGGAGGGAGGTACATGGTACGGGTGAGTGGGGAGCACTGGGAGGATGGTGACAGACCCTGGTATTTAAGTTACATATGCAATCCCTCCTTGCAGGGAGACAAAGAGATGGGGGGAGGGATACAGGGAACACCCAAAATAGAGGAGTGGGAATGCAGCACGGCGTGGAGGCAACCTCACCCCATGCCTAGCGGTGTCCAGTTCAAATCCTGAGAGCTGTTCCACAATAAGGGAGACAGAACAACCTCATGGACTTCCAGAGAGCCCTGCAAGGCTCAGGAGCAACCCTGACCTGGGGAAAGGCACAAGAAGGGCCTCGTACATTCCTGCAGATTAGATGCAAAGGGGCGCCTTGAGCTGGAGAGGGGGGTTGTGGGCAGGAGAGAGGCATCTCCTCACACCAAGAAAAGGATTCAAGAGTACCGTGGATTTACCATGACTGGCCCTGAGGGCACAGGCGGGCCCCAGGCCTGCCCAAAGAGGTGAACCTGCCTCCAGGAAGCTGCGGTCAGAGGCCGTGGGCTGAGCAAGCACGTGAAGGGTGGGCTTGTGCACCAGGTAGCAGCAGGGAGAGTGGGCTGAGGGCATGGCCAGGGGAAGATGGGGAGATAACGAAGGCGCCCGGCCCGTGTTAGGCAGCTGTGGTGATTTTGGCAATGTGGTGCAGCAATGAAGGGATCTGCGGGGGGACAGCATGCGGCAGCCCAGGAGGCTTTGTCTCCTCCCGGAGAGGATGGGCAACATCCAGGTGCCGTGCCAAGCCTGGCCTTGACTCAGCACGGCGCTGGGAACGGGACACGCACCTGGCAGAGATCAGAAAGGACCTTGTGCTCATCACACAGAGAGCATTACAGCAGCTGGAGGGGAAGGCAGGAGGGCCAGATCCTGAGGTGATTACTCTGACCTTACTCAGTGGGAATTTTGCCTGAACAACAACTGACTAATGGCTCTGTGTGTTGGCACACGCATGACACACCGCTGCGTTTTACATGGGAGTTGTCTAGATTTCTAATTAGTTTGCATTTGTCCCGGTTGCATTTTGACAAAACAGCAACAGACAAGCCTATGGTGTCCTACACCCCCTGTATTTAAATGCATCTGTGATGCATGTAGGAAATGCCTGGGGGGGCCTTGCTCCACACTACAGCGTGGCTACAAGCACACAATGGAGGCTCACAGAGCTACCAAACCCCGTGCTCACAGCCGGCCGTGGGCTTTGGCCATGCTGCAGGGATGGTGGAAGGGAAAGTTCAACTCTTTTTTGGGTGACGGTATGGTGCAGGAGCATTTCCACCATCCTTGTGGACAAACCGGACACAGGCCCGTCTGTGCCACAGTGCAAAGATATGACCCTGTGCTGCCTTTGCTGAAGGCTGTGGGGACTGCTGGGGTCTGTGGGGAAATAAAAGCACCCAAAGGCTGCCTGCTCACCCCAACAGCAGCTCTGTGCACAGGCAGACACCACCCACCACACAGAGCATAGGCCATGAAGCACCTCTCCGCTCAGCTCTCACTCCCCAAGCTGCAGATTGGCAGACGTCTTGTCTTGTTTGTGGTTTAATGCCTCCTGTCCGCCACCACCATACTCGGGAAGAAATCCCAAAGAAGCAGTGTCTCCCATCCGGGTCTGCTCCAAGACTCCCAAGTCCCCTCCCCACCAAGCATCTGTGAGGCCTGAGGCACACCTGGCTGTGACCGCTGCCCTCCCGAGCCTGGTTTCCTGGTCACATCTGTCCGGCCCCTGTGAGCTCACACTGGAGTTGCTGTGCAATGCTCCTCACATGTTGTAAGGTGTTTCAGCATCTCTGAACCACCGGTAATAAAGGTGAAGAATAAAACTCTCAGCCCCGCAGATGTCTGCCACCAAACGTTGCTGCAGAACTCATTCTGTTTGAGGCTGAAAGAAGTACGTGACACGTTTTACAAGATGCTTATTATTACTTTGGATAGAGAGAAGAAAGGATTCCTCTAGCAGCACCTGAAATTTAATTACCTAAATCCAAAGGAGGACATCTGTGTGTTATTATCCAGCAACGCGCTCTCAGTCAGGGATTTAATAGTAAGATACAGAAAAGAAAAATGCCACGTGTGCCAAGCTAAATATTGGCTTTCTGAAACATAACCTTTTGTGATAACAACAGATCGAACTAGAGATCGGAGTGCAGTGTGTACTCCAGACAACCAAACAAGAAGTCAGATCATGATGGAGGACGGGAGTGTTCGCCTCCTTCTCACAGCCTTGCCAAAGCTGATGGGAACATGAGGAATGGCTGAGCCCAACGCAATGTTCGACCTGAAACCTTCATCAGCTCTGACAAGTGCAAGCAGCGTACAGCATTTGGCATCCTCAAAATCTATTTTGATCGTCAGATAAGATCAGTTTACTAAAACAAACTTAGAAATTGCAAGCTCTAGTTGCTGGCTTAACAAATGAGACAGGTTCCAGAAAAGCTTTCAAGGGCATAGGTCAAGCACGCAACACCAAATTTAATAGCAGCAATTTAGGATGCTGCTACCTGCTGAACTGTTTGTAACCCTTGTGCTGCATGGCCAGCCAACAGCAAGGCTGTTATGCAGACAACATACCATTACCTTGACCTGGCCAGCGCTGACCTGCCAGGATAGCTCAGAGCCTAGGGTTAGGAGCAGACACTTGGACCCAAGAGAGCCAAAATGCATGGACATGACCTCTGTGCCACCAAAGGCAGATCGCTGCTGTAGAAAGGCAGTTTGCCCTTAAACCACCACAAGCATTTCTGTTCCAAATCTGGTTTTTGACCTCATTTTGCAACATCAGCAGCATGTTCAAATAACGAAAGAAACAGATTAAATTGATTACACTCCAGGCTGGAGTGTAACACACGAGGGATTCCTTTCCAAGACAGGAAGGAATTCAGGCTTCCAAAATGACCAACCCAACAGTTTCAGCTTAAGAATCCTGCTCAGTTTGAGCAGAGGCCAGATTTCCTATCCAGCTTGAATGTGGAGTGACTGACCCCCCTCTGGTCTCTTCAGCAGTATGCTTTGGCATTACCATTGGTCTTACTGAACTTGCTCTATAATCTGGCATTTTACTGAATAAATGTGTAGAACAGTTCCTTGACTAGTAAGGAAGTTCACACTGCTTCTATTTCTGAAGTTACCACACATGGTAACTCAGTCACATTACAACAGGATATATAAATCCTTGCATACACAAACTCTTAGGGGAAAAAATTGCCATTACTCACTTGGATTTTGTCATTGTTTGACTGCTTCACAGACTAGCTACAGGTGGCAACAAGTGTACGTGCACAGGTCCACTAAAAAAGTCTTAGCCATTTTGGTGAGTAATGTAAAAGACACAGAAGCTTGCATTTTCTGACCAAAATAATTTTGGATGAAAAATTACTCCAGCCTCAGAATCTACTTTTATTGTTATTATTAATATTAATTTATTGGCTTGTTTGTTTTGTGCAGTTTCAGGTTTTTCTGGACAGCTTAACAACATTTCAAAAATGTGGACCCGTCATACAGCACAGAAATTCAGGAGTATGGTTCCCTCATTGTTTTCTGCTGAGATGAACTCCTTAGAATAGTTATATTTTTGTGTTTATTATTATTTTTTACTTACACAAGCCATAGAGTATTTCATCATTGGAGATGTTTTTCTGCATAGAAGCTTGGTTCTAAAAGAAAAAAGGACACAAATTGCCCTAAATTCAATTCCTAGTGGACACCTGAAAATCCAGTGGCATCAAGTGAAAGGCTCTAATCTGAAGCATTTATGGACCTTTTTCTTGCTTTCTTGCTTTCTTGCTTGCTTTCTTGCTTTCTATAGTTTTGTATTCACCAAAAAAAGCAATTAAACCTCCAGAGAGGAATTCCTTCTTATTTATCTATAAATACCTCATTATATGCTCGTATCTGCAGAGATACAGAATAGTCACCTACCCTAAGTGCTGACCTCTGTACTTTTTAAAGACATTCCTGTGCTGACAACAAACCTGTGCTTATATGAACATCTCTCTTGATTTCACTCTTTTATACAATTCAGTACCACTGATAATCAAACACAAATAAGAATGAGTCTCCCCTCCCCTGAAAAATCTCAAGTATTTCAAGTGTGGATGAGTACTTTGTCTGGGAAGCAGGAAGACAATGTGTCAACAGACAAGTTGCCTTCCAGAAGTATTAATGTTTAGGGCAGAAAAACAGATGTGGCGATAAAAGTCTCACAAGGGCGATTCAATCCTGAAATTAAGTTGAGACACTCATCAGTTGCTGCATCTGCTTATTGTGAATAGTCTCCTCTCCTGGAGAAATTTCATCAAGAAGAAAAAAAAATAGTAGAATATAGGGAAATAATCTCCTACAACCACACCCCGCAAAAGCATTTCCTTCCTTTACTAGTTGAAAAGTGCTATACTACTGATTTCTTGGGTTTACATTTATATATGTATATATACACACAAATAAATATATATATTTTTGTCCTTGTGGATTAGTACTGAAGTTAATAAATTTCTCTGGAGAGAGGTTTAAGAAACAATGGCGAGAAGGAGTGGCTTGTTTGGAAACATAGTGACACAGCCAGACACACTCAATGTCAACACAGATTTCAGTGCACTTGCACAAGAAGATATTATGGGAGAGGTCTACACTGTAACTGGATGAAATACTTCTGTTTGAATCAATAATGTCTCATCACTACGATGCAAATCGGCCTGTATCAGGTTCTACCTTATGGCGCTGGGACAGACATTCATTAGGAAGCCATCCTTTTGTCGTGAGGAACAATAGGCCATTTCTTTCAGCACCCCATTAGTGATTTGTCTACAAACACTTGAAGTCTCAACTCAAGCGTACAACTGGCATAGCAGCCCTAGAGAGGATTGCTTCATTGAGTAAGAAAAAGTAAGCTGTGTCTATTAATTAGATTTCTGTGTTGAAAGATACAATTTTAAAATCTATGTATTTCATGCAAGTGACCTAAGCTGCTTCTTCTGACAGACTTGAATATGTGTATACATATTAATAAATATACATATATATGCCTATATACATATATAGTATATGTAATACATACATAAATATATAAAAGCAGTTGTTGTTGTTGTTTTTTCCCAATAAATAGTTTTTTGAAATAATTGTCCTGTTCCTCCTTGACTCCCCACTAAGAAACCTGGTATTTGGAAAATGATTTATTTAATGAAGGTATTTCAAATAATATAGTTTCAAAACAAGGTAAAAAAAGCTTCAAGGGGGAAAATACAGTCTATTTCAGATTCTTTCAAACTAAAAATTGTCAGTGTGAAGATGTTTTCTGTTGTCTCTTTAACTCAATAAATCAATTCAGAAATGTTTCTAATCAATCTTTGCTCCTTTACTTTTTCCCTTTGCTCCCCACACTGCTGCCTTCCCGTGTCTCTCTTTTCCTCCTCTTCTCCTCAGACAGGATTTTGTCATGGACTTTTTCTGTGCAGCTCTGGATCATGGCCCAGATTTGTCTCAGCTCCATCCCTGCCACCACTGCAGGGTGACCACTGCCTATGCTCTGCCCCAGAGCTACTTGTGCTAGTGCTCCCTGCCCTGCTCCAAGGCAAGAGCTCAGCAACTTGCTGCTACCAGAATTTGAAGCTCTTGCTCTCCTTCTTTCCTCCTCCACCCACCCCATGGCAGGCAGCAGGGCAGAGGACACCTTGACTTTTGGGGTGTGCAGAGGGAAGGCAAGGGAGGGCAACTAGGAGTCAGCCTGTGGGCAGTCACCTCTTCCTCCGCTTACCTAACACACATCTGGCCCACTTTCCGCTCTCTCTTTTCACGAGAAGCCTATTGGTCACCTACAACATCTGGTATTATTTAACCATCATGTTTGTCTTTGCAGAACCTGATCTTGCTGCTGACTCCCACGGTGGTTGACTCAAGTGCGCTGTTTGCTTAAATAATTTAGTCAAAGACTATATTGGTAATATCCTGAAAAGAAGCACAATCGGTTTCTTGCACATGCTGCCCACTTTGCATATCTAAATCTGCGACTGGACCTCTAGAATCACCCCTGCATACAAGCGATCCCAAACTTCATGGAAACCTAGATCCTTTACGTGGATACTAGGACTTGGTTGGACGTCTACCTAACAACCTCAGTGCTCCTGCTGACTGCAGATCCAGTCTGCTCTTCACAGCAGCCGAAGAGAAGCTCCACCAGACTTGGGCTGGAAGACAGGCAGCAGAGCATGCTGTTTGTAAGCCTCGTTCGGTCTCGTTACACATCTAGATGCTAAGTGTCTGCTGGAGGGTTGCTTTTTTTTAATTTATTTTTATTTTTTAATGGACACAGCTCTAGTCCTCATTGTTGCAGGTAAGGTCTGAAAGAAAAGAACAAAGCAGAGATAGTCCCACAGGCCTGAGCTCTCAGAGCTCTCCAAACAGTGACTAAGCAACCAGACCTCTCTTGGCCATCTTGCAGCAACGTCGGCACGGCAGAGTAGCAGCGATGACAGTTCGATGTCAGCATTAGTTCTTCAACAGATGATCCTTTCAGGAGGTTGAGCAAAGGCTGTGGCAGGTGTACAGATCAAGAAGAGGTAGGAAGCTGTGCAAGGAGGGAAATGCAAAGTCAGGGGAAGGGAGGACACAAAGATGGAAATGGGAGGGCCAGGGCACGGATGGAGAGAGGAAGAGAGTAGGGTCAGGCAAGTCAGAAGTAGGAGCAACCTAAAGGGCTATCTTGTGAAGAAACCATTAAGAAATAATAATAATAATTAAAGACTAGGGAGAAATTATATCCTTGCTCCCTCTATGCAAGCTTTTTCTTGACAGCAGGGATTCTTCTACAGGGAGAGACAAAACAAAGACCTGACCTTTGAGCTAGACATTCTTATGACAAGGCTACACATAAATCTACTGCCCATGAGGCCACTGAAGGGTCTCGGGGCTGGGACCCCCCCAGATGGCCAGCATTGGGACAGAGGGAGCACAGCCACAGCAGACTCCACCTTGTCTTCCCAAGGGGCGAGTGCCTGGGCGGAGGAAGAGGTGGGTGACGTGCCAGCCTCCTGTGGCAGGGCCATCAGCTGTGAGCCATGGTGGGGCCACCTGCCTCCCAGCAGCAGTCACTGACGAGCTTTCTGCTCCAACCTGATGCTTGCCGGGGACTTTCAAAACATCCAGAAATGTGATAAATGATTTATCTTTTCCCTAACAGCAGCCGGCTCCCCTCCCAACATCTCGCAACACCCGAAGGGCACAATTAAAGCCTTTCTGGATAACAGGAACACTCCCTAGAGTGCTAATCATGCTGGAAAGATTGTTGGAGAATTTGGAAACCTAGAGCTTATCTCCTGTGCCATACAAAGGGAGATCTGCTTCTGCAGACATCCTAATCTGCAGGATTCTATTTAAATTTCGGCTAATTCGCAGTCCCACACTGGGAATAAGAAAAGGCTGATTAGCAGTTGGGTGAATCAATAAGTACCGAATGGCCTAGAGAAGTGGGAACATTCATTTTGACTCTAATAAAACTGGGAAAGCTGTGGGTGGATGACTAAAGTGAACAAAGGGCTGCTTAACAGCGTTGAGCTAGGGTAAAAAGGCCAGGAAGAAAAGCGCTTATAAAACTTTATGACTAAGAGCAGAATGAGATGAGAAAGGCACGGGAAGATGTGTTGGGTCAGGAAGCACGCCATTCAAAAGCCACGATGAGTCACGCCGATTCGTGCCTTTTAGGACAGGAGGTCTTCCTTGCTGAAAGGGTCGAGCCCCCTCTTTGATGCCCCCGTGGACAGGCTGATACCCTTCAGTGAATCCACGGGACTGCTCTCAGGGCTGACCTCACATTTCAAGGCAAGATAAGCACCAAGGCGCCGGAGCTGCTGGTTGCTCCGGAGAGGCATTAAGAACCTCGGCACTTGGAAGAGGGAAAAGATTGCCCAGAGGAAGCTTTGGGGCAACAGACGTGCCCTGAAGGACTCGAAACGAGGAGACAGAGAGGCAGCTCCAGCCTTGGGGAGAGGAGGCCAGGAGATCAACCAAGCCGGAAACGGAGCAACCTGGGGCCAACATTGCAGCACTTTGTCAGGGCCTGTATTTCTTCTGCCCGGGCTTTGTTTGCCCTGTGGCTATACGGGGAACTTTCTCCTCTCAAGTTGTCAATTTGCAAGTCTCGTGAGCCTTTAGCTTGCTTAATAATCTCTTTTCTGCTAATACGTATTTTGAGGAGCAGCCTGCTCATGAAGAACAATTTTCTTCTAAAAGTACAGAATGGTTTCAGGATTTTGAAAGTGCAAAAATGGAGAGCTGTTGTTCAGGCTTATTAAAAAGCTTAATGAAGCATTCAAATCAGATTGTTTCCTGTTATGCTAAAGTATACAGTATTAAAAAACAAATACAGCACTGGGATAGATACCCAAAGGTTTTGTGACTTGATCAGCTTCTAATAATTTTGCCTTCTTTTTTTTTCCCCTTAAAACCTAAAATCCCAAACCACTTGGCATCAATGTGTAGCAGGCCAGAGACAAAACTGAGCATGGATGTGCAGTTCCAAGCTCTGTCACGAGGTCACCATTCCCCTCGCAGAGATTCAGCCCGGATTTTGCTTGCTTTTTAAAGACTTTACAAAACACTATCACAAGCCTACTGGAGCTACACAGAAAAAAAACCGGTGGTTTTTTTTTTTTTTTTTTGCTTTTTTTTTTTTTTTTTTTTTTTTTTTTTTTTTTTTTTTTTTGGTAAGGCTAAATATGTTTTTTTTTGGACACTTTAAACCACAGCCCTTTACAACAAGCTAATTTTCTTACTGAAAGATTTCAAAAATCTTTGTTTTCTGCAGAAATTTTGAACCTCTGCTATCAACAGAACCCAAAAGGCAACAAAGAGGATGAAGCTAGTTTGGTGAAGCAGAGACACACCTGGATTGCTGCCCAGCAGCTGAAGTACATCTTCAGCTCAGCTTTCCATGACAGATGTCAGAGATGTGATATCCAACCTATAGCAAAGCAAAGGGGGAGACCTGAGAAAGCAGTAGAAGAGCAGTGCTTGGGGCGTTCCTAACCCACCTTACAGCCAAAAAAAAGCCCCCAAGAACTCAGAAGAAAGTCTTCTGGTTTCCAGACAAACTTCCTAGACTCCACAGGTCTGCAAGTTCAGGTAGAATTTGGCTGTACGCGCTTATGGATATTTTCAAAATAATCCCGACAAATACTGAAGTTCCTGGATTGTTCCAGTTCCTTGGACAGAACAGAGCTGCTTATGTTCCAAACATGAAATATCTCAAAGCTAATCCTTCTTCTGGCTTTTAAGATGCACAGAGTGATCCATGTGCTCGCAGGCAGACAATGCATTTAACAGGGTATGTCAAAATGTATTCAGAGGACATGTTTACTCTCATACATTTAAAGATGTCTCATTGTAGCATGGAAATAGTGATGAGTGCTTTGCTTTTGACACAGGTATGCTCTCGGGGCCAGAACCGACTTTCAGGGCTGTTCCACGGGCATGTGGAGGAGGAGGAGGAAGCCCGCAGCCTTCCAAACCGCAACAGGGTGCTCCGGCTTTGTTTCCCACACCTCAGGACTACAACTCTCCGATGGGAAACTGCAACTTCTCAGGTCGAATTACTGACTGAGGACACCTAGTGGGGTTTTGCTTAGAAACCAACACCACAAACAAAAAAACCTCATTTCTGCCAGAGACTGATTTATGAAGAAATATTACTACCATTATCCCCTTTAAAACAAACACTATAGAAAAATCCCAGAGTGTTTTCCCGATGGTTTGCTAAGCTTGGTCATTCCATCACACGCTGTTTCATTTTCATTTTCATTTTCCTTTCACTTCTTTGATGACAATGGCGTTTCTCACCTAGGCCAACAGGCCACTGTCATATTTTGAAAGTGTTTTATGGAGCTAAGCCTATCAGCAGAGTCAAGCAGGACTCACAAGCTCATCAGCACTCCTGGTTAGAAGGGGCCCATCGCCTCAAACTAGCAAAACACAGGATGGGGACCAGTAATTAAAGTTGTGGGTGGGCAGAACTTTTAATTTTTATCCATTTTTAATGGCTAGAATATTTTTCTGTTGACAGTAAAACAAATAAAATAAATACTTGAATAAGACTTTTATGGTTGAATCACTAACGTATTGCGCTCAAATGGGTGATTGATGCAGATGCAGTTTGGTGAGATTTTAAAGAGGGTGTCGTAAAAATCCATCCACAGTTTCTGTTTTCTGTGGCAGGAATGACAAGATGAAAGCATTTTAGGATGCAACATCATCCTCAACAGAACTTTTTTTTTGTGGGCTAAAGCACCTTCGGACTTCTTTGAGATGAGCATTTGTGTTTTGTTTTACTGCAGTTGTGTGAGATGTTTTTTTTTTTTTTTTAAAAAATAGCCAAAGTTAAATGCTGTGTGTCACCTCACGACTCTTAGTCCATCTTCTGCTTTAGTTCTGAAGCTGAGCTTTTATTAGATCAGTGTTCTGGAAAAGTGATTGCCTGTTCTCAGCTCCTTCAGAGTATTGATTTATGGTATTATCTGAAACCATCAGAAATGAGCAGCTAAACTAACAAACTTTATCTTCTTCACTGCAGATTTAAAATTAAAAAAAAAAAATCCCCTAACACCCCCTCTTCAATACATGATGGATGTGTTCTGAGTACCCACACTGTTCTTTCACCTCACCAGATAGATCATGCAATGATTGATAACTCAGCCTGTGCTCCAGCCTGCCCCTTAATTGCCTTAAATACCTGTTTCATCATATTCTCCCTGCTGGTTCCCATGTTTGAGAGGCAGGTGAAGCCAGGCAACAAAGATGTTTGATGGCTTCAAAGTAAAACAGAGACAAATAGAGACAGGAGAACTTCTTCCCACCCATCCCAATCAAACCTAAACCTGAAACACACTTCAGTTTATGAGTGGATAGACCGGGGAAGGTGATTTCTCCTCCCTTCTCTCCCATGGTAATGCAAAACCAGCAGCCCCCCAAAGAAGCAAACATCAGACTGACACGGGTCAGAGCAGCCAGGGTGGAAGAGGGATGAATAACAGGATAATTTAGGATCTCTTCCTAGCATGAAAACCAAGGGAAACTGATAGCTGGACCACGGTTTATTCTCCATCTGGGTGAATTCACCCCAAAGTACAGGAGAATTCACTGGTACTAGACAGTACT
This sequence comes from Heteronetta atricapilla, assembly GCA_011075105.1. Lineage (NCBI taxonomy): Eukaryota > Metazoa > Chordata > Aves > Anseriformes > Anatidae > Heteronetta > Heteronetta atricapilla. Next base: position 114,211,377 of record CM021731.1, on the reverse strand, counting down.
GTTACTTTCTTATTGTGTGAAATCAACCTGCCTTTATTTTGAGTTAAGTAGATGCTGAGTACACGGAGGGTACAAGGGCCATCATGAGCACAGCAGTGTGGGGAAGAGAATGAGGAGAATGGATGAGGCTCTGTAATGGCTTGCTCACTGAAGCCCTATGGCTAAAAAGCAGGGTCATGTCCCCAAATACAAGGCAAGCGGTAGATAAGGACATGGCTGGCTCCTTGGGGAGCTGAAGGATGACGCATTTTCCATTCACTTAGGTGCTAGGTCAGCCTTTCTAAAACAGATTTCCTTTCTACCCACGCTGTGTTTGGCACTGTGTTACTGAATGAATTTCCATTATCGGGTACCGATAAGAGCAAGATACAGGCCCCATTGTTACCCCGATTTTTCAATTCCTATTGAGAGAATCATATCACGTTACTGAGCGAGCAGTTCGTGCCAGGAAAACAACACTCTCCAGTCACCCATTTAGAATAATAAGCTATGAAATTCACAACTTAGGTAGGAAAGGCAGAGGTAAGATGAGCTCATGAGAGCATGAATTAAAACCTCTCAACACTGCTGAGCACTGTGAACGCGAGCACAATGCTGCTTCTCGGGCAAGACATGCCTGTTCATGAGATGTGTGCTTTTGTGCTGAAACAGTCACAGCAGCAACACACAACTGCTTTTCTTCACAGCTTCCCAGAACACAGTCAGCTGATTCCCAATGACTTCAAAGCCTACCTGTAATTATACTACAGTGCAAAACCAGACATCTGCTGGGTTATCTCCCTTTCAGATGCAGTATAGCCAATAGCTCTCTAATACTTTGTTCGGTGTTATCTAAACTACCTCTGCTAGAGGGACTTTTACTATCCCTCTCCCTCGGAAGATTAGGGCTTCTCTGCCACTCTTGGTGTTAGGTGCTGGGGTTCCCTGGGAAAGGTAGCAAGACTTTGCCCTGTCCCTTGTTCTGAGCAAGCTGTGAATCACTGTGTAAACAATACAGCCCAATAAACAGACACAGACACGGGCTCGACTTTTGCCCTGAGCCTCCTGGATTCTCTCTAGGCAGCTGCTTGGCACGGGGCAGAGTCACTTTGCCCCCTTGCCCCCAAATGTGCATGCACTTCAGATGTGTACCGTGATAAGGCAAGATTATCAACAAATAAGGAGCTGCTGGGAGGAAAGGATTATCCTAATAAGGGCCATGATACAAGGCAATCTTGTGGGCTGAAGGTGTCACTTTCCTGCACTTGCCATGGGTACAGGCGACCTATAATCGCCCCTCTGTGCCCTGCAGGCACCGTGGCCAGCCATGCCATAATCCCACAGGGTTTCATCATCGGGAAAGTCTCCTGACAGTGAGGCTGTTTTCTTCTCCTTCGCAATGCTTCCCTACCTGGCTTAGAAATTTAAATGTGTTGCCAATTCTTATGATTTTATCACAACTGTCCCACTTTTTTTTCTTCTTCTTTTTTAATTAAAATCTCAATTCCCACAGGCAACCAATTATGCAGGAATCTCAACTTTCATTTCAAAAAAATGTTTCCAGACCTCAGAAATGCTAAGAAAAAGTTTGAAAAAGAAAAAAAAAATATCTAAAGGTTAAAACAAATAGAAACAACAACAAAAAAGAATTTTCCTGTTTAGATACAAGAAATCAAACTTTAGACTACAGTTATTATTATTATTTTAAAATAACTTTTATCTTATTAGAATGAAGCTTGAGTCAGTTTTGACTGTCTGGGACTACTAACACTGAATTTTACAGTTAAGATGACAAATAAAATCAGATTAGTATAAAGAGGTCAAAATCTAATATCCAAGGAGGAAGGACAATTATAAAACTTGTTTATTGTTCTAATCCCTGTTATGAATGTCTCAGATTAATTGAAATTTAATTCTGTTTTGGTTTTGCTATTGTTTACACAGTACTAAGAGAACATCAGACACTTCACAAAAACTGCAGGCTGACTTAACTGAAATACAAATACATGACCTTTATATGAGGGATGGAAGTGGAGTGTTCTTTAATTATGTTCTCTGACTGGTCCCAGACTGTACCTTTTGCTAAGCTGAATAGCATTAAAGACACAAAATGCATGCTTTGTGGAGTACTGGCACCAGAGGAAGACAGAAGGTTTCAGTTCAACAATAGCTTTCCTGTTCCTACAGGACAGCTAGTGTCTTTGCTAGCAAAATGCTTAAATATCACCAGTTCCTTGCACGTGTCTTTGCTTCATTACAGTCATGCAAGATCTCACACAAATGCATTGCTCTCATTACCTTCTCTGATGGAGTCTTTCAAATAATTTATTTATTTCTACCCTGGAAGGGCACCTCTTCAGGTGAGAACACCGTTACAAAAAGCACCATACAAATGAAGACTGCAAAAACGTACCTGGCCAGAGAGGACTTGCATTTTGCAGCCAAGAATTCAGGCAGTGATATCCCAGGTGAGAAAGTGGACAAACAGGACTAGGTGGGGAGAGTAAGGCTGCAGACTGGTCTAGACATAGCAAAGTGGCCACTAAGGACTTTGGAATTTTATTTATTTATGTATTTATTTAACAACATCCACTGAAGTGGCACATTTGAAAAATACCATATGACATGAGCCCGTCAGCTCTGTAGCAATGCGATGCATGACTCCAATGCACAATGTAGGAGAGAACAAAGACAAAGATGATCGGATCAGAATTAAGCTCTCAAAGCAAGACTCGGTCAAGGCAAATTCTCATCCAAGAGCTTCCCGACTGAGGTGCAATTAAAATTGCAGCGCTGCATTTCCTTGGAGGGGGGAAGGTGTGCTTTCAGTATTCCATTTCCTTGTTAAGCAGCCACATACTAATATGTGAATGCCAGACATTTAATGACAAAGGTATGTGGAAAGCATGCGACATCCACATTCCCACAATCCTTGATGCAATTTTTGTTTGTTTTTGTTTATTTGTTTTTTCTTCTCCAATCTATGCAATTTTAAGCGAAAGAAAAGGAAAAAGTCAATGAAAGAAGCTGGAGTCTGGACCATTGTTTGCTCCACTCACCCCAGTGGGACTGCCCTGACCCGGCACCACTGGAGCCCCTGGAAAGCTGTGTGTGCCTGGAAGCCAGTTTGCTGAAATGTCTCCCTCACACTGCGTGACAGACACAGTATGAGCTCTGTAATACCCACGGGCAGCCCTGAAATCTAGGCAAGGGCAAAGGGACTCTGGAGCTCACGGTCTGCACCAAGCACCACCCAAAATTTAGGTGAATCTCCAGTTTTGTGTAAAAAGAGGAGGTTTTTCTTTTTGATTTAATAAAAGATTATCCAGAAGGGGATAGGATTTCCTCCACAGCGACGATACTTTCGGTCGCTAGGGCCCTGGACCACACGGGGACGGGGCCAGGCCCACCTCCGGGCCCTGCTCCCGCCCCACCGCCGGGGCGGCGTCGCCCCCTGGCGGCCGCGTTGCGCCGGGCCGGGCCGGGGGCCCCTCAGGGGCAGGCCGGGGTCTGCTCGGTTCTGGGGGCTCCCTGGCAGCGGTGGCGAGGGGAAGGGGTTCCCCCCCCAGCTAAAAAAACGACTGATTTCCTTCTCCGCGTGCCAGCCTCAGTCCTTTCGCTCACGCTTTTGTTTAGAAAGCAGAGCCTGCCGGGGCAGGTTCGCGGTGAAAAGGCAAAATCCAGGAGCAAAGAAGCAAGAAAGGGAATTGCCAAACCCTGCTTTCATGCCCACCTGTTATCTCGTGGGCTAACCCTCCGAGATCAGGCCTCTGATGTTGCTAAAGGGAAGCTGTAGTCATCCAATGGGCCAAAGAGGCGCGTTGCCTCTTGTAAAACAGGTGTGCACCATCAGAGACAGCAGTAGGGGAACTCACTGAAACTTGCTCACCTTACACTGGTCCTGCAGGCATTGAGAAGGACCTGCAAAGCATCTGGGAAACTCATAAAAATGACGGCTGCAGGCTACTTTCCCATGTGATGGAGCTGTAGAGGTCTGGCTCTGCACAAGAGGAAGCTTTCAGCTGCATTTTAGGGTGGGCCACAAGCTTGAGCAGGGGGTTGTTACTCCATGGTAATTTAGTTCTTCTACAGTGACCAGGGTGGGTCTTTTGCTGTGGGGGAACAAGTCAAGACAGCTTTAATGGTTGTCCAAATTAGCACGTGGAGATAAAACCTGCCCTCAGCCTCACTGCTGCTGTGAAGGATCTCTCATGGTGCAACAATCAACGTGACAGCTTGTGCAGAAAGAGAAAAGAGCAGCCAAGAGGTTTCTGTGGCAAGCAACTGCTGTGACATGGCACCACGAGCTGTCCTATTGCTTCCAAGTAAACATCCTGAGGTAGGAGAACTATGAATTCTTCCGGACAAGCTGAAAGACTGTCTAAAATGAGAGGCACAATAGGAGGTGAGGAACCTTAAATAGCAGACTGCAAATAACCATAACAGTCAGTAAGACTTTACTTACAGAAGTCTAATTCTTTTCTACTTAAAGCATAGGGTCAGTTATGCTTGATAAAGCATGTAAGGTCTGTAAACATTCAGTACTGATAGGTCAAATAGCACCCATGTTTATAAAGCCCAGCTGTGGGGCAGTGGCTTAATTCCTCTGTTCCAGACCTTGTCAAGATGAAGTCATTTCAGTTTCTTGTTCTAGTCTTCGATGTTCTCTGCACTGCTTCACAGTCACCCTGTTATGTGTACACATCTTCTTCCAGCTCCTCTCTCCTTTATTGCATCTCCCTTTTGATTCACCTGCTTCTCCTCCACACAACCACCTTATACATAGCTTTGCTCCCCTTGAACATTTCTCCTGGCCTTCAGAAAAGTAAATAAATAAATAAATAAATGTTACTTGCCTTTCTGCCTCCTTCTACCATCTCTAATGCTTCACATCGCTTAGTTTCCAGTTCCTCATTCTCTCCTACCCACCCTGCAATACTTGTGGAACTGCAATACATGGGACATGAGTTATTTAATTCTGAGGCAAAGTGTACTCTACAGTTTAAGAGATCAGAAAAACAGATTTTAGTCAGATGAGGGCAGTGTTACAAAACGTGTTGGTTCCCAGTTCCACACGTCACTGCTTGTCCTCCCAGTACAATTAGTTATGCATCAGGCTTGCATTCTAAAATGATCTAGGCTGAAAAGATATAAATTAAAAAAAAAAAAAAAAAAAGAGAGAGAGATAAAAGTAACTAAAAAAAAAGTGAGGGATTCATGATAAATCATTTCAGAGATCTGGTTTACAGCAGGGCCACAGTGACATTTCTCCAGAGGCAGCAAGTGCTGTGGTGGGGGAGAGAGCAGCCAAGGACAGGAAAAGAGTCCTCAAGCAGAACTTGCCTGGCAAAGGCAACATGTTGCTGCAGCCCAAGATTTCTGCACTTCTTTTTAATCCTGAAATTTTAAATTAGAATGATTTTACCACTGTGCATTAGAGTTACTTTGTGCATATATCACTCTTTTATCTTACTGTCTAGCCCCTTTCTCTTACTTCTCCCAGACAAGTTGCCACAAATCCTTTGACCTACCATAGCATGGTAATTTCTTTCTTTGTGACAACGTGACAAATGGCAAGGATGACAATTCCAGCCTCAGGATAAAGGCAGATGCCAGTCTCTAGCATATGATAAATCTAACAAATATTTCATGAGCTTACTTGGGGAGGAGATAGAGTAGGTCAATGGAAAGCCCCTTTGTCAAAACTAAATGAAAGCAGTGTTTGCCAGGGTAGAAGTAAAGTTATGTACATATCCAGCGGCATTTCTTTTTGGAAAAGCCCATTTAGATAGAGTTCATTTTCAGTGCAGTAAGCTGAGAAGCAGCTGTGGAATTCCCAATAGTGATTATATAAAAGTTGTGACTAATTGTGTGGGGAACAATATTCTTTCCCAGTTTGATTCAGGCTGTGGATCTTTAATTCTGCCAGCTTGATTATTCAGTATTTCCCAGTTACATAAATAATGAAAAAATACTGAGAACTCTTCCCCAAAATAATAGGTAACTGGAATACAAAATAAAGAGAATGCTCACGTGCAGCTAGCATTTCATGCAACAGACTACGGGCTGGATTAGCCGGGGACATGGCTGAAGAAGGATCACGTAGATGACTGGAGGTGCACAGGATGAGGCTGTATGTCAGGGCTTCACCATAAACTGGAGAGGAGGCCTTAATCTGAATCTTCACGTACCTGTGTACGCAGGGCCTGAAGCTCATTTCAGTAACTGACCGAAATCACTGCTAAATGTCTTGATGAGTCACAGGTTTTCAGAGAAGCGGCTGATTTAGGCAATTTTCTGTGGAGCTGGGTGTTGAAAGTTGGGGATATTTTGTCTGTCTATTTCCAGAAGTGTCCATGGAGCGCTTCACAACCCCCTACAATGTAATTAAGTATAGAGCAGGAAAAAACTTTGTTTTACAAAATAGTAAAGAGACTTGCCCAGGTTTATAGAATAGCTCGGTGGTAGAAAGAGCGGCAAAGATGAGGTAACTGCTCCTTGTTGTGGTCAGACACACTGGAAGGGCAGAGAACGACTTTCCATCAAATATTGGGAACACTTGGTATGTATGGAGCCTATTCCATGGCATTGCTTGCACCAATAATTATTAATTGGGTTGGTATGGCATGATTAGCTCATTTGATAAATAGCTGGGCCGCTTAGATAAAGCCCTTGCTCTTCCTCTTCCTCCATATTGCCTTATGCCTAACCATCAGCTTCAAAAGGCAGTCCCAAGCCAAAGAAGCAATTGGTGGTTGAGTTTTTAGCAGCCATTAGATCAGTTTAGATTAATGTTAAACTTCATCTCAGTGTGATTTTTCTTACAGCGTAGCAGTTACCTAATGCTATTCCCCTGGAACTTAAATACCTTAAATTATAAAATGTATGTGATTAATACTAACACAAATAAAAAGTGAAATAACAACGTAATTATTACTCAGAGGAATTCTTACCTAATAGTTTGCCCAAAGGGAGAAAGTGGTATCTGTATATTACAAACAGGCAATTGATTTACAATATCTCCTCTGTGAAATACAGGATTAAGATCATTTCTCAATCATTTGTCAGATGTTGGCACTCACGATACCTCTGAAGGCTGCTCAACTCCTCCATAGTTGCTAGGGAACATTGCTGCAGCTTAAAGGAGTGTAGCTGTGCCCATTGTTCTGCTGTCATTCACCTGCTACAGTGACATCATTTGGGGTTTATAAACATTTGTTTAGTTTGTGTGCTTTCAGGGGACCAATTGTTGCTTGAATCCTCTTTAGTCTGCAGTTTACTCTCGGGATGTATACACCAGACAAATAAAAATGAACCCATTTCAGATGCGAAACTGTAAAGTCATGCTGAAAATACATACATAGACATAATTCAGAAGTGGTTGCTAGAAATCTTAACTTCCCCAGAAGTTACCTCAAAGAAATTCAATGACACTGCCTGTGAAATTGCTTTTGCACCTGAGAAACCAGGCTCTTGTCCCAAATCAGCATCAGCTGTACTTAGATCATTCTTGTTGGATGTTTGCCTGGTGATGTTACTTAGCTTCCAATAACTGGTGTGTGTGAAATCAGATTAGACTGTCTACTCCTGTTCTACTGTGACATGATTTCCCTAAATGGCTGTTCTAAAATTCATGCTGTATTATGTAAGTGGATGGGAGTGGAGAACATGCCTTCCATCTTCTGTGCACTTGCAGAATTCACATTCCCTCTTGACTTCATCTGCTTTAGGTTAAACAATACTAAATTATGTGCTATTTACTTGAAAGTCACAGGAGGGAGGTTACACTGCTGGTCTTTCTCAATGCTCTTCTCTAGGCTTTCTTTAAAAGTGCTAGATCAGGTCCCGATATGCTGAGCCCAGATCTCCAGCCTCATCAACACTAGAGCAGGGAGGAAGGATCCCTTCCCCCATTTGAGACAATCCTCTCCTTTATACTTCCAGGCCATGTTTATCTTTTTCACAAAATCATGACATGGATGAATGGCGCTCAACTTTTGACCTACTGTAGCCATAGAAGTCTTCTCTACAATACTTGCCACCATTTTGGCAGCAAACCACTGAAAACTGCTCTCAAGGAATGGCCGTCCAAGCCAGTTTTCAATCCTGCCTGCTGTAGTAGTTTTATCAAAACCAAAATAATTCACTAGCTTACTTACAGAAATGTAATCAAAGAAATTATTATGCAAATATGAAATGAATCGGTCAACAAAAACCAATTCTCTATCTCTCTCTGTAACCCTAAACCAGAACGTTATCTTTAAAAATGAGGAAAATAAGAAAATTGTATCATTCAAAACCATTACACAGGCTAGGGTGAAATGCCAAAAAGGGAGAATCAGCCCCAAATGCAGGTATCTTAAGCTCATGTTACTGACTATGACTCCACTAAACAATCAGCAGTGGCTGGAGGGCAATTCGTCTCATGCTAAAGTAGAAACTTTGCTCGCATAAGGCTGTCTAGACAGCAGGAGCTGAAATTTAGACATCTGTATCTGAAACCAAGTCCTATCCCTGTCTGTCTGTCAGTCTCTCTCTACATTCTCTCCACAAAGCCTGTTCCCCAGTCACAGAAGGAAATTAGACCGATTTGTCACATAGAATATTCTCTCAGATTTTCTGAACTAAAAGGTGGGATTCTCCTTCCTAAAATCCAATCCTATTCACACAGAATGCCAGGCAAACTAAGCCTACAGCCAGAAAAAGCACAAAACAAGTGACAGAATCACCACAACCTGACGTGCTGTTATTTATATGCACAGCACCCCCATTGTTCTCAGTGAAGACCCTTCCTTTTGTTCAAATCTGGAGAAATCTCAAATGTAGGTGCAAGGGGATGTGTGGGAAGGGCAGGGGAAGTGGGGCAGTGGAGAAATGTAAATCCCCAATTAACTGTCTTCTCTGATTACAGCTACTGGGAAGGGGGAGAAGGGCAAGAGGTTGTATGGGTTGAAAGAGGAAGCAGGATTTATCACCTCATCTGGGATTTAATTCCATTAACCATTAACGAAGGGGAGAACCCAGGTGCTTCCTTCAGCTGTAGGAGCTCTCAAAAGTCACAGGAAGAGGGAAAACGTAGGTCCCAACATGGTTATGTCTCCAAAATGTATGGATATGGCTCCACACTCATCTGGACAGGACTGAGGAAAGGAATGGTATTATGAAATTTTATAGCTTTTCCCCCCTTTAATATTTATGTATTATTATATTTAATATCACCAGTTATTTTTATAGGTAATCTGTTGTTTAAGACAGCAGGTTTTCTTCATTATTGTGGTTCAAACATGGTTAACCATGCTACTTTTCTCCCAGCTGTGACCAGAAAATTGAACAGCACAGAAGGAATGGGAAAGGAAAGGAAAAATGGAGCAGATCCAAAAAGGCTGCTGCCAACAGTACAAATACACGTGATAAATTGTAACAAGATGTCACTAAGCTGTTTTTACCCATTCTCCCACACGTTAATTTAGATTGGAACACAGGAGAAAACAATACTTGATGGATATTCCATTCTCTTGAGATAGAGCATTGCCTGCAGAGCATTTCTGGATGAGAGGTGCTGATGTACGTCCTGCCGCTCAATGACTGCTTGTTGGCAGATTGGCCGTGCTGGGGCCATGCAAAGAGCATAGCACAGGTTTGTGTAACATGCACGTAGTGATGGCAATACCTGGAACCCTTGGTCATGCCCAGCTGCAGAGGTGCCGTGAGATGAGCCACAGGTTGAAAAACATGAACTGGGACATGGACAAGGAAAAAGACTTTAAGCCCCCTCTCATCAGATTTGTGGCTGTGACTGGAAGGTGACTTCCCTACGTCAGGATGGTGATTAGATTATTCCATATGTATAAAGGGTGTCTGCCTTAGGGACATCCTCACCCTTGGAGCCAGTGTTTCCTTTGATTCCTGCAGGATCCAGAAGAGTCCAGTTATACCTACACCCTTTTCCTTGTTTCCTTTTAAAATGAAGAAAAGTGGTAAGGAGAAAAGAAAGCTCGGGCCCTACCCTACTCCCCCATGAAGGAGTACCTTGGCATGCATAGAGATGTCTAGGGATGTCTCCAGATACACAGCTTCATGTTTTCTGCTTATATTTCTGCAGCCCACTTGAATGCATTATCTCCTTTTGGTAACTATTTCCATGAGCCCTTTGTTTAAAATGCTTATTGTATGTAAAATTTGTTCTGTGTAACTTGAACTCTGTGAGTGCCACAGCCTAGCATGTGATGGGCACAGTCTCTTGGCTGCATGCCAGAGCGGAACAGAGTTGTGCAACTACTTATTATAAGATTATAAAATAATAACACTCTAGTAGCTCAACAGCCCAAAGGTAATATTACTATTCAAATTTTTGGCTTTTTGAGGCACCAAAGGGCACCTTTGACTCAGAACATTCAGCTTTATGTTCAACTGCTAATATCCTTTATCTTGTTACGGCAATTCCTTAGAAAAACAGATGGATGGGAAAACATATTCCCTTCTTTATGACTGATTTTGAAATTACATTCTCTAACATGGAATTTCCAACAAAATGACTGTATTGCAGGTATAAGATGATACAGAGAAAAATTCTACTGTAATTATTTTTTTTGTTGTGACTTTGGGCCCAAAGTGGGCTGCTAGGTGCATTACCTTCTTCATTAAATTAATTTGGACAAAAAAAATTGAAGAGAAGACAAAGCTCTCGGAGGCTGTATGTTAAAGCAAGATCTGCTTGGATCCTAAAAAAACAATAAATAAAGGAAATGTGGTGACCTGATATTCCACCTGAAACTCAGGCTGCTTTTCTCCCTCTTATTTCACTCCCCAGATATGTCCTTGCACCAGCTATGGAAATGACCTGTGCAGGCCATTGGTGGTCTTCTCATTCTTCTTAGACTTGTTTCACATTTGTCCTCTCTTCGCTATGTAAGAACTAAAACTGAGACAGTATTCAGACATCCCAGAATGTAGGAGAAGTTGTAGGATCACAGAATAATTGAGGTTAGAAAGGAGATTGTCAAGTATTCATAACAGGGCCAATTAGATCAGGCTGCTCAGGGCTTGTGCCATTGAGTTTTCAGTATCTCCAAGGATGGGGATCCCACAGCTTCTTTGGACCCCTCTTTCAGGGTATGACCAGTCTCAAGGTGATAGTTTTTTCTTAGTATTCAATCAGGTTTTCTCATGTTTCAACCATATTCTGTCACTCGGCACTTCTGAGGATGGCCTAGCTTCATCTTCTCTGCAATGTCCCATTAGGGCAGACCAAAAAGTGATAATATTCCCCTTGAGCTGCCTCTTGTTCAGTCTGAACACTCCCAGCTCACTCTGTCTCTTCTTGTACGTGTCCTTGTGCTCCAGGCCCCAAGCACTTTGATGGCCCTGTGCTGGACTTGTTCCTTCTATAAGTCTGTGTCTTTCTTGTACAGGGGAGTCCCAGACTGCTCACAGCACTCAAGATATGGCCTTACAAGGGCTGAGTGGCTAGCTAAACCCTTGCCAAGGTCCTTGTCAATAGGGTTGGCCTATAGGGGCAGCCCTGCCCTCCAGCATATCAGCTGCTCTCCCAGAAGAAACTTTCAGTGCCCCTTAATCCCATTTCTTAGGTTATTAATAAAGACATAAAACTGAATTGGTGCTAGTATTGGTCCCTGAGGAACACTGCTAGTAACTGGTCACCAGTTGGACTTTGTACCACCGACTGATTACAAACAACCCTCTGAGCCTAGCAGCACAGATAATTTCCCACGTGCTTTGCCATCCACATATCCTGTCCATATCTCATCAGTCTTGCAATAAAGCTATTGAAGAAAACAATTCTGAAGGCATTAATTAAGTCTCGGAATACAACACCCACTTCTCACTCTTCATCCACAGAGCTAGTCATATCACCATAGAAAGCATTCAGGCTGGAAGGGCACAATTTGCCCTTGGGAAATCCATATTCCCTATCAACTTCTTGTCCTTCCTGTGCTCGGAAATGTCTTATGATTCGCTCTATCAGTTTCCCAGGGACTGAGGCAGGGCTAACCAGCCTCTAGCTCCTCAGATCCTCCTTCTTGCCCGTTTTGAGGATGGGTGTGATATTTGCGTTTTTCCAGTCATTGGGAACCTCCACCATGACCAACATCAGAGAGTGGCTTTGCAGTGACATCGGCTAGGTCCCCTAGCACCCCTGGATGCTTCCCATCTGTTTCCATGGACTTGTCTATAGCTAATCAGCTGAAGCTCTCACTAACTGCATCTGCCTCAACTGTGGGTATGGTTGCACTCCCATGAACTCTGCCAGGAAGCTCAGGCACCTCAGAGGCCTGACGGCAAACCTTATCAGTGATAAACAAGGCAAAAAATGGCACTGAGTACGTCAGCCTTTTTTATCCTTAGTCACTGTCACCAGCCTCACTGAACAGCAGGCCTGCATTTTTCTTAGCTCTCATTCTTCTGTGGATGTACTTACAGAAACCTCTCTTGTTGCCCTTCAAATCCTTTGCTAGGTTCACCTCCAGCTGAGCTTTGGTTTTCCTAACCCCATCCCTGTGTGCTCAAGCAGTGCCTCTCTGCACCTCCCAGGTAGCCCGTCCCTGCTTTCTCCTTGAATTGGGAGCACTATAAAAATATTTAGAGCTTTAGAGTGTTTTACACTGACATCCCACTGCAGGTTCATACAGTCAATAGACCTTTTTCATCCTAAATTAATTTTAAAGTGAAGAAGTTTTCTGATTTTTCCATTCCATTTTTGATTACATCCCACATTAATTTCATGTTAATTAATTTTTTGGTTATTTCTAGCTTTTTTTTTTTTTTCTTTTTTTTTTTTTTTTTTTTAGACTCTTAATATCACCTTTCCATGATTTGCCCTGACACCACCTTTGACTTTACCATTCCTTGAAATTTTATTAAAGCAACATCCATATATTCCCTTGGACCTATATTGAGCTAGTGTAATTGTGGGGAACTGAAAAAATGTGTCATGATCCAGCTGAATCCTTGCATAACTGCACTGCCTTTAATTGGTTACACCTGGGGTTAATTTCATCCAGTTCCTAACCACATGAATTTACTACATTTAGCTGGATACAGCGGTATTATTAGATACGTGTTTTTGAAAGCTTTTAATGCCATCCAATCTGGTAAGTCTTTACAAATTGCATGTTACTATATAGCAAAAGGACAAGGCATAGTGGTCTTTTGCAGCACAGAATGCATCAGGTTAACAAAGGAGATTTTCCTCATTCTCCCTTTTAAACCAAAAAGAATACTGTGTGGTAATACCACTTCTCTCTTACTTGGAGTTAATGACAGGACTAACAGATTTGACTAAGTTTCATGGGGAAAAACCCAAGTAGGTGGCAATTTATAATCTGATTTTTAGGTGGGACAAGCCATCCCCATCTCCACTGATATCCCCCAATCCCATTTCACTGTTCTCTCACACACCCATAAGCTAAAGCAAGCTCTCCTTCCAATATTGCCTAGAATTGTGATTATTCTGACTCTTGTGATTCATTCAGTTTACCTATGTAATAGTATATGCGTGCATTTAAAATGTAAATGTATTAATCTTATTAAAAATATTGCTTGATAGTATAAGGGCTTATGGCCAAAACAAAGAAACTGCAACAACAGGAATGGTAATATACACTGTTCTCTATACATACAGTTACATTTTCAAATAACAATAAGTGGTGTGTATAGCAATGAAAGTAAATCTAAGTAATGAATAAGAAAATCCACATCTCTTGATGTTACTGTGATCATAAGTGTCTATTTATTGTCAGGAGTTAGGTGGAGGCAAAACCAATTACTTTCATCTTTTCAATTTCCTTTAGTGGAATACAACCTTTAACAGGATAGGCAGTAGAACTGTATATATATTTATATTTCACCTTTATGCAGGAAAACTCTTTCACTGGGTAATATTGAACAACTAGAATAGCATCAAAAATTTCACTAAACCCACACACTTTTGTTCTTCAAAGGCATACATCTATCTATGTACCTATTTGTTTATCTATGTAGGAGTCAAACATGCAAACCTGCTCTCTCATTTTCTTCTTTACCAAATTTAACAAAAACATTTTTCTTCACTTTTTTTTTTTTTTTTTTTTTTTTTTAAATAACATTTTGGTTTCTACTCCCATTGAGTCCTTTTCTAAAACCTTTTTCACCTGAAGTAAATCTTGGTATTGACAATTCGGTCAATCAAAAAATAAATTTTAGACAGAAAAAAAACCAAACCAAACCACAACAACAACAACAAAACACCAGAGAAAATCCCATGTTTTTTATTTCAGTTTTTAGGAGCGATCTAAATTCTATGAAAAAGATTGGCTCCCAACTGCCTGACTATGTTTTGGATTACAGGGAAAAATGTGATTTTCTGAAAATCCTATTTCTTAGAGCTGAATCAATGTTAACATTTTTGGCCAGAGAACAGGGGGAAGTGGGAAAGGATTAATGAAATAGAAGCTGAGTCCAAACTTTTTTATTTTTTATTTATTTATTTATTTTTTTAAAGAATAATTAGATTTCATAAATAGCTTGACTTTTTTTTCCTGATTTTAATTAAGCTTCTTTACATACGCAAACACCTCCCATCCACAAATAAAAATCTTTACACCAACCCTTAAAACGCCCAGCTCTGCTTTGGATGATGCCCTCACACAGTCATCCTTTGTGCCTTCAGCAATGTTTTTGGTTTGAGCACTCTTTGGATTTTTGCTTATGTTCATAACAAGAAAGAGGTACAGCGGCCACGCAGTTTCTGTCTTCCACATACACATAGCTTAACGTAGCGTGGAGCAGCACTGTGACAGTACCATGCCCAAGAGGTCTAGCAGCTCCAGTCACAGGAATGTCTGGGATCTTATCTACACTGGGGGAAAAAAATGCGCGGGGTTAGAAAGCAGAGGTGTCTCCAAGCTCACTTCATTGCCCTCAGCATTCCCCACCCACCACAGAAACGGCTTGCCCTGCAGCAAGGGCTGGCCGCATCCAGTGCACCTCAGGGGCAGTGCCCCCAGCAAGGGGCCCTCGCTCACGGCCTGTTTGCTTTTGGGAATTTCAGTTCTTACAGCTGATAGCCAGCGCCACGTCACAGGTATTAACTGTACTTCACCTGTGTTGCAATCAAGGGCAAAAATGCCGCTTTGCAATCTCAGCCTTGTGCTTTTAAGCAAGATGTTCCATCAGATTAGCTGCAGCAGGAAACAGGTGGATATATAAACCATGCGTCCGTGCTGGGCTCTGTGAGGTCAGCCTTCCTTGCTAAGGATGAAGGTACATTGTATTCCTTTAAAAATGGGGGTACCTCACTTAGTGTATGACAGCGAAATAAACTGGACTTTAAAGGAGCTGGCTATTGCAGTTTTCAAAGTATTACATTTTGTGGCTGCAGCACAGTCTGTGAGAAGCTGGATTTTTAAGTTTTTTTTTTTTTTTAATGCTTTTTTTTTTTTCCATTTTACTTTTTACTTACAGACATTAACATTTTGACAAGCCTTAGTATTCCTTGTTATGTACCTTGCCAGCATCTACCTCAGCAGAAGCCTCAAGTCATCTGAAGACAAATTCCCTTTTGCCCTTCTAGGAGGGGGAAAGTGAACCAAATAAATAAATAAATGAAAATGCCAAAGTCTCAGTTCTCACGGTAGATTTCTTCAAGAAAAAAAAAAAAGAGGAAAGAAAGCAGCAGTTTACAAACAGAAGGCATGAATGAGGAAGCCTTTTGTAAAAGAAAACAACCGGGATGGGCAGAGAAAGAAGGGAGGGGGTGTGGTTTACAACAGCAAATTATGTCTGATCCTTGGGGGAAGGAAGAGCTGTAGCTTGCAGCTACTGACTATTACAATATATCAGTACTTACAATTTATTGGTACAATATATTACAATATATTGGTACTTATCCCAAGGCAGGAAGTTCTTGATTTAAAAGTCACCCCTTTTCAGTTCACCTGCTTGCGTGGATCTTAAGGTCCCAAAGCATGTAGAAATTCCTATATTTTCTTAAAACAAACAACAACAACAACCAAACAAACAAACAAAAACACTTTGTAGCCTACTTTTTAACTTCCTTATCATCCAGGGAAGGTTTCAATCCACTAGCTGTACATAGTTCTTCAGGCCAGTGTCTCTCAGTGGCTTGGAAGAACTGCCGGACCTTGATGCTGAGGTTATCTACAGGGCTGGTCATAGGACAGCCTGTGGGCCCACAGGCCCCTGGTCAAGCCAGGAGGCATACGCTTAGGTCAATCCTTTTCCTCTTCTGCTTCAATCTGCAGAAAAAGAACAGCACTGATGCACTCTGCTCCTCTGCCACGGGCTTCCACAGGAAAGCGTAGGCATGTCTCCTGTAATTTCATCTAGGAAGAAGTGAACACTACTTATGGTGCAATATGTTTTAGGGGTAAATATTTATGCATGTCTCATTTCAACTTGGGTAACAGACAGTCAGTTGTGGTGGATGAACAGGATTTGATGTGTGAAAGGCAGCGCTAGATCTCAGCATTCCTCTAGTTCCTCCTAAGGGATGCGTGACACTGAAACACCTCCAAACCAAAAACATACACAGGCATGAGTGGTACATGTTGTCCTAGCATCTCACACTACAGGTGAAGCTGTCTGCGGAAAAGCTGTACAAAACTGTGTCCAGCAACCTTATGTTTAGCAGAATGGGTAAGACATGCACTAGCTTCTGGAGTACATGCTAGCTTTAGACTTGCTAACACACAGGAGAAAAAAAAAAAAAATCTATCTTGTGACACAAAATAGCTGTCTTTGTTTCCCACACAGCACTATTGAAACAAGTCTTTCAAGTCATCTTGTAGCAGACTGCTTTATGCAATACCCTATTAAATGCTTGTCAGATGCAGGTTGTTACTACATTCACCCCCCCCCCCCCCCCCCCCAATTTTTTTTCTGCAGCTGATGCACTCCTCATGTGAAAAGCCTGCTCCAGCTGCCTGCCCTTTAAGGCTGACAGAGCCAGTCTGCCTGCCCAAGAGGGTATCTGTCCATCAGTCGGTCTCTGGAGAATGTGGAAGACTTTTTGCAGTGAACTCTCTATCTTCCATCTCTCAAACCATCCTGTCGGGACTCCTGTTCCCTAGTTTCACCCTTTCATGTTGCTTTGAGTTCAAATGATCTGGGACAAAGCCAAGCAGAGGGCACATTTGATGCGGGCAGCGTCACAGAGTCAGCGAGGTTCTTCCTTGAAAAGAAAACACCCTTTTTATTCAGCAACCCAGGACAAAGTCTGTCCTCCGAGTAGGCCCTAACGGAGTAGTTTGAAGAGACTGTGGGAACAGAAGAACACTCCAAGCTCTGAAGGGCAGGGGTCTTCTCCAAGACCACTCCAACTGCTTCTTATAGGAAGCAGTTGTTGCTCTGCTGTAGGGTGGGATATGAGGGAGCAGGTTGCTGGTGCTTGTCACAGGTGCAAGTAGCCTACTGTGAGCTGAGATCAGAGCCAGTGAGTCGTCAGGGTCATTTCCATGTCAGGTCACCAAAAGCAGAAAAGGTTACTACCTTAGCAAGGATGGTAGCACTCAGGTATGTCTTTTTTCCAGATCTAGTCCCAACACCTTTAGATACAGCTGTGCATATTTAAAGATTCACTTACAGGTCTGATCTACTTCCTTCTTATATTCAGTCCTCATCATGGACTTGGGGGTCATTCCAGATTGTCTTCTTCCAGAATGGCAGATTCTCTCTTCCAAAGCATTTTTTTTTTTTTTTTTTTTTTTTTTCTCCACCAGTCAGGATTATTCTTGTTTGGAGAAGCCCATCACTGCAGCTGTGGAAGGTAGCACAGCAAAAGATGGACCATCTATAATTGCCCACAAGGAAAAAGGGGAACGGATCTGCCTCTTTATCCTGAGGAAACGGGCTTTGAAACAAGGCAACCACTTTGAGAAACAGCAAGCTGTGCTTGATTGTCCCTTCAGGAAAACTTGGACATTGGCTAGTAGCACGCTTGAGCAGGTTGAATTCACTGATTTGTTTGCAGTGAATACAGAACAGCCATCAGGAGCTGGTTAGGACTCACACTGCCATAGATGATCACATCACTTAAATAGGTAGAGAAATACTAAGAACAAAGATGAGATACCTTGGTCCCAGACTTAGTTGTAGAATTACACATATCAAACAGCAACGGTGAGAAGAATTTCCCAGTATTTTTCATAAAGACAGAGATAATAATGCCTCTGAGCTTCCCTATGCATTTACATATCTTCTTAAGACAGGCCTGAGTAAATATCAAACTGGGATGTGGTATCGACAATCCTGAAGATGATGAAGAAAGACCAACGATGCATAGGGATGCTAGCTCTGCACTCATCCTCAGACTGAACATAGCTAAGTTTGAAAATACTTGTCAGAAAGCCTCAGGGGCTTCATAGTCTACATCTTACCTTAGCTCAGAGATTTTCTGGATGTGATAACAGAAATATCAACAAAGGTACCACACAAGTACAGTGGCTGCTCTGTATGCACCAGGCAGGAGAACTATCTTGATTTGGCAGAGATCTATAGTTTTCTCTGTGTCTTTTTCCAGGACAGGTTTTAGTAGGTCACATTAGGTATTTGGCAAGGTTCTTTTATACTCACCTATGAGATGACATAAGTAATCTGTCTGCATGGACCACAAGACTTGAGGGAGGGTAGGAAAGAGTTTTTGATTTCAGCCTTAAAGTCTAGCTGACCCTTCCACAGCACTTCCAGTGGCTACATTGGGCTTTTTGCAGATCTGCCATATCCACCCACCAGCTTTTGAACATAAGACAGAATAGATCTGATACATTTTGGCTGTTGAAAAGAAATCTCTTGTATAGGTCTGTTATTCTTGTGGGCAAACATTCCTAGCAGAGGCTGGGGACAGAAATCCCATCAAGGCCTGTGGCACTTCCTAGGAGGATATGAATCATAGAATCAAAGAATCATAGAAAGGTTTGTGTTGGAAGGGACCTTAAAGACTATCTGTTTCCACCCCCCTGCCATGGGCAGGGACACCTCCCACCAGACCAGGCTGCCCAAAGCCCCATCCAGCCTGGCCTTGAGCACCTCCAGGGATGGGGCACCCACAGCTTCTCTGGGTAGCCTGTGCCAGTGCCTCACCTCCCTTAGCAGCAGTTAGTATACATTGTGCTGCTTGTGTATCTTTCTTTCAGCATGTATTTTACAATTCCATCAATTCCCCATTGATCCTGTGCTTGCGGATGTTAGACAGTTCCTGGTTGTCTCAGTCACGAGACCTTTGTGAGCTTTATGCAAAAGCCAGGCAGGAAAATCAAGTTTTTGATCCAGAACAGCACTAGAAAATAGCTTCAGCTCAAGGTAATTTGCAACTGCTGTACTCCTGAGGGAAAGAAATACTGGCAGGAGAACAGTATGTGCTGTTTATAAGAGGCTGAGAAGATTATAGTCTCACTCATAACCAAAGGTGTATTCGGAGCACTCTCTGGAATAGTGTTCTTTCCAGTTCCTTCAGTTGCTACCTACACCTAAAAGGTAGCTTCTTAATTGGGCAATTTGGAGACAGTAACCTAAAAAACCTTCAATGTTATCATGGAGAATTGAATGGAAGGAAAAAGAGAGAGGAAAAAGGAAAGGAAAGGAAAGGAAAGGAAAGGAAAGGAAAGGAAAGGAAAGGACAATGTTCCTTAACTTTCAATTTTGTTCTTCAGACCAGTAACTTGCCACCTGACTCTGCTCTTCTCGGGGCCTGCAGAGCACAGCCACAAGAGGTATTTCATGCTATTTAACACATTCATTGTGAGGCTGGCCGAGATTCTCATCCTTTGTGCATCACAGCTACCTTTTTCAGAAAGTTCCACTGAAGAGATATCTTTCTTGTGGGTTTAAACCAACCTGCAAGCATGTGTCCAAGCATGTGAACAGAGAACTGTTGCTCCTGGGAGGGAGAGACTGATCTGGGGGTGTACATCTGACCTGTTCAGAGCTTTGTGAGGTTGCTGTCCTCTCTGTGTTCCAAGTCTGTGAGCAAGAGACACTGCACCATTAATAAACACTTGCACCATTAACCTATGTACTGCCTAGCCATATTTCAGCATATAATGCATTCAAAGCAGCATACTCCATATGGGGCCTGCTCTGCCCCAGGAGGAGCGGACTAAGCCCTCCATCCTCAGCCTGCTGGATATAGGTCACTTCTTCCACTTACTTACCTCTGGACAGCCTGCAGCTGGATGTATCGAGATAGTCTGAGTATGCAGATGGACAGATGTGCAATCCTGTCTTACTGGGCTTGTACCACAAGTCCTTCCTGGCTGTAAAGGCTGATTTCTGTGATTACCTCTTCCAGGGACTTGGCATTGCCCCTGCTTCACAGGGCAAGCAAGCTAACCCCAGCCAGCTGAAAGCATTTTGCTAGCCCACTTTCTACCTCCAGAAGGGAGTATCTGAATACGTTGTTAAAAGGTTATTGCTGGTCCTTCTTGCAGCCCTTTGAGGGTGATGGTGAAGTGCTTCCATGCAGAAACACTGGTACTGGATTTCTCTATTCACATGCAAAAATGTGAAATCTCACTGCAGTCAAAGCCAGTTCTGGCACCCAGTCAGAGCCTGACAGGCATCCTGGTTGACCTATCTAGATAGGAGTCTGAGCAGAACCCTATTGTCCTTGAGACCATTAGGACAGGATTGTCCCTCTCCCAAGAGTAAGACATTTGCCTCTGGATAACCCTCAACCACCTTCCTATGCTGTGTTTAGCATCCCAGTTCAGCTCAAATGTCCTTCAATCTGACTGCTTGAAAATGCTGCTGGTCACGATGGTGTGGTCCAACAGCACAGAGACATTAGAGGTCCATCCTTCCAGTGCTTATCATAAGGCTACTGCAGCCTGTGCCCTACTCCAGCACCAACATCAGCCGGCTGTTCTCTCAGTCCCTGTGTAGGGGACTGGGTTAAGGTCAGCTCCACCAGTAACTCTCAGGAGAGCAGCCAAAAAGAGGGAGGAAACAATGCTCGCTCTAAGGTCCATTTTGCAGCTGCCTTCTCCAGCCTGGGCTGAGCCTGGGCACCCTGCTGGACCCATGCTGTCCATTCTGCAGGCTCAGCATGGTGGCATGGTGGAATGGCTTAGCCCAGGCAATGCATTTTGCTATTGCTTCCTGCTCTCACTGGGCTCTTGTAGCTTTTCTAGCCCCATCATATACTGCTACAATTTTTGGATCAGTGTACTCATTTCAACCCAGGGTTGCATTGAAAATACACACAGTCAAGAGATTCTGGGTACATAGTGTACATACACAGTGGTCTCTTTGAAGTCATCTGGTAACTAACTCTGAATGTCTGACGGTCAGTGGGTTTGTGCTGAATGAAATGACTAATGGTCGTCTGGATTAGTCACCTGCTTCATATCTAAGACACAAATTGCAAGTATCCTCAGACAAGATTCAAACAAGTGGTGTCTTGATGAAATACAGGAACTCTCCTCAATCACTAGCTCCATATCTACCCTTCTGGTTAATGTGATGGGCTGCTAAAAGTTGATTTTTTGTGGATTTTTTTCTCTTTTGTGGATTCATTGCCCTAAATTCATCTCACAGTTCCCAACAGTCACAGGGTAAACTCTTCTCTGAGTTTCATCTCTAATTTCTGCAAGGATATGAGAAAAATCATGTTTTCTGGGTAGAATCCCACAGTTTTTGTTTTAAATGTAGTACAATGTTAAAAGATTGTCTACTGACTAGGCTTTCCTAACAAATCTCAGTGGTATCAAGATACACGAACAAGAGCAGAATAACATAATTTTAAGGGGATTCTTTTGTATTTATAAACCATAGGAAGTTTAAGGCATTAAAAATATTAAAAAACACTACATATTTTTTAGCTCTCCTAAAGGTTGCCAACATCTATGACCTGTGCTGTGGTCAGGTGTTCAACCTTGGTTGTTCCTGCTGGTTTGGAGAGATTATAGTGCTGCCCCAATCCACAACCCTTTGAATCAGTCCCCCAGGTTTTAACTTTCAGCTGGTTACCGATTGACTCTCCTAGCTTCTGCAGTCGTGCTCTCCTGATAAACTGGTCTCCTCAGGAACAAGCCTGGAGAGCACAGCAAGTGGCAGGACACAAATGCACAGAGCTCTTCATGAACTCTCATGAACTGCAGCCCGCAGTCATAACTCTCTCTCCTGCCTCCACACAGCCAGTTTAAGGAAGGTTTAACTCCATGTTTTTGTGCAATTGGCATCTGGCAATATTCATGCTCTGTTTAAAGGTGTGAAAATCCTCTTTATAGGTGTTAAAATCTTCTTTATTGTGCCAGAGTAGTTCAGTAGAACTGAGTTCCCTGGAAACAGGGCATGGGATTGCTTCATCTTGAAGATGAAACAACAGAGAGAGAATAAGGTAATGCTTTCAGTTCTTGTATATGTAATGCTAACAGTTGATACATGTACATAGACATGGGGAGAAGTTAAACAAAAACAGAGACATTAATAAAGGAGTAAAATAAATGAAAATGACTAAATGCTCACCTAAATTATTGATAGATATTTGCAATGTGCCTCCCACAAAATCTGAATAAGGGAGGATGGTTTTATAGAAACAGACTTAAAAAAAATAAAACACAAAATGGAAATACAACCCTCCAGTACAATTACAACCCAGTTGGTGCACGCTTGCCAGCTGTGGTATTAGTTGGCAATGTAACAGCAAAATGTGGCAATATTAATGCAGTCCACATACAGGAGACATCTAGTCTCACAGAAAACCTTTTTACTCCTCAAATAACATTCCTGTAATATTCCATGCATTTCTGGGCACTGAAGTTCCCATATCTCTGAACAGTTTTCTAGCTGTGCAGTCAATAGCAACACAAGCTTTAGGAAAGCAGCAGCAACAGATCAACAGTATTAGAGAGAAGTGAACAGAATCACGTGGAAAGTGGAACTGCCTACCAATATAGAAAGGTGGAAAGTGTTTGTTTGAATAATAGAACAAGATTGGAAGAAAGAAAAATTTATGGTAACATAAGAGAAAAAGCAAAATGGTAGAACAAAGCTTGGGAACATGGAAAGTTGTCCCAGACAGGACTTTTCATGGGAAACATACTGAGTAACCTATTTTTTCATTCCTTTTGCTTCCCTAGCTTCTCTATGGATAACAGAGAAAGTGGAAAAAATCTGAGAACAGGCACAACATATTAATAAAATTAACTCTCAGTGAATCTACTTTTCCTATACAGATTCCATCTATGCTATCTATTCTATTTTCTCCTCAAAGCATGTGCAGACAGACAAGAAGATGATCAGGATTTTATGAAGAGACTTTATCAGCCCCACTTTTCCAATGTCATAATTAGCAACAGTGGTACTGTCCTGGTTTCAGTTGGGACAGAGTTGTTTTTCCTCCTAATGGCTGGTGAGGTACTATGTTTTGGATTGGGATGAGAAGAGTGCTGATAACATGCTGGTGTTTTAATTGCTGCAGAGCAGTGCTTACACTAAGCCAAGGACTTTTCAGCTCCTCGCTCTGTCCTGCCAGCGGGCAGGCTGGGGGGGCAGCAAGAGCTGGGAGGGGACAGCCCCAGGACAGCTGACCCAAACTGGCCAAAGGGGTATTCCATACCATCTGACGTCATGCTGAACAATATATAGGGGTGGCTAGCCAGGGTGGGGGGCCGGCTGCTCGGGGTTGGGCTGGGCATCGGTCAGAGGGTGGTGAGCAATTGCATTGTGCATCACTTGTTTGTACATATTACTATTATTATTATTATTATTATTATTATTTTCTCTCTTAAATAAACTGTCTTTATCTCAACCCACAAGCTTCAATTTCCCGTTTCTCTCCCCCATCCCAGAGAGGGAGGGGGGAGGGTGAGCGAACGGCTGTGTGGTGTTTAGCTGCCGGCCGGGTTAAACCACAACAGGTACAAAGCTACCGTCTAAAGCATGGGCTTTGTTAGCTTTCAATGTTTGTGGAAACACTGTTTTCTTACCCAATAATGTTGTTATCTATAGAGCATATGCAATGTTCATAGAATCACAGAGTATCCCGAGTTGGAAGGAACCCATCGAGGGGATCGTCGAGTCCAACTCCTGGCTCCACGCAGGAATGTCTAAATGTGTTTCATCGTACCTGTAACTTGAAATGTTTTAAATAAATCAACAGTGAAGATGCCAGCCCTAGCTGGTATTTGTTTGGTATTTGTTTTATGAGTACTGTTGCTGTTACCACAGAAATATTTGGGAAAAGAGGTCCGGCACCAGCAAAAACTTGTATTAGCCAGTCTGTACTCTTTTCTCAAGATGAGTTCAAATTACTTTCTGAAAATTATTTACCTGGTGGCTGTAGAGCAGTTGATGACCTATGTCCAACCAATCCCACAGAAAGCAAACACTTCCAGTTAGCTTCATCTAGCTTCATATGAAGCTTTGATATGTTTTGATGTGTTTGGGATTTGATACCAAAGGAGTTTAAAACTAGTAAGACAAAGTTAGATAAGTAAGTGGTTAAATCAACATAGGAATTTCCTATTCAAAAACATGCTTGCTTAATGCTGAAGTGTTGGCAATTAAGTAAAGGTAGAATTAAAGCATAAATCTTTCACCTCTTAGAATAAAATAGTAATGCTGTGGTTCTCATTATTCATTAGAAAAGATCTGCTTCCTCATGCTGCCTTCTCTAAAGATAAGAAGTATTTTGGCTTGGTTTCATTTGCACCTTTAAACACAAGACTTTTTTACATAGGTAGCAGAAAAGCGAACAGAATTCTTTCTGAAGGAATTAATGCAGCAACTGAACAACAATAAACCAATGAGGAGAGTCAGACCTAAACCAAGAACAATGAAGTAAGACAGATAAATCTAAACATATTCTAGTCATTAAAGAGGAAAATGTAGCAAGTGGTAAGACAACTGAATGTATGATTTTTTTTTTTTTTTTTTTTTTTTTTGTGAACTGTAAAATGTTGTTGGAAGTCTTTACTCACGACCATAAAGTTATCCTGGAAAAACATCTAGATGCTTTCATGGAAAGCACAACTTCCTGAAACTCAAGGAATGGCAAAAATCCTCTTACTAGGAATACTGGTTCAGATTTACACAAACAGAAACCAAAATCTTGCATTTGCATATGTAAACATCACTTTCTCATAATTGCAATTAAATATGTTTTTCCCCCCAAAATTTGGCTTGCTGAAGAATATAAGCACATGAATTTGAACTGCATTTTTACTTGCCTACAGCATGCCTGATCCAGTGAGCTGGGTCAGTTTTGTTTGTGACCAATCCATGATTTCCAGTTTTCTGACTTCATCTTCCCAGTTTATCATGGAATTAAAACAATGTTCAATTGTTGATAAAAATCAAATACTTCTACCTGATGCGGGAACAGACCAAAAGCTTGCAGGTAAATATAAAGAGGATATTTTATTTTTACCCTTTTGCAGTAGTCTAATCAACAAGTCTCTGAGCACTTTTACAAATATTTAGTTAAATGTGAAAATAGCTACAGTGCTCCTGATAATGCATACCTTTAATTCCCTTTTACAGAGGAAGAAATGAAGGCAGATAGGGACAAGTTAGCCAAAGCTATGCAGCAAATTTGGAGCAGAAGTAGGACTGAAAGTGAAGAAAACCCTAAGTCTTTATTATTCAGACACACAAAAGGCAATTCTTTTCAGATACAATTTATCTCTGGTTATCTCATGCAGGTATTCAGAAAATTCAGCTCATCTAATTCCTTTTTTTTTTTTTTTTTTTTTTTTTTCCTGCCTAGAATTATTATCAAAGAAATTAAACTCAGTGGAACAGTGATCTTTCTGGATCTTTAAAAAATAAGTTATTTCTTGATATAAGATGTTATGAGGAACACTCAATGCTTTCAAAACAAAATACCATTAAATGATCAGTTGAGAAAATCTGGCTCCTCTAAATTGGTAGTAATTTTCTTCAAGGTTGTATTTAGATTAAAAACATAATGTATAGTTTCTTATTAATAAAAAAAAGAAGAATATTTTTTGTGGTTTGTCTTTTTATTTTCCCTGTCAGCATTTTTCTGTATTTATCAGCAAAACTAGTACATCTGATTCTAATTTCTACTAAAATACTAATAAGTATTGAGTCACTTTCCCTTTGCAAATTCCTATTAAATTAAATATTTTAAAATGCATCTCATGATGTATTTGTGTAAACTCTTTTTTTATAAGAACAGTGAGATCAGTCTGCATCGAAACTCATATTCACTGATGCATTTAGTTGCTTCAGGCCTGTTTGCTGGCACAAGAGTAACTATAAACCTGGTTTAACTGGCTGAGTACATTGGATTTATGGCTGCTTTGTGTTACAGGTACAACACAAAGTTAACAACCAGATCAGTGAAGAAAAGTCCCAAGAATCAGAAAAAGTCATACAATAAATTAAAGTTGCCATTCAATTTCTGTGCCACGAGACCATCACTATTTGAATGTGGATAGCAAGCCAGATTTGTAGGTCAGATCCCGTTCTGATGGAGAAAAATGCAGCTGCATTTACATGGTACACCCAGAAAAATCACACAAAGAATAGTATTTGATCTTTTATTTTCTTGTTTTACAATAATAGACAAGAAACACATTGAAACTCTATGCAGTTAAAGGCAAGTTAAGGTCACTTATTATCCCTGACAGTTTCTTCCCTCTGGGAGAAAGCAAAGAATTTCATAACTCTGAAGACTTTCTTTGTTTCTGTAGGGGAAGTGAGAGAGAGAAAGAATCAAGAAAAAACTAGGTAATTTTCTGTTTTTCCATCTGTGTGGGGCTTGAAACTCCAGAAGAACTTCCTGAACGGTTGGGAAAGAAGTGAGAATGTTCCCAAGGCCACACCTTTCTAATCTGCAAGTGTGTGTTACCCTCTCCTGGTCCCAGATAACAGGTAATTGGTTTCAGTATATTTTTTTTTTTTTTTTTCCAGCATCTTTAGTTAATATGCTAATGAAAGACTACATTTTTTGTTTCACAGGTGTTCAACAGTTAGAATAAAAAATGAATTTTAGAGATGTCTGCCCATTTATTTTGATTTCCAACTAGACCTAAAGCAGGTAAGTTTGTGTGTGTGTGCATTCTTGATAATACCAGCAGGTGCAAATGTACTTCCAAAGTCAACATATGTTTAGTTTTAGCTTACTTATTAAATTACTACATTTCCAGATTTTGAGAGGTTATTGATGTAGGTTTGCGGATGAATGCATAACTGTAGCATCTCTCAGGCAGTGCCGAACAGAGCTGTTTCTCATGGTGTAGATAAAGAAATGCCAGTAGGGCATAATGAGATTCCCAGTGCTTAAAGCTGGGTGAAGGCAGTGTTGACTTGGATAAGCCAGTTTGTCATCTGAATGGTTTTGTCAAGCTGGGGGCTTTGGCACTGAATTTGCAGGGAGATGCCTTTAATTCTGGTTTTCTTGGTGGGGTAAAACAGTCCTGTGCTGTGGTCCCAAAGTGGCAAGGTCAAGTTCATCCTGACATGCTTTAAGGAAGCATTCTGTAGCTTTGCTTTAGAGAAACTTTATCTCCCAGACCCTGAGTTTTTTATTGGACACTAGAAACACATGCAAAAAAATCAGACATAAGAAAGAAAGACAATGGAGCAAATTATTCATTGGGTATTAACAGAGTAGGAAATGATCTATGTTGATTGAGGGCTGCAGGAACAGTACAAGTTATGATTAAAGGGTGGGCAGACCTGCCTTAAATAATAGAGTAGAAGTGGGAAGCAAAGAATGACAAAGTTTTCCTGTGGTGGGATGGTAGGTGATGCCAGACTCTTAAGATCAGTGCATTTACATGCTGAAATTCAGATGCTTAGCACAAGTATACAGAAACATTAACATCCAAGCCTGTAAAAAAAAAAGAAAGCACCCTCCCCTGCCCCTCATGTTCATAAATGCACATTCATAAATATGGAGGAGGAAGCGGTTCACTGAGCGCTTAAACTATTAAGTGAGGAAAAGGTGTTCGGAGCGAGCATGGAGACAAGCAGCAGCAGGCTGGATGACGTCTGAGTCCTCGGACACCTGCAGGTCTGGGCTGCTGGACAAGAGAGAGCCCATCGAGAGCAGGACCCCTCCGCAAGCATGCACTGGCCCTGAAACACCAAACCCAGCCCTGCCCTGTCGCAGGCGGCTTGTGCTGCATTACTAAAACGAACGCTTGGCATCCTGTGCTGCGAACGCCAGCTTGAATAATTAAAAGCTATACACGCACAAATATTTGGTAAGAGCTTACAGGACCACAACTAGTCCTCAGCTAGAAAAGACAAGCTGAACAGACCTTTCAACTTCTGCTGCCAAGAGGAGGCAGTGTCCCCCTCCCCACCTCCACCTCTGCCGCTCCAAGCTCGTGTCCGTTTGACCTTTGTTAGCAAACTGAGTTAAGCTTGCAGAATATTAACCCAGTTAAAAAAAAAAAAAAAAAAAAAAAAAAAA
This sequence comes from Heteronetta atricapilla, assembly GCA_011075105.1. NCBI lineage: Eukaryota > Metazoa > Chordata > Aves > Anseriformes > Anatidae > Heteronetta > Heteronetta atricapilla. Next base: position 114,182,990 of record CM021731.1, on the reverse strand, counting down.
AAGGCTTTTACTACGATAGAGAACCAAAATGTCAACCCTTCAGAGAGCCGGAAACCAACCTCACAGGCTGAAGCAAGAAGGAGAAGAACTGGGGAAATGAGGGAACACACTTTTCCCTGACCAGCTCAGCCGTTTTGCCTGACTTTGCTCCAAGAAAAGGTGTTAACAGTGTTAATCAATGGTCTGCTGGTGGGTTCCCAGGTCTTCAAGTCTCTAACAAAGCAGAGCACCATTAATTGTAATGGGGCTGCACTGAATCCCTGCCATGGCAAATCCAGTATTATTTTGTGGTTCACAAAGCCACATGGTTACCCATCTAAAGCTTCTCCTCAGCAGAGCATACTTCCATTCCCTGCTACCCTGTCCTCCTGCTCACTTTTGCTTATAACTCCTGAACTGATGTAATACCTTAGAAGTGGCTACATATGGAGAACCTCAACATACAGAGGGACTTTCCTAGGTATTTTACATCTCCCTTTCTCCTTATCTGCAGCTGTTGTACTAGGTATTTGGACAAATCCAAAGGGGGATCTTAAGCACAGAAAAATTGCCTTTAGAAACTTAAATTGTTAGGCATCCTAATAACTGAGGGAGCTGTCTTGATAGAGGAATGGAACACACCATCAGCACAGGAGCTTCCAAATGATCTTCAAATAAAAAATGAATTTTGAAGGTGGAGGCACGTTCAGATTCTGCCTGTAGAGCAGCACAGCTCTCCTTGATGGTCATGTGGCATCTCTCATTTGTGGCCATGGTGACATGTGACAGTTTGCAGGGCCATTTCCCTCTGTCCTGGCAAGGAAGCTTATCAGGAAATCTCACGACCAGGCACCTTGCTTCAAAAGTAAAATGTCTTTAAGCTCTGAAGGCCACTGGCAGATTTAAAGACAAGGACAAGCCAAAAAGGTGAAAATGTTAGAGTACCATTGTGGGCATGACTTGGGACAATCTTACATTTTGCTTCAGGAGAAATTCAAGACCAGTTCCTGCAACTAAATCCACAGCAGAAAATCACTGAATTCACCAACTCCTTTTGGGAGAACATGAGCAAAAATAGCCCTACAAAAAGGTCCAGCTGGAAAGTCTGTACAAAAGTTTAAAGATGTTTCAGCAAATGCTTCCCACGTGTTAGTACTAAAAGATCAGATTGGAAGTTCATAATATCTTTGAATAAATATATAGAGCTGGAAAAATACTGAAGGTATGATTCTGGCTTATTGGTGCCCTGGATGTGATTTCTTGATGTGGGTTTGAAAATGTAAACAAAGCCCAAACACTCATCATGCCATGCAAACACTCATCATGTACTTTCCCTTATCTGGAGTCTCACTGCAGAGGTGTTAAGCACAGCATGCAATGATGCTGTAGCTAATTTGGAGCTGTTATTGAAGTGAGTGGAAGCTCTCCACGCACCTATGAACTTACGTAGTCATACTCTGGAGGCTTTTGCATGTAAGTGAATTTTTATTGAACTTGTGAGCTCGGTTTTGGCAGAAAACAAACTTATTCCTCTGTAGATCTGCTTTACAGGTGAGTTACCCCAAATCACTAGAATCTTATAAGAATATGACTTGAGACTGAGTGCCCCTTTCTTAAACAGACCTCAACGGCAAAAGAAAAAATGAAGCAATTTCCCAGGCCTTATTATTTTACGAGCACTTGCCATCAGCATGGTTTAAGGACGGGCTGAGGTTCTTTATTTGCATACGACGCTTTGAGAAGCAGACGACTAATGAGTGCTGATTACTGAGCTTCAAAAAACTCCGTCTCAACCCTCCCCCGCTCGGGGGCCGGTGTCTCGCTGCTCGCTTCCCTGCGGCGCGTTTGTTTTGCAGACGGGCGCAGGAGGAAGAGGAGGAGGAGGGCTGGGGGAAGGGAAAGCCCCGGCTCCCCCCTGCCGGTGCCCGGCCTCGGCGGGGCCAGGTGCCCGCAGGTGGATGCGGTGCCCGGCCCCTTCCCTCCTCTCCCCCCGCCCCGGCTCCTCCCCGGCCTCCGCTGCTCCCGGCCGGCGCCGCGTCCCGCTCCGGATCCGCTCCGCTTCTGCTCCGCTGCGGCAGGGACAGCCCGAGGTAAGCGAGGGTTCCCCCTGCCATGCCCGGGCGGGCCTCGGCGCCTCCGGGGCTGGGGGGCTGCCGCCTGACCCTCGCTTCGCCGCCCGGTCCCGGCCGCCCTCTCCCCCTGTGTTTGCTGGCGTTCAACCGAGGTTTGGCTTTTGGGGGCGCCGAAGGACCCCGGCGGCAGCATGGGGGCCGTGTCCCCCACCCCCGGTCCAGCCGCTTGCCCCCTTCCCAAAGGCCGTCCCTGCAGCGGTGGGTGAGTCGAGGTGGGACCTGGAAGCCGGTAACGTGGTCTTTTGGGGTGCTGGGGCCAAGCTGCAGAGAGCTCTGTGCACACTAAAGCCGCCCCACCTGGTGCTTCTTGAGGTGAATGTTACCTATTCTTGCCGTCGCGATGAAGGGAAGAGGGATGCTGTGAGATGGGGCAGCTCCTTTGTGGTCACGGAGGCCATGGCTGTCTGTTCCTATGGAGGTTAAACCAAACCAGCACCTAATTCTGGGACATCCTCGCTGTGTCACCACCGTTTGGTGTCTTGCAAAAGTGCTGGCTACAGGTGGCACGGTTTGTTGAGTAGCATTTTTGGAAGAGCAACATTGTTGATAGAGCAGAGCACCTTCCAGCATGATCCATCTCATCAAAACTTCCAGGCCAAGACCTTGAGGGTTGGAATAAAGCCCCCTTCTGCACGCTGCTTTGGGCAGCTTTCTCGGTGATCACACCTTACCGGCACCTAGAGTTTCACTGCAGGCTTGCAGGGCTGCGTGTAGGTCAGTGAATTTGAGAGGCTGCTCTGACAGTGTGCCGTTGTCCTGAGTATCCCTGTTTGCCCTGAGTTACATTACACCTTCAGCGCTTTAGAAAGAGCCGGAGGGAGCAGCTTACCCTCTGAAGGCTGACTTGTGCTAAGCAGGGCAGCGCTAGGTGAGGAACGAGACGGATGCTGTGTCAAAGTGGTATTCTAGGAAAAACAGATTGAAGCAGCATTCTGGGTTGCTGGTTGGAATACTTCCTTTGGAGATGCCCCTCCTGGAGGCACGGGCCCTTCCCCTGCTGTGTGCAGTCTGCCTCAGTGCAGGGTCTGCCCACCCTGAGCAGCTCAGCTGCATCTGTGTCCCTGCGTTAGACCTTGTCCTGTGTCTTCGATGCGTGGATCCCTAAACCAGTCCCTGGCAATGAGGGTCCACCCCGTGGGTTGGATTCAAACCTCCTGCTGGTCAGCTTGCTTTTCTTCCTTATCTGCCATAGACCCCTTGAAAGTGGTTTTAGCTCCTCAGGAGGTGGTGCTCACAGGTTGAAAACAGCTGACCTAGGCAAATACCTAAATAAGCCAAATTTGTTAACATTGCTAGTTTTTATTTATTTTTCTGTGGGGTGGGTGCTTCCTGCTAAGTGATAACTATCTCTGCAAGCTCATTTGCTTGCAACTCGGATGTGGTAAATAGGTGTTCTTAAGAGCTTCCCCCCCCCAGCCAAGGAACAGCCAGTGGCTCTCACTGCTGCAACCCCAGAACTGAATTTTGCTATGTGAAGCTGAGGTTGTTTGCTTCTGCTATAGGGGAAATGGGCAGAGGCAGAACCGGGGATGTAATATAGGGAAAGAAAGCATCAAAATGCCATGCTGGCAGTTAGAGCATCCTCTAGCAATTCAGTGATCTGTGTATGAGGTGCTGGGTGCTATGGGCAATAACTGCATCTCTACCAATGGATAGACCCAACTCCCACCATACCAGCAAATCTGATTATTTTGGACTCTTGCCCTCTCTCTCGTGGAAACAGCTTTTAGTAGGGCTATAACTCTTCTGCCACTCATCGTCCACTCAGCTAGACAATGCCTTCTCTGCCTCCTTTCCCACTCCACCTTTCCTAATTGCTTGCATGTGATCTTTCTTTCCCCCACCCTTCCATATAAGCATCTCATTTACTTGGGATAGGCAGTTTCATGGTAACGTTTGTTTTCCGGGAAGACAAATAGAGCATTACTCATACTATGAATACAGCATCCTATAACAGTTTAAAATGAGACTGGTACACGTAGAACTTTTTAATGACTTTTTTTTTTTTTTTTTTTCTTTTTGCCTGTAAAAGTAGTATGAATTTTGGTTTGCTGGCCTCAAGAATGCTGTTGTATTGTGAACTTTATTTGAGTTTCTGGTAGAGCTTATCAAGAGGTGCTGTTCTTTTTACCACCTGTTGATAAGTGGTTCTATAGTTTAATGATGTTTTCAGAGCTAATCTGGAAGAGCTCCAAAGCTATTTCTTAGGAGACCTAGGAATGCCTGAGGCTCTATTGTGGCAAACTGACTTTCTTGTAAATATTTGCACAGTCTTGTATAGTTCTCTGAAAGACTATAGAATCACAGAATATCCGAGTTGGAAGGGGCTCACATGGACCATCGAGTCCAACTCCTGGCTCCACACGGGACCACCCTAAAACCAGACCCTATGGCTGAGAGCCTTGTCCAAATGCTTCTTGAACTCTGACAGGCTCGGAGCCCTGACCACTGCCCTGGGGAGCCTGTCCCAGTGCCCGACCACCCTCTGGGTGCAGAACCTTTCTCTAACCCCCAGCCTGACCCTCCCCTGTCCCAGCTCCATGCCGTTCCCTCGGGTCCTGTCGCTGTCCCCAGAGAGCAGAGCTCAGCGCCTGCCCCTCCGCTCCCCTCGTGAGGGAGCTGCAGGCTACCATGAGGCCTGCCTCCCCTCAGCCTGCTCTGCTCGGGGCTGGACAAACCAACATTTAATATTACTGCTTGAGCACATTGAGCAGAGCTTACTCTTATTGAGAAAGTTAGCTGAAAAGCGAGGATGCTGAAATAACTCAGTTTCAATTACTTTAGGCAAGTTCTTGTTGGGTTTTGACCCATCCAGAGCTTAAATTTCACCCTAAAGGCATAAATTACTTTTTTAAATTACTTTTTTTTTTTTTTTTTTTTTTTTTTAATCATCACAGTAAAAATATCCAGTAGTACTTCCAGATGTATCGAGGAAATATTGTTGATGAAACTATATGAACATTCTTATTTAATTCCTTTCTTCTTTCAAAAATAAATGGATTTTTATACCTTTTTATAGTTTATTTGTAACTCATGATATTTTTAGTGCTGCTTGTTAAACAGGGACCTTGACCATGTTTCTTGTTCTGTTGTCCAGGCAGTAAAGGCAAGAATTGCCCAGTGTGTGAAAAGATCATGCAAGTAAATTTGGAATCACCTCTTTGCTCATTTGCTCTCCACCCCTTACTATCATGATTGTCTACCTGTAGCTACTGAAGTTTCTTGGATAACATAAAATGGTTGGATGTAAACAGATAAAAGCATACTTTCTTTGTAGCATTATCAGGAAAAGACATAATTTGTTTGTTTATTCTGTATTAAGATTGAGCTTTGCACTCCATTAACATTTTAATGAGTATTCTGTACTTCTTTATCTGGATAATAAGAATGGATATTTTTGGATATGAATTGGTGTTAGTCACTGCTTATATAGATAGTGCAGAACTTTTATGCTTCCTTCTCTTAGAAGCTGAACTTGTCTCTATGCATTTGGTTTTATAACAATTATTGTCTCTTCTTTCTTGTTTGCATGTGTTTGCTTTTACATAGGTATAGTTATCAGGAACCAGTCTGTTTTGTACTTAGTTATTCAGTTGATGGTCTTTATCATAGAGCTTAGCAAACAGCTAAGCATTTCTGTTTAAGGAAATGGCACAAAATATGTATTGAAATAATAAAGAAATACAGGAAGTATACTGTTGGCAATATAATCCTGGCATCATTAGCCAATTGACTGAATTTACAGTGTTATATTATTATGGTTGAACGTAACTATTCCATCTTGTTGACTTACGTGTGTCACCTGGACACAATATATAGCTATCTCTATGGAAAAGGCTGTGGAAACTAAGGTAGTACATGCAGAGTTCTGCACCTCCAGAAGCATGGTACTGCTCTTAATTAGCAGTTACAACATGGTGTGTAATAAGGAAGTAACATTTTTATTTCTTGCATGGAGAAACTAGGGTAAATGCCTAGGGAAAAAGGCTGGTTTTATGAACAAAAATGGGACTCTATCTCCTGTTTGTTTTTCCCTTGTAATTTTTTTTATTCATCTTTATGGGACACTGGCTCCTGGATATTGAAGGGCGCACACAGTATAAAGGAGCCATGACCTGTTGCTGTTGCAAGGAGGCGAAAGCAGAGGCTTGCCTTCACCTGGCAGTAGCAAGGCAAGGGGCTTAGGAGGACTGGGTGGTGAGAAGAAACTACCGCTGAGCAGCGCAACTCTGCTCAGTGCTTTTCTTGTCCATGGGACAGTGGTAGGGAAGAGGAAGACAAGCCTTTGGGGGACTCATGTTCTAGGGAGTCTATATCCAGTTAAGTAGCAAGTTATCAAATGAAATAGAGACTTAACAAATTGCCACTTTTCTTTTTTTTTTTCTTTTTTTTTTCTTTTTTTTTTTAATATACAGGATTAATTTACAGGAATTCATTGAATTTTTTTTTTCTTTTTTCTTTTTTCCCACCAAAAAGTGTTAAAGTGTTGGATTTAATTTGTCTTGGGTGAATCTAATCTTTTCAATTTTCTCCCATTCTGACAAATTTTCTTGGAAAAAAAAAAGATGTATGTTTATTAAATCTAATAAACTGTGACAGAACTGTACTTATAACACTCCTTAGACACATATAAGAAGGAGCTAAGATATTTTAAGTAATAGCTGCCTGCTGTGAGGCAGTATTTTATAGAATGAAATGGCTTGGGTTGGAAGGGACCTCACAGACCATCTACTTCCACCCTCCTCCTGCCATAGGCAGGGATGCCACCCACTAGATCATGTTGCCCAGGGCCTTATCCAGACTGGCCTTGAACACCTCCAGGAATGGGGCATTCACAACCTCTCTGGACAACCTGTTTCAGTGCTTCACCACCATCTGAGTGAAGAACTTCCTCCTAACATCTAATTTAATATCCCCTTTAAGTCCCCTTCAAGTACTGAAAGGTTGCAATGAGATTCTCCCCAGAGCCTTCTCTTCTGTAGGTTGAACATCCCCAGCTCTCTCAGCCTTTCTGTGTAGGAGAAGTGCTCCAGCCCCTTCATCATCTCTGTGGCCCTCCTCTGGACCTGCTCTAACAAATCTACAACCTTCTTGTGCCGATGGCTGTATATTTTGTACTCTTACTATTGGCTGTCATTAGAAATGTTCAACATCTTTGTCAACAACCTTGATGAGGGAATAGTGTCCACCCTCAGCAAATATGCTGATGATACAAAGCTGGGAGGAGTGGCCAACACGCCAGAAGGCGTGCTGCCATTCAGCGAGACCTGGACAAGCTGGAGAGCTGGGCAGGAAGAAACCAAATGAGGTTTAATAAGAGCAAGTGTAGAGTCCTGCACCTGGGAAGGAACAACCAGAAGTATCAGTACAGGCTGGGGGACGACCTGCTGGAGAGGAGCTCTGTAGCGAAGGACCTGGGCATCCTGGTGGACAACAGGTTGACCATGAGCCAGCAGTGTGCCCTCGTGGCCAAGAAGGCCAATGAAATCCTGGTGTGCATAAAAAGGAGCGTGGCCAGCAGGTCAAGGGAGGTGATCCTCCCCCTTTACTCTGCCCTGGTCAGGGACTCCAGTCACCTGGGGTACTGTGTCCAGTTCTGGGCTACCTGGTAGAAAAAATGATAGGGATCTCCTGGAAAGAGTCCAGTGGAGGGCAACAAAGATGATACAGGGCCTGGAGCATCTCCCCTATGAGGAAAGGCTGAGAGACCTGGGTCTGTACAGCCTTGAGGAAAATAAGACTGAGAGGGAATCTTACCCATTTTTATAAATACCTGATGTGTAGGAGACAAAGAGATATGGCCAACCTCTTTGCAGTGGTTTATGGAGACAGGACAAGGGGCAATGTTCACAAAATGGAGCACAGGAAGTTCCGCACCAACATGTGAAAGAACTTCTTCACGGTGAGGGTGATGGAGCACTGGAACAGGCTGCCCAGGGAGGTTGTGGAGTCTCCTTCACTGGAGATATTTAAGGCCCATCTGGACACCCACCTGGGTAACCTGCTCTGAGGAACCTGCTTTGGCAGGGGGGTTGGACACAATGATCTCTTGAGGTCCCTTCCAACCCCTGCAATTCTGTGATTCTGTGACATTATAGCATTATTTCTTTGCTTTCAGAGTTGTGAAAAAAAGGCAAACTTGAGTTTTGGAACTTCTGTAATGCTGGAGGGTCAAGTGCTTGTTCTGCTCAATATTGGAGTAAACCAAAGGATTTGAAATTCAAGGGCTTGACAGCATATGAATGATGACTCCCTTTTGTTCGTTGGCTATACCTTTCCCAGTGCTGTAAGGTGTTTATGGCAAGCTGATCTGCAAGGCTTTTCCCCCTGGACATTATGTTGTTCTTTCAAGCCCGCTGCAGGGATGACCTTCATCCCTGTGTTCTTGCCTAGGGATCCCAGTACCCTTTAACTCTGCCGTCTTACTTTAAAGAACGTTTGAGGTTTCTTCAGAGGTACCCGGTAATGTGCCATTACACCTTGGCACATATCTGGGGAAATGACTAGTGGCGGAAGGGAAGGGTAATTGTGTTCCCACTAAACTTTTTTCTTATTGATGTGGGTTTACACTACTTTTATGTGGGGTGTATTTAAATCTGTAAGATGTGTGAGCCTAAACTATTGGCCTGAGATAAGGCAGCCCCATGCCTTCCAGTTCTGTTGCTCTTGGAATGGGGACTGTTTGGCAGGTCAGTTTGTTTTTCCATGGCCCAGCTTGCTTATCCGTGAATTTGCTGCAGTATCCTTGATTCGTTTGTAAAACATCTTGAAGTGTCTCAGTGATGTATGTTCAAGAAAACTAGATTGTATCATTATTGGATGCTAGCCATCTTTTTTTTTTTTTTTTTTTTTTTTTGTGTGTGTGTGTTTGAAACGTGAAATCTAATGGGAGTCTAGTGTTTTTGATTTAATCTCTTCTTAATACCATGGCAAATAATTTCATTGAAATATGTATGTACCTATGTCTTGCCTATGTTTTGTGCTGTGATAATGGGAAATCTCTTATTAATTAGAAGTTGGATGGGAAGTAGTTTCCCAAGAACTGAAATGGGAGAGGTGGTTAACAATGAGTTAAGCAGCAGTGATTTCTTTTTTTCCTGTAGTTAATTAAAATTGAGTGAGGAAGCCTGTCATCTGCGAGCTTGTAAAGAATTTCAAATTGAAATGTAGGGGTTTTTTTTGTTCTTTGTTTTATTATTATTTGTCATGCCTGGCTTACCTCAGAATCACCTAGTGTTCTTCCTTCCATCTTTTATCATTAAACTTATGTACCTTTTTTTTCCTTCCTTTTCAAAGAACAAGGAACAACAGTATCTTCCTGTGAAGTGTTACTTGTCCTCTGAATTTAGGCAGAACTGCATTTCCCAGCTCTACAATGAAGAACTGACTAAGAATGGATGCAACCTAAAAGAAGTCCTGCAGACTTAGTCACCAGTCTTGATGGACTTACTGTAAGTAGGAGTAGGACTTGTTTTCTCTTGTCTGCCATGCAAGTAAGAGTTCAACTGTGCATTATTTTATTTTTTATTTTTCTTTTTGGTAGCACAAATAGGCAAATACCATGATCAGCCTTCCTAAGCTGTCATGAAGTATTGGCATGCTCTGGGTGCTAAGCTGCAGTTGACATCTGCTTCAAAGACATTTGAAATTCAGTTCTGGGTGAGGTGACAGCTAGGTGCAGGCTCTAAAACAACTTTCTGCTTTAGGCTAAGTTATACTGTGTCTTAGTGCAGATGCTCTCTATAGTAGTGGCTTGCAACAGGGGTGGTGGCATTGTGCCAGTGTGCAGGGCTTGTTCTGGAAGCTGGAGAGCTGTGTTGCTCAGCGTGTGACTGAGGTACTTCCTGTGCTTTTTCTCATGTAGGGTAATATTATAAGAGGTCTCTATAGATTAAATTATTTATTAAAATGATTGCTTGTGGCTGTGTATAGCCACATGTGGCTATAGAAAGGTAACAGCAAACATTGTGCATTTCTTGTGTTTCTGCTAATCTTTGGTTTTACCTAATGTTAATGTTTAACTTCAAAATAAACTGCTATATGCCTGAAACTTTGGATGCAGCTCCTTTGTTTTACTCTGTTTCAGTAAGATTTGTATTGATGTGTCATGCTGTTTCACTGCCATACTTCTTTTTGGTGTGATGGCCACAAAATAAAGCCAAGAAGAAAGCTGTTCACAACACACTGGAGGGAAAATGTTGTGGTTTTCAGGGCTACCATCTGTAGCATTATTAAATGAGTCGGTGGTATTTGTATTTCCTTATGCTTTGTTCGTCTTCTTGTTTCTGTGTCATAAACTTCAGTGATACATGAGTAAGTGTTGAGAGAGGCAGGAGGAACCGTGCCTGGTGCTGACAGCGGGTGGGTTGCTGCCAGGGTGCCCTGTAACGCTCCTCCTGTCAGAGAGGGTGAGCACTGCCTCGGTCTTCTCGGTTTGCTAGGTGCTCGTGTTGATGAATAGTGGCCACTGTATAATGCTCAAGGTTGTATTGAGAGGCTATTGAGATCTGATTTCAGGCTGTACCTTAATTTATACCCTCTCTTGAAATAGTCCCCTATTTTTTTCCTCTTGACTTGGCATTTTTTCAAGGGAAAAACAAGAGAGGTGGATAAAGCTTTGGTTATGATCGTTTCCTGTTTTTTGTAGGTTCAAGCTTTACTTCCAAATACTTGAGTTGTTTCAGTACTACTAACAAAGGAAAGATGACCTCTACTGTAGTAAGTAAACAAAACGCTTCTTTATTTCTTTTTTTTTTTTTTAATGGGGTTTTATTTCTTTACAAGTGACAGACTATTAGCTTATGTACTGGTTAGTAAGTCTTTTAAAATGTGGATATAAGTATTTATTTATTTATTTATTTATTTGTTTTTGCACAATGGGAAAGATACACTGTGGGACAAGTGTAAGAGGCTAGAATTAACTAGGATTTCAAGTGCTCAGATACCTCTAGGAGAGATTTATGCTTTTAAAGATTACGTTTGAGAGAGATTGGCATGTCTTCTGATTAATTCTTAAATCTCTCGCAAGATAAGTATTCCACAACCTGTTGTTAGGCCAGTGTGTTTCAGAAGTAGCTCAGGTGCACTAGGTCTTCCCATAGGACAGAATGGCAAGTAAGAATTTTTCCTAGACGTGAACAACTGAGTACACAAAGGCTGTTAGTTGCCAGCATTTCTTTTAATGATGGTATTGCCTAAAACAGTCCTTGCTGCTTATTTGTTCACTGTCAGATGTTCCAGTGAAATAGTTGGTGCAGCCACCTGGTGGGCTGGGTTCAAAAATCCTTTTTCGATTGAGTTACTTTGGACCAGGAAACTGATCTCTTAATATGCCTTTGGGCATCACTCTGTTATTTTTATTATTCAAAGTATGACTTATTAAGCATGTGCTGTAAATCTCTCTCCATGTAAATTGGAGTCACTGGTACGTACGAGTGTGTGTGGTGGATTTCTGCAGTAGCAGAATTACTTAGTAGGGTTCTGTATGGAAATGGTATCTTTAATTTACTTTGTCTTAATTGCAGTCTTGCCTTTTTTGTTGGTTTGTTTCCTTTCCTTTAATGTTACCATTTAGGGCCCACCGCCATACTATGAAAATCATGGCTTTCAGCCAGAAAACTATTCTGCCAGGCCACCAGCAGGTGCTAACCCATATCCACCATACTCCTCTACAAATGCTCCATCAGTGCCAACCTATGTCCCAAGAGTTTCAACCTACCAGTCAACTAGTCCAGTAGCCCCTTCATCTGGGAGGACTTGTTCATCAGGTAAGATTTCTTGGGATTTCTTCCAATTTTAGGCTTAATGTCTTCCAGAGTAAGGGGGTCTCCCTTCACATTCCTGTGAAGGAATATGCAAAAGCCTGCTTCCTTCTTGTGGATGAAGTGATGGCTGGGATGCAGGTATAACTGCATCCTTAGTGAAGCAAGGGTGTTGGAATGGAGAAAGTCTGATGGACAAACACCATCTACTTTTAATTTCAAGGAAATACATGTAATGCTGGTCTCCATGTTGGAAATTCCCTTATTTGTAAACCTAATTTCTCTTTTTGTCCTTGTTTCTGTTTCAGGTGTAAGGAAAGCAATAATAATTATAATCTCAATTTTAATAGTCATTTGTTGTGCAGTTGGTGCTTTCTTCATTTGGTATTTTGGTAAGAATTACTTTTTGTTTTGTGTTGTTCTGAAAGAAAGGAAGTAGTAAACTTGTATGGTTAGAAGTATGCATCTTTTATCTTTTTATGCTGAATTAAGGACAGGAAAGACTTTGTTATTTATCTCATAAGAGAGAAACTAATGTTGCTTGAAAAAAGAAGCCACATCTATGCAGTTTAAAAAAATATTTTTAAGTAAACAGTGTTGCTATTGCTTTCTCTTCCATTTTTCAAGTAAATATGTTTTTGAAGAAACTCTGTTTTAACTTCCAACTTGACTTAAATTCAAGGGTAGGAAGGAGACTACAGTAAATTTGTGTAGCTTAACTGGCAGAGTGTAAATGATTAAGATGTATTTTATTTTGGTAATATGGGATCTCTCTCAGCAGAAGTAATTCACGCATGTTTATTTGTTTCTGTGATGGCTTTGATTTGAAATTGTGTTAAAATTGTGTGGGCCCTGTCCAAGTAACCACCGTAACCTGGAACACAAGTGATATGTTCTGCACAGGAAAGGAAAGGAAAGGAAGAGAGAGCTAGTTCATTTGAAACTATTAGATGACACTTTTATGTTCTTAGGGTGGTTGTTTTTTTTTTTAACTCTGATTTATACAGGGTGAATGTAGTCTTGTTCTGAACAGGACGGAAAGCAACAGCATGTAATTGGAGTAATTTCTTTCTTCCTCCTTTTCTGATTATAAATGCTATGCTTTATCAGCATGAAGTTAATTCCTTTTAGACAACTTAATGGTGTTTGTTAATAGCAATGGACAAAATCCAATCAGCTGCATCAATGACTTAATTTGGCAAGCGATGTAAAGGACAGATAGCGATAAGTCTTCTGTTGTGTCAGGCTAGGTCTCTTCCTATCTCTGAGTTTGAGCTTTCTGATGCTTTGCTCCATCAAACTGGCATTCTCCTTGAGGTGAGAGTTGGCAGTGGTTGCCTGAGGCTAAACTGACGTTCAGTCTAATGACTGTGCTGCTTTCTCCTTGCAGTAGAGAATCATTGCCTTGGATCGTTAATAGAGTGTGGGTCTTCAGGAGTGTGCGTGTCTCCCTCAGATTGGTGTGATGGAGTGACCGACTGCCCAAATGGGGAGGATGAAAACCGTTGTGGTGAGTGCTGGGGACCTTTAGCCAGCTGCAAGCATTCTTGAGCAAATCCCCTTGTCTAAAGCTTGCCTAAGTTATCATAGGGCTGGCTTAAGGCTCAGTTACATCTCTAACATGCTTTAGGAACTTTGAGCGCTTCAAATCTTATATATTCAGATCTTCAGTCTGTTTCCAGTCCAATTGCAGAGCTGAAACAAAATGACTGGCTCAGCGGGTCATAGAATCATTAAGGTCCAATATCAGCTGGTCCAACCATCCTCCTACCACCAATGTCACCCACTAAACCGTGTTCCTAAGCACCATGTGCAACCTTTCCTTAAACACCCATGGGGACTGTGACTCTACCACCTCCCTGGGCAATCCCTTCCAATGCCTAAAAGTCAAGCTAGCTTGATTTGGAATAAGATTTAAAATATTACCTTCTAAGTTAAATCTAGTTTGTGCAAACCTGAATGTAACATTGGTTCTGGAATTAACAGCCATAATTGACTTCTTAGTAGAACTGCAGGTGATAGTGTAAGTCTTTTTCCATATATGCTTACACTGCTTTGTGTAAGAAAGCTTAGTCTGATTAGTGTTTTCAACTCAAAAGGTGTTAAGAGGAGTTTTGGTGCAGAGCTGAAAAAGTAAGGTAGAAATGGCATCAATTTGCCCATTCCAAAGGTGTGGCATCTTGATTCTAACACCTGTGTTGTGCTCATTCTCTGTTTGGGAACTCTTCTGTATATGCTTCATGCAGTGTTAGTGTTTACTGGCATGTGCTCTAAAGGTGTTCCTCTCCGTTTGGTTGAATAACTTGTTTTTGAAGAAGCTTGTTCAGTCTGCTCTTTCATTTAAACTATTTTATATTGAATTCTGAAAATAAGTACATAGTGGGGCATGGAATGTCAGAGCTAATTGCTCCTTATTACATTCTTTGTCTACAGGCACTTGTCTGTTTGATGTATTTAAGATATTATATATTGTAACAGTTTATATTTTATTTATATGTAATACACAGTTGTGTAGGTAGATAATAAAAATGATTGGGTATTTCAGTTTTCTGCAGCAGTGGAATGTGAAAAAGAATTTTGAGAACAAAAACTGAAATGACAAGATGAACACTATATTGCACACTTGCCTTTTAAACTGGTAGTTATTTTAAATTCCCTTGCATAAAGGAATTAAATCATTGTAATATTTCTGTCTGCTTGGTATTTAACCAGAATTTGAGTAGATGGCAGCATTAAATTAACACTGGTTTATAGATGTAAGCAAATATAACAGGCGTTTAATAGCTTTAAGTAGAGAAAAAAAAAGTAGTATAGCATGTGTAGTGTTCTTATATTCTTTTTTTTTTTTTTTTCTTACTTTTCTGGCAGTTAGACTCTTTGGACCAAACTTCATCCTTGAAGTTTATTCACCTGTCAGCAAAGCCTGGTATCCTGTTTGTCAAGATGACTGGACTGATGAGTTTGGAAAGATTGCATGTAAAGATATGGGCTATAATGTGTAAGTCTAACCTTCATCAGTCTTCGAAAATGCATAGAATGGTTAAAATTCCCCTCTTGCAGTTTTTAAGAATACATATGTGAAATAAAAACTAGCTGACAGTCTCCTGAGGACACATAAGAGATGCTGGTGTGAAGAGCAGCATAAACGTTTGTGGCCAGAATGCTGTCCGTGTTCTCCCTGTGTAAACACTGCAGCATAAATTCTTCCACAGTTGAAATACTCTGTGTTGCCTCTCTTTGATGTGGTTGGCAAATACTGTCTTCTGGTGTGGGATGAGTAATGCAGTGAAGTTATTGTCCAGGAAGAACTTGCACATGCCCCACTCAGAATCAAGGTCTCTGAACCAGCAATGCCCGAAGTAGATTCCAATCAGTAAGACAGCCTTCTGTAGGAAAGCCCTGCAGAGCAGCAGCACTTCATACCCCTGCAGATGTCCCACAGAATGTGGCTGTTACATCCTATTGGAACTGAACTTTGCTATGCTGTGTAAATGTACAATCAAAGGCATCTCTTTGTTATGTCATGTTTCGTAAGGCTGAAGATTCCTACCATGGACACATACTAGATAATATTTTAATCTAGCAACTGTCTGCTGGGACACTGAGATTGATGCATGTTTAAAGAAATCTGTTTGTCTGGCATTGTACTGTTCCATTGGGTTCTGTGCTTAATATATAAAAAAAAACCATATTTTAGTATTGTTCATGTCAGAAGCTCTGGCTTGGCACTACTTATTTTCACTTGTTTGAAAACTGAAACTGGTGGGTTTCTTAATAGACTCTTTGTTTCACAGAGATACATATTACTATAGTCAAGGAGTAGCAGCTGAAGTCAGCTTTAAAAGCTTTATGAAGCTGAACACAAGTGCTGGGAATACAGACCTGTATAAAAGGATGCATAACAGGTATCTTAATACAAACTGATTTCCTTTTATGAGGGGTATCTTTAGCTGTTGTGGGACACATAGCTTCTGCCTACAGCATAATGCAAGCACTTCTTTCTGTGGAGGTTGTTGGAGCGAAAGAGGCTTCCTTTTAATGCTGCTTGCAGCAAATGCTCTTACCTCTGTTTAAAAGCACATCTGTCACTTTTCCATCCATCCACTCCTTTTCAAAAAACGTAGGTGTCCCAGCCTTTTCCCATGCTGTACAGAAGGTTGCCCTGTCTACGATGCCTTAAACAACCCTGAAGCCTCTTGTTTCCTTACCTGTAGACTGCTGTACATGCAAAGTTTCCGTGGCTCCCTTGTTCAAATTCTTCTATGACTGCTTCATAAATCATCTCAACTTTATCTTATGCTGTTCTTTATCTTGCTCCTCAATAGGCTTACAAGCCTTTTGTGCTGCCTACCTCTACGGGAGTCTGTGGTCTTCCACGTGACAGTTTTGGTGAATGCAAGAAATGGTGGAGGACAGATGGGTGTTGGTAGGGTAGCTGGAAAGAGTGAAGAAAGGAGGGAAGCCTCACCAGGAAGATGAGTCTGAAGGCAGGGCACGTAGCTGGAACGGGTAGGAAGCAGCTGGAGGGTGAGCTTTGCCCACCATGTGCCTTGCTGGATGCCTAAAAGCCTGTCTTTTTTTTCTTTTCTTTTTTTTTTTTTTTTTTTCCAGCAATTTCTGTGCATCAGGAAATGTGGTTTCTCTACGCTGCATAAGTAAGTGTCCTTGTTTTCCAGACCTTTGCATGTTTGCACATTTGAATGCTGCAGCAGTAAATCTTTTTGAATCAATGTAAATAATTGCTGTCTTTTGATGTGTAGATGATTTAACCGTGCTTCCCAAGCTTCACATTTTAAGGAGCAGGATTGAAGAGGAGATGAGGGGAATATTAGGTCCCCAGTTGCTCTCTGTTGCCTTCAGTTTCTTTAAATGGCTTGCCCGTGGTGCGCTCTGTATTCATTGCTATGTTGCTGTGGTGGGAAGTCTGTAGCACAGTTGCTGACATGTGGCCATCAGGTGGACACCGTTCCTCACTGTAGTGACTGTGGTGAGATGACTCCTGGGCGTTGCATGTTCTGTTGCACAACACAGTGTTGTGTATTCATGTGGCTCATTAAAGATACTCGAACGGCAGCATTCAGAGTGTTCAGTGAACCTCCCTCTTATGGTTCACTTCTGAAGTGATGAACTGAGGGCAACAGCTACCAGTGAGGAAGGACAGTGTTTGTGATGTGAGGGGTGCCCTGAGGGTGCCTGGGCTGCGTGAGGCTCAGCCCAGCTCATTCCCGTGAGTGAGCATTGTAGAGTGATGGCTGGGACGTGGGATCAACCAGCAGCAGTCTGCTCTCCCCTCTCTGCTGTACCACAGTGAAGCCTGGGCTGAAGAAACCACATTTAAGACCATCTCTCTCTAACATCTGTCTGTGTGTGTTCCTGACTCTCCAGAGTGCGGCCTGCCCACCAAAAGCACGGCCATCATGAACAGGATCGTGGGTGGCAGCACGGCGGCGCTGGGGCAGTGGCCGTGGCAGCTCAGCCTCCACGTGCAGGGTACCCACGTCTGCGGGGGCTCCATCATCACCCGCGAGTGGCTGGTGACGGCGGCTCACTGCGTGGAGGGGTGAGTGCTGCGTGGGTCTGCCTGCGGGTGGTCTTCCTTGCTTCTGGCTGGCAAAGGGGCAGAACAGATTTTGCAGCTTTCCGCTTTAAAACAGAGTCAAATGCAGGCATTGGATGTGGTATTTTAGCTATGTAGACTTAAAGCGTTGAGGGAAGTTTTGGAAGCTGCAGATAGTCTGATTTCTACAGGAAGAAAATCCTATTTTGCTTGTTGAAGGGGGAAATTAAATTGGACGGAGGTGCTGAGCACGGATACACACCCAACTTGAAAGGCAAATTCAAGGTGCCGAACTGATGCCAGACAACATGATGCTGTCACAGAGGCATTACGCTTTTCCCGCTAAATGTCCAATATTATCAGACCGTAGATATGATCAGTTCAAACATGTCTGTACCCTTTATTTCCTCATATCTTCATGCTACAGGGTCAAGTAGTAAAGCGCAAGTCAGTATTAACTGTAGATTTATATGTAGATTTATTAACTGTAGATTTATCCAAGGAACACTTTATGTAGGCATTTCAACAGAAGAAAAGAAACAGAAAAGCTTTGTCCCTTTTTAACGTGAAAGCACAATTTTAAAGGACAGTTAAGGGTGTTCTGTGGCAGAATGTTTCCTCTCCTTTGGAGGAAAATCCAGTAAGCAAAAACATTTTAACGGTTGGTTGGCTGGTTCACAGTTTGAGACGCAGCCATGGGAAAATAACTTTGTCCTTCACCTTGAGAAAGGAATGCAAGTGTTTAGTTTTATGTAAAGATCTTATCCCCCCCTCTGTTTCCAGGTGTGAGGTCTGTAACATGCAACACTTTA
The DNA here is from genome assembly GCA_011075105.1 of Heteronetta atricapilla. NCBI lineage: Eukaryota > Metazoa > Chordata > Aves > Anseriformes > Anatidae > Heteronetta > Heteronetta atricapilla. The sequence goes on along the minus strand of CM021731.1, from coordinate 114,164,749 downwards.
GGAATGGTCAACCAAAGTGTAGCTGGGTTAAAAATAATACATGCTTTCAGGATTTTTTTGGCACTTTTGAGGGAGGGAGTTTCAACAGTTGTGGAAAGCTTTCTTCTGAGCATTTGTAAATTGTACTGGAGCACTGTAACTACTTAAATTACATCTAGACCGTATGCTTAGCTATTAAAAAAAGCAACAAACACCACCAAAACAAAAAACCACAACCCAACCAAACAGCCTAATAACATTTTCAAGATAATGAAATTCCTTCAGTAGATCATGTTTTTACTAATTCTGGCTTCTGCTGTCCTTCCATTCTTTGGATAGTTCACAAGTGATAACACTGACATGTGAGACTTTAGAAATAAAAGCTTGATCCCTCAGCAACTGAAATCAAAAAAGAGGCTTCAGTGTTGCAGTCTCAGCCTATAATTTGCTGTGCTGAGTGACTAAGGGGATAGACAGTAATTCTTAACCTATTTGAAATATTTTTTATATATTTATGAAACTAGAGACAAGCTTTCACAAAGTTAGGTATCTTGTACTTTGTCTTTCAGAAAAACTGACCACGAGATTTTTTTTTTAGATTAAATTAGCTCCCTTTTATGCTATTTGTCCATTTCACCTTTTTTTGATGTGTATGAGACACAGGTATCTGGACAAGGATTACTCTAGTTCTTTTTTTGGGGGGGGAGGGGTCATGTTAATATTTTGGATTAACTTCAGTAAAAATCATGCTGTTAAAAATCATGATGAGGGGAAGCTGGCCAAAAACAGAACACATGAGTTACTTTTTAATTTATCTTCAGAAGTGGTAGTCAAATAAGTGGTAGTCAAATGTATGTACATTCTTAGTCATGGATGCTAAAGACAGTTCTTTGAAGTTTGTAAGCCGATCTCCCTACCAAGGAAGCAAGCCTTCTAACCTTTTTTTTTTTTTTTTTGTAGACAACTTTCTGACCCGCGCATCTGGAGAGTTTATGCTGGGATTGTGAGCCAGAGTGACATTATTTTAAGAGCCGGATATAGAGTGCAACAAATAATTTCCCATCCAGAATATGATACGGACACTAAAGACAATGATGTTGCCCTTATGAAGTTAGAGACACCGTTGAGTTTTACTGGTATGTATTCTGTTCTTCTTAAGGAAAAAATCCAATGGCAATGAGCACATTTCCTAAAACTTCTGAATTGAATGAAGAAATCCTCCTTGCAGATATTTACTTATGGGAAAAACACAACATGTGGGTAGAGACACCTTCAAGTGCCCTTTGATTTCCTAAGTAGGGTTTATTTACATCTAGTACCAGGTAAGGGAATTTGGACTAGGTTTAACCTTGTTCACTTTTCTCCATAGTCAGTAATGTACATTTACTGCAGAGTACTGTAAGGTGTTCAAGTGTTATCACTCCTGTATGTACAGTCTCAGGGAGTAAGGGTAGAGCAACTGACTAAGTGGTAAACCAAGTTATATCAAATAACTACTGGGGTGGGGGGGAACACACACCACCACCACCCATCCCGCACCCACAAAGTCCAAAGAAACAAAAACCCTGTTCTAAGAAGTTCCTGCTCAGATGGAGGAACATAATACCTCATGTTAGTAGGTTGCTAACGTGTTTTTTTTAAGCACTTAAAACTCAGAGGTGTTTTTCTTAAAAGTAGATGCGTATTCTTTGTAAGCAATCAGGACAAATGAGAAGATAAAGCATTATTTAAGCTTTTAAGTGCTTTATATATGTAGGTCCTACGTGTGTATAGGTGCTTTATGTACAGGTCCAGTATATTTCAGTGCATTAGCTTAAAACTACTAGAGGTAATCTGGAGGGGCTCATCTTCTGCTGGGTGTGGGGAGGTTGCCTTTACCAAGAAAGTTTGTCTTTTTTTCCTTCTGCATTTCATACTTCTTGTATACAGGCATTGAATCCTGCTTGCATTGATTGTTTTCAGCAGGGTTTTGTAAACAGAATGGAGCTGGCTGTTAGAAGCCTTTGTTCTCTTCCTTTTCCTCTTTTACTGATCAAGAGGACTGGTGTTAACTGTTGATGAATTGAGCTAGAACCATTAACTGTGTTTGTTCCTCACTTTGAGGTCAGGATGCAGTAGGTAGCCCTCTGGGAAAGGGCCACTGCTGAAATTTCTACTGCTGCTTGTGTTGCACAGTATCATAAAGAGGAGAAAAAATATGGTGTGTGTATATATTTAAAGCAAGTGATGGTCATGCTGAGAAGCTTCATACGCATTTGTTTTGCCTTATACCTGGACATCTGGGATTGCAGACTGGCACTTTTTTTTTTTTTTTAGATAATGTACAGCCAGTTTGTCTGCCTAATCCAGGAATGATGTTCGAGCCCAATCAGCAGTGCTGGATATCTGGATGGGGAGCAGAGTACCAAGGAGGTAAGAGTGCCTCTGGGATATTGGGGTCTTCTACAGAGCTGGTCCTCTTCTGGCTAGGTAAATGTTTAAACGAGAAGGAAAAGGGAAGCAAGATTTCTTTCAGTACCAGAAGGTCCTGCTTTGTGGTAGGCGTGGGGGGGCTGTTGGGGAAAATGGACTCTGAATTTTTGGGTATTGCTGCCCCCTTGTTCTGGACTATGAAACAGAGGAGCTTCTCACCCCTTGCTTTGCTCATGGGCCTTTAGCAGCCCTGTGTTTTATGCAGTTGATTTGGTGTTGTGGTGAGCAGGTCCTTGTTCTCTTGCCTTAGGGTACACTGACAGCAATGCAGAGTAACTTACTGACATCTGGGAAGGAAGTTTCAATGTCAAAGTGTTCTGTGTGATGGACCATATGTCTTAAGAATCCATGCCAAAGTTTCTAGTGGGTTTACTTCACCCTGAACAGTGCTAGCTGCTGGGACTTGTAATAGCAGTGTGACCTGATGCTTGTTCTAATCTTGTCTTTTTGTGTGTTTATGTGCATGTTTCAATTTTAGGTAAAACATCAACTACCTTAAATTATGTTATGGTACCTTTAATAGAACGTTCTAAATGTAACTCCATCTATATCTATAATGGTATGATTTTGCCTACAATGATCTGTGCTGGATATCTAGAAGGAGGAATTGATTCCTGTCAGGTAATTATTCCTAATAAACATTTAACAATAACCTGGCTGATTATTTTTCATCTTCTTAGGAGGAATTTTGTCATCTATTAATTAGAAACAGATCCTACATTTATATATTTTTATGACCAACTCTTTGGTTGGGCTTCCAGTTCATTTTGTGGTGTCCTGATTGGTAGCAAATGCTGACATCTTGCTATATATGCCAAGAGGGTGAGGTGGCCCTTACTAATGTTTTGAGGATATTTTGTGATTGTGTACTTGAAAACGAAGCTCTTCATAATCACTACAATACCCTAGCATTACACTTGTGACAAGAAAGTCAATAAAATCTATCTCATCTGGTGCTTTGGGTAAAAAAATTCATTCCTATGGCAAACAGTTATCATTTAATACTGTAATTGACATAGCATTTTGTTTTGGTTGTTCTCTTGAAATGGTGTTTAGCTTTTTTGAAACCTAACCTGTAGTCCTGAAATGAAATGAATCATATTCGGTGTCTTTCCTGATGGCCACTGATAGTATGGATATATTTTGTGCAGGGTGACAGCGGAGGTCCTCTGGTAACAAATAAAAACTCCGTGTGGTGGTTGGTTGGAGATACCAGCTGGGGAACTGGCTGTGCTACTCCCAATAGACCTGGAGTTTATGGGAATATGACTGTGTTTACAGACTGGATTTATAAAAATATGCAGGTAAGATATTTTGGTCTTTAGTATTTTTAAATGCCCCAATTCCGGAAAATTAAATTTAATTATTCATATTCCGTGAGTTGTCTGATAAAGCTGTTCAATTGAGAACCATCCAAATAATGGATAAGATGGTCTGTTAGCATAACTAGAAACTTTTTTGTTTTTTGTTTTAAACAGGCAAACAGATGACAATGCTGTCTGTCCTTGTTGATGATCAATTGTTTCTGAGAACAAGAAAAAATGAAGCCATGGGATATTTATTCACTTTTACAAATGATTTTTCTCCTTGAATTTTCTTTTTAAAAATAACATGAAGGATTGCACACTCGGTTCTGTACTGGCTACAGTGACTGATTTTAATCAGTGAAGGATTATCACAATGAGCACCTTTCTTCTTGATGTGGTGCCTGGCCGAAAGTTGTTCTGCCAACTGCTTTCTGAGATGTCTTTTTTTTTAGTTGAGTACTTTCACTTGATAATCAGGTACAGGTTTATAATGGCAATTTTGATCACAATTTAACGTAATATTTTTGTAGCAGGATACTGAGAAGGTTTAGTAGCGTTTTAAATTAAATATTAAGTAATGTGAACGTTGAATCTCTGAGCTGCTGGTTGGCAATTTAAGAAGAGGTGAATGTTTTTTGGTATATATGAAGGGAAGTTTTCATGCACTACGGTAGAGACACAGGAAAAAAAAATACTGTATATTCAGGTGGTTAAAAATCCTCAGGACCTTGACTGCCGTCATTCAAGTCAGACTGTTCTAAGAGAGTCTGGCTATCTCAGTAATTAAAAGTGCTCTTCTGCCTTAAACTGCTCTGAATCTGGAACGGCAGGACCTGCCGTCACTTGACATAGGCCAAGAAGAGGGATGTTTTGGAGCTGCAGTGGGAAGCAGGGAGTTAACCATCCTGACAGGGGTCCCTGGCTGAGCACATCGTCATGACTCTTGAACTCTCCCTGCTGTGAAAGCTGACATCTGGTCTGTCCTATCCTGTCCATGAGGCTGTGCTGCAGGCAGCGGACCTCTGGCTGCAGTGCACGTCCAGAGGCTGGATGTCCTGTGAGAAGAAATATAACCCCATGTTTCTGCCTAACCAGATGAACTACCTCATTTATTAAATTTGGCTTTTAATTCCTTAGAGCTCTCCTTTAGGTACCTCTATGATGTTTTTAGCAAAAGGCAGTTAATATCACAGTGCCACCTCGACTAGGATTTTGAAAATAACTTATAGCCAGTACACAGGATCAAAAAGCCATAACAAGTCACATTTGTTAAAAAGGATAAATTTTTAAAATTTTTCTTGAATGAAATGACTCTACTAGTCTTGTTTTCTCTTTTGGTACTGAAATGCAATTATCTTGCGTGAAAACACTGCACCAAATAAATATATTTTTTTTTACAAATAACTTTCCTTTGTAGTTTTTTCTGTCTGGAATGTTTTGGAAGCAATTGCTGAACTCTGTCTGAAATCCTCTGAGAATCTTATTTAAGGAAAAAAGAAACAAGACAACAAAAAAATATAAGAGGGTGATCCAAGAGATTTCTTGAACTCCAGTATTTCAGGTCCTTAGAAATATCCAGGAGAAGAGCTGGATGTCCAGGAATGCTGGATGTCTTCAGTGGCTGGGTCTAATGAAATCACTCAGACTGGTGAAAAAGGTAAAAGGAAACTTAGTCTGAAGGCAGTGGGTTGAGGCACTTACACTCTGTTTTGTTATTGCATCTCATGCAGCCTAAAGCAATGTGCACCTACCTCTTTTCTCAAGGTGCTACAGGGTGTTTTCAATGGCACTAGTGTCGAGTGAGCCTTGGGGGATAGTAGTCATTGAATTTGAAGTACATTCAAAACAGAAATCAAGTATGTTCATTGTTTTGGTATCAGGCCGTTATATGGCTTGTGAACTGCAGTATTCCATGTTTGCTATTGTAGACTTGCAAAACTCAATAGCGCTGAACAGGGTTGTAAAAGCTGTATGCTCCACTGGGGTGGGTGCTGTGCTGCAGAAGTCAGCTGCTGCTGCAGTGCCGTGAAGAGAAGGCTTCTCTTGTAACCATCTTGGAAATTTCTTCTTGACAAACTGTCATAGGCACGTGTTTTTTAGCTCTATGCAGCCCATAGCACAGCTTTGCCCATAAAACAAATCCTCCATGTTTTGTACTGGCTTCCATGAAACAAGATGGGTTTTGGAAAGTTTTTCCTCACCCTTTGGAGGGTAAGATGACCGGTATCAACCCCCATGCTGAGACATCCTTCCAATGTTCAGTGTCCTGGGTGGTTTAATCTGTTACGGATATCCAAATCCAGCTGTCCAGTGAATCCTCCATCAGACCCAAAATTTCAGCCAAGGCTCCAGGCATCCAAAAGAAAGGATTCTTAGGGTTTCTCTACAACTCAGAGATCTGAAAAAGGAGAAGCAGATCTAACATGATCATGGAGATATACTTACCAGATGTAGTTAATTTTATTTACCTTTTAGGCTGGAACTGTTTCATACCCACTGTGAGCACCATCTCTGCCTGCTGGGATGAGACTTAACAGTGATGACACCTTGCACAGGCATCTTCCAGGCAAGGGCAGGAAATACAACAACCAGCACAAACACAGAGTGAAGCAGAGGAACACTAGGGACGGGCACTAAGTGTAACAACACCAGCAAATAAAACACTAGACCCACCAAACTTGGAGCTCAAGCTTTTCTTTAAAAATATTTCAGTGATGCACAGTAGCCAAAGTTTATAAAATGAACGTTTAGAAATGGGATAACATTAATTTAACCACATCTCTCCTAATACAACATTTTAAACAAGAGTAGATGTTTGTGTGTAACAGACTATGGAAAATAAGACAGAACAGACCACTCTTGATAATTTGAGAAAATGGTAGTAAAGGTCAGTGCTGATGTTATGTTTTAGAGGATTTTACATTAGTAATACTAGAAAACAAAAGTAGAAAAATGTCTGAAAAGTGAAGAAATCTACAGACAGCTAAAGTCCTTCAGGCATTTGTAGGCCTTGCTGAGCCGATTTACTCGGCCACTGAGGTAATCCCTCATTTTAGCAGTTTCACTGTCCTCTTCAAGTAAAATGTTTAATTTTTCCCTTTCTTGCAAAAGATGCAACATTGAGGTCTGCAAGTTGTCTCCGAAGTCATGAAAGACAGCAGACAGGATGATCAGGGGAATCTGATTGGAGAGGCGTTTACTCGCTCCCTGCAAGGAGGAAAAAAAATTTATAAGATTTGTTTCCCAAAAAGAAAAAAAAAGGGGGGCAGGGCTATGGGTAATCTGCTAAGTGACAGCATGTTTTGAAATGTTATATTGAGTTACTGTTCAAGAAGTGAGTGTTTCTAGGAACTAAAAAATATTTCCTGTTAGTCTCTTTCATGCCTAAAAAGCTAAAAGTTAATATTTATGGGAATATCAGTTGTTCGTTGTTGTTGTTTTTCTGTGAACTAAAGCAAAGGTATTTCATTCCCTACTTAGCTCTATCAACTATCATTTTTAAGATTTATGCTAGGACATATCCACAAATAAAATTTGTCAACAACTTCTGGTATCAAACCTGTTTTCTCTGAATATCACCAATCTGTTAATGGTACTAGAAATTAAATTGCGCTTTTTTTGTTCCCCCAAAAAGGTAGCAAATTTCTATATTTAGATGGGGTTTCAATGTGATTGTCCTTTTGAGTATGACAGGTTTGGAGTAAGCTTTAGCCTTAAGGGAAAACATCTTCAGCAACAGTGAGAATGGGCTGCAAGTACATTACATCTATTGGAAAAACTGTAAAAATTTTCTACATAACCTGGAAAACTCTCTGGCCTGGTTTATCTATGCAAACAGAAACGTTGTCCTAGAAGAGACTGTGAGGCCCTTTCCATAGAGCTGTCCTCAGGGCATGGGGGCTTAGCTGGTGCTCTGGGCTGATGGGAGGTGCAAAACCTCTTCGAGGCTGGGAGGGAACTGAACCCAGTCCTCCTGTTGGCAGGGGAGCATGTAAGGGTGACTGGCTGGCTATAAATGACAGATCTGCCTTTCTTTTTGTGGCATGTGGCTTGAAAACACCAGCGAGAAGACCAGGCAGAGGCACCTTTGATTTGGAGGCCTTAAAGGGTTTAGGCCACCATCTCCAGAAAAGTCTAAGGTTTTTCTGGCTTCAGCTATCTTTGGAGCTTGGCAGCTGCAAATCTTTGATCTACAAGGATGGGATCATGCTTATGCTGAAAAATACTGATGACTAGCTATTTAGTTTCTCTTACTAGTTTGTAGAGATCTAGTAATAAGGAGCAGTTCTGCTGAGTCAGCACAAAACTTACTGAGCCTGTGTATCCTCCAGGCACCGCTAACTATTGCTGGGGTGTGTAGATGCTTTAAAAAATGGGTATTTTTCTGCAGCAGAGCTCTACCTAGAACTATGGCAGACTTGCAAAAAGTGACATGGGTTCATGTTTGCCATTTGTGAAGGCCATAGACAATTAAGAGCTTTCACCTCATTTCATCTCATATATTTGGCCTCCCATAGGTTGCATGCTTGCCTCCCACGGGTATTGTGGGTTGGAGGGAAGAAGCTTATGCAATTCTGCCTTTATCTCTTGCTCCATTAAAACTGATGGCTTTCTCTCCCTCTCAGTATGAAAATCTGGAAGAGTAGCCTGAATGTTTAATTGCAGGAATTTGTCAAAACCTTGCTATTGAAATTCAAGGCAAACCACTACCTAAGTTACTGCATTAGTAATATTTAATTGGTGCTTTCTGAGGGAGTTCTATGAAACAGAGACCAACAGCACCTTCTGATGCTATGTGTTCTCTTTGCTCTCTTGCTCTGAAATGTTCCTTTTATTAAAGCATCCCATTTGTCTTCACTTAGCTTCTGCTGAGCAATGTGTTGATCACTACATAGAGCCAAATTCATTTTAACCAAACATCTGATTACCACTCCTCCTGCCGCATGAGTTAGTACCCAACTGGAAGCCACAGCAACCACTTTCTGGAGGTAGCAGATGTGCATGATCAAAGCTCCTTTACTGGAGGACGGGGCTTGCCATCATCTGAGTATCAATAACTTTTCATTACAGGGCTAAGGGCTCTTCCCCATCTTCTTGCCTCCTCTAAACTACATACGTAACAGTCCTTCCATCCCCCCAGCACTTGTCCCCATAGGAAAAGCCAGCCAGAGAGCGTTGCTGTGCTGGTTTTTAGGCTGTAAACTCACAGTAAAATAGGCCGTCGTATGAGAAAGCATCTCCTGGATGAAGATGACATTCTGATCTGGAATGGGTCCAAAATTGATCTTGTTCTCACTGACTTTGCTGAGTATTTCTGCCTTGGAAGAGTTTAAATCATCCAAGTAAATGTTGTCCTGGCAGTATATGATTCTCTCCATTTTAAACTGGTTCCGGATGTGATTTTCAGCATTCCTTGCTTGTGTATCTCTAATGACATCAATTCTGGTCTAGGAAAAAAAAAAAAAAAAGTTCTGAGATGCTTAGCAGTGTCCTTGGGGCAAGGTGAGGTGGACACAGTATTCCACACCTCACTGCAACACTGGCTAATTCCAGGCTGCTGTAATTCTCTAGCTGCAGGTTCCTCTACCACTGCAGAAAGAGCAGGAACAGGTAGCATTTGGTCCCTCCATTAAACAGGAGTGGGTTCAGTCAAACCCTGGTGCTTGGACCCTAAGGGGAAAATTCCAAGATTGGTGGAAACAAGCAGCAACTGCCAGAAATTAGTTCAGCCTGCCCTCTTTTTTTTTTTTTTTTTTTTTTTTTTTTTTTTCATGCCTTTTGGATGCTTTTGAATGCATTTCAATTGCTTCTCCCTTTTGTAGTAAGCCGTAAGGCACTGAAGTGAAACCCATTTCCCCTCCCACTATTCTCAAAACCTGCTTTTCTATCTGTTGTCAGCAAACCAACCTTGTCTACCTCCTTGCTATCTGGCATCTTAATTAAAATAAACCGATGCTTTCTGGCCTTTTTGGTGCTTCCACCTAGAAGTCTGCAGGGGCAACAAATTCCCCTCAGTCATACTTAGGGTCTCCTAAAATGCTACTTTAGCATCCCTGCATCAGAATAAAGGTTTCTTTTTTTTTCTTTTTTTCTTCAGAGTCTACCAAAACCTCCTTTCTTCATTTCTCTGATTGTGCTGTGCCTAAAGATGCACCCAAAATACCTCTGTGCTTGGCTGAAATAGCTCATTTGCTTGCTTTCTGGTTGACCCAGGACTTCAGTAGGATTTGGCCATGCAAGTCACATAGCAAACTGCCTGTTCCACTCACATTTGCCTTTGAGTTTCCCTTTAAGCATTGTGCCATGTAAGTGGGCTCTGCTTTCTGGCTGGCCTGCAATGCTTCTCACCTCTTCCTCAAAGCATTTTCATGGAAAATTCTTTGAGGACATCACTGTCATTTAACTCCACCCCAAGACCTGGAAGCCTCCAGACTGTGAACAGGAGTATGCTGGCTTTCATGGTTAAATGATTTTTGGCTTGTCTGCCACTGCTCCTTTTTGTCAAAGGTGGGGAGCCTGCCCTGGCTAACACCCTGGCTTGCCTTTCAGAAAGCAAAAAGCATCCCTCAGTCCTCAGAGGCTACCCACATGCTTAGAAATCATTGCAGGACTTAAAACTGAAATTAATGATAGATTTTTCAAGGCAGCCACACCAAGTTTTCTCTGCACAATGTTGTGTGCATCAAGAATGTGAGCAGAATGGATGATGTTTTAGATCTTGTTAAAGTTGTACTGAAAGGCAAAATGCACTTTTCATTAGTGTCATTACAAACATGTGGTTGTTTTCATTTTCTTACTTCCTTTATACAAATCATACACTGTCATGAAATTGCATGGTTACATAAAGGTAAAACAATGGGATAGGTACCAAAAGCATGGCTGTGTTTACAAATTATATTCCATTTTGCTCTTGAATTATCTCAGGTTATAGCTAGTTCCTCACCTGAGCAGCTCTATTTAAATTCTGAAAATTAGCAAAATGCTTGTTAGCGAGCTCCAGAAATTTCTCTCCAACCAGTCCTAAGGGAAGAGCAGACAGACAAAAAGTCAGGTAAGCAAATAAGTTTTTAAAGCTATTGTCAATACGAGGCTTGGGAAAACTGCTGGCTTTCTACAGTATGCCCTTATAAATAATAGAAACAAATGGGAATTTAGATTTCTAGGTCGAAGAGCATGAGCCATTTAAGACCTCCTGTAACCACTTATCTTGTCAGAAATTGAATATTGCTGAGATTTCTTTGATAAAGCAATTTACATACTTGCAGCTGTGTTTGACCGGGTGGGTCATCACGTGGCCACATAAGCACATCTCAGAGTGGCCTCCCCAGGGAAGCACTGAGTCTGGTACAGATACCAAAGCTGCCTTCTAAGGCAAACATGGGAACTGTGACATACTTTTTCCTTTGGTGTTTTTTACTGGATACGTTAGTCCCTTTCCCCCACTCCCAGCAGTTGCTGTTTAATTTATATAGCATGCAAAGAACTGGAAAAGAAGCTGGGATCTTGGTTTGGGTTTTTTGCATGCCACTCCTTGCACCTGGGAATACCCACCAGCTTGGCTGGCACCAGGTACTTCCACTGCACCACTTCATTACAGTGTTATTTATTATAGTTAACTAACTCCCCATTCCCAGCCACTGGGAAGTGTGTTAATGAATTCTGAAGAGCATGTGCAGAGATCTGAGGTCTCAGCTCTAGACAAGGAGCAATCCCACAGGTTGAATGAGATTCATTTCAGCTTATCCTGGAAACAAAATTATCAGGCACACCAGCATCACCCATGTGGTGGCCTCATGTGGCCTGTAAGACATACGGATCACGTTGTTCAGTATCACAATAGCTGGCTCCTCTAGGCCTAGGATTTGCTCTTTTATGATGTCCTCAAACGTCCTGTAGTTGATAAAGCCTGGAACCTCCCGTCCACGGTACTGGTCTTCATATTTCCGTAATTTACTGGGCATGTTTTTTTGAACTGTAATATTAAGATAACATTGCTTTACTACTAAGTCACTGCATAAATTTCTGATTAAAGAAATTCTCTTAAATTTCTTAAAGAAAGTCTCTTTCTTGGCTTTGAAAATGCTCTTGAGAATAACAGCTACTGAGCCCATCTTTCAAGCAACATGGTTACTGCAGAATGGAGCTGGCTCTCAGTGCACAGTGAATGAGCCATCTCACCCACTGGATCAAGTATCCAGCAGACAGAAAGCAATTCAGAAGTGAGAGGGCTCAGAAATACTGGTTCTTCCTGGAACTGCATCCCTCACAATAGTGGCCAGTACCAGTCACTGCTGAGTTCAAAACCAAACCACAACAAAAAAGACCAAGATTACAAAACATGAATAATAACAACAACAATATCAACAAAACTAATTAATTTCATAGTATAAATATTATTATTGTTGGTTTTGCTGTTACTGAGAAGAATGGTTCAGAGAATCAGCACCCAGTTCTCTGCCAGGGTCCACAGTCTTGCTTTTATTGCTCTGCTGAGAGAAGAGAGGCTCAGACATCTCTGTAAGGACAGCAGTTTACACAAGCTGGGTCTCTGTTCCTAAGAATCAAAGCATAACTTGCCTCGTATACCAGCAGGTATGCTCCTAGCTTCTCTCAAATACGGTGTAAATGATGGTTTCCTATACTTACCCTTGTCAGCATTTTCCATGAGAATTAGTGCCCATGTTTGAAACTCTTTGCGGAGTTTTGTAAAAAGTCTGATTTCATTTCCAAACAAGTGTTCCTCTCCACGTATCAACCGAGAGACATCTTGATTAAATAGTTTGATCAACTGTAATGAATTTAAAAACAAAACAAAACAACAATAACAAAAAAAATAACAATGTACTAAAATTTCATTTCTTCAGACTGACTTATATTTGTTAATCTGCTGTCATGATGATGAGATAGGATTCATTGAAAATATTCCTACTTTACAATTTTTATGCTCTTAGCTTTTTTTTTTTTTTTTTTTTTTTTTTTTTTTTTTTGAATTTTTTATTTTATAAAAATTTACCAAACTTTGAAGGCTGTTGAGCCTGAATAAGCCTCTCTGCTGGCCAACCAAAAGCTTTTTGCAACAGATGTGCTCCCTGAGAGGAGACAGTCAGATGGACTTGCAAACCATGTCGATATCAGGAAGGCATTTATTCTTATGAGTGCTGTAAACAATGGAAACTCTGCAGAGAGTTTCAGGGAGCTGGGCAGACACGAGTGTAGATTTTCATTCTCTGAGATGCTTGATTTTGACCAATTTGCTGTTGAGTTCTTTTGTCACATAATCAGAGGAAAAAAATTGCTAGATAGGAACATGAAGTCCTGTAGTCCAAAATTTTTGCAGGTATGATGTATTCCTGCCAGAGGTCTGTCTAGGTAACTCTCAAAGCCCTGCAGTGACAGATCCAAGAAGCTCCCTGGTCCATCCTGTTGCTTTGCTATCTTTAGAAAGGTCTGCTCTACTCTGTAACTAAATCAATATTGATACTTACATCTGTGAGGAAAGCCAGCTTTTCTGTTTCTATTGTTGGTGTGCCTCGTCTGTACATCTGTAGTTCCTGCAGTGATTTTTGCAGCACCTCACGTATTTGGTCCTCTATTGCAGGCAAAGTTTTCTGGAGGGTAGAGAGGAAAGGAGGACTCTTAGGTAGGCTGAACACATCTGGTTTAGGAAGGAAAACAAAATAGCTGCAGGAGTGACCTAGGCTTGTACATGACCTTTGCTGCTCTTGAGAGTGAAAGAGCTCCATGTCACCTGCATCCCAAGAGTAACGGTGGGATAGCACCACAGTGCAAATGTGGCCTTATATATGTCAGGAGCTACCTGAGATACCAGGGTGGACCTCACTGCAGAGGAGCTGCAGTCTAGGTTTTGCATACAGTGAGCCTAAAAGTGTCTCCTGGCAGCTTGTGATGGGAATGTGCTGATCCTTCTATTTCTGACAAATACATGGTTGGCCACATCTGTTTGATTGCTTTTTTAATGTAAGTTTACATAAATACAGATTTTTTTTTCCTCCTCCTTCTTGAGTTTAGGTGATTCCTGTATTTTAACATTTCCCTTCATGGAACAACTTATATTATTTTGGATATATTTCTATAAAATAATAAAATAATATATTAGTTTACTAGTATTATAAAATAATTAGATCTTAATTGAGGTTTTGAAGACATTTTCACTTGGTAGAAATTACTGTGTTTTAGAAAGCTGATAGTAGTAACTTGTTGCTCAGTCTATCAACACTTTACAGACAAAAAAAGTATCATGACTGCCATTTAAAAGGCGGGGGTTATAATACACAAACATAGGAAATGAGTTGCCCATTGCCAATCCTTTGGCTAAAGGCAAGTCTGAGGACACACCATGGTTTTCCTTGCCTCTAACTCTCATCTCAATTTGCTCTCAGATTACCATATTGAAGGATAGTTAAGTCTTATTTATGCATATAAAGAAAAAAAAATGCAATTCAAGGGGGAAGGGTTGGGCCTATTTTTAGATAGTAACTCGTACATATAGATAAGTATGACACCTCTGTTACTTACATTAATATGTGCCACAAGTTCATTTGTGAGCTTCATTGCCAGATGAGGAACAGTAGCCTTGTTTTGATCCAGAAGAGTGCTGCAGAAAAGGGGGAAAAGGAGGTTTGGGATAGAGCATGTTTACAGGGTAAGGAGGCAGCACTGATGTTCTGCTGCACACACTGCGTAAAAAAAATAAAATAAAAAAATAAAAAATTGCCCTCTGTGCCAGGACAGATGAAGCAGCAGCCAAGGGCTCTTTTCTGCAAGACTTTCTTGACAGCCATTGCAACTAGTGGAGCCAAAGGAAACAGAGAAGAATTTTAAAATGGCCATTTCTAACAACAGATTATTGTAATGCTGTTATTTCTTCATGTGGGAAGTATGCTGGTTCAAAATCCTTTTTACCTGTTATTCTTCATGTAATGATTGATTTGCTAGTGAGTCATTTTCTGGGGAAACATCAGCACAAGCATGTTTTATCATACTGAATTTTGTGATGTTTTCCAGTGAACAGAAATACTTCAGTGCTTAACTGGTTGTGCTCAGATGCTTAACTTGACTTCTTTGGGACTATTCTGATCCCATGAAGTTAATTGCACTTAGAATCATAGAGTCATCTGGGTTGGAATAGACCTTCAAGATTATCAAGTCTGACCATTAACTTGCCTACTGAGTCTCATCACCAAACCATGCTCCTTAGTGCCACATCTGCATGTTTCTTAAATATCTCCAGGATGGAGGCTTCTCCACTTCCCTGGGCAGCCAACCTCCCTGTGAAGATATTCTTTCTGATATCCAACCTAAACATCCCCTGGCACAATTTGAGGCCATTTCCTTGTGTTCTATCACTTGTCACCAGGGAAAAGCGGCTGACTGCCTCTTTGCTGCAGCCTCTCTTCAGTAGTTGTAGTGAGCAATGAGGTCTCCCCTCAGCCTCCTCTTCTCTAGACTATCCAACTCCAGTTGCCTCTGCCTCTTCTTGTAACACTTGCATTCTCATCCCTTCACCACCTTTGTTGCCCTTCTCTTGTTGTGTACCAGCACCTCGATGTCCTTCCTGTAGTGAGGGGCCCCAAACTGAACACTGTACTAGAGGTGCGGCCTCACCAGAACCAAGTATGGGGGGACAATCTCCTCCCTAGTCCTGCTGGCCATGTTATTTCTGGTACAGGCCAGGATGCTGTTGGCCTTCTTGGCCACGTGAGCACACTGCTGGCTCATATGCAGCCGGCTGTTGACAAATACCCCCAGGTCTTTCACTGCTTTGCAACTTCCCAGTCAAACTTCCTCTCATGAAGTCAGAGTCAAGGAGAATTACAAATCAAACTTGCAACAAAAATATATTTTAAAAGAGTATTTGCCATGTAAAATTATTCAGACTTACTATAAAGCAATACTACATGGACAATGAGAAATAGTGGGTATAATTCATTTCTGGTTTTAACCATAATTTAAAATTCAACACATCAACAGGAAGATTTGAAGTGACTTTAATATGCGTTGGGTTAGGTCTTTTATATGAAAAGTACCTGAAATATTTGTGACTCTGGAAGAATTGTCTCTCCTGCTGGATGGCAGAGGACAAGGTCAGTTTGTTGTGGATGTCCCGTTGCCCACGACACTTCACAATCATGTAGCCTTTTCTGAGGGGGATGACCTCATTTTGTACTATGCTAATGATGGACTCTTCGGTTCCTTTGTCCACCAGGTCAGGTTTGGTGAGGATCCCTGTGAAGTTACCCAGAGAGAAAGTTAGTCAGGTGCAGAAGTTGACAGTGGAAGAGGTGCAGTAAGACATCTGTCTGTCAGAGTGGAAATGTTCCCTGCAGCATTTTACAAAGCAGCTACTCTTCATTTCATTTGCTCTTCTAGAAAACTCTCAGCTCTTGGACCTTGCACTGTAAAACTTGCTCTGTAGTAGGGTTCCCACTACGCCTATTGCCTTGCAAACCTTTTTAACAGAGAGCAGCAAGGTTTTCCCACAAGTAACTCTGAGATTGTCAATTTCCAATTATTCACAGTGGGAATGCCAGTAAGTCTCAAAACTGAGGTATTTTTAGAACTACTCCAGCTTTGTAAACAGTTTATTTAGTCTTTATTTATTTATTTATTTATTTATTTCCCTTCTAGAAGCTTTGAACTAGAACTTTGCAGTTTTGGTGTGCAGTGCAGAACATTTGGCCTTCATGGAAGTAAAAGATTCATACTTGCAGCTTAAAAAAATATCTTACCAAGTGTTCTTTCTCCCTTAGGGTCCACCTCTTGAGCCATTTTCAGTGCTTCTGTTGTTGCAATATCCACATTACATGGCACCACTACCAAATTGATTGTCTCTTTGTTGCTAATAATTTTTTTAATTAGCATTTTGATCTGAAATGTAATACAGTAATAATGAAGTTAGTGAAATCAAATGCTTGCATATAGGATACGAGCATTTCTAGCAATATAAGCCACCTCACTGACTGATGACACAAAATGTCACATACACTGAGGATGCTATTAAATACTAAGGATAACACGGAAATGCGTCAACAGAAGACTGCAGCCTGTTTTCCTATGTAAAGATAAATCAAAACATCTAATGTGAATGAGAGATTATTGTTAGACCTGTTCTGAAAAAAATATGTAAATTAGGGAAAGTTTAACCCCTCATACTATGTAAACTTTAAACTTATCCATATCATCTTTCACTAAGGAAGTATTAATGATATTTTATAAATAATCCCACGTAAGAAAAATGAGTTATGATGATTAGTTACACACTTATGGAATGAAAAGAAGTCATTATGCTGACATGAAATTTGTATCTCTGAAAGGAGAGAAAATATCTTTGGTTTATCTTTCTGTGGATGATTTGTGAAAAACCACCTCTCATGACATGTAGTTGGTATTGTTTCTATGTTTCAATGCCAAAGCAAATGAGTTTCTCAGAGTTTGTGCTTATACTGAAGCAATTTAACTCTTTATTCTGAGTTTTGGTAAAGGTGTCTCTCTTCTCTAATCCCCATTCATCTCAATTTCTAACATGATGAAGTGCTATAGCACAGACATGTAAGTGCTATATGTCTGAAGCATGCAGGAAGCTGGGTACAATTGGGCAGTGTCACATCAAACCTGCCACTTTCTTCTGAATACAGTGGAAAGGTTACTGTCTAATTGTAATATGAAATTACACTTTCCCAGAGAAAGAAGACCAGATTATTCAACCATGTCTCACTTTTAATGTTGATACCTCTAGTTTAATTTGTTCTACGTTTATTCCAAATTCCTGTGTAGAGGTATTTTAGGAGAAACAACATAGTCAGCTCCTGCACAACACCCTCACAGCTGACCCCGTCTCCTGGAGTTTCATTTGTGTTCCCCAGCGTTTCCTCAAAAAGCCACCAGGGGAAGCATAGAGATATCCTCCACGTTATTGCATATTCTTTATACTTCAGAAAGGGTCTCTTCAGGTCTGGTAGGCGATGAGAACAATGTGCACGAGTACCCTTCTGATGTGTGCTGTAAGCAAGGGATGACAGTACACCAAGCCAGTAAGAGGGCTGATCAGCCTTCTTGCTCTGGAAGAACATAGGAGAACTCAGACATATTCACCAAGTATTTCCCCAGCACTGGGAAGACACAATCCTCTTGGGATGCATCTATCCTGCAGCCTGCAGTCTAGCCCGGGGGCACAGAGGCAGTGCTGTGTTCAGAGACCACCTGCCTGGGTCTATGTGGCTGGGATGTTCTGTTCTTGCCAGGCACCTAGGGTGGATCCTGGTCATCGCTGTTCCTACTAGCACTGCTTTCCTGAAAACCAGGCCTGGCTGCTTACTAGCCTAGCTATCATTCTAGTTCAGAAGCCCAGCACAATTATTGCAACATCCTTCAGCAGAGACCTGCATGTAAGGTAGGTTACAAAAGTGAGTGTTTCCATAGGTTGGCATAAGAGACTGAATTTTACCTGTTCCCCAATGTCTTGTGGCTGATTCCTCATGGCCACTCTGGCAATTCCAGGAAGATCAATTAGTGTCAGGTCTGGGACATCCGGGGAATAGATTTCTAGGGAAATTAGTTCTGCACTGATGTTGCCCCTTGTACCAGCCACAACATCCTGGGCTGTAAGGGGAAAAGAGCAAAGCAATGAATACAGGCTTCAAATGATGCATCAAAGTGAAGATGCAGTGGGAATATGATGGTTTCAGAAAGTATGTACTACCACCTAGGCAACTAGTTATTTTAAGCATTCCCCCCCCCCCCAGGTGCAGCCATGAATGTAAATCTATTTCTGCAAAAATCCAAGGAAATTATTATGGACTATGTGGCATCCTTTTGGAATGGGAACTTCAGTATTTCACAGAGCATATGCTTGTGGACTGCAACATATGAAGACAAAATACACATAAATAATCAATAACAAAAGCGATAGGATAAGGTATTATTCAGTTGCAGAAATTATTCCTCAACATCAAGATACTTTGTAGACATTAATCCTTGGGTACCTTAAAAGATCAAGAGGTATTATTCTATATTCTTCACATGTTAATAGTGATGTTGAGAGGCCAGGCAGTTTGTCACAGATCTTATAGGGCAATGATGGACTGTGAGCAGCACTGAGAAGCAGGGAGACACTGTGACCATTCTCATTAAAGATTTTCAGCTCTGTAATTAGCTTATTCAAATCATACCACTTACCTTGCAGTTTTTGAAGGACATATTGGAAATCTCCAAATAACATATTGAAAAATTAATGAAACATTACAGTGAATAAAAACATTGTGGAGCTGTCTTAGTCAAGGAAATACGAACAATCTCACTTTCACATTTAGGGCAAGTGCATAAGCACTTACGCTTTAGATAAGAAAAGTATTTTCTTTTACTACAGGAAATACAATAAAGTAAAGATGTGACATGGGAAGGGCAGTACCTGAGGCTGTGGTCACACTAACTGATGGAAGCTCTGTATGCCCTCCACTCTGTCATCTTTTAACTTTCTCCAAAATCATTGGATTTCCAGCCACAGACACCACAGGCATTCTTCAAGTTTTTGAGCTGATAACACAAACCATTTAGGGCTTCTCATGTTTCAAGCTTGACAGATACACTCCCCAAACTGGGCAAATGGCAGCTACCTGAGCTTTTACCAGACATCATGAATCATCTTCATCACTGAAGCAATAAGTAGCACAACTTTCTTGACCTATATTGCACTACCTCACCTTCTTCTGCTTTGAATTCAGCTCTTAGCTGCTATGATCCCTGTGTTAGTCCACAGACTTCAGCTCAGCCTAGGAAATGGGGAGAAAGGATTCAAAGGAGATTGAGCAAGTCAGATCAGGGCAATATGCTACAACTCACCATCACTTATTGCATTCTCCACCTCTGATGCATGCTGCAGCTCTGTACTGATATTGTGGTAAGAAATTTTCCCTTTCCACTCCTGTGAAGGGGGTATTTTTTTCAGTTTAAGTTCCAGGGGACATCGAGTAACGATACCTACAGTGATGCCAAAGACAGAGGTAATGCCGTTAGCAGTTGTCATACATGAAAGACAGAGAGTGTGTGTGCACAGCATTTCCTAATATTTCAGAGAGATGTACAGAAAAGTTTCAAGGGACATGGCCAAAGGGCACTCATCTGACTTCCCTCTTGATGTCACCAGCACTATGTGATGTCAAACGTGGCTTGGCCAGCCAAGTCTTGCCTTGCAAACCTACAAGGATGGAGATTTGTTCCTCTCTACATGATCTGTTTTGAAGCTGCACCTACGTCTTATGAAATAAAACCTTTTCCTCAACTCCAGACTGAAAGCCTAGATGTACTCTGATATTGCCAGCCAGTACAGGACTTGCACAACCCATGTGTGTATATATACATGCATGCAGATGCACACACACATATGAAGCTGGAAAGTGAATCTTCTTGAGCTGCAAATGAAGTCTTCCTATTATCTTCTCTGATATCCATATGCTAATAAGCAAAGATCTTTACAATTTTTCCGCCCCCCAAAAAACATTTCTGTAAGAAAATCTTGGTCCAACAAAAAACCATCCAACCAACCAAACAAACAAAAAACAGAAGCAAATTTCAAAACTAGTCACTCTTTGCTGGAAAATACACATGGTTAGCTGATGCTGCTGCCTTTCAGCCTGTCTACAATTTCAGGCAAGTATCATAGAATCATAGAATGGCTTGGGTTGGAAGGGACCACAAAGATCATCTGGTTCCAAAGCCCCTGCCATAGGCAGGGATGCCACCCACTAGATCAGGTTGCCCAGGGTCTCATCCAGTCTTGAACACCTCCAGGGATGGGGCATCCACAACCTCTCTGGGCTCCAGCGTCTCACCACCCTCTGAGTGAAGAATTTCCTCCTAACCTCTAATTTAAATTTTCCCTCTTTTAGTGTAAAACCTTTCCCCCTTGTCCTATCATTAGCTTCCCAAGTAAAGAGTCTCTCTCCACCTCTTTTATAAGACCCCTTTAAGTACTGAAAAGCTGCAGTGAGGTCCCCCCAGAGCCTTCTCTTCTTTAGGTTGTACATCCCCAGCTCTCTCAGCCTTTCTTCATAAGAGAGGTGCTCCAGATACTTGATCATCTTTATGGCCCTCCTCTGGACCTGCTCTAACAGATCTGCATCATTCTTGTGCTAGGGGCTCCCGACCTGGACACAAGTATGCTACAGTACATGCTTCTTACTCCTTCTCCCTTGATCACCCAAGCCATGCGACCTGTTTGGGTAACACTACAGTGCCCCACCTTCACATCCATTTCTTCAACAGGAAACCAGAGCTGAGGAAGCCCCTGGAGTCTCATCATTCAGATATAGCCTCAGTCATGGTGTTACCTACTCCCAGACAGCAGGAAAAAACACCACCAACAAAAAACCTTTCACCTCATCAGAGTGAAATTCAGGAGAGAACCTGAGAAGGTGATTTCTTACCGTTGCCCCTAGGAAGAGAAACACCAGACAGGGCTTCGAGGATGGAGCTTTTCCCGGAGCTCTGGTCTCCAATCACTGCGATTGCAGGCAATGACAGGTCTTTTTCTATTCCAAGTGCTCTCAGGCTGTCAATGAGATCAATGCAAGGCCGGATCTTTTCCTCATACTGATTGTACAAGGTGTGTTCTGCTGCCTGCTGGAGTTAGAATGATCTTATGAGTTTTCCATAATTTTAAAATAAACTATTTCCACAAAATAAAACAAATAAAACCCCAACATCCTTCTTGGCACCTTTTCCACTTCATCATTCTCTAGCAGACCTTATGTACTAGCTTCTGGCTGTGCTTCATATCACTATGCATCCTTGCACCTCCATGCTATAAACGGATGTCTGTAAATATAGCTAAATCAGTTGGTTCAGTGACTGAAACAACCTTGGTAAAAATAACAAATTCTGTAAGCTGTCCTGAAAGGTGAAAAGTGAAAGGAGATCTCAACATTAAACGTGCTTTATTATTATTATTTAAATAACTGACATTTTCTTCCACTCATCTACAGATGTATTGAAGGATATGTATGCAAATACAGACTGGTCACAGTAATAAAACAATTTATTACAGAAATTATCAAATCTTTGTTTTGAAGTTTGGAGATTCAGTTGTTGAGCAAACAACAAATCATTCTGCTATGGTGTTCTTAGTAGGTGGCTAAAATCTCATGATATCTCTTCTCTTTTTGCCTCATTTCAGGCGAAGAGGCAAGGAATGGAATGAATGAGTGATTTATTTTAAATGAATTATTATTACTATTACTATTATTATTATTATTTAATACTAACTGCTCTTCATTTTTACGAAACCAAACTGAATAATTTCCAACCCTTTACCCAGTTGGTCCACCTGTTGTTAAAGATGTCTATTGAAGTATATAAAGATCATCCTAGTGCCTTCTCTCAATTCTTCTCACCATATTCCAGCTTGCCATCTCCAGAAATGCAATTTTGAGAATATCAGTATTTTACAGACCCTAACAGGCCACCACCATCAGGTTTTTTTTTTTTTTTTTTTTTTTTTTTTTTTTTTTTAATAAGAAAACCACCTCTGAAAATATGTCAGATGTAATCAGAAAGCAGATTTTTCTTTCAAGATAAGAAAGGGGGTACACGTCCCTAGCTGCAGGAATTAAAAAACCCTATTGTTAACCCTTCCCCATTATCTTCATTACAGTGTTTGCTGGCTAGTAAATCCCTGCCATTCTCAAGGAACCCCATTAATAATAATAAAAAGACTTAATAAAATCTTTTCCAGTGTTATGTATACAACAGATTATTTTTAAGATTTCTTTATATTTCTGTTGAAGGTTGCAGAGCCTCAAATAGAGTATCTCAGATTTTAGGATTCCCATTTAACGCTTGCGAATTGTTCCTAATGGAACAGATGTATCTCACACGTTAAATTGGCTGCTATAACTCTACCATGCTTTTTACCACACCTGCGCTGTCTATGCCTTCCAGTTAATGGTAGGCACACATCTTCCCAGCTACACAAATGAGTGCTTGGCCTTGATCCCCGAAGTTCTCCTCTACTTAGACCTAACAAGTGCCTGAAGGAACAGAAGAATTCATTTGGAGCACAAAGTGAAGCACAGGGGTGAGCATGAGATCTGTGCTGTTCCCTGCTGCTTGCCTTACCATGTCCTGTTTCCCTTCCTGCAGCTTCGTGGACACATTCTGCTCGTGTTGAGACTCTCTGGTAGTCTGCTCTGGCACAGGAAGATCTATTTCATCATCCAATTCTGGTGGCAGCGGCACTTCAGAAGTTTCTATACATGATGGTATGGAAAGTGATTGAAAACCATTTTTCCTCAGGGAAGGACTGGGTCTTTTGCCCATTGATTTGAACTTGGGATTTCTGCTGTATGTGTTGTACATGTTCCACTGGTCTTCTGGCTTGCTACGTGGCTTTTCTGTGTTACGCTGAGTGGTGATTCTTATCAGCTCCAACCACTCTTTTGTACAGCTTCTGAAATCAAACATGGGGCACTGAGTGACTCCAACTTGCAAGAGAAACCACAGCACAGAAAATCAAAGCACTGCTTTTACCCTTTTACCTACTGGTTCAAACCCGTAGCAGAGATTAAGTGGCAGAATTGTTTTCAAATCAGTAAAATTGATCTCCAGAGTTGAAACACTTCTCCCTACCTTACTTAGGCCATTTTTCTTTTCTTTAAAAAAAAAAAAAAAAAAAAAACTATTAAAAAAAAACCAACTTGCTACAGGGTAAAAAGAATATTATTTGTTTTTTTTTGGGGGGGGGGGGGCAGGGGGGGAGGTGGTGGTTTCACACTGATGGCTAGCTAAACTCCACAACATTCTCTCTCACTGTCCATCCTCAAGAGAACAGGGGAGAGAAGATACAGTGGAAAAAGCTCATGGGTTGAAACAAGGACAGGGAGATCACTCACCAACTACTGTCACAGGCAAACCAGATTCAGCATAGGGAGATCAGTATAACTTACAGCCTATCACTAGCAGACTAGAACAGTGAGAAACTAAAAGCAAACCAAAACCACCTTCCATCCATCCACCCTCTTTTATGTCCTCCCCCAAGCAGTGCAGGGGAACAAGGAATGGAGCCTGGGGTCAGTCCCTGACGCTTCATCTCTGCCGATTGGGAACAGTCTAAAATTGACTGAAGAAACTGGGAACATATTCCCATATTCCAGGGAAAATGAATGCTTGGGATGAGGCATATTCCAGGGAAAATGATTTCCAGAGAGAATAATTTAAAGAAACAAACAGAACAAACAAACAAAAACATTATTTTTAACTACTGTTTTTTAACCTCCCTGTCTTTCCCAAAATTTGCTTATACTAAACACTTGGGAAAATTATGAATTTTTGAAATTATGAATGATAAAAACCACTTTTTTTTAAATTTTTTTTCTTGAAATAACTCCTTTCATATTTTTAGTTGAATTAAGCATACAGGTTTTGTCTTTTAAAAGATGTCAAAACAGGAAGATTAGACACAACATAAGCTATTTTTCCAATGCATAAAGAAGTTTACAAACAAACAAATTACTTCCTTAATTGCTATTCAGTCTCTTTTTAATAAGGCAGTACATTTTAAAAGTATTCCTGTCCCCTTTAATCAACATACAAAATAAATGTCTATGAGGAAAAAGCTTGATTTTTTTTATCAACAATAGAAGATGACAGAACTACTTTCATTTTCATATAGGTATTCATTTCTCAGTTTCCTCACCTTTTTCCACATTTTCCCTTTCACTCTCGTTTCACTATGAACTTGCTCTATTAATGAATTTTAAGATTTTTTTCCTTGAACGATGACTCAAAGCCTTATCTGCAACAAACATTCCCCATTCACAGGCAACCAGATTCTTTTGTGTCTTTCTATTGCCACGGAAAATAAAGCACTGATGATAATGTTTCTGATAGTAATCCTGTCTAGTGCCCCTCTCTCCCATTCTCCAGCCTCCTTTCAATTCAGTGGAATGAATGCATTCTACACATTTTGGTTTTAATGTAAATATTACCCAAGAACAACTGTCAATCACTTTTACATTATTATTTATATTCAAATCACTTTTACGTTATTTATATTCATTGTGCTGAGTTGAGAGCTGTTCTGGTGCCACTATTAGCATGTGGCCACACAGACATGGATGCAGTTCCTTCAGACAGTGGCTATGCAGCAAGCTTTACAGTGACTAGCATGAGATGCAGAAGTGGTGAAGTGAGGCCACCAGGAAACAAAAGAAAAAGAAGGCTCCTGGAAGATAAACTTGTGGCATCTGGGAATATGAGGGACTCTGAAAACACAGTGACAACTTTGAAATGTTTTGCTGCAAGGGCTGTTTCTGACCACATACATAAGAGTTTCTTTTAGCCAGAACAGCTGCAATGGTTAAAGCACCCTTCTGAAGCTGGCCAGAGTCAACAGGCAAAACCTGGCACCTGAAGGACACGTACTGATCGCACAAGTCAAACAACACCCTGTTCACACCAAAACTGCCATGGCATTGGTATGATACTGATTTCCTCAAACTTTAAGTGTTTGCCTGCCTCTGTGCCAGCAAGGTCCTCCTGCACTGTAGGAAGCTCTTCTGGGCAGGATGACCCAGTGAGGGTGGCACAAATTGCCAGCCTGGCTTTTGCTTCTCTTGCAGCAGTTGCTTCTCTTTCCTCTGACAATCCTGGCTTTACATCTCCAGAAGAAGTCACAAAACCCATCACTGAATCCAAAATGCAAACTGTGGTGCTGAGCCTGCAACCACCCTCCTCTCTTCTGAGCAAAATTTACCCAGTTTGTGTCCCACCAGAGGAGTGCACGGACTTCTGCCTGACCACAGGATGGCTGTGCAATCTGCACAGCCCTTTGGGTTGTGTGTTTTTTAATTCTATCTATCTTCTCAGAAAAAAAAAAAGAAAACAATGACATGCTCACAATGCTATACACACAAACCGCTGGCTAGACCATGCTGCTGAGCACTGCCTACCCACGTTACATATTTTAAGGAGCGTATTCCAATTTAAATGCCATCTTTCCATTTTCTTTTAAAGAGAGTTAAGCCAAACAGAATATTTTTTTTGTTTTAACCTGTGCTTTGTAAAATATGACTAGAGGTTGGCAGAACTACTAATTTCTTTAATTTTTCCCCACCCCAGAAAACAAAAAATTCCTCTCCTGACAACCTAATTTTTAACCACATGTATTTAGATTCTTATGCAGCCTTCTCACCAACTATTAAAGCAACAAAGACAGCAATTAAAAATCACAGTTATTTTTAAAAGAAGGTAAAGGAAAAGTTATACCTCACAGTATCTGTCTGGCAGCAAGGAGAAACAGTAACTGTTCTCAATTGCTTTGGGTGCTTTTCTATGTACAGGCTCCACCTACACACTGTGACAAGAACTGGGAGAAACGAAACTGGTGCTCCTGATAGCTTTGGAAAGAGGAACGTGATGTCTTTTTCCTTTTTATACCGGAGCCAACTTTCTTCCTGGTGCTTTGTAGAGGCCAGAAACGAAACGAAACTCCCTCCTCATCCTGTGCCTTCCCCGTGCAGCGGGACAAAAATGTGCAAAATGAGGTGCTGGCAAGCAACAGCCCCTTAGGGGGCTGGCTTCATCAAAGCGGCCCCTCTGCACCTCTGTTGCTCACCAACAGTATCGCCTGGCACCTCTGCCATTTGCCCACTGGTCTCACTGCAGGGGAAAACAGGGAGATTTTTTTCTGGTCTCTGCAAAACATCAGGAAGAGAGTTGACTGGTGTGTAAGGAAAAGGATCAGGGAAGGAATTTGTTGTTTACTGGGGTGGGGAAAAAAATCAAAGAAACTGATTTCTTGCTGCTGCCCAGCACCCCAATTTGTACAAATGGCAGGAGGGCTGTGCGTGTGTGTGTGTGCTTTTGGCACCTCCATACCAGCCCCTCCGGCCCAGCCAGGCTGGCAGGGCTGAGCCACTGCTGCCCTGGGCTGCTGCCAGGCACTCCTCAGGGCTGCACACCACTGCAGGGCAGGTGAAGTCTCCAGTGCTTCCGCACTTTTTCTCAGAGGTATTGGGTCAGGATGCTCCCTCTTCTGCTATCTTCACTCTCCTGCCCCCATTTTTGGTGTTTTATGGGTTCTGAGCTGTTAGGCAAAATCAGCTTTCTCTGTTATTTCTCACTTCCTCTGTTTATCCGTTTCTGACTGCTGCCTTTATCAGCCACTCTTGATTCTTTCTTTTTTCTTTTTTCTTTTTTTTTTTTTCTACTCTTGCCTGCAGGCTAGACTGACCAGAAATGCCCTGTTGCACTTACAGAGCCAGCCCATCTTCCTTCCTCCCTGTCCCTCCCTCCCTGTCCCACCCGCTGCCACGTATGGGTCACCACCATCAGGACTGCGGCCAGTCCTGGCCTCCCTTTGGCACTGGTCCCCTTGCCCTTAGGCATGTAGGAGACAGACCTGCAAGGGAGTGGGCTCCCACATGCACCAACTACTTTATTAATTTTGAGCATTGCTGATGGGGTCGTCTTGGTTAAAGGGTTTTGTTCAGTCCTCTTTGTGTTTCAGAGAGGAGCTCTGAGCAGCAACAGAAGGATTCTGCAGCTTGCTCTGCAGGTATAGCCCAAGGTTCTCCTCTCTCCCATTGTAGAGATTTAGGTTCTCCTATTTTCTCTTGAATCAGCATAATAACATCTTTAACTCACTGGAAAACCCACTGGAAAATAACACATTGAAAACAGGTTTCATGTTTATGTAATGACTTACACCAGCAAGTCCCACTGGCAGTACAATTCTACGGATTAAGACTACACAATAAAGGATGTATAAAGATATATTAAACTGAATTTCATTCAAATCTCAGCTGTATAGAGTATGTTTGGAAATAATTTTGATGAAGAGAAAAATGGGACATACTGTAAAAGTATGCATTGATCCTTGTTGAATCACACAATGTTTAAGCTCGTGAGCAGCAGCTGTAGGAAAAGCAAGTGAAGAGAGCAGCTATGTCACTGTATCTCCTAAATATGATTTGCCACCAAACCATTTGGTGGCAAATCATCTTTCTGTGATGCCCACCATGGGTGACGTAGTGTCCCATCCAGGCAGAAGGCTGTTAACAGAGGGTAGAGCTGCTGGTCAAGGCACATGTCCTGGAAGAGAAAGGGCAGACACTTCTGTAATCTTGTTTTGAGAGAGGAGATGGCCCCACTTCATTATGCCACAATGCCCAGGAGAGACTAGAGGGTGAAGCATATCATCTCTGCTTCTCTACGTTTCTCCTACCCTCTGCTGAGCAGAGTAAGGAAGCCTCCATTTCCTCAATTTTACGTCATCCCTAATGCAAGTAGATCCAGTTCTGTCAGCTGAGGGAGGTGGTGCTTGCCTGCTGAGATGCCCTGTGAGAAAAATGTGGAAAAGGAGTGCTCACACTTTGAGTGGACCACACTTTGGTCCACAGAACAGGAAGCAGCAGGGAGTTTTTCCTTCACTTCTTTGACAAAATACCTCTGGTTATTCAGTAAGCACAGTGTTCCAGAGCAAGGTTATTTGGCACTGAAGAAGCAGAAGAGGTCCCCCATGGCAGATTTGACCTATCTGTGGAGGTGAGTGAGAGATGATAACCTGGCCGTGCATTGAAATCATCAGCAGCTGGAGACCCCTCAGAGCAGAAGAGGGCCTGGCTTTGCCAGCAATTGCATGGACTGGAAATGGACAAAAGCTCAATGCTAAAAGCCTTGCTTGTATTGCTTTTCCTAGAGACAATAAGAATTCAATGTTTCCGCCTTTCACCCCAGGTCTCTTGCAGTAATGTGGCTTGCGGAGGCAGCGCTGTTTGGTCTAAGGGTGCATTTTACTTCATGTCCATTACATGCTTTGGTGCATGCCCAGGGAGGCAGGCATGGCCTAGGTGAGCTGAAGAACCATGATGAAAAACAGATGGGCTCTGTGGTCCCAGGGACAGACGAACCCAGGTCCACCCAAGCAGGACCATCAGCTATGCTAGCCCTTGGATGACTCTGCTCCTCAACCCTGCCTGTCAGTCTGAGTAGACTGAGCTATCTGCTGTAAAGCTGGCATATGTGTGATAAGTAAGAATGCTGCATTTTAAGTGAAGGGGGTTAAAAGCCTGATCCTCCATGGCACGAGAAAGCAGTCTCAACAATAAATACTAGATTCCATGGTGTTTGATACTGGCCAACTGCAAGCTAATTACCAGTGGTGCCTTCAATAGCAAAGGAAAGACTTGTGAGGAGTCATGCAGCTTTAAACAGGAAGATAATGCCTACTTCCCATTCCTTCTGTCGAGGCTTTGCTTTGAGCATGTCACCTATGGAAACAAGTTTAGCAATAAGTTATTTCCTGTTCTGGCTTTAACTTGCTGAGTAAATGCCCCTGTAGATGCACTGAGTACAGGCAGTGGGGATCCGGTCTCTAGGCCAGGATTTAATGGCTGGTTGCAGAAGTTGCTTTTTAACAGATAATGAATATCCAATGAAATAAAGTCCCCTGGGTCGCAGATGCCAGTGTGGTGAGCATCTGTGGGAGATCAGCTACAGATGCTGAACCCAGAAAGACGATGAGGCTCTGGCTGGGAAGCTGGTGTATTTATATGACTAAAAGTCAAAGCATCCCGATGTTTGCAGAGCTTTTCTGTGAGCAGGGGCAGTCTCTTGAAAGGCACTGAACAAAGCTGTGGTTTGTTTCCCAAGAAGATTGCACAGAGCACAAATGAAGGCTGTGAGGTTTGCGCTGAGAGAGACCGCTGTGTGCCATCACATCTGAATGTAGGAAAACAACTTAACTCAGCAGGCCGGAATGTTATTCTCGGAACAAGGAGACTTTAATTAGGATTGTGCAGAAGAACTCTCTTCTGAACCAGGGCTTGGGTTTTGCAGCCCCAGGAGGCTCTGATTTTAGGGCTCACTCTGCACTTTTTCTTTCTCTGCTCTTTAACTTCTCAGACATTTCTCATTGCCTTTCCCTTTGACTACAGTTGAAAGATGAAGTGAGGGAGTTTGCTTTTTGCCTTGCAGCATCACTAAGGTGCTGCTGCTATTGGAGGAAAGCCCTGTAATTTGTGTGCAGGGGTATGAGAGAGTGAGCGTGGATCCTGGATCCCCTGATAGGCAGTGGTGCTTTTATGCAAAGCAGAGTTCTGGGCAAGTATTGGCCACATCATTTTGGGAGCAGCCTCCTCTCTCTTCCCTGTGCTTCTCTGTCTCATGCTTACTGGAGCTCATTTTCCACAACATTGCTACCAGATTGGTTCTTAGGAAAAACCTTGAGGCAATCAAGTCATTCTTCACACAAACCCTGTTGCTGCACACCACTGAAAAGAGCCTGGCCCCCTCCATTTCCCTCCTGCACTTTAGATATTTATAAACGTTGATCAGATCACATTCTGCCTTCTCTTTTCCAGGCTGAACATACTCAGGTCTCTCATCCTTCCCTCATAGGGGAGGTGCTCCAGGTCCTTAACTTTGTTGCCCTCCTCTGGACTCTCTCTAGAAGATCCTTGTTGTTTTTGAACTGGGGAGCCCAGAACTGGACACAGTACTCCAGGTGAGGCCTGACCAGGGCAGAGTAGAGGGGGAGGATCGCCTCCCTCAACCTGCTGGCCACACTCCTTCTAATGCACCCCAGGATCCCATTGACCTTCTTGGCCACCAGGGCACACTGTTGGCTCATGGCCAACCTGTTGTCCACCCAGGTCCTTCTCCTCAGAGCTGCTTTCCACAGGGTCAGCCCCCAACCTTGACCGATACATGCAGTTATTCCTCACCTGGTGCAAAACTCTGTTTGCTCTTGTTGAACCTCATCAGGTTCCTCCCTGCCCAACTCTCCAGCCTGTCCAGGCATTGCTGAAGCTGTAGTTGCATGCAAAGCCCTGCAAGCCCATTTGGTGTTTCTATATGACTCACACACTTAAAAATACTGGTAAACCTGTGACCATGCTGGTGATCCTTGCAGAACAAACATAAGAGCTTTGGACAGAAATGGTTGCAGACTACCCCACCCATGCTGTGCACTTGGGAGAGGAGTGAGGAAAACTCTAGACTGCTAATAAATAATGCTGATGTTGGAATATTACAGTGAGTTGTCAGCACATGGAGACCTTCACCAGGGGTGGGGTAGAATATGATGTTCATGTTGATGGCTTCATCTTCCTCTCATTTTCTCTTTTCCTCCCTCTCTTCCTCCTTCTACTTAGGGTCATCTCTGTGCTCACTAGCACATATTTACACCTTTCTCTTTCTTCACTGGTATGTAGCTCCAGGTTACATCTGAATTCACAATATATGGTAACATTTACACATGTGAAATAGCATTTCCTTGTTATCTTTATTTCACCTACAGCCAGTTATGTCCAGCTGCAGCTCTGAAAGTTTTTGTGTTATTTTTTTTAACTGACCATTGGTGAGTTGGGGTTTCCAGTGCCAAGCCCACGTCCCATCTCTTACCATCCTGCACCTGCACTCTTTGATGTCACAGACCATTTCTTTGCTTCTCGAGTCGTCTGCTGTTTGTATTTCTCTACATTGCATCACTGTTTTGGAGTTGCAGATATCACATTCTACTGTTTGTTACTGCTTTTTGTATAAAATCATGGTTGTACCATGCAAAAATAAACAAGAGTAAAACAAACTAGATATAGATACTCGGTAAATTACAGAAACTGTTGTCATAGCTTAACCAAGTAGACAGTCTACAGACAGACCATAGAAATTTCAGATAGAACAGATCTGACAAACCCCAGTGCTGAGGGCTCACAAATAAAGTTTACAGCCTGTGGGTATTAATGACAATACCAACTAAAAAGCTACATGATTACAGCATGTTGGAGTATCCTTCATTTTCCTACATTTGTGGGGAATGAAAGCAATTTGTGTTAGCCTGCTGTTATTTAACCCACAAGACAGCTGAACTGCATTTGGCCTCCCCCCCCATACACACAGTGGGATGGGGGAGTAAATTGAAAAGTTCAAGAAATTACAGGTTGAGATAAGGACAGTTTAATAAGGAAAAATAAGGAAAGAAAAGGAGAAAAAAAAAAAGAATAAGCAAAGGAAGTAGCAATTGATGCACGATGCAGTTGCTCACCACTGGCCAAATGACGTCTAGACAGTCCCCAAGTGATGGCAGCCCCCCAGCCAACTCCCCCCAGTTTCATTGCTGAGCATGACACCATGTGGTGTGGGACATCCCCTTGGCTGGTTTGGGCCAGATGTCCTGGCTGTGTCCCCCCCAGTTCCTGGTGCACTCCCAGCCTCCTTGCTGGCAAGGCAATGTGAGAAGCTGAAAAGTCCTTGGCTCTGCGCAAGCACCTCTCAGTGACAACATTGGTGTGTTATCAGCATTATTCTCATTCCACATACACAGCACAGCACCTTACCAGCTACTAGGAAGAAAGTTAACTCTGCCAGCCAAAACCAGGACGTAGCCTTAGACCCTCTCCTCCAGAAACACATGCTTTGCTATTCCAGAACAGCTGCAGTCTCATTGTACTTGTGTTATGAAACTACACTTTCACTCTCCAAAAGCATCACGTGCTTTTACAACGACAACAATACCAATAAAGCAATGGTCAGTTTCCAGCAATATCTTATTCAAGCCTTCCCATATGCTCTGCTATGCAGCATTGCTTGAGCTCAGCAAAACAACACACACGGAGATGTTTCATTTCACCTACATGCAATAACACCCCAAGCTCCAGGCTGTACCTACATGAACACTATCTCTGCAGACACATTTCTATTTTAGCACCATGGCTAGATTCCTTTGCAATTCCTCTAGCACCCAAGGCTTTTAGCTGCACATTTGTGTTGGCAAGGCACACAGCAACAGGGAGCAGCTAAGGGACACATTCCTGTTTGCCACCTCTGCTTTTTGTTAAAAATCCAATTATTTGCCAGTAACCTGGAAAAAAATACTTACTATGCTCATCAGCAAACAATAAAACATTTAAAGAGCTGCGTGAAAAAAAAAAGCAGTAAATCTTAGGACAAACAAAAATACCTCAGCAAATAGCTCAGTCTTGCCTGTAATATTTCCTGCAGCAGATGGTAATCAGGGCTAAAATTTGTACCAGCTGGGGCAGCAGTGCTTCTGGATGTTTACAGGATTTTTCCAATGGAGTTATAGTAGGGCTGGTATCTTTCTTTCTTTCCTTCTTGATTTCATGACAAAGAAGAATTACAGGCATAAAGGGAGAACAAGAGAAAAGGACTAAAAGTATGATTGACAAGCAATTGAAACTAGGAAGGATTACTTATTGTTAGAACAATGCTTACCAAAAATTCCAAAAATTATCAAGAGGAGTGCCTGCTATTTGTTTTGGTTTTGAGAGCCATCCATCTCAAGAGCTGATTAAGGCTGAAGGGCTTCAGCAAACTGGTGAGCTATTGACAGGGTGGAGTGCTGTGTGCTATTGCTAGGAGATTTGCTGCGCTGCAATGCCAGAAAGCAGGTATGGAAATTCAGGAGCTGGCTTCAAACTGGCTTTGGCAGCAGTTGAGCTGGAGCAGATTCAGGACCATGGTGACAAGTCACAGACTGAAATGCTGTAACTATACGGAAAGCAAAGAGTAATTCTACAATCTTTGTTATGAGTGGAAAGAGACCGTCAGTATTAGGAAGATTTTGAAGGGAAGAACAAAACACCTCTTAAGAACCCCCTGGTCTAGATCAGTTGTGCTAAGCCATGGAGCTTTTCTGCAGTTGGTGTGAATGTTGGCCATGGCTAGTGAAAACCGTGCTTGAGCTGGTTAAAGAAGCCTGCCTGCAGTTTTGCAGATGGGCCTATTTCCTCAAATGCCTTAAATACTTTTTTTTTTTTTTTTTTCTCTCTCTGTTTTTGGAAATTCTGACCCTTGTTATCCTCTCAGTCCTACCTGAGAACAGGCTCTAACCGGTAGATTTACCTGCAAGTTCTTCTGTCTGCAGGAGAACATCAGTCCAATGACACCTGAACCCAGGTCTTGTGATCCAAGCCAGATGGTAAGGTCTCCGTTTTCTCACCTAACATCTTCTTGCCAAACCCAGTACCTCCCTGGGATAATAACAAAAGGGAGGCAGTGATGCAACCAAGTCTGGTCAGTCACACAAATTTATGAGACCATGTGACAACATAGGAATGTTTATTCCAGCATGGTCATCTGATGGGGGATTTCTAAGCTGGAAGACAATCACAAGAAACAAACCTCCCAGCCACACTAATTGGTGGGCTAACAAGCTACAAGTACCATTTCCAGGAAGGATGAACCTTGCCACTGATAAGATTGTGAACCAAGGGGCCCACCCGCAGAGGCTGCATAAATTGCAGAGCTCAGCAAACCCATAGAGGGTATGCAGGGGGAGCAGGAGGAACAAAGTCTGTTGGGGGGGAGGGAGGATCAGGTAGAAAATAGTATGAAAGGGCTGGTTGTGTGTGAAGTAAAGCTGCTTGGACTGTGTGTGTGGGTACCCCCAGCCTTTGGTGTCAGCTACTGGAGTGAGTGTGGTCCTAGCTTCAGCTACTGGGGTGAATAGGTATGTCCTGCTCCCAGCCATTGGATGGGAGTGGTCTGTGTTCCCAAATCAGCTCCTGGGGATTGGGACTGGTGTGAGTGAGGCAAGACCAGATACTCAAGGTCTAATTCTGTCACTTTTAGTTCTTGCAAGCAGTAAAATCTGATCGTGTAGCATAGTAATGTTCAATGAGCCAGCATGGGAGGAAGACTGGAACTCAAGTTAGATGTGACTTCAAAGCATATGTAACTCTTTGGAAAGGCTTACATCAGGACTCAGTTCCTCTTTTCGAGATACAAATTCTCATAGACCTTCTGGCCTCAGGGAGAAGGTAGAAGGTCAGTCTCCTTCCTGAAAACTCTCTGGTAGTAAATGTCCAAGAGATAGAAAGCAGCTATAGAAAGTATAATTTCATTAGTTTTTTTTTTTTTTTTTTTTTTTTTCTTTTTTCATAAGTACATGGCTGAAATGCATATTGCTTTTGGCTGAATGATAGCTACTAAAAATATTTATTTTTAACAAGACATGCATTGGAGACTGGGCAAGCCTAAAGCATTTATCTCTACGCTCTTGTCTTCGGAACAGGGAGATAATCATGTTAGAGCTCGTAGTGGGAAATTTATATTTGACTCTACATTTCCTGTGCTGTTCAATATCTCCTTACTTCAGTTTTCTTTTAGTCTTTTAAATTCCCATTTGGTGATGGATAGCATTGCACAAATAGCCTAAAGCAACAGTTACCACAGGTACCTATTATTTGATCGGTATTTCCTATTACTGCCATCAAGCTGGATTGCAAGATCCATCGGGGATTTTAAAGAGGCACATCAGGACCCTGAAACACTTTTCATTCTCTTAAACAGAAAGATAAAAAGGGCTTCTGTCCTGGCACTCCATTCTCTATAGGATTGCTTCTGTCATGTTTACACTGGAGGGAAAAGTGGGGATGGCAGCTACTTTTTCTAACTGTTTCCATCCAGAAGTCTATCTAAATGCCCAGGGTATACGAAGGGCCCATTTGGACACTTCCAGTGAGGGACGCCGACCAACAGGCTGCTGTCTGTGGAGATGCTTGAAATGGGAGCCTGCTGCTGGCAAAGCACAGGATGGGCGATCTGGCACATTGCAGGCAGGGCTGCTGGCTCCCTTCCCAGCCGCAGGAGCACGGCCAGGTGGCAGCAGGCATCTGTCCGGTGTGACAGCCCTGGGGACCCTACAGAGACAGGAACGGCATTGCTGCCACCTGCTGTGCCGTTTTGCTTTCAGATACATAAACCCATCCCTGAGCAGTAAGGACTACTGCCTAGAGCTCACGTTTTCCCATTCGATGTGTGTACTATGGCTTGGAAACAGCCTGGTTCCTCTGAAGGCTTTAATCCTGTTTGCTGGTGGTGACACCCATCCTTTACTAACCACCCTGAGTATTATTTCATGAAGCATGATGAAGACCACAGCGCTTACCTGACTGAGAGGAGTGCAGCAACTTGCTTCCTACCTGCTGCTTGTGGTCAACAGTGCATGATAGAGAAGGTAAGATCTGCACAAGGGATCCTACGCATTATTGCCTCACCTTCAAGTAAAACTAAATATTTAATTTCCTGATTTTTGTTATCATATTGAAATCCAAGGCTATTTAACATTTCTCCAGGTCACCTTTTCGGAATTATTGTTCCCTGAAAGTGCTTTTCACTCCAATTTAGAAGGCAGTTCTTTTAAATGTGCTCATTGTGTGCAAAATTGAAAACCCATTTTCAAACCAGTTCTCTGTAAGATTGCTTTGATTGTAAGATTGTTCTGAAAAGTGATTGAAAATGTGACATCTTCTTACTCAAGTGATCGCTTCTCTGTGATTTATTGAGATCAGAGAGGTATCAAAGCTGTTGAGGCTCCTCCATATGTAAGCAGTGGGGCAGGATTGAAGGAAAACAAAGCCAACAGCTCCTCAACACTGCACAGTATTACTTGTCTTTGTCTAGGAGACTCAACTGCA
Source organism: Heteronetta atricapilla (assembly GCA_011075105.1). Classification (NCBI taxonomy): domain Eukaryota; kingdom Metazoa; phylum Chordata; class Aves; order Anseriformes; family Anatidae; genus Heteronetta; species Heteronetta atricapilla. Next base: position 114,128,538 of record CM021731.1, on the reverse strand, counting down.
TCTCTGAGAAAGTGTAAACCTGATGGAGCATTTGCAGGGACATGTTGTGAAGAGCACGCTGGTAGTCAGCTTTGATTCAAACTGCCAGGATGCACCTTTTCCTGTTGTCCACTTGAAAAGAATGGAGCACTGTGAACTTGCTCCATAGGGATGGGCAAAGAAACCAACCTCTCTCAGTAGAAATAAAGGCACTAAAAGCTTCCTTCGGAATTGTTAGGCAAGGCACATGCTGCCTGAAACAGCTCTTGCTCTGTAAATCACTAGTAGCTTATATACACTGCAGGTGCTTCTACCTAAGTAGCTAAGAAATTAGAAGATACACAGTTAATAGAAACTAATTGTATTACCAGCTGGGCAAAACATGCCTTGACACGTTCCCCACAGACCCAAAACAAGCAGAACCTGTGTGATTTGGATTCAATGGGCAGGGTGCTAATAATGCAAAGGACTGTGCTTGTAACTGGTGTCCCTGTTCCTAGGTACATCAGAGCAGCTGTCTAGTGGGTGGATGTGCAAAACCGAATGTCTCCTAACAAAGGAAGGTTGTTTGGGCAACAGGGTAGCATCCTTATCATGACATTACGAGGGGATTTCTTTGGGGGTGCTAAGGCTTGTAAGCAATCACAGGAGCAGTAAAGCAAGATGCTGTTGACAGAGATCTGGTTGTACTTCGTATTTTGCTTTTTATCTACAAAGGGTAGCAGCAGTACACTTTGTGATAATTGCTAAACAGAAATTGATGTAAAATTTAATAGTAACTGACTTAATTGTGGGCTGGAGTAGAAGGCAGTCACTGTCAAACAGCAAAGTCCCAGGACTGTCTCAGAGCTTGGCATCCTGAGGCTCACTTACCATTATTACTGTAATTAATTATATCAGGCATGTAACAAAGGGTGATTATGATGTAAAGGAATAGTTATGATGTAACTGTTCAGCCAGTAACATTAACACTTCCTGAACAAATTACTGATCATGTGAAGGTGTACACTTAAGAAAATGAACATACACAAGCTGTATGTATTAGCACGGATTTGTCTGACATGAGTGCTGAAGTAAAATGGGTTAGATCACTTTATCAGAAGCACAGGTGAGATGTAATTTATCTGCCATGCTATAACATCCCTAGGAAGCATACACAGAGCACCTGCAGCCTACTGCTTTGAATCTCCTAGGGAATCTCCTCTGAAATATCTCTAGAGCTCCAGAAAGCTGCAAGTCTCACATGCAAAATAGATGCTTATGATACCTCTCCTTTCTCTTGGTAAAATCTAAGAAACAGCAGCAGAGGCAGAGTACTTTTCTTAACAGAACTACCCTGCAGCTGCTGGCAGATCTTGGGTTTCTCATCCAAATCTCTAGGTTTCAAGAATGCACCCAAATTTAGGATGTGGTGCAACAGTTCATTGAAAACAGTGCATTTACTACTAGATATGTAAAATACCAAAATGAGGCCTTTGATCTACAAAAATTGTAGGATGAACAAGCGCAAGAACAAAAGAAGAATGATTTAAATGTATAAAAATATTGAAATAGCCATTTAAGTACTCATTTTTTTACTGCCTAATCAGTAGCAAGGTGATAAGGAACAACCATTGTGAGTCTGCCAAAGTCAAATTGCGTTAAACTAATTTAGCTGCTTTCTTTGGCTGTGTCCCTGGGCTATGGAGCAGTTCTTAAACTGGCAGCAGAAAATCTAGCTTTACACAGAAGCACACAATCATCTAGGCTGGAAGAGACCTCCAAGATCACTGAGTCCAACCTCTGACCTAACACTAACAAGCCCTCCACTAAACCATATCACTAAGCTTAGGGACTGCGGGGGGAACTGCTACCAGAAAGCTGTTGGAACACAGCAGTGAGTAGTGGCAGCTGTGACAAGGGTAGAGATAAGGAGCACTGCTGCAAGGGCTTTAACCGGGCAACACAGAAAGCAAGAGCAGGCTGTTGGCAGCCACCCCCTCAGGTCACCACTTCAGATCTTCTCCTGCCCAAAGCCTACAGTGCAGGACTATAGTACAGAGCTGTGAAGGCTGCCATGGCCCAGTTGAAGCACAACGTGTTAAGAAAGTTGCTGCTAAACGAACGTTTCAATGATGAGAATAATGTAAAGAAAGAGTAAAATGCACCTGGCAGATTCAGTCCAGGAATGAGAGGATGAGGACAGTCTTCAAATACATAATAGACTGGCGTAAAGAGAATGGTGTTAAGTTATTCTCTGTGCAATTGGCTTGGCCCATTTCGGTTAATTCTGTATGTTCAGGAAACAATTGTAAACAATGAAATGCTGCAACTTCAACAGTTGAAAACAGTGAAATGGTACAAGAAGCAACTTGGCATCTGCTTTATGGGATGCTTCTGAACAACAGGTGGGACAAACACCAGTTAAGAACAGTCCAGACATACCTCATTTACTTCAGAAAAAGGAACATTGAATAAGTGGATCCTAATGTTTCCTTACACATATGTGTTTCATTCCAGTTAGCATAAATAACACGGAAGCTTGCATGAAGTCAGTAGAAACTTTTAAATTAAGTTAAACATACAGAAAGGGAAAATAAAATGAACCAAGTAAATTTGCAGCTTACATTTACTAAAATAATTCAAGTAACTTATCTTTACATGTTAACAATATTATTCTATATCATTAACATTACCAAAAACAGATCAACAAACATAACAGCTCTTTCCTTACTTCTTCTGAAGAGAAGCAAAGTTACTAATAAATTAACATCAAAATAACTTGTTTTATTGCTAGCGATTTTATATTACCAGTTATACCAAGTTCTATTTTATATTAGTTTTTAAAGAGAACCAAAAGAAAACATGTATTGAAAACAAATAACTAACAAATTACTAAGGACAATGTACAATCACGTTCAAAAATCCTGGTAGTTTACGACTGATTGCCTGAGCACTATAATACCAAAACAGAGAGTATTTTATTTCCACTTGTCATCAAAATATCTATTTGTTTTCAGATTAGAGAAAAACCTCACAGTTGAAAGCAAAGGTGAAAACTGTACATATGACTTATTTTACAGCTGTTGTTCAGATGCTTACTGGGTTCTGGATGCAGCCTACTAATCATACATATAAAAATATAGAAGTATTTTTATTAATGAGGCATACATTTGTTCAGATCAAGTTTCTTGGAATACAGCCTTCTATCACAATTTCAGCTGGCCAGCCACTGTATCTGTTCTTCTTATTGTCAGAGTGGTTTATCTGTTTTAAAATAATAACAATAATAATCATCGTCATCATCATTGATACTTAGCTTATCATTTGCAAATTAGTTTGTCAAACCTCATTTCTGTCTGCCTCCCTGTCATACAGATAAGCACTTATGGACTTATAGAAAACAAATACAACAAGGTCACAGATGTAAACACAAATCTGATATAAAAATGGTATTTTTAGACTTTCTGAAGCCTGAGGACAAGTTACTTATTTTTTATTTTATTTTTTTTTTTGATGCAGGGATTGCTGTTCATGGACAGCCAACTTGAGACAGCCCTGTTTTGGTATAAAAGCACTCATCATTTTTAGGAAGTTCTTGAAATTTGTTGTTTTAGAAGAAAATGCAAGATTCTATACAGCATATTAGATTGGACATTCCAAAACTGAGATTATCTAGAATCATCGGTCACTTCTGAAATTTGTCTATAGAAAAAAAAAAGTCTCAACATGATTTAATGCTGGAGTGGTAGAAGTCAGTAGTGTACGTGGCCCAGATTCAAAGCAAAGAATGATGACACAATAGAGAACTTGCTTTGTACAACTGATGCTTACTGATCAGACCACAGTTAGGACAGATACTCCATGAAATCTGCACCTGAAGGTTACACCTGATATACAGACAAATACAAAGTGAAAATAAAATTAACCTGACCTTTTCTCTTTGGATATCATCTGGCAGCTTGAAGCCTTTGGCAGCTATAAAAGCCCAGCTTGACCTGAACTTCATATTCTGTATTTCTTTACTTCCCAGGGCTTCTATTAATGTTTTGGCATCACTTTTTAACCTAGGAAAATGTAGTGAAAAAAAGTATTAAAAATACATGACATGAAACAACCTGAAAAAGAACGCAGTAGCTTCATGGTTTATGTCAGTACGTCAGCAGGAGCAATAATAAGAAGTTTAAAAATTCCTGAGTGCTATCTAAGTAGCATGCCATAAAACTTGCAGAACAAAATTATATTTTCCTCCTCCTCTCTGCTTCCCCGATGCTAATACAACCTGTTTGTAACAGCACAGTGGAAGTAAATATGTCTCAAATACTGTTTGATATTTCATCCCTTTTTAAATATGGAGAAGGGCATCAAATGTTTATCAGCCAAATGATTAAGATTGTTCCTGTTCAATTATGATATCATCACTTCAGAACAAAATAACATAGAATTTGAAAGGACTTGAAGAATCAGGTTAAGATGTAAAAAGGAATGCTAACTACATACATTCTAATTAGAGCTGTAGATGCCTCCTTAATACAAGGTTGTGACCCAGAGATAATAGCATAGCCCTTTATGAGAATAACCATTGTTTTTAAGCAAGTTTAACACACTCCTTCCATCTTTGGAAGCATCAACATACATGATATGGGCAAGCACCAAATGCATATGAAATCAAAACCTAAAGAGAAGCAATGAGAGAACAACCCTGACTACATGATGAAACAAATCATTCCTTCACACCATTTTAAAAGAGTGCTTGTCAGACTATCTGTTGCTCTATCTCAGTCTGTCATGAACAGTTTGCTTACCGGGTGCTTCCATCGTCATGAGTCACCATCAAAAGCAGGGACCCTTGTGGTGCATTTTTGATGAAAGTCGCCATCTCTTCTGAGTGCTCTGTTGAGTTAATTACACAGCTGATTATTCATTTCTCCCTTACATACACACATAACACATTCCACCTACTTTCTATTGCTTTCAATTTCTCTTCACTTTTTGGCCTTGCCTGTTCAAAACCAGACCTAATTAGGCAATTATTCTATTTGCAGGCAGAGGGCCTGTCTAATTCTGAAAGATGGAAAAAGCTGCTAGCTCTCACTGAAGACTAGGAGAGCAAAGGTAGATCTACACTTCCCAGTGAAGATACTTCTGAACCTCTGAAAAAGAAAACAGTTATACACAAATGTATAGATGGTTTCTTATGTTTACCTGATACAAGATAACAAAAGCAGGCAAAACATTGATTACTCCAGAAGTCACTTATATTCCGTGTCTTTATTTTTGTGTGCTAACTGTAGAGCTAAGTAACACACCCCATTGTATGCCCTTTTTCATTAAGAGGGGCTGCTTATTTGCAGCACTAAGCTATTTATTGGTTTTGTAATTGCTAGGCATACATTATTTTCTACAGAAAATAAGCATGTTGTGTAACAGGAACACTGGAGACATGGCAGTCTACATACTGTATATAAAACTGTAGCCCAATGATTAGACCCAGTGTGATTTCTATTCATGCATGTACAGCCATAAGCATTCTTACGTGGTCAAAGAATCTACTGCCAGTGCCTCACAGCATTGTTTCTCCTTACTAGTAAGTAAGGAAATTGGTATCATTCAAAGTCTGGAAAATGTATTAAAAACTATTCTTAAAGCAGATCTTTCTAGATACATTGAAGGATATTAAGGGACAGACTAGCATATTTTCTATGATGATTTTACAACCAGAATATAACAAAATGTATCAGAAAATGGTGACTGAGATTGCGGACTGAGATATCACATCCTGGACAAGTGCTATCCTTACCAGATGGAAAAAATGGAGAGGAAAATAAAAAGGACAACTAATTACAATAAACATTAACTAACTCAACCAACAGAAGAAATGCAGTTTTTCAGGCAAAGTTTGTTGTCAGAAGACCTGGCCACAGCATATTCTAACAAAAACAGCTGTTAGCTTCTATCTGATCCCTTTCAATGAGATGGTCATTTTTAAGAGCAGGATAAATACTTAATATGTCTTTACTTAACACTAAAACATTAACAAAAGCTTTACTGCACTTTTTCTTACCTCCTTCCCACATGTCAAAAAATTTTGCTGATACCGTTTTTCCTGTTTGATCTGTAATTAAAAAAAGGAAATAGGATCAAAAAAGATTACATTTAGTCAGCATACGCAGCAGCAGGTTCAGCTTAAACAAGGCATCTCCAATTTTCAGTGTTATTGTGGTTCTGAGTTTTCTTTTGTTTGAATTTTAAATTGGAAAGAATATAGAATAATGTAAGTTTAAGATTTGGGGAGAGTATTTTGTTTTGTATAGTCTCTGCCTGGGGCAGCAATCAGCTGAAAAAAAATCTTCACAAATCATTTCTATTACATCACAGACCTGCAAACTGTCAAATAAAATCACACTGGAAATAAATGCATTCTTCTTTCAACTAAAGGAGGTCACTTGCAGTCTGAATCTGAATCATCATTAATGATTAAAACATTTTTATTACTTTTTATTTGAAGGAAGGAATTCAGTTTATTGTGCACTTCCACGGTTTTATATATACACACATACAACGCTAGGCCACAGCCATACATTGGAAAACTGGCTAAGCCTGGGTGTATACGAATGGGGCTATTCAGATGTGCAGGCTTTCACACTATTTGAATCTCAGTGGACAGAAACTCAACACACAGACATCATTATCATAACAAAAATTGGGCATGCAAACAATTAGTCATTCCGAAACATTATGGTCAATATTCATAGTTGGTTATGCTGCTGTTGAAATGGTTATCTTTGTTTTCAGAAGGCATGTACAATTGGAAATACTTTTCAATTATCTAAATCCACGCCAACTGAGCTAATTTACTTTGGTTATCCTATACCCCTGCTATGTGAGAGGTTTTTTTCTATGTGTTATACTGTCAACTTATTTCTTATCATAAGATCCAGCAGTTCCTGATATCTTTGTAGCTTATCTTTGATCCACACATGGAAAAATATTGGAGGAAAATTCTTCCAACCACAGGACTCTAAATGTCAGGTTTATCACACTGACGAGGGGAGAAGGTGGTAAAATCTGTCAGTAGTACAACAAAATTCTAGAACTGGGCTTCTTCTAAGTGGAGATCACCCAGGAAAGGGATAGGGATAGGGACAGGGAAAGGGAAGGACTATACTACGGACAGTGGATGTCCACACAACTATTTTTCTCTTTCTGTGTTTGTAATTTGGGCTTAATAGCTCTGTCTTCCTTCTTACAAAAGAGCACATTCATTCAGAAAAGAAAGAGGAATTATGAAATAAAATATGAATGTGGATGCTACAGTAAATTTATTGGACACAGTCATTAACTTGACTGATCTAATTAGAGGGCACGCAGAAAATATGTTTCACTACAAATTACTTTGAGACACTGCACAGATTTACCTGCAGAGGGAGATGGATGGGTAGCTAAAATGACTATGTATGTGATGAAGGAAGTGGTTGTTCAGTCTTTTAAAATGTGTAAAACTTTATTAGAACTTCCTCTTCCTCATTCAAGATGGATGCCAAGGCATCTATGTCTCTACGCTGAAAACTCACTGTTAACTATTTACCTATTATAACCAGTAAAGCTTTTAAGATTCCTCACTGGAAAAGATAAAACACGCAGTAGTTAACTGGAAAAAATACATCATGCTTTGTAGTCCCAACTTCACCACCATACCCATTCATCTAAATTAAAATGGTTCATCCAAATCTGGAACAAACTACAGCTTCTGCTATCCAGCAGCTCCTCCTATGAGCAAAGACATATAATGGCAGTTTAATTTTAATCAAGCTTTGAATTTCTCTTTCTGTCTACTGACTAAGTCTGGAAAAGGAGTTTGTACCTTGCAGCAGAACTGCAATTCTCAGTTATGGTTTGCCCCATCAGTAGAGCAGTAGATATGCTTTAAACCATGGACTGAACCTGAAAATTGAGTGTTACTGCTGGAGGTCACAGATATTTTGCTATGTTACTTAAGAAGCAGTTATTTTTTTCTGACAAAATACACATACACCACTTCTGTATACATATTTATTATGTCCTTATAATGATTATGAACGTTTCTTTTGTTTATCCAGAAGACTACTTCTCAAGCAGCAATTTTTCTCATATTTAACACAAATCAAGTTTGCAATTGTTTTCCTTTTCTTCCATACTACCTACTAAAAAAAAATCCAACATTTTAAATTTATTCCATTATAAAGTTATGTCTCTAGCATTTTTCCTCTTACTTACAATTCACAATGGCAATGTTTATACCTCTTCCAACATTACCCTTCTCTTCACTTATAATCCTGGAATTGAAATAAACATAGTATCAGTAGAATTCATCCTTCCAGAGGCTCTGATCCAAAGTCAGATTCACCAATGCTAAGTCACTTCTTGGTGTTCTTGTTTTCTTCAGTTATTTAATTCAAGAGTTTGTAGTAAACAAGAGCTATGGCTTAAAAATCTTGCATATTATACCAGTTCATTTCCTTCAAAGATGCACAACGAGTCTTGCAAAATGAGCCAGATCAAGAAATATCTTTTTCTACTTTTTGTCTGCTTTAGTACGAAGAAAACAACAAAAAGTTGGGGTTTGTTTGTTTGTTTGTTCTTGGTGGTAGTAGTCTGCGTGGACTGTATCAACAAGAAAAATCACTTCAGGGTTTTAAATTAAGTCTACTTGTACGGTTTGAAAAAACTAAGAATGAAACCGACTTTCAGAAGATGGTGACCATTCAACGAATTTTAAGCTGTCTGTCCTGAACCACAAAAACTAAAAATCATAGTTGAAATGAACAACTGAATGCAGCTTTTATAGAGGAACAAAGAAAATCACCTGAGATTTAATTATTAAATAAAAGAAAGAAAAATCTAAATAGTGTCAGACATGTTCTGACATTTATCACCAGTAAAACATCAACAGTTTAGAATTATTTCTATCTACGCTTAAATGACTCAGAGGGCATGTCTTCCAAGCACTCATATTACAGCTACTTAGCAATAAAAAATTATGAGTCAGTCAGAGCTAATAAAAGAAAGCCATTCGAACACCTAGGAGACAGGGCAAAGGGAGGTATACTACAAAGAAATTACAGGGTCCACGAGCGGAAAACACACCCTTCAGTGAAAACAGTATTGCTGCAGTCACCCATGTGACAACAATGTTCTATTCAAAAAAGTAGAATGCACAAGAAGTAGAGAAAAATGTAAGACAAAAAAATGTGTTTATAAGTATACATTCAAGCTAACTATCTCCAAGTTATCTTTAGTCCCTATATCACCATTTTTTTGAGCTTTTATTTTAGGCCAGAGTTCCATGGAGATGGATTGTCTTGGTTTGAATCATCATCACAAAGCCCATTTGAATGAAGGAAGCAGAGATGTTGTATTTAAGATGGACCCCATGAGGCATGCTGCACAAAAATACCATAAAAAGTGAAACCTCAGACAGAGATGAAGAGACAATAATTCAAAATCGGAACAGAAGGGAAGAACTAACATGCTCCTAAGAGTTTTACAGCATACTTATGAGCACTGAAAATGGAAGATACAACACTGGCCTTTTTTTTTTTTTTTTTTTTTTTTTGCATATGTTTTTACCTAATAAACCTTTTCTTTCCCTTTGTAGGAACCTACTTGTTATAGCATACCAAAATGGAACAACTTTCTACATACTACAAAACAATTCCTTATATTTAAAGTCAGGCTGGTACTTACAGCTCATCCTCAAAACAGATTTTAGCCAGATTTTCTCTGCCACCGCCACTACGAACCCGATAGGCAAAGCTTCCAGGTAAGCAGGGAGACCAGTGATCACATTTTTGCCTTTTGGGAACTGGAGCTACAACAACAAACATAAGAAAATGTTTTCTTGAATGCTACATAAAAAATTTCTACATGGGAAGAATCACTTAATGTCAACATACTAATCTCAAACTGTATAAATGGAGGCCAATCCTGCCAGTTTTCCAATATCCTGGCGTCATTATCAGATTTGCCTGGCTTTAGGTTATCGTTGGCTTTCAAGCAGCTGTTGGGACCAAAAGCAAGCTTATTTAGATAAAAAAGGTCCCATATACTCTTGATTCAAATCAGACCATACTAATTATTCTGTTGCTTCATTTAACAGTAAATGAGGGCTAGAAGGATGAAGCATTCCTACTCAGCTTCAAGTAAATAGTTACAATTCTAATTTTAAATCTCTTTCACACAAGAACATACATACAATGAGAAAAATGTACAAATTAAACAACACAGTCAGATCAGAGGAAGAAAAATGAGAACTACGTCACAGTCTGGTTAGTTACCGTAACTCTAAAATACATGTGATAGAACCAAAGCTGCAGCTGCAGCTTTGCACATGATTTCTGCTTACATGCAAACAAACAAAGCACTGTTATATTAATAGTCAATTATTTGTATTTGCATACTGGTAAATATAGGCTGACGTTATGTTTCATCAAAGATAGCGTCTAAGGAAGATCAGACTTGCACTAATTAATTAACCTTACACAGCCCTCTCATTCTTACTATATTATACTAGCTAAAAAGCCATTTGTCATTTAACACTGAATGTTAGGTAAAAGAAAAAAAAAAAAAAGGAAATATTATATACTATATACCCTTCAACACTGGTTTCTTTCCAATGTCTTGAAGATAAGCGATAGATGTTGACATTGAGTCTTCGGTTAAAAGAACAGCAAATAAGTATCCCACGTACCAAGCCAACACTGATGCCAACACAAGCCCTGATAATTTCACAATATCTGTCAAGAAGAAAGAGAAAACCGCAAAGACATAAAGATGTACTCATAGCAACACACAAAATAATGTATTTTTTCTCTCATTGCTGCAAAAATGGCCTTCAGAGATGCAGCAATAGACTTTGTTGCATTTCCATCTCTGACAACCCATTTTATTTCTAAAACTCGATCATCAAGGAGAAACCCCCTCACCCCCAATCCCCCCAATCCACGACCATAATGCTGCAAAGAAACATGAAGTTCAAATCAGTCCTAGCAGAATTTGACTCTGAAAAGTACCAGATACCACACACACAACTATACAGGTAGTATGCATTTGCTGCTGGTTTTGTGCAATAGGCAGACAGTACAGGAAGGGTTTAAACACCTGCTTTTTGCACCTTTTCACCCTGCTCTCCCCTCACACTGACTGGAACTGCCCAGATGGTAAATGCCCAGGGGCCCAGAATTTCCCCTTTGCAGCTCCAGCTGAACTGAGACCAAGTGAGAGACACCGCTGGTGGGCCTCGGTGTGCTCACACCAGGGGGCAGGTGGAGAACTGGGAACCCGCCCGGATGAGTCTCTGGGTGCTGGTGCCACTGGGCTGAGCACACTGGACACAGAGAAGACACTGAGCAATAGGCAGCGGGAGGTGTTCCTGCACATTTTCTCCACAGCAAAACCACATATGCGGAGCCTGACTGCATGCAGTTCAAGAGGCTGTGGGGAGGAGGCTTGTGCTGCCTGGTCACCCTGGGCAGCAACCACCCACACTCTTCGAGAGCTGGTGCCCTCAGGAGCTTCTGCCTGAGCAAAGGCTGAACAAACGCACCCCTTGAACAAATGTCCTGTTGGTGAGCGTCTGTGCAGCACTTTGTCGGGGAGTGTGGGCATAGGGTGTTGATATAACACTGCCTCAGAGTCAGGGATCATTTTATAGAAACAGCATCACGGGATGTGTGAGGTGGGAAGGGACCCCCGGAGGCCACCTGCTCCAAGCCCTGCCCAAGCAGGGCCACCCAGAGCAGGCTGCCCAGGGCCAGGCCCAGGTGGCTTGTGGAGATCCCCAAGGAGGAGACCCCACAGCTCCCTGGGCAGCCTGTGCCAGGGCTCCTCACTCGCACAGCACAGAAGTGCTGCCAGGCTCAGACGGAGCCTCCTGGGCTCCAGTTTATGCCCACTGCCTCTTGTCCTGTCCCTGGGCCACTGAAAAAGGCCTGGCTCTGTCCTCTTTGCTCCCTCCCTTCAGGTATTTATGGACATTGATGAGACCCCCCCGCCCCCAGTCTTCCCTTCTGCAGGCTGAACAGCCCCAGATCTCTCAGCCTCTCCTCACAGGAGAGACACTCCAGTGCCTTCATCATCTTGGTGGCCCCTTGTTCAACTCTCCCAAGTCTGCCCATAGCTCTCTGGTACTGCGGGCCCACAACTGGACTCAGCACTCCAGGTGTGGCCTCACCAAGGTGAGTAGAGGGAAGGATCACCTCCTGTTCACCTGCTGACATGAATCTGCCTAATGCAGCTAAGAAAAGAATACCATTATCCTTTTTAGCACCAAGGGCACTTGCTAACTCATGTCTGACCTGGTGTCCATCAGGACTCCTAGGTCCTTTTCTGCAGAGCTGCTTTCCAGCTGGGTGCCCCCCAGCATGTCCTGCCTGGGGTTGTTCCTCCCCAGGTGTAGGACTCTGCACTTTTCCTTGTTGAACTTCATGAGGTTCCTGTCAGCCCATTTCTCCAGCCTGTCCAGGTCCTTCCAGATGGCAGCATTTTGCAGAACAGGCTCTGTTTTCACTGCTTCTGTAACTCAGGCTTCCCCACCTGCCCTTTCTCCTCCGTTAGGGCAAGGAGAGGAAAGTGAGTGACAGGGGAGCCGGGAGCCAGCCCATCACATCAGAATTCTGATAAGAACAACTGTATCATCAGGTCACCGGGACTGCGAAACACTAAGGTTTTGAGGTCGTGAGATACTCGCCGATCTTACATGTCCTGGAACATAATGGTCCGTTGTACTGCAAGTTGAAAATTCTGAGTTTTGCAGTCCTGAACATCTAGTTTAATAAAACCATTGTCCAAAAATATTCAGTATGTTCACTTTGCCAACCTACTAGTATATATTGCCTAGCCATAATCTTCCTTGTAATAGCTTACAATTAAGAGGACATTCCTTTCCTTCCTGGAACACCCTTCTATAAATTTTATGATTTCTGCACCTTCCCTGTTTTTGCCCTCTCTAGAATAATGCCAAGTTGTTCACTTGTTCTCTTCAAGTCTTGTTCTGCAGGTCTTACCACCTTCCCATTGACTGCCTAATTGGTCTGCATACTTTACTCCAGAAGACACCTGGTCCAATACACACGTTCTGGAGGCTCTGCTTCTGTTTATTCACGTCAGAAGGAAGTTTGACTTCTTTTCGTATGAGTAGGAATTAATGCCTCAAGTTAAGTTTATAATCCCCCATAACGAAATCTATTGTTCTTCAAGGATTTGAACTCTATAGCTACTCCCTATACTGTATTTTATATGACATTAATCCTGTATTGTAACTAAAAAAACCCAAACCAACAAAAGCCCACACACGAGAAACAGAACTCTACAGAAAATACTAACTGGTAAAGTTAACACTGAACATTAATAAGAAGAGTCACACAAAGTCCATATTCTTTATACTACAAGAAACAATTTCTGTCTGACACAGTCATCATTAACAACTGAGGTAAAATTGTGGTACTTCTGCCCTTGAATCTCAAAGAGGAAGAATAGAATGTAGATCACAGAATGGTTGAATCAGGAGGTACCTTAAGGAGTGGTTTGGTGTGGAAAGCACCTTAAAGACCATCCAGTTCCACCCCCCGCCCATGGGCAGGGACACCTTCCACCAGACCAGGTTGCCCAAAGCCTCATCCAACCTGGCCTTGAACACCTCCAGGGATGGGACATCCACAGCTTCTCTGGGCAACCTGTGCCAGCACCTCACCACCCCCACAGCGAAGAATTTATTCCTTACATCTAATCTAAACCTACCCTCTTTTAGTTTAAAGCCATTGTTCCTTGTCCTGTCGTTATATGCTCTTGTAAAAAGTCCCTCCCCAGTTTTCCTGTAGGTCCCCTGTAGGTACTGGAAGGTTGCTATAATGTCTCCCTGGAGCCTTCTCATCTCCAGGCTGAACAAGCCCAACTCTCCCAGCCTGTCTTCACAAGAGAGGTGCTCCAGCCCCCTCCTCTGGACTCGCTCTAACAGGTCCACATCATTCTCATGTTGAATGCAGCACTCCAGGTGGGATCTCAGAGGGAGACCCAGAGCAGAGGGGTACAATCACCTCCCTTGGCCTGCTGGCCATGCTTCTTTTGATGCAGCCCAGGATATGGTTGTCTTTCTGGGCTGCAAGCACATATTGCTGGCTCAAGTTCAGTTTTTCATTCACCAACACCACCAGGTTGTTCTCCTGCTCTCACTGCCAGCCTGTATTTGCGCTTGGGATTGACCCAGCCTAGATGCAGGACCTTGCACTTGGCCCTGTTGAACTCCATGAGGTTTGCACAAGCCTGCCTCTTGAGCTTGCTCAGGTCCCTCTGGATGGCATTCCTTCCCTCCAGCATGTCGACTGCACCATACAGCTTGGTGTCATTGGCAAACTTGCTGCTCTGAGTTTCACTGTCCATGTCACAGACAAAGATGTCTGTGACAGTGCTGGTCCCAGCAGTGACCCCTGAGGAACACTAATTGTCACTGGTCTCTACCTGGACATTGAGCCATTGCCTGCAGCTCTATTTGAGTGTGACCATCCAGCCAATTCCTTACCCACCAAGTGGTCCATCCATCAAATCCACATCTCTCCAATTTAGAGACAAGGATATCATGGGGGACAGTATCAAATACTTTGCACAAGTACAGGTAGATGATGTCAGTTGGTCTTCCTCTATCCATCAATGTTGTAACCCCGTCATAGATGGCCACCCAGTTTCTCAGGCATGATTTGCCCTTAGTAATGCCACGCTGGCTGTTGCCAGTCATCTCCGTATTTTCCATGTGTCTTAGCATAGTTTCCAGGAGGATTTGCTCCACGATTTTGCTGGGCACAGAGGTTAGACTGACTGGCTTGTAGTTCCCCGGGTGTTCCTTTTCTCCCATTTGAAACTGGGGGTTATGTTTCTCCTCTTCCAGTCAGGGGGAATTCCACCAGACTGACACGACTTCTCAAACATGATAGACAGTGTCTTAGCAACTTCATCTGCCAGTTCCCTCAGGACCCGTGGTTGCATCTCATCAGGTCCTATGGACCTATGCAGCTTCAGGTTCCTTAGATGGTCTTGCACCTGATCTTCTTCAGTGGGTGGTTCTTCATTCTCCCTGTCCTTGCTTTTGTCTTCTGTGACTTGGCCTGTGTGACTTCTAGAGTACTTGCAAAAAAATTGTTGAGTACCTCAGCCTTCTCCATATGCTGGGTACCAGGTCTCCTGTTTCCTTCAAGAGAGGGCCTACATTTTCCCTAGTCTTCCCTTTATCTCTGACTCATTTACAGAAGCATTTCTTGCTGCCCCTCTTGTCCCCAGCCAGACTTAATTCCATCAGGGCTTTAGCTTTCCTCACTTGATCCCTGCCTGCTTGGACAACTTCTCTGTATTCCTCCCAGATTACTTGTCCTTGCTTACACCATCTGTAGGCTTCCTTTTTGTGTTTGAGCTTGGCCAGGAGCTCCTTGTTCATTCATGTGGGCCTCCTGGTATTTCTGCCTGACTTCCTCTTTGTTGGGATGCATTGCTCCTCAGTTTGGAAGAGGTAATCCTCCAATATTAACCTCTTTCCCTCCACAACTTTATCCAATGGTACTCTACCAAGCAGATCCCCAAAGAGGCCAAAGTCTGCCCTCCTGAAATCCAGCGTAGTAAGCTTGTTGTGCATCCTCCTCACTGCGTTAAGGATCTTGTACTCCACCATTTCATGGTCACTGCAGCCAAGGCTGCCCTTGAGATTAACATTCTTCACAAGCTCCTCTTTCTTGCTGAGAATGAGGTCCACTGTAACACCTTGCCTTGTTGGCTCCTCTGTCACTTGGAGAAGGAAGTTGTCATCAACGCACTCCAGAAGCCCCCTGGATTGCTGTCTTGTACTCACAACAGATAGCAGGATGGTTGATACACTTATCAACTCTCCAGCACAATTTGTATTCAGTTCACAAAACTGCTGTAAAACATTGCCAATGTTCTGGTTTTGTTTTCTTGAATTCAGAAGCCAGTGAGGGACTGCACCGAAGGAATCTATTGGGTCCACCTGGAACACTTAGATTTACTGAGGTTATGTATCCTGTACATACATTTTCTTTACTGAGTACCCAGAGACATGCATAGAAACCTACACTATAGCAGCTAAATGACAAGCTCAAACAAGGTATTTAAGAAATTGTAAGACTTGCTATACACAACACTTAGAAGTTACAAAGTGCAAAGTTAGGTCTACATTCACAAAAGCAAGACTGCACTAGTCTTGATTTCAGAGATTGTGGATCCTCACCAGTATTACACTCAGAAAGAAAGATCAGCATGGGTTTCACATGCCACAGAGAGGCGTGTTGTCAGCAGTTAACAGGTGACACAGGTTTTCCTTCTGCCATCCGTTCAATATCCCCACTCGGGGATATTGAGCAATACTTAGTGTCTGATAGATGAAAGGGCAGAGGGGCACCCAGTGGATAAGAAGGCAGGGGCAATCCAGATGGCAGTAAAGAAGAGCCTGTGAGAAAGCACAGGGAAAGAGTAGTCATCCCACTTTCCAGCAGCTCGCACTTTCCTTTCTCCATCAGCTGCTCACTTGTAGCTTGGCAGCAATTTATTTCTTTTTGAGTTTAGCTGACTTCAAATGTTCATGCTGCCACACCTCACTAATACATGCTCACCCCTACAAGGCAGAGTTTTAAAAGGGGGAAAAAGTCACCTCAGTTCTTCTGACCTACGAGTCTTGGTGTGAATTTGCTGTAGTGTTGGCCGGGGGCTTGCGATTCAGGTGACTGAAACCTGGGGGGAAGCTGAGCACTGAGGGAAAACGAGGGGCGCGCTGTGTAAGTGCTGTGTTACACAGGGCCATTTACTTACCCTCAGCACCCCAAACCCCACAAACTCTGAGGAGGAAGAAAAGAGAAATGGAGGAGAAACCAAGCCCCCTTTCCTCAGCGCAGAGGCACCCTGAGGTCTCCCAGCTGCGAGGTCAGGCACCGGCCCCCAACCAGGGAATGGGACCAAGGGGCGACCCAGACCCTCGCTGCCCTCAGAGCCACCGGCCCGGCCGAGGGCGGCCATCCCGCCCCTGCCCGCGGCCGCAGGGGGCTGGGGCTGCCTCAGGACCCACCTGGGGGTGGCGCACGGCGGGACAAGGCGCCTGCGGCCCCCGCGCCCGCTCCTCACCCGGCAGGGCGAGCCGCCGCCGGGCTGCTACTCACTTTGCCGGCTCTGCCACATTATTCGGGACGGGGATGGGTTGGTTGCCTGCCCCCTGCCCGCCGCCGTCCCGTGCAACAGCTCCTCCTCCTCCCTCTCCTCCTCCGCCTTCTCTTCCTCTACGGCCGGGCAAGGGCCTGGCAGCCACCAGGGCGGCGGCTCGGCAAGGGGAGCGGCCACCTATCCGCACCGCCCCGTACCCCGCTGCCCTGGGCGATTTCTTCTCCCCGGAAAGAAAGCAGATGACTTGCACGGGCTGCGCCGCTGCCTTGAGCTTAGGGCTGCCCCGACCCCGAAGCGCGGCAGGGCAGGGCAGGAGCTGCCGCCGCCATTTTCCGAGGGTGCTGCGAGGCCCTGGGGCGGTGAGCGGCCGGGGAGCTGCGAAGCCCTGCTCGACTGCCCCGTTAGCTGGTGTCAGGGAGGATAAGGAGACACGGAGGTCTCCCGTTACCTCCTGGGCAGGGGCAGCGAAAGGCCAGACACTGGTAATGGCTAAGGCCGCTGTTGAGGAAAGGAGGATTCATCGGTGAAGCAAACTGCCTTTCGAGCTTGTAGAGTACAATCCTGGCTCTCAGCCAGAAAAGCTAATGCCCCTAACATGCTCATACAGCTGCGTAAGAGATAGTGCTCAAAGTTACCTTCTGCAGAAAGAAAACAGCTTACCTGCAGGGTCAGAAGCAGGGCTCATGGCATCCAGCAGTCTATCTGAGAAGCTGTTATGCCCCAAATCTCAAAGTGAAACAGTTAATTTTGGTGAAGGGTCTAGAGGGCAAGAGGCTGCATTGGGTTTATGTAGCATGGTTTTGGTAGCAGGGGGGCTGCAAGGGTGCCTCTGTGAGCAGAGCCCAGCAGCTGCCCCATGTCAGAGCAGAGCCAGCTCCAGCCGGCTCCAAAAGGGACCCGCTGCTTGCCAAGAGCTGAGCCAGGAAGAGACACTGGGTGGGCCTCTGGGAGAGCAGAGTTAAGGGAGGGAAACAACACATGCAACAGCAGCTGGGAGAGGTGTGAGAAATTGTGAGACCCAGCCCTGCAGCCCCCAGGTCAGTGCAGCAGGAGGGCAGGAGGTGCTCCAGGCAGGCAGCAGCAGTTCCCCTGTGGGCTGTGGAGAGGCCCCTGGTGGAGCAGGCTGTCCCCCTGCAGCCCATGGGTCCCACACGGAGCAGATCTCCATGCTGCAGCCCGTGGAGGAGCCCACGTGGAGCAGGTGGATGTGGCCTGGAGGAGGCTGCGGCCCATGGAGAGCCCCCGCAGGAGCAGGCCCCGGGCCGGAGCTGCAGCCCGTGGAGAGGAGCCCACGCAGGAGCAGGGGTCTGGGGGGAGCTGCCGCCCGTGGGGGACCCGTGCTGGAGCAGTTTGCTCCTGGGGGATGGACCCCGTGGTACAGAGCTGTGTGGGAGCAGTGCTTGGAGAGGTGATGCCTGTGGGCAGCCCCTCCAGGCTCAGTTCAGGAAAGACAGCATCTCATGGGAGGGACCCCACGGGGGGCAGGGGCAGAATGACTGTGAAGGAGCGGCAGAGAGTCAGGGACTGACCCCAGCCACCATTCCCCAGTCCCCTGCTTATAGGGAGGATGTAAAAGATGGTGGGTGGATGGTGTTTTTCGCATGCTTTTAATTTCTCAGTACTCTAGTCTGCTAGTGATAGGCATGGAATTAGATTGATCTCCCTCTGCTGAGTCTGTTTTGCCTGTGATGATAGTGATAATTTCCCTGTCCTTATCTCAGCTCTTGAGCCCTTTCCATCTTATTTTCTTCCATTTTTCCTTAGAGGAAGGGGAGTAAGAATGCCATTGTGGTGAAATTCAGCTGTAGCAGGGTAAAACCACCACAGATGCATGAGGAGGAGGCTGAGGTCCTTTGGTTTGTTCATCCTTGAGAAGAGAAGAATGAGGGGAGGCCTCATGGCAGCCTGCAGCTTCCTCATGAGGTGAGCAGAGGGGCAGTTGCTGAACTTTGCTGTCTTGGAACAGCAACAGGAACTGAGCAAATGGCATGGGGCTGGGACAGGGGAGGTTCAGGTTGGATATTCTGAAGAGGGTGGTTGGGCACTGTAACAGGCTCCCCAGGGCAGTGATCATAGCACCAAACCTGCTGGAGTTCAAGAAGCATTTGGACAACGCTCTCAGACACATGGCCTGATTTTTAGGTGGTCCAGGGTGGATCCAGAGTTAGATTCAATGATCCTTGTGGGTGCCTTCCAACTTGGGATATTTCATTATTCTATGATTTTTTTTAAGTCTTGGTTGAACCCAGCCTGGAAAACAAGACACAAGTAAGGGCTTTTTCTTGGCAATGCCTTAGATCTATGTGGTGTTCCAGCAGATGGTAGCTGTGCACTGGCCAAAGCTTCAGAGCAGGATTGCATTAACACCCACTCACCATTCCAGATGCAAGCCCTACTATTGGCACCTATCATGGCCACTGGACCAAGCCTTTGGTTCACCTTTTACTGCTATGAACTGTGCTGGTGCTGTGGGCAAGGCATCACACACCCTTATGTTTCCTTACCACTGGGGCAACCTGATCAATGCCTGGCTCCCATCACCTCATGAAAAAACTGTGCACCTCTTGGACTAATGTAGAACAGCAGCCCCACATCTCTCCCACTCCCCAGCCCTACAGGCCAGATTAAGGAGTGTGAAACTACAGCACAGTGTTGTCAGTGCATGTTTTCTAGTCTAGAGCAGATGATGCAAGATAAAGCCATTGCCCAGCTGGAGCCCTACACCACAGACTTGCTGTTCTGATTTTAAGTATTCCAGTTTCCAGCAGGGTTTGGTTAATGGCCTGTGTGGGCACTGAGCCTCGGCAAGGTCAGCCCTGACATAGACCTGAGGAAATTACAGCATACATCAGAGATGTCTTCTAAGGACTGAAGTAGCCACTCAGACTTTTTCAGGAAACCAAGCTAAAGACCTCCAGTGGGGCAAAAACCCAAACAAGGGAGCTAGTAATTTTATTCTTAAAATTGCACAAACTACAATGTGTATTAATATTTACCCTTAGAATTGTCTGTTTTAATTTCCCTTAAGCTTCATTCCCACTGCCTCTGATGATGCACAGAAATGTTTAGTTTAGTCAACAGAAGAAAAATCCTACAGGAGGGCACATACCAGGACCTCAGCCGGACTGGGACTTCTGCCTTCTTCCCATGATACTTACAAGAACTACAGATGTTTCCAGTCCAGATGGGGAAGAGGCATTTCTTGTCCCTATCTGTGAATGGGGTATTATAGTATCCTATAAAGGGAAGGTAAAAATCTAAAGAATCAATCAGTGCTGGTTACTGTCAAACATACTAGAGCTTGCAAATGAAAAGCAACATCCATTAAAAGCTAGGCATGCAAATAATTAAGATGGTAGCATAGGACAAATAAACTTAAGAAATGAAAAGCGTAGAGCAAAAAGGAAGAGGAGTTATGAGAGGGCAAGAAAAAGTTAAGAACCACACTGTTCTGGGTTAGTTTTCCAAATAAAAGATGCAATTACTTTTGGAGGAACTGTCATTCTGTAAGATGGCCTATCAGAAAATTGTCTGTTACTAAGTGATTGGGACTATTAAAGGGAGTATTTCTGCCACTAAAATAAAAACAATGTGTCCTTAAACCCAAAAGGTTACATTTCCTGGTGGCAGCCAAATGAAAAATTCTACTGTAAAATCAGAACTTAAAATTTTAAGCAAGAAAAATTAACTAGGACTCAGGATAAGTTAACTTTGCAACAATTTATTGTATGACCAGTGGTAGGTCATGTACTCCATGGATAAAAGTTTCAAGCCCCAGGGTGCTTTGTCACCACCTAAACTCTTCACTGTGAAAAAAACCAAAACACATCATTAATAATTAGCGTCAATGGGTTGTCTGCCAGTTTATCTGCTTTTAGCCACATGAAAAACGTGTCAGTTTACTTCTTTTTCACTGCTGTATAAAATACCCAGGCACTTGCTACAAAACCAGGCAACACTGTAATTGGTTTGCTTGCCAAAGCCCAGGTGTCCTGTGGTCTCTAGATTGGGGTGGGGGGATTTAAATACCAGAAGACTAGGAAACTATAAAACACAAACTATTTCTGTTTTGTGTCTTCAAAAGAAATGCGATACTGTTCTTTTCTTTAGTAATTAATCAAAGATGTAGGATGCAGAACGCTTTTGAAATACTCTGTTCATTCTGTAATCATTCATTCTGTAATTTGAAAGCTTAGAAAAAACTTAAAACATTAATCTTTACTCTAGATGCTTGTGAGACTGTAAGATCCTTTGGTGAGAAGCAACATAGGACATCTATTCACAAAACAAATGACTCCTGCAGAAACTAAACAGAGCAGATGGTGCATATGTACACAATGCCTACATGTTAGTCTTATCATCATAAAAGCCACAGTCCATGGAGAATGTTTATGGGCAGTCACTAGCACTGTAAAATGACAAAGTTCCTGCTTGCTCTTTGAGCAGCTGTATTTCCCAAGTTGTTTTCTGCATCCACCCGACTTGGCTAATAAATTACTATATGTAATTCCAGTCCTCATCACTATTTAAAAGTTTTCTGCTCATCCACAAGTGACTGACAAAGTATTTTTAGTCATGCAAGGGGGAGTTACAAGAATTTAGTGCTTTAAAACAGAGGCAGAGTTTTTAAGGCAGTGTAAGAATATTGTACCAAGTCTTCACTTGTAGAGGTTACAAGGACTTCTAGAGCTACTAGAGAAAACAAAATAAAACAAACTGCACTTTATCCAGATATAACATGTTGACAGGAAAACTTTCCTTAGTACTAGCAGCAATAATTCAATGCATTATGGGCCCAAATCTAGTTACCTTTAATAGTGACCTAAACTTCTCATTAGAGAAAAGTAAGGGGAACGACAAAATAAGAGGAAGAGGAAAATCCCTCTCTTAAAGATGGATACTGTGATATGTCCCTGCCTAGGATATCCGTAGCCTGTTCCCCAGAAATGCTGCTGTCAGTACAGTCAGTTGGTCTACAGGTCCCTATCTTGTGCAATCCCACACAGTCTACGGCCAAGCCTGGATGTAAACAATTCTGTGTGATTCGGTGTGGGAAAATGGTGGATCCAAGTTAGTCAATGAGAAGGAATATAAGCAAACCAGAAGACTGTATGCAAATATATCAGCAGTTAAGGAAAAAAAATCACTATGAAGCACTAGTCTAGAGAATGTTTAATGTGTATGCCCATAAAAAAAAATATTGTCAGACTATGGAAAGGTGAAGTTAGTGGTAAGTATGCTTAAATAAAGCTTCAAAGGTAAAGTAATATTCTTATACAGAATACTTCAGAACTGTGCTGGGTGCATAAAAATAAAGAAGCTGAAGAATCACAATACCTTGTTTATTCACAGAACGTAGTTTATTTTACCTGCCAACTGTAAAAATTAAATATGCTGATATTTATGCATAAACTGTCAGTGCAGATTCTTGGACTCTTTAAAGTCACCCGCATTTCTTACTAAATGTTATTGAATTTCCTAAAAAAAAAAAAAAAAAAGACACCACACAAATGAGTTAAGGTCTAGGCATTAGTTACTTTTAAGCCTCTATGAGGAAAAAAATAGAATCCATTTATTGTTGTGGTGTAGAAAATGAAGAATACTTGTTGTTTACAGTTTAAACATCCATCAGAATTACATGTCCTGAAAAATTAGACCGAGTACTTGAACTGCAAACAATTCAGCACATACTTGTCTATATTGCACTGTGGTAATTAAAAAATGTTTCCTTACAATAAATTCTTACTGTCTTATTGCAAACTATCCTGGTTTCAGCTAGGGTAGAGTTAGCTTTCCTCCTAGTAGCTGGTAGGGTGCTATCTTTTTTTTACTAGGACAAGAGCATTGATAACACCCTGGTGTTCTAATTGTTGCAGAGCAGTGCTTACACTAAGCCAAGGACTTTTCAGCTTCTCATTCTGTCCTGCCAGTGGGCAGGCTGGGGGTGCAGCAAGAGCTGGGAGGGGACAGACCTAGGACAGCTGACCCAAACTGGCCAAAGGGATACTCCATACCATCTAACATCATGCTGATTAACAGATAGGGGTGGCCGGTATCAGCTAGGCATTGGTCAGCAGGTGGTGAGCAACTGCACCATGCATTACTTGTTTTGTACTTGGTTAGTAGTAGTACTATTATCATTATTATTCTTTTTCTGTGTTAATAAACTGTCTCTATCCAAACCTACAGGCTTCACTTCCCTGCTTCTCCCCCATACCAGAGAGGGACAGGGGAACGGTAAGCAAATAGCTGTGTGGTGCTTAGCTGTCGACTGGGTTAAACCTCAACACTAGAATACATTAAAGCCTCTTCCTTCAAGTCAAGAAGATACCTGCCTTCAGTTCCTCCCACTTTCTCTGCCACTCATAACTATCCTGCCTCAGGACAGATCTCTGGATGACACTCTTAGGTAGTTTTTTAACCTAAGACAAAACCTGAAGTGCATTCAGGAGACATAAGAACATGCTGGTCTAAACGTCCCAAGGATAGTCCAAGTCTTGGAAAGCTACCATAACTCTCCTGGTGGAGAAGGAGTAGAAAAGGAGTGAACAAGTGGGAAAAGACATCTTCCCCTGACTCTATCTCAGAAACTATTAACAGTTACACCTTTCACGCTTTTTCTTCAAGGAGCCAATCTATGGAAGGGTCAGTGGGAGATGTCCAACCATAATTTCTTTCTTTAAGGTTATCTCCTTGAAGCTATAACTTCTGGTAATTTAAAGCCTTATGACTTGTATATTGTGAAAACAGCATTTCTTTTATGAGCAACACAATCTCACCATTTCCACTTAGTGAAAGCAATGATAATGCCACCAGTATCTATCAAAATGTGTTTCTACTTACCCCGAGGCAAACTTTGAATTCACATTAAGGCACCTTTTTCACACAGCCTGTTGGTTAATCTTAACCAATACTTAAAAACATTCTTAGAAGTCAGGCTTACCTCTATGCACTTGAGTTTCTGAGGTTGTTGGTTGCTTTTTTGTTGTTGTTTGTATTTGTTTTTCTAGGGCTGGGAAGGGAGCTTAGAATCCATGTAAGTAATTCAACTGAGAGCAGACAAGGCGAATAAAGTACTCAAACTCCTCAACATTAAAAAACCATAGAACCCAGGAACACTTACCTGCTGGCTTCTGAACTCGAGTCACTTCCATCCTGCTTCGCAGTGAAGTAGTACCACCAGGGTTTTATTGTACTGAGAAGGCACCACCAAGCTCATAGAGTCTCTAAAACTCTTTCACGGTGATTGTAGAAAACATGAAGAAAATGCAGCCTACTGGGGAACACTGAGTCCATCTCACCCCGAGAGAAAGGTGCTCTAGACAACCCAAGCCTCCAACACCCCTAGGGAAGCAATTGCCCCCAGCTCCTCATGCTTCCTATATAGCAAAGGTCAAATGATACACACCTGGCAGATTTCACTTAACAAGGTTGTTGCCAAGAGACCTTGTGAAATAGGCTCCTCTACCTTGCTTCAATGTTTTAAGGTCAACTGCTCCTTATCACTACTAGAAATAACCTGACAAGGGGCTTAGCGGTTAGAGTTGACCTAATGAATTAACTACAAAAGGTGCACAAGAGTCATATTTCTGTTAGTCATTGTGTGAGGAAAATTAGTACAGAGCCTGTTAAAAAAACAAATGAAAATAAATAAAACAAATACATAAAAGAAAAAAAGAAAATGTCCTTAAAGGCAAAATTGCCATCATAGATTTTCATCTGTCTAGTCATGACAGATAAAGAATGGAGCAATCAGAATTCCTTTTCTTGACATTAATGTTATTTAAATTTGCTTTTCTGAGATCTCTTCTTTATGCAGGACTTTTCAAAATCTAGCCCCATGACCTCTGACTACAGTATTTACTTGGGCTGCATATAAACTATCACGTATAAATGCCAGGATCCAGATCCTCACTCACTGTTCAGGTCAAGGACTGGGCAGAAAGTTTTGGCTTTCATTTGGTTACCTGCCTACATTGCTGTTTACTGGCAGGTGATGGGAAGAAGATTGGCTGGCTTGGGGGAGCTCCTGTGCATATGGCTTTTAGGCTGCAGCCAAAGTGTTCCTCTAGATCTGGACGTTTGAAGATGGTTGCAGTCTCCAAGCTCAGCTATAACCATCTATTAGTCTGGCGCAGCTGATTTTTGTGTTCCTTGCACTAGCTGTTCCTTCACCTCCCCTTCACATAAAAGGACACGCGTCTCTTTCACGCTCCTTCATTAGTAAACCAACCAGGATAGATTAAAGCCTCTTTCTTCAAGTCAGTAAGATACTGGGCTACAAAAATGGTGAAGGGCCTAGAGGGGAAGACATATGAGGAGCGGCTGAGGTCACTTGGCCTGCTCAAGTGTGGTGCCAGGAGTTGGACTCGCTGATCCTTATGGGACCCTTTGAACTCGGGATATTCTATGATTCTATACCAGCCTTTGGTTTCAGCGAGAATTCAGGCCCTACCAACTGCAGTTTCTTCTGTATGGTGTTTCTTCTGTATAGGATAACTTCATTTCCCTTTTGAAGACTTACAAGGATGTAGTAACAAAAGCAACAGTACCTGACGCATAGGCTACTTTTGAACCTGCAGCAGACTATAGGTATGATATTATCATTTCAGACAAATATGATCTACGTAACGTGAAGTGTTCCAGCATGCTTACACTCTGCCAAGGGCCAGAAAATGTGACCTTCATTCAGTTTAAGACTGTATGGAAAAGAAAACAAAAAAACTGACAACAACAACAAAGAGAAGGAACATTACCTTCCCCTAAATTTTATTATTGTGCAACTCCATCAGGTGTCCACAAGGAATTCGTGTCTCCCCCCCTCCCCCCCCCCCCCCAAAAAAACACTGAGGACACAGGTGTAATTTCAGTTCACATCAGAAGACATTCTTCTCTCTGAAGTACAGTTAAGCTCCGCAAACTGCCAAAAAACCTGCCAAAAAGTAATGTATTTACAAGTTAGTTTTACATGTTGGCATTATTTACTTGTCTGGTCTTGCATTCAGGGCTTGATCTGTCTGGGGGGGGGGGAACTTGTAATGCCGTGCAAGGTTGTTTGGTTGTATGACTGACAAAATGACTTCAAAAATTTTTGAATTCTTTGACTCTGTAGAGAAGGAAAATACAGAAGAGTACACTATCCCCAAGTGAAAATGTAGAAACTACCTGTTGCTTCTCAGGTTCCAGGTTTTCCCTTAAAAGGTACAAGCGTCTGGTAAGGTGTAAGAAAAGGTGTAATCAGCTGTTTGAGTACAACTCTTACATATATAATAATAATAATAATAATATACATTTTCCTCTCCCATTTCCAACTTGGAGTGCAGCGTTTTTCAGCATACTCTTAGATCAGGATTCTGTTTCCAACAATGGTTCCTCGTGCAAGTTTCCAGAGAAGAGAAGCAATCCAGTCCTGTCTGCTTTGAATGAGATGGAGAGAGCAAACAAATGTAAATGAAGAAAATAAACCTGTAAGAATGTTTTCAAATAATTGTCATTGTCCAAAAGCTTTAAATTGGTTGAATCCTTGAAAGCTAATTAATGGAAACTCAGGTAGCATCACGGAGTTTGAACTAGTAAGATAGACTTGCATCATTGCAGAGCCTCAGTCACAGTTTAAATTGGCACTGCCTCTAACTTCATGAGAATGAAAGAGAAAAGCATGTCTTTCTACCTTGTCAGCTACTCGCAGCCTTAGGAAAACAAACAAACAAACAAAAAAGTTGTTAAAATTAAAAAGTAACATCTCTGTAGGACATTTCACCAACTTAAGTAATATTTAGTAGTAACCAGACTACAAATGAAAGGGAAGATGGAACAGTAGAAGGTACTTGCATGGCCTAATTTACTTGGCAGTTGACAACCACCACAATCTGCAATATGATTTCTAAGTGCCTTACACCATTTTCCCTTGAGACAGAAAAATGGGATTTGCATCTTCTTTAAGGGGAGTGCAATCCCTCTCAAAAAATGAAAGTCCGAGGTCCGCTACTGAGTACCGAAAATCTTAAGACCAGGCAGCACGGAACTTAACTGAGAAGGGAGGATGAGTCTCTTAGGATCTTCACATAACAGAAAGGAAACTCAGATTTTAGCCCTAAGCAACTATTTTTAGGGACAGGCTGGGAACCGATTCTTTTTAACCCAGGGTGCATTTCAGTGTCTTCAAAGCTAAAGAACTGGTTGACTGTTCTGTTGAATCATGTTCCAGGCAGAAAAACTCATGTTCCTATTTACATAAGAAGCTTAATAGCTTGCTTCTGTCCTTAAGATGAGTTTTGGATTCAAATGTATCCCCTCCAAGATGAAAAACTACCTTTACTTTGTGGGGCTCGTATATTGCATACGAGATTTGTAACTTTAGACTTCATAATGTCTCCTCTCGATGAAGGGAATATGTTGCAGATGCATAAAAGGACAAGACAACTTCCAAAAATACATTGCTTTGCCATAAAACTACTTGAATGTATTCTTGCCAGTGTGAAAACTCCTTTGCAAACCACCACAGATTAAACATTAGGGCTAAAATGCGTGGAACACATTGTTGAACATTTTTCTGCATACTTCTTCCTCCATGTAAGAAGCCTTCTTTAGGAATTAGGTACTCTGTGGCGACCAGCCTTTTAAAGTTCCTTCAAAATATTCCTAGTGTTATGTGTTAAATCGCACTGCCTTAATCCAGAACATTTTTCAGCCAGGGTTATTGACCAGAAATCCTATTTAACCATAAATAGCCAAATTTTAGTCAATAGTCAATTCATCTTCCCTTTCTTTTCTAGTCGGTTTACTACTAAATATTACATATTCAGTGAAATATCCTAAAAAATATATTTTTTAATTTTAACAACTTTTTTTTTTTTTTTTTTTTTTCTACGTTCCCACCCATATAGATCAAGCCCTGAATACAAGACCAGACAAGTAAATAATGCCAACATGTAAAACTAACTTGTAAATGCATTACTTTTTGGCAGTTATTTTGTCACTTTGTGGGGCTTAACTGTATTTCAGTGAGAAGAATGTCTTCTGGTGTGAACTGAAATTATACCTCTGTGCTCAATGTCTCTATTTTTGAGGGGGAAGGGTCTGTGGGGGTTGGGACATGAATTGTTTGTGGATACCTGAAGTAGTTGCAAAATAATAAAATTTAGGTGAAATACCTCAGGTACTTTTTTATGCCTTTGCTTTTGTTGCTACATCCTTTTAAGTCTTCAAAAGGGAAATGAAATTATCCCATACAGAAGAAACACCATACAGAAGAAACTTCAGTTGTTAGGGCCTGAATTCTCACAGAAACTAAAGACAGTTATCTTACTGACTTGAAGAAAGAAGCTTTAATTTATCCTGGTTTGTTTACTAATGAAGAAGCGTGAAAGAGACGCAAGTCCCTGTATCTGAAGAGGAGGTGAATGAACAACCCTTAACAACAAACAAACAAACAAAAGAAATGAACAAACGAACAACAACAACAACAAAAATCACAACCTCAGAAGCTCAAGTGCATACAGGTAAACCTGACTTTGAAGAATGTTCTTAAGTATTTGTTAAGATTGAGCAACAAGCTGCGTGAATATGTTGCCTTAATGGGAGTTCAAATTTTGCCTTGGGTTAACTAGAAACAGTTTTGGATAGATACTGGGGGCATTATCAGTACTTTCATTAAGTGGAAATTGTGAGAATGTGCTGTTCATAAAATAAATGCTGTTTTCACTCCATGAAATCCAATGCTCTGTGCATCGTTGGCATAGACCATCTCAGAAGAGGATATTTCAAGGACCCAAAAGGGTTCCAGTGGGCTTTTGGCGTAGCTGCCTTAGAGACGGAGGACATTATACAGTTGTCTATCTTGCCCGGTCTCTCGGTAGACCCTTCTGTTGTGGGGTTGCTGAGGGTTGAAGAACAGCATGGAAGGCTGCTGTATGGAGTCCTATATGATGAGCTGCAGAAGCTGCTGAGGAAGATGGTGAATCGAGACGGTTTGCAGAAGTGACAGCCATCCAGCTGGCTTTAGATATTGATGAATGAGAAAAGTGGCCAGTTCTCTATCTCTATACTGATTCATGGATGATAGCAAATGCCCTGTGGGGGTGGTTACAGCAATGGAAGCAGAACAACTGGAAGCACAGGGGTAGACTCATCTGGGCTGCTGCATTGTGGCAAGGTATTGCTGCCTGGGCTGCTGCATTGTGGCAAGATATTGCTGCCTGGGTAGAGAACGTTGCTGTAAAGGTACACCATGTAGATGCTCATGTGCCCAAGAATCAGGCTACTGAAGAACGTCAGAACAACCTGAAGATGGATCAGGCTGCTAAGATTGAAGTGCCTCAAGTGGACCTGGACTGGCAACATAAGGGTGAATTATTTATAGCTCAATGGACCCATGACACCTCAGGCCATCAAGGCAGAGATGCAACATACAGATGGGCTTGTGATCGAGGGGTGGACCTGACCATAGATGCTATAGCACAGGTTATTCATGATTGTGAAACGTGCTGCAATCAAGCAAGCCAAACGGTCAAAGCCTCTTTGGTATGGAGGACGATGGCTGAAATATCAATATGGAGAGGCCTGGCAGATTGATTAAATCACACTTTCTCAAACCCACAATGCCAAGTGCCATGTACTTAAAATGGTGGAAGCAACCACCGGATGGCTGGAAACATATCCTGTGCCCTATGCCACCGCCTGGAACACTATGCTGGGCTTTGAAAAGCAAGTCCTATGGCGACATGGCACCCCAGAAAGAATTGAGGCGGACAATGGGACTCATTTCTGAAACTGCCTTATAGATAATTGGGCCAAAGAACATGGTATCGAATGGGTGTGTCACATCCCCTATCATGCACCAGCCTCCGGGAAAGCTGGGCAATACAATGGCCTGTTAAAGACTGAAAGCAATGGGTGCTGGGATATTCAAAAATCAGAATATGCATTTGGCAAAGGCCACCTGGTTAGTCAGTACTAGGGGGGGATCTGCCAACCAAGCTGGACCTACCCAGTCAAACCTCTTATGTACTGTAGAAGTGGATAAAGTTCCTGTAGTGCACATAAAAAACATGCTGGGTAAGACAGTCTGGGCTTCTCATGCCTCAGGAAAAGGCAAACCCATTTGAGGGATTGCTTTTTTTCAGGGACCTGGATGCACTTGGTGGGTAATGCAAAAGAATGGGGAGGTCCGGTGTGTACCTCAAGGGGATTTAATACTGGGTGAGAATAGCCCATGAGTTGAGTTGTATTAATTATTATATAATACTGAATGTCATCACTACCATGATTGCTATATGTCAATGTCCTATGAATGGTATCAGAGTAACAGCCATGCAGATAATAATGAATGAATTTTGATAGAAATGCACAAGCACAGAGATGTGATGGAATGAGAATAGTTAATGTTTACAGTTTAAACTTTCATTTACATGAATTGTTGAATTTCATGGTAGAATTACATGTCCTGAAAAGTTAGACTGAGTACTTGAATTGTAAATAATTCAGCACATACTTGTTTATGTTGTACTGTGGTGATCAAAAAACCCTGTTCATGCAATAATTTCTTACTGTCTTCTTGCAAACAAACATAGAAGGTCTAGATGGGCCACCTTTAATGGAGAAAAAAAAAAAAAAAAGCAAGAGAAGTGTGAATGATTGATAGTTATTAATGTGTCAGAAGTAGATTCAAAAATATGTGTCAGTTTTGGATTCAAAAAGCCTGAAGCACAAAGGGTGCTGGTAATTTCAGACACACAGGAGAAGTTTCAGCATGAGAAAGAATTGAAAATGTCTAGTGACCCTGTGAACAGAGCTGTGTAATGGTAGGTGGGCTTCACTGAATGTTAGGACAGTAATAAGCAAAAACAGACAACTTTCCAACCTGTGAAATAAAAACACCACATTAAACAATTTGTACTAACTTGCCATGCTTGACCCGTCCCCTTGATTTATCAACATGCATACAACTTGCTACCATTAAAGAAAAAAACTCAGGGCGTAAAAATAATAGGTTTCTAAAATAAGGCATTTAGGGGGAGGGAAGAGGGCTAATTCTAAATGATCAGGATGTTAAGGACCTTTTTTTAGGTCGGATATTTAGGAAAAAATAAAAATAAAAGTACGTTTAATAGAATTCAACCAAAGCAACAGAATTTGCTGCTCGAGGACTCAAAACTTGTTATTTGAAAAACAGCACTCGTGCGCCACCTGCCGGCGCACAGAACGCAGCGCACATAACTACCCTACTGGCTCTGCAAAGGCATGTATGAAACCAACGTGTCTGGGAGGCTGTCCCGTGGCAGGGGCAGTCAGTTTGGATGCCTTCTTGTTCTGGAGCTGAGGCAGCAGTCCAAAATACTTCAATCAATTCCAAATGATCAGAAGCTTTATCTTCTCGAGTTAATTGTTGCCTATGCATGATTTTTTTTTTTTTTTTTGGTCCAATATGGAAATGCACTGACAAACGGTTGAAGAATGTATCAAGTTATTTGAGTGTAAGCAGGAAAAATCACTTTGGAGCTAAACATGCCTGCCTCCTTCCCTCCCTGCAAGGTTCAGCAGTTCTGCTTTCTTTTCAGAGCTAAAGACAGAAGTTAGCATTGAAAGTCTCAAAGTACTAGGAAGAATTTGGATGGATATGACTTATCGGCTTTGAAGTTCGTCTTAACAGGATTTAAAAAGACACGCTGAATGGTTTGAAAGAATTAATCATTTATTTTAAGCAGCAGAAAATTTGATTTTTACATAGTATTTATCTGAAAATGGCAAGACCTGAAAGTACAAAATACCAACTTTTGGAAAATTTAGTAATGAGGCTTGGCAGTAATTGGGATAGACAACCTAACATCACCTCAACACTTAATTAAAAAAAAAGACTGTACTGTTTTTTTCAAAGTACTGATCCTATTTTCCTTTCATTCCATGTTACATAGCATCTATTACAAAAAAAAAAAAAAAAAAAAAAAACACCAAAAAAACAGATGAAGAAATGCCTCTACTAGATGTACTAGATGGAATCATTCCTTAAAGGTGAAAACCTTTCCACTCTTCCTGAAGAACCATCAAATAACAGTTGACATAGTGTTAGTCTTAAAAGATTTCTGTATCTCCATATAAAGTTTTCAATAAAAAATGTGAACTGCCTGTTTCAGATAAATCTTATTTAAACATTCCACCTTATGTATTTTTATACACACACAGAGTATTGGCTAGTGAAGTAATTTTTTCAGGACATATTGCAGTAATCCATGCCTTGGTGCTGTCAAGAAATTGTTATTTGTCTTTTCAGTACCATTTCAACTTGACTTGCTTGAATCTATATATATTTTTTTCCAGAATTTTCCAGAGGACAACTATATTGCAAATACAGCCATTTAAACATTCAGTTACATGACTTGCCTCTAACAAAACAGGAATAAATATACCCTTTACAGGTTTGACGTATTTCTGTGAGGGAAGGTATCCTTCAAAGAAGAATGTAATGGTTACAAATAATGTAGTTTATTCAAGTATTTTGCTTAACTACAGATCACTGTAAAATAAGAGTAAGGCTGAATTGTTCAACTTGAAAAAGCAGAAGTTTCTCATTCAGAAAGAAGAACCAAGTCATTATAGTTGGGAGACAGATATATAGGGGAGACAAACCCAGACAGTCCTTCAATGAGGGGGCCTGCTTAAAGAATGGCACTGACTCACTGCTCCTTGTGGTCCTCCCTCCACCCCTGTATTTCATAAGAGCAGAGAATGAGGAAAAAGCACAGGTACACATCAGTGTTTTCCAGAGCATATTCCCTGGAGGTCTGCCCCATGTTATGCAGCTACAGATCTCAGTTCTGTATGCTGGGAAATAAGTCCAGGAGGGGAAGAGTGTGCCACACCAAGTGCTTTCCAGTACTGAGAATGGGATAGCAATCTGGGGCCAAAAAGTACAGGACCAGCAAGGAAGACCAGCAGCTAAATATGTCCAAGTGAGAAGTGAAAGAGGTCAGGAGTTGGAGTCAACAGAACTCTACCAACCATCCTCAGCCTTGATCTGGAACTCTTTGAGAAGACTCAATAATTTAGCATCTCCTCATTTCACACAATCGGCCAGCCTCAGCTCACCTTGTTCCCTCTGTCAGTCAGTGCAAGTCTTAATGGTGGCTTTTGCAGTACAGATCGACCCCATCCAGGGGTTTGGCTGCAGCCAACAATTAGATTTCAGGAAATGTTCCTGAGGAGCCATTACTGGGACTCTAGATTATTCACAAGCCTGGTCTAAAGCCTAATTAGGCTCCAAAAGACATAAGATCTAACTGGCTCAGAAGATTGCTCTTATCCCATTACCATCTGTCTTCTCTTTTCTGAACAGCAGAAGGGATTTCAGCAGTCAGAAATGAACAATTTTTCAATCAGAGTCAAGTTTGACACCAACTAATGCCTTGCTAAATTGTACAGATGTTTCTTAAAAGGATCAATCAGTTATGCTCTTAATTTTTATTAAGTGAAGCTATGAGCAGCTTACTTATTCCTCTTTCTTTAATTTCCTTTACTTTCACGTCAATAGGTCATTGTACTGTCAATAGGTCAGTCTATATGATGAGGCACTACTACTACTTGTCAATATGAGGTCATGTCAGAGGTCAGCATATGATAACCAACCAACCTTGCTGTGCAGAACCTCTACAGAAATCAAAGAACATCTCAACAGCACAATCATTTGGGATTATTGGACAGCTTAAGAATAACTCTCCTTGAAAAAGTACCATGTTAAGAGGCTATCAAAAAGGTTAGTATACAAATGAGTCATCCTTCTGTGAAACATAACTAATTCATAGAGACAACAAGTCAGGGGGTAGAATACGCATTGTCTGATTTCAGCTGATGAAGAATTAAGTGTGAAACAATCGATAGGTTAACAAGAGATACAAAAAACAATAGCTCTGTGGTTACAACTGATTAACATGCATAACATCAAAGCTGAGAACTGGAATGGCACCCTGCCTTGATACATTTCATTTAAGTTGGTCCAACATACAAATCCTAAGTGCAAGCTCTTTCACCTTAACCAGAATAATCCTCTCCAACTCCTTTAACTGAAACTGGGAAGAAAAAAAAAAAAAAAAAAAGCTTATAAAAATCCTTCATATGTTTTCTTCAGCTCTTAAACTAAGCCAAAAAGGCTATGATAAGATTTCTAAAATCTGTGTAGGCAGGAGGATATAACTACCATATTCCCATGCCTGAACTCAAGTTTAACTACTTTAATCCAAATAACGCATTTTCAAATCCCTAATGACTCCATTCACATTAGGAGAATGCTGGTTCTGCAACAAATATTGATATGTATACAAGTAATGATTTGGAGTGCTGTGATTTGGAGTATCCTGTCTTCCATAATAAACAGAGAATGTTTTATAGCACTATCCTTACCCAAAGCGTTGCTTTTTGGCTTTTTGGCTTTGGTGGTTTTTTGGTTTTTGTTTTCCTCTAGGTATGATTTAATCTGATCTCTGAAGTTAGTTAGCAAGAGTATAAAACACCTCATGGAACTCTACTGTAAAAAAATACATTGGAGAAAAAGGTCACTGGTGAGACACACTTGGTAACACTATAGTCTATCATTGCATTTATTCTTTCGTAGAAAAATGCTCAAGAGCATTATTTTTCTTAATGTGCTGTAGGCTAAAAATGAACCCTCAAGGGCTTCTATTGCTCTTCTTGTTGCTAGAGCAACAAAGCAATACTCACCTGAATATCTGCCAGTGTAAGTATCAATTTACAAGCCGAGATGAATTTTGTGTTGCTAGCAGATGTCACTAACAGCATTTTTACTATAATCCAAATTTTAGGGGCGAGGTATGCCCTGAAAACTCCAGAATGTATTACTGTTTCATTTATGCTACTTGATTATTGCTCATATATTTCAAGTATTTCTATTAAAATGTCTTGACCAATGACATTCGAAACAAAAGGGTAAAACTGAAAGGCTTTTATGCAAAATCCTCTGCACTAAGAAGACTTTGTTAAACAACTCAGAAGATACTTGGCTTGTCATCAGAAAGCACACCAGGAACCTTTCCCAATAAACTCCTTTGTAAAACTCCTTGTGTAATGAAGTAAGAGAGGATAAGGAAAGAGAAGAACCCAATACATACAACTGTTACTACTTTATGAACTGAAAGGGCTCATTGGTTACCACTGTATCAATCCAAACATGCATGATGTATTTCTGTTTGAAACAGGTGACAAAAGCATTACTCATATTACGGTCCTGCAGAAGAAGGAATATAACTTTGAAATGGTTTGCTATGTGTCAAACCCAACGCAGGAGGATGACGTGGAACCAAATCAGAACTGGAAACATCATTCTTCTCAGAGAAAAGTCTATTGCTTTAAGAAAAACACAAAGGAATTACTTTTTTTTATAAAATGTACTACAAATTCTAATTGTAAGACATTACAAAAGAGACATATGGAAGATATGCTAGGGAGAAAACACCTAAACTCTGTTGTTTCTTACATTCCTTTTAATTAATTGATTTTTTCCCCTTACAAGCTAAGAGGATGAGGAGGAAAGAGGTAAATTCAGAATTTCCTACTTCCAACTCCTAATTATAAACAAAAACTATTTTCAGATGTTAGATCAAAACATGAAGCATTACACTTTATGCAGCCAAGAAGTCTGAACATGCAGGAATTAAAAAGAAAAGGAAAACACAGGCACTTCCAGTTATGAACTGATATACACATTAGTTTAAAAAACAGCAGTGCTTTATTTTCACACACAGTACTTGTACTTCTGTAAAAGTACCATTCCTGAAAAAAAAAAAAAGAAATCTTTGCTTATTCCCTGCAGAGTCAGAAACAGAGGCAGTGTGAATCAGAAAGCTGCATGAAGGGATTACAGGCAGAAAAATTTCTAGGCAAGGGATTGGGAGATTCTGAGCTAAGCTTTTTTTTTTTTTTTTTTTTCTCTTGTTACCCACACAGATTTGTAAACTGCTGTACAATTGAAATGCAAATGATTTTTTTTTCCAGTTATTTTTCAAAGTGATAACTAGTACTTGTCACTGGACTCCTCAACCTTGCATTGTTTATCTTTTGAACCCACTATGCAAGTGCTCTAGGAAAATGATGGAGTTGCAGTGCTCACTGACTAGATATACAAAAGTTGTTCTGTCTGCAAAAATGCCATGTTCTGGCTTCTGCATTGTAATCTATGCTTGCACAATGGAGGTCTGACAAATACATTCTTTCCTTCTCTTTTCCTTCATATTTTTCAGTCTCACCACATGTGTTTTCAGTCAGTCAGTCAGTAGACTTTTCATTTGACTGACATACCACTGGAGCTAAACAAAAAGCCTCCCAGCGTCGCTCATGGTTAAAGACAAGCCAGCATTAAGACTTTCACTTCACAGTCCTTCCATGAAGACATACTTTTCACTTGAACTTATATGTTGCTGAGCTCAGCAAAAAAAATGGCTGTCTTTCTGATTTTGTTGTTTTCTTTTTGTTACACATTCACTAGAAATAGGAAAAGAGATGACAGAACATGGACCTTAGGATTATAATGTCTATACATTTGCAATCCAGCCTTTACTAAATATCACTCATCCTGAATTAAACAAACAAACAAACAAACACACACACAAACCCCCACATTAGGGGGAAAACTGAAAGGCTTTTTTTGTGCAGCAAAGTGGAAAGTTATGAAGTATTAATTTCTATAAAATCAACCACTAGAATCACAGGAGTTACATTTGGAAATCCTGTGTTTAAAGACCAGTTCTAAGTCACATGCTTACCAGTGGCAGCATCCTTGTAAAATTAAGAGAGGTAGTCTTGTTTTACACTAAGGCTGAACAAGTTTCCTAGTTTTTACCTCCTCAAGCTATTTTGCAGTGACGCTCAGGAATGGTGACTCTCTCAAGTGGCAGCAGTAATTCTGAGGAATGAAAACCCAAACTGCCATTTCTTCTTGACCTCATTTGCTTTACTGCTGCGTATGTCTGACCTTTCTCTTTTGCCCGCACCGTAAGCACAGCTTTAAAATGAATTGATGTAAACACAAAGCAGTATTCATTTAATATGATTAGTAAGAAAGGTTATTATTATTTTTTTCTCTTATTTTACAGTCAGGGCTTGATTAGTTAGAAAATACTAACAGCTCCTTTTTTGTGAAAGAAGGATGGACAATTTTGTTCAGATAGTGGAAGAACATTATGGTGTGTTTTTTTTTTTTTTCTTTCTCTTTTTAACAAAAAAGAAGGTACTATTGAGAGCATAAAGGCTCTTTGTACTGCAGTAGCAAATCCAGTACCGTAGCACTTATGAGGTGGTTAACAGTGCTTTGGTTCAGAATCAGTGTTAGAAAATAAAGCTTAAAAAGTTACGATATTTGGAGGGATTTCCACAGCAATTTGTAATGGATGTAAAAAGGACTGAGGCATTGGCTTCTTCCTGTTGGCGAAATACTTTGTTCTTCATTCTGTTGTAGTCCCAGGTTTCACAATTGAGGTTCTCATTTCCATCGGTGTCGCACTAAGGAGGACTCATCATTGACCACGTCGTTGTCAGTGTAGCGATGCTGACAACGTGGTGGAATAAGCAGCAGGATCATCAGTGCAAGGAGGATAATCCCACACAGGCTCATGAGAGCATAGGAGGCAATCCACAACACTGGTTCATGGAAAGAAATGACAGAAACACAGTTGCTTGCAACATCTGCTGTTGTGAAGGGACCTTCAATCTCAGACACTGGCGAGCCATCGACTTCTGAGAAATTATAAAATGAGAAACATTAAGTCTGTAAGACACCACTTAAAAGCAAACAACAGAAGATCTAGCCTAAATAACTATACACCCCTCTCCCTCCATCATCATGCATCTCAGCATACTTACTTTTAATCTATTTCTTATTGCAAAAAAATGCTAGTACGCCATGTTTATAAAACGGAAATCTGAGGCATATGGAGACCATAATACTTCCACATCTACATAGGCTGTCAATGAGAGAGCAGAAATTTAACGCAGGTGTCCCATGGCCCAACTTAAAAGCCCCGGCCACTGAATCACCTTTTCTTTCTGAATGCTTCTTTCAGAAAGTTGATTTCAGAAAGTTCATTCTGAAAGTTGATGCTTTCAGAAGCATCAACTTAATGGAGCTTAAAAATCCTACAGTACCAGTACACTGGAGCAGTTCAGGGTATGGGGAGCTTTTGTTGTTTCTGGCATTTGCAACAAGTGGAAGAGCACCTCAGAGAACTCTTAGATCTTCTGTGTTAGCTACCTCCCAAGGTCTTAGGGAGCAGCATGCAGGTTCATTAGCTTCACAGATACCTTAGAGGGCCATATCCTAAGCACAAGGCACTGGGCAGAAACCAGCAACATTAGCATTGTGAGTGGTACTGCTGAGATGAAAATTTAGAAGGAAGGAGAGGTAAAGCAGGGATGGCTCAGTGACAGATGCAGAGGAAAGGGGAATGTTGGAGGGGATGCTCAATGTCAGTAGTGAGGAGCTGGGACATGAAGGAGCACTGCTGTAGACAGGCAGGGAGAAGATAACCAAGCAACTCAAAAATGGATGAGACAAAGTTAGATAAGAAGCATAAAGGGGTGCCTTGGAAGCTGTTTTCCAACAGCCATCCATCTTGGTAACATCACAGGCTGTGTGACTTGTTTCATTACCATCACAAGCCAGTACTTGTTAAACCAGTATTTGCTGAAAAAGGTTATGCTGCCCATGGTTGTCACAGTAACCATGGCAAGCACAGCAAAGTTCCCCTGAGTTGTGGACAGGGCTACGTGTATTGTAAAGGCAGAGCAAAGGAGTTGCCTAGGGCAACAAAATATTCAGAGCATTTTGTATCTGCAGGTCTGTGGCTGGGGAAGGATGCATGTCTTTTAGCTTGCTTAGGGGGACCAGGAGCACACAGTTGGTCTGTGCATTTTAGAAAATTTTCCAAATGGTTGTATTCACTTTTCTAGTCAGATACTCCAAGACACATTTGTGTATTTCTTATAAAGTCCTCAGTTTTAAGCTTCCTGCTTCATTTCTTGTTCATTTTACACATGCGCGCACTCATGCAAAATCATTAGTGATCCTGCCTACTGTAAACAGTATCTTATATTTACATAGAGCTTCAACAAGTTTCCTGGAAGCAGATTGGCATAAAAATACCCTTTGGAAGGAAATGCAGAGATTTGGTATTCAGTCCCTGGCCTCCCATGACCGCAAATTGTATAAAGGTTCAAGTCTCATTAGACTTAATTCAACTTAATGGTAGGGTGCTGCTGAAGGGGGCAGTCCTGCTTGCCCTCATTGCCTCTTTTGTATTGATCTTAGTGATGGGTAGGTTGCAAGGACAGTCAGAGCAGCCCACTGATCTGATGGAAAACATACGTGTCATAACTAACACCAAAGCCAGGAATTGCCTGTGGGATCACTCACTGAACCAACCCTTTCTCCAGCTGCAGGTGTGGGAAGTCTTCTTAAGTGGCATGGTGCTGTTCGAGTGTGCTGGGTGAAACTTAAGGCTTCACCCAGAAGCATCCTGACACTGGTGGATACCAAACGTTTATCTGAACTCATCAGATTGAAATAAAGTGACCTGTGTACCCTGTATCATCAACACTGCTGTTGCACAGATATGGTAAGGGAACTGCACAGGAATGGACGGAGTTGCAAAAGACTGCCTAGAAGGCCTGTGGCAAAAACAAAACTGAAACCTGTTCTGTTCATAGTCCCAGTATTATATTTGGTCTGCCACAAAATTATTTTGTGGAGACATTTCACTCCCTGTCGGCCCCCCACCATTTCCTCTGTCTCTACTGAGTCCTCCAGGAAAACCAAACTAAGCCACATATAATACTGATATGAAATGCAAGGCGTAATTATTACTATTTAGGAATTCAGTATTTTGAAGAAGAAAAAAAAAAGCAGCACAATTTTCCACCTTGTAGATAGCTTTGAAAATAAACAGTCCCTAATTACTCATTATTTGGCTTGAGTACAATAACTACTGCTATTAAAAAAGGCAATACAAACTTGTTGCTGTAGTGGCTGACATTGTAAATTACATTTCGAGAATGCTTGATAGCAGCATAGCCTCCGCTTTCTTCCCTCCAAAAACAAAACTTTTCCTTCACCCTCTTCTACCTCCAGGGAAATTGAAAGGAAATAAAAAGGGGGAAATTTGCCTAAATTGTTTAAACAAACCCTTAATATAAACCAAGCCCCGTACTTAACCTATTATTATTATTAGATGATAGGATATTTTGGCATTTTCTTTTTTAGAATACTTGGTTCTAGCTACTTACAGTAATTTCTTGACCTTGAAAATAAATGGGATTTTCTACATTATTGTTGATTGCAGGACAAAAATGGCACCTCTGGAAAAATGCTATTTTATAACATCTGTGTAGAACTCGAAGTTGAAAAGGTCAAACACTCTTTCTCACTACCTTGGATGTTTTAGAAAGGAAGCAAACCTAAAGTTAGATTGAGTATAGCATGGAGTAGTAGAATGCTGCCTGGAAGGGACCTTTGGAA
This sequence comes from Heteronetta atricapilla, assembly GCA_011075105.1. Lineage (NCBI taxonomy): Eukaryota > Metazoa > Chordata > Aves > Anseriformes > Anatidae > Heteronetta > Heteronetta atricapilla. Next base: position 114,087,881 of record CM021731.1, on the reverse strand, counting down.
GTCACATAGTCCAGCCTCCTATACAGAGCAGGACTGTTACTATCACTTGATCAGGTCAGCTGCAGCTATGCCCAGCCAACTGTATAACCCTAAGGACAGAGAACCCATGATCTCTCTGGGCAATCTGTTTCCTCTTTCAGTGCTGTGCTTCTCTCCTTGTGAAGAAGGATTTCCTAATGTTGAACTCAAACCTCTCAAACTAACTGGTAGATGTTGCTCTTTGTTACATGGTTTCACTTCCATTCGCCCTTGGCTTGCATTCAGCTTGGTGTCCACCATAACTCCCAGCTCTATTTCTGCAGGGCTGCTCTTCAGCCGGCCCCTTCCCAGACAGTTCTCATGCAAGATGGTTGTCATGATGCAGAACTCCACAGTTCTTTTCATTGAACCTCATGAAGTTTCAGCTGCTCAGTCCTCTGTGTTTCTATGACCTTTATGGCTTGAAGCTCTCTTATTCACCATGACAGATGTTCTTCCAAGTTTAGGGCTCAAAAAACTGGTGAGGGTACATTCCGCCTTGTCAACAGTTTAATGTAGAAGTCACTTATGATTGCAGTGGTTGGTGCATTTCTTCCCTTCGAACATTCAAGCCTTGCTTCTGTGATTTTCTCATTTACTACAAAAATAACAAGGGGTGTAGTCCTACTCAATGCTGAAGTATCATTAGGTTGCATCACTTAACTAGGTGATCTGAACATCTGGTCTCAAGAATGGGCTTGACCCCAAACCTTTCCTAGTCATCCTTTAAATACTAGGGTATCTCTGAAATTAACAACAGACAACTTGAAATGATTCAGAATAATTAATGGGTGGAATAAGTCCTATAGGGCTTCACCTAATTGAGGAAAAAGCAATTTTTTCTGCCATGATGGATTAGCTTCCCACTGCTTTCTAACTAACTCTCCTCGCATTTTTTTTTTTTTTTTTTTGGGGGGGGTACATCCTGGAGAATGAAAACAAAGGAAGGAGAACTGAAGAATAAGTAATTTCTCATCTCAAAACAAGTCTCAACAGAAACTTGGAGTTCAATGAAGTTAAGGGCTTTAGCCTTATTTTCTGTTTCTGCCATTTTAAAATTCAGCATATACCTGTTTAATACCTTCAAAAAGATAGGCTTAACTTTATTGTCATCATACTACTGTAAACAAGAAAGTACAAGTGAATACAAAGAAGCACAGCCCCACCAAAAAAAGTCCTTTATATTCTCTATTTTTGATGATTTATGCTGCCAGTAATTCAATTTAATGTATGCCCACTAACAGACTAAAAAAAATCAAACAAATTACTTTAATATAGTTGCTATGGAGGACATGGCTGGCCTCCACAGGAAGCCAGTTAGGCAGCTTAATCCCGCACACTGCACTGACTGCTTGCCAGTCAGTGCACAACCACTCACAGTTGTGGTTTTCTGATGAAAGTAATGTTAAATATGGAAACCACAAGCTGTGAAGAAGTGAATTCAGAATAACTGGCACATCTAGCAAAATGTCATCTGCCCCATGTGAATAAAGTCTGACAAATCGGTTTATCTTGTCTCAGTCAGTGGTTTGTATCACCTGATTCCTCAAGAAGCTAAGTTCCCATGATGTTGGGTTAGACATATGCATGAAACATGGACAAAGAAACAATAATTAAATGCAATCTAACACCAGCCAGGGATCATCATGTGTCCGAGCTCATGTGGATTCAAATTTCTAGTCAGCAACCTCAGTTCTTCTGCTCTAGAAGAGGTTGGCAGATCTACATGCAGTGGCCAGACTCCATGTTTCTGTTTAGCAATATTAACAATAAGGTACTGTTATGGTTCCCTGACTCTTTTTCTCAGCATAGACATGCTCTCAAAGCATTTCTTATGAGCACCAGCAGGCTAAAGTGCCCTGCCGACCTGATGTCAGTATGTTGTGTCAAAATGCCCCTTCTCCTCTTCATTAATGGCTGCAGCATGACAGGAACAGGAGGCAGCTCTAGGCTTGCTAAAATTGCAGTCAGGAAGCCAACAGAAGAGTGACAGGCAGGAAAACCTGGTCTGTAGTATTTGTCTAGTTACACCCTCCTTCCAGATGCATTCAAAATGTCTTTCATCACTGCAGGATCTCTCGTAGAGGTCTTAATTAAGCAATGTGCACCTATGTCCAGATTTTTTTTTTTTTTTTGCTTAGTAAGCTCAAAGACAACAATTTTGAACCCATTAACAATGGAGAGATTAAAAAAAAAGAAAAGTAAAAAAAGGCTTTTAGAATGCCCTAGAGCTACAACTCAAACTAGCTAGTGTCTGTCTTTTTTACCTCTCAATTACCTAGTTGCATTAAGCACTCAGGTACTTACAGCCCTTACCTTCCCTATCATAAATACTGGGGAGTAAAGTAGCACAATCAGTCATGTTCCTTTTCTCAAGCAGATAATAGATGCTACAATGTTTTCCTGGGCATAGACCACTTATGTTTGGGATAGAGACTTCCATATGGGTATGCAGCCTTTCCTTCCTCTCCAGTTTGTATGTTCTTGTGGTGCCAATGCAATGTCTCATCAGAAAGGGGAAGACACACCAAAACTTGTATTTGTCTTTAGCTACCCTTAGTGAGATAAAATGAATCATGAAAAAGCAAGAAAGTTAACCAGCACTGTGAAATCGTCTTAAAATTATCAGTGCTTTTCTTCACATTTCCTCAGCAGCTAATGAAAATGTTAATGGTTTTCTATTTACACCAAGAAAACTATTTGTTTAGAACTAACACAAACATCACAAGTCTTAATTTGAGTCCCATTTTCATCTTTGCCTTGAGTATTTCTGAAGGGCTGAAAAGGCACAGTTTAGAGAAAAAATGCGAGTAAAGTACTTCACTGCACAATGCAAAAATTAGTTAAGAATCCATTTATGTGAAAGTTAGAACAGGACTACACAAATAAAGCTGCATTAAAAATAAGGACTCTCTTTCCCCAGCTGTACTGGGGAACTGCACACACAGACAGACATCTCAGAAAGAATATGCTCTCTCAGTGGGAAGAATGAAGTTAAGATATCCAAAGTTGATGATGATTTACTTTACACCAAAATATTGTTGTGTGCAACACAATCTTTTTTTTTTTTTCCCTCCCCTTGAAATCTGAATACCATGGGATTGCTCAAAAATATAGCCCTCATACTTCATTGGTAATCACACTGTCTCCCATCATGTAAGGGACAAAGATGTTTTTTGGGGAGTAGCAGGTGTTTCCTCCTCACCAGTCATGAACAGTATTTCTCTTACCTGCACATGGACTCACTGCAAAGCCCACTCTCCTCTGAGCTCTGTCAAATATTACATAGAAGCCTTCCATGACTGTAGCACCAATAACCAGGGCATTTGCAGATGAAGAGATCCCAAATCGGTAGCACTGCAAGTTCTCTCCTATTCCAAGGATGGGTTGAATATAAAGCTATTAAAAAAAAAAAAGTGTAAGAAGTAACACCGCACAGTACTTAAAAGATGACAGTCCAGACCTTTTGATTTTTACAACCAAGCACTCAAACTCCACTGGTAATCAAGAATTAATAGGATCAAACAGACTTCTGTATATAATTTAAATTTAGTTAAAGCACTTACATGCAGGTAAGAGGTAAAGCTCTTGGGAGTCTAAGATTAAATTTGAACATAATCATTCAATACATGAAGAGCACCAGCAAATTCACAGAAACCATTTTTTATTGTATGTTCCATAAGGGGAGGATAGGTAAGAAAGAATTTGGAATGTAAACTTGAATTAGAGAAAAAAAAATATTATTAAAAAAAAATATCAGGATACAATTGACTCAGAGCATTCTCCTCAGTGTCATCTTGATGTCTCCAGATTCATAAATTCAAGTCACGTTTTACCCCTTGTATCCTCAGGGAAGATGAAAGATTGACATGCTACATGATCAATACAGAAAAAGCTTATCATGAGACCTTACTATATTTCAAGTTAAAATGTACTTAAAAGGCTCATTCTCCCCTTTGCTCCTGACCATCCCCAGAGGTAATAGATTGTATTAGTAATGTTAGAGGATACAAGGCTGTATTGCAACCTATATAGGGGAAAAAAAAGGCCAGAGAGCAAAATGAAAGTGGCACAACATTACATTCTAAAAGCTGGCATGGAATATTAATAAAAGAGAACAACCAAGTAGTATGAACTGGTGAAGAGATCACACAGGCTCCTTGCCAAGAGTGTCATTTTCAGGAGAAGTGCTCCAACTCAGAATGCCATGAAGAACAAATCAATTTGCTTCTCCCAAAATGAGAAGATCAAAATGAGTAGCAACACTCTGTAACGATATCTAATGCAGCTAATGCTCAAGAAAACAAAGCAAAACTTGCATATTTTTCCTGACAATTTGAAAAATTCATTTCCAGCTACATGGACTGCACTCAAGGAAACTCCGTTTTTCTTTTTTGGCTTTAGGTGTTGAGTCTTTTCTGATATACAAGTTTCTTTGTCATTTTTCCTATTTAAATATTGATTTAAAAAATCATTAAATTCCCTCACATGCAATAAATTAATTTTCTATTATTGCTAAGAATAGCTCCTACTTTTTAAGAGCATATGCATTACAATAGTAAGAATAAATATGTAACTGAATAAACGAAGAAAGCTGAGACCTGTGGCAGGATAGAGATGCGAAATGACCTGCTGGAGTTTTCATCCCTCATGTAAATGGAGAGTTTGGGAAATAAAGACCAGGGTCTTTCAGTTTTATCCCAGCATGCAAGCTGTGTACCAGTCCAGAAACCAGATGAAAATTCTTGTACCTATGAAAAAATGATGCATAGAGATTACATACTTTCTGATAGATTTTGATAGCTCTGCCCCAACACCAAAAATTTTAAAAAGCAGATAGTTTTTAAAAACACAAAGCAAAATACAAACTACATGAATGTTTAATGAGTTGCTTCCATTCCTCCCACACATTGTTTTGTAGTCAACTTAACCTAAAGATATGAAGCTGTCAAAGGAGGGCTACAAAGATGGTGGAGAGTCTGGAGGGCAAGATGTATGAGGAGCAGCTGAGGTCCCTGGGTTTGTTCAGCCCCGAGCAGAGCAGGCTGAGGGAAGGCCTCATGGCGGCCTGCAGCTCCCTCAGGAGGGGAGTGGAGGGGCAGGCGCTGAGCTCTGCTCTCTGGGGACAGCGACAGGACCCGAAGGAACGGCATGGAGCTGGGACAGGGGAGGGTCAGGATGGGGGTTAGGGAAAGGTTCTGCACCCAGAGGGGAGTCAGGCACTGGAACAGGCTCCCCAGGGCAGCGGTCACAGCACCGAGCTGCCAGAGCTCAAGAGGTGTTTGGACAGTGCTCTCATACACATAGTCTGATTTTTGGGTGGTCCTTTGGGGATCCGGGAGCTGGACTTGATGATCCTTGTAGGACTCTTCCAACTCATACATTCTGTGATTCTATAAGCTTCAGGGTTTTGAAGCCAAGGGATAAGCTAAAATCACCTAGCATCCAAGGGAATCCAGGTCTGTTGGTCAATGAAAAGAAACACATCCCTCTGTTTCTCTTGGTGCCCTTCCATTGATTACCAGTGTAATTCGACATGCTTTTGAAATAAGGTTGCGTTTCTTAATGTATCCATGACGCTAACAAAGTGAACACATTAAACCCCTACAGAGCTTCTTCCCCTAAGTCAGAAATCTTGCCTGAAGTGCACGCTCCCTAAAACACGTGAAGTTGATGTGCTGCCAGATCAGAGGAAAACACTTCATTACTTGCATGCAATGCTTTCTGCTGGTTTGGCTCTGACTCCCCTGCGAAGCAACATACAAGGCAGTATCTTGTTCCGACATTGTAGAGCCAAAACAGTTTAGGTGCAGAAGAAAGACGGAATCCAGTCTTTCTAACCTCCTCATTTGTAATTATCTGTGATATTGATTGTTTTGCAAACAGCAGCTCATACATCAGTTATATGGCATTTTACAAGTGACAAGTGTTCACATACCCCCACGTACTTACCAGTGAAATAAATATTCGTTAAGGTTGTATTAGAGACCTTATACTTCCAAGCGATTCTTGGACCAACAAGCATACGCTCATATAAATATAGAATGAGACTTACAGCCACAAACAGCCTGTTTTTACACTTAACTCTCAATGCATGCTTCAGTAAGTCTCTTGACATGGGACAGAAATGCTCTGCCTCTCATGGCCGAGTCCCAGGTCAGCTCTGCTAAAAACATAGCTCTCCTCTCTTCCCATTTGCTATTGGAAAGCAAAGCTTGTGATGCGAGAAGAGCTCCCGGGTAGCACCCAGACCAGACAGACAAAATCTATCAAGTGCTCTATTTTAAGCACCTACTTTGATTTCCCAGTAAGACTGCTTATTACAAGGCATTTCTTTGCCTTACGTATGTATGCTGAACAACTGCACTGGGAGGGATTTGGCTTTATGATACCCAAAATGTTATTAAAATAAAGATTTTAAGTGTACTTGAGCCTTCCCTTCTCCAGCTTAACAACTTATCATTACTTTGACACTGTGAGGAGACATTCTGTTATCACTACAGCTCAGTGAGGTGCAGTAGCTGCAATTCCTCAGTGGCTCACCTCTACCCTTCACACATGGCACCATCAAACAACTGTATCTATAGCTGCCCCCTAAAAGACTTCAGTCCAATCAAGTGGGGTTTAAAAAAACATCTACACCATCAAAGAGCATAAAGCCCACAACCTTTTTTTTTTTTTTTTTTTTTTTTTTTTTTTTAATGTTCCCTTTAGTTTTAAAGGAACACTACATGTGCAGTTATGCCAATATACCTGAGGGGGCAATAACGTCTTGCTGGGAAGCTTGTAAGAAGCAGCTAGGAGCAGGAACTTGTTAATCTGGTTCACCTATGGTCAGAGCAGTATGTCTGGCTACAGCATATAATTTTACGTTTCAGTGATACATAGCCTGCCAGAAGCACAGGGCACTAAGAGTGCATTTGTGATGCTATGGTATAACTGCTGAAAGTACCATTTTGCTACCATTCTTTGTACAATGCCAGAAACTAATCCTTACATCTTGTAATTATTTTCTTATTTAATAGACTATCTCCTTTGTTTAGAGCTGTGAAAATAAATTCTGGTCTGTGCAGAGGGAAAGGAGTACAACAAGGTCTTTGAGATTAAAAAGAAACCCTAGAAGAGAATGAATTTTTAATAGGATGAATAAAAATCATTTGATGAAGCAAGTGAGTAGTTCTAATATTTTATTGATCAGTTGACTATTTAGTTGGCATGTGGAAGGCTCTTGTTCAAATGCCCTCCTGACCAGCATCGGGGAGGAATCTAGACCACTGTGATCACTTCACAGAAGGATGCTGTACCCATATTACAAGGGCTCTGGGGTAGTCTTTCCATTCTCCACCCATTGGTTGCAATTGTTACAGTCAATATTTAAGTGCTTTGAAAAAAGTAGAACTTTTCAATCAGGGAGATTGAGCTACATAAGATAATTCATATATTTATTTCAGATATTGGACATGTCCTGGAAGTGAAGAACTCAGGCCAGATCTCTGCTCTCAGTCAGGCAAAGGGACTCAGTCTTGAACTATTAGCATACAGGCAAATGCGCTGCCTTTTGGGCAACAGGCCAACAGCCTGCTTACTGCATTTCCCGTGATTTGCGCATCCTACCACTGTCCATTCCTGAAGCAAGGACAAAAATATGAAACTTTCTGAAATTGAAATATCTGGGATTTATTCTTCAGCTTTAACCTTCTCAATGCTGTTAATCGTATTCAAACAAAATTTATGAATAGCTTTTGTTAACCAGAAAACACTGCTTCAGTTACTCTACACTGAAAGAAATCCACAATGCCCCTGCCCTACTTCTCAAGCCCACTCTATTTCCAAAGAGAGATACTTTTAAACATAAATAATGAAGTTCAAAAGCAGCTTTTTTGATATGAACAATCCTTATGAATGGCATCCATTCTATACAACAATAAGCTTTATAAGTGGAAAATAACTGCTTGCAGTAGCAGGTTCTTTTACTTTATAAACACTGCATTTTGAAGGAAAGGACTGATTTTTGTACTCTTAATACTCTGAATTGGAAAGACAAGAAGTACGTTGATATTTCTGAAATGCTTAGAGCAAAATACTCAGTCTCCACACTATTTCTGATGCATTTTTTTACATGCGCCTCTTGCCTACATTTGGACTTCTCACCTCCCTTTCCCTCTTCTGCCTCCATCAAAGACCATCCATCATTTTTTATTTAATAATAGGAGTACACCAGGAAAGGTTCTGCTCCTCTCAAGTCAGACCTCCTGACTTACCTGGCAGATAGAAAAGATGACACTCCTTTCAGAGATCACGCGATCACTTAATAGGAATTTAACATTTCAAGGAGAGTTAATGACATTAGCTTACCAGGGATGTGCGAGCTATTGCTTGCACAACAGCGCTGAAGACTTTCTGGGGCAGACGGAGGAGGGTGGTCCCACTGTCTACTATTGCTTTGTCAGCATTGTACTAGGGAAGGGGAAAAAGGAGATAAATTACACACTGTAGTTAATGTAATGCAGATTAAACTGTTTCATAGTGATTACAAGGCTTTTCCTTTTTGGCAGCTGTCTTCACAAACCTGTATGTCACACTTTTCAGCAGCTCTCTTGAGTAGATAGCTTAGATTCAAAGGAAGCTTGAGAGCAAAAGCAACATATGGACAGCCCAGACACAAGAGTGAGTTTATCTGCACTGCTCAAGAAATTACTGCATGTCACCACAGCTGTTGCAAGTGGCCAAAGTGTTCTAAAACGAAGCATAGTGCAGCCTTTCTCAGAGATATGCGCTAATCCACTTTACCTCTCATGTGCCTTGGGCACAAAGCACTCTCATGGTTAGATCTGGCACAGGGTAAGCACACTGATGTGGCTTACATATATGTCCATACCCTGAATTGAGGTCTCAGCTATAACAAAAACAACTCACTCTAGTTTAAACATAATACTGCAGCTTGTTTTTAATAAATAGTGTTTCTACCTTGAGAAGAGTCAGGGAACATAAGTCCTCATTACATGTCAGGTTTGGTTCTAGCTCAAGAGTACACCTTTTCTCTTACCTTTGGAAAACCATGAAAACACAGGCAAAAGCAACTACAAAGAAACTGTAAAATTTCAATCCTGCTGCTCTGAATTCTGCACAAAAAAACACCCCACAGTATAGAATTCTCTTCATTATTAAAACCCGAATCCCCAGACTATTGATATTTCATCAAACTTCAGATACACTCAAAAAAAAAGAATAAACATTTTAAGAGGTACATATTGTTTTATGGACCCTTAAAAAACTTAATTAATGAAGTTAATTGTAAAAAAGAAAAGGCAAGCAGCAGTGGCAGATATTTGTATTAACTACTTTTGTTACCAGGTTAGGCAGCAGGATCAATATAACCAAACAATTACATGTTTATGGCATAATCAAAAGACAAAAGCAAACAGCATACATTTTTTAGGAAGAGGTCAAAGAGAAAGTGAATTCAAAATACATTGGTTGAGATATTATCAAGTCACATGCACTATCTTCAGTGCAGTGATAAAAATAAAACCCCACAAAAACTGACTGACTTTCTTTTTGACAGAAGAGATGCTATAGGCTTCCAAGCAGCACTAAAAGAAAAGCAAACAGGAAAAGCACTGATATGAACCACCTGCCATTTATCCCACACTCAGAAACATTTCTGACGAGGGGAGAAAAATATTATGGCATTATGGAATCCATTTTAACATATCTACAACACAAATATGCAGTCGCCAAGACCACCACCTCAGGAAAAAAGTAGGTAGAAGCACAGCCAGAAAGGACCAACCATTAACATAAAAAACAAACAAATATGCAGAACTCCTGCCTTATAGATTTCCATACTGTGTACAGTGTACTTTCAGTGTGCCTGAAAGTACTTCTCGCCTTCTCAGTCTTGCTGGTTAATATTTAACAGAGCACCCTAGGCAGTGTGTGCCAGTGGCAGCTTTGTGCTTCCTCGGCCCTGCTCTGCCAGGGTCCTGGCCAAAGCTGCAGTGTTATTCTGGCCCTGTCCCCAGATTTGAATTGCAGGGGACTGTTTTTTTCCTTGACAGGACAGGATTAGTCTCTGGTGACTGTTACAAAAATGTTCCATTTCCTAGAAAACAACTAGGAGAAGACAGTTTAGTCTTCACCCCACAAAAAGAATTATGCATCTGTGGCAAGCCCTTAACTAGCTAACTTTTCATCATACTAGCCTTAATTTACTACTCTTCCTCTAAACTTCTGCTGGGAAATATTCTTAAATCAAGTAAGGAATGATGTTTTTTGTACCAGTGATGTGCATACTATGCTAATACATCCAAGGTGAAAGCAAACCATAGCTTAGAAAGAGTGACAATAACAGGAAATGTTCATAACACTGCTACATTTTTAAGCAAGTTGTGTTTTGGAAACAGCATGGTTTAAACCACCAGCACAAGGACTCCTCTTCAAAATATGTTGAGATTGTTTTTTAAGGTAGGAAAGAAAAGCAAACATTTATGTTAGAAACCCAGCAGTTCTGCATTCATAACATCATAATAGAGAGGCATTTACATAGACCTTGGTCTGCTTATTAAGTTGGAGATGATATGATCAATTTTAAATATTTTTATATGGAAATGTGAATTCCATATTTTATATGGAAATGTATTTATGTATATGCGTGTTTTTATATTTTAATATATTTTATATTTTAATATATTTATATATTTTAATTTCTCTTAATTTGTAAGAACTATTAAAACTTCAGAATGATCATATTCCACTTATTTCCAACTAAGAGAACAACTACAACATAAAATTAAGATGTCTAATGAAAACAGGGCATGAAAAATATAGAACACAAATAGCAACAAGCAACAGCATGAAACAAATGAAACACACACATACACATATTCACAAAAACAAAACAGCTTTGGAGCAAAATATTCCACCAACACAGTCTTATTAAACTGATTCAGTGACAGCAAAACATTATTCCTAATATGAACAGGAAACATATGCATGAGGAAAAATAGCTGGTAAGGCTGAAGTGAGCAAATTATGGGTTTGGGGTTCTATGACCATGGGACCCTGTTTGACCATCAGTGTCTGCCTGGGAGGGACAGGATACACTAGTGGAGCAAAGACATTTTTGCTAGTAGGATGGCTAACCTTGTTAGGACGGCTTTTAGCTAAGAAGGAAGGAGAGGGTAACCAGTAGCCCCATGAAGGAGTGAGTGATGCACATGGCTGCTGAACAAGGGGCATGGAGTGATAATTGGGAGGGATCACAAAATTATGGAGAAACCCCCTGTTGTGGTTTAACCCGGCTGGCAGCTAAACACCACATAGCCGTTTGCTCACCCTCCCCCCTCCCTCTCTGGGATGGGGGAGAGAAACGGGAAAGTGAAGCCTCTGAGTTGAGATAAAGGCAATTTATTAAGATAGAAAATAATAATAACAATAATAATAATATGTACAAACAAGTGATGCACAATGCAATTGCTCACTACCTGCTGACTGATGCCCAGCCCAACCCTGAGCAGCCGGCCCCCCACCCTGGCTAGCCACCCCTATGTATTATTCAGCATGCCGTCAGATGGTATGGAATATCCCTTTGGCCAGTTTGGGTCAGCTGTCCTGGGGCTGTCCCCTCCCAGCTCTTGCTGCACCCCCAGCCTGCCCGCTGGCAGGACAGAGCGAGGAGCTGAAAAGTCCTTGGCTTAGTGTAAGCATTGCTCTGCAGCAATTAAAACATCAGCATGTTATCAGCACTCTTCTCATCCTAATCCAAAACATAGCACCCTACCAGCTACTAGGAGGAAAAATAACTCTGTCCTAACTGAAACCAGGACACCCCCAAATACTTTCTGGAACTAAACATGCTGCAGTGCCCCTTGTAAGTGCCTATACATCAATGCATGCAGTATGGGCAATAAACAAAACAAGTAAGAGAGGTGCACAAGTCTGCAGGGCAATGTATTTATGGCATCGCTGAGACATGGTGGGATGGCTCCCATGACTGGGGTGCTGGAATGGAAGGACACAGGATCTTTAGGAAGGACAGGCAGGGGAGACAAGGAGGGGGCATCAATCGCCCTCTCCGCCAGTGAGCAGCTGGAGAGCATGGAGCACTGCCTGAGGATAGGTGAGGAGCTGACAGAGAGCTTGTGGGTCAGGATTAAAGGAAGGGCAGAGAGAGGGGAAATTATACTGGGGGTCTACTACAGGGCACCTGTCCAGAAAGAACAAGTGGATGGGGCCCTCTACAGACAGATAAGAGCAGTCTCACATTCATAAGCCCTGGTCTTCATGAGGGGTTTCAACCATCCCAATATCTCTTGGGGGTACAAAGATAAAAAGAAAGCATGGGACGAGATGTTTTGGGAAGCTTCCATGGGAAGCCAGCCACCATAATGAATTATGTGCTTAGATACCTCCACAGGGCTCATTCCAAAATCTTCCCTTTTCTTTATTTGACCACAACTGTTTTTAAATACTTTGGTTTGATTTTACTGCATAACAGGAAGCCTGTAGTTGTTTAAAGACTGTTGTCTCCTTGAATCAATGCACAACCTTCAGTGTTTAGACACCCTCAGTACAACTGAAACTACTCAAGGGGCTGAGCAAACTGTAGCAACTTTACTTTCAGTGGATTGTTCACTTAATGATCATAGATTTGTCCCTACTGTACTGAAAATGTCATCCACAACTCTGAAGTCCTCTGAAGCAATTTTAGCATGTATACATTTCACATAGCTTGTTCATTTCTTTTCAAAGTTACTATACAAACTTAATTCTAAGAGGAGACTGAAATACACCCCTGCCTGCAAGGACAAAAATGATCAATTAGGTGCTTTTCTTAAATAAACCTGTGTTTTATATAGACAGAAACAATCTATATTGCAAATACCTCTCTGCAGTCCAGTTCCAGATTCTGTCCTCCAACCTCCAGCTTGAGAATTTCGACCTGGTAATACCACTCCTCTTTGATAGGTGTGTACCATATATCACCCCTGTAGAGACTTGGTTCAATGCCACCTAGAACCTGAGGGAAAAGAGAAAAGAATTCACATGCTTTAAAATCCTGGATGTTTAGTTCTGGAGCAAGTACAGGTAAAAATGGGAACATTTCATTGTGACAGCACATCAAAATCTTAATTTAGCACAATTTCTGTGGATTTTGCTAACAAATTCTTTACCAATCATAGAACAGTTTGAAACAACTAGAAATTAAGAAGATGTTACTTCAGTAAACCACTGTTCCAATGCTGGGCCAGAACCTTCCAATGCTGGGCCAAATTTCCAGCACCTTCTACAAACTCACACTGATTTTCTAGTGTTTCAAATCAAAACTATATCTTTGGTGGCTTGAGCTAGGCAATATATAAAACCAGGACAGAATTGAAAACTTGCACGTCATAAATTCACTTTATCAGGTCAAAAAAGCAGCATACCAGGTTGAAAAAGAAGCATTAAGCTGCTTATCAACATTTCATTTTTCTTATGCACAGGCAAAATGGAATGTGACCATCATGTTGTGGCTACCACTACTAGCTTCTATCAGGACTTTCATTGAAGCTCTCTGGGAGCATACCAGACCATCAAACTTTGAACTGAACTAACATAAGGAAGCTCTCTCTTGGGCTTCATCTATCTCAAATGTATTAACATTTACAATAGTATGTGAATTTACAGCAAAATAACTACTCATGATTAATTCCTTTGCTGATGTTTATTTCTGCATAATTCATGAAGAGTTATTCCAAATAATGATCTCACATAAATAATAGCCAATTCCTGGAACTACTAAAATGGGTGGAAAGACTTCCTGATTAATAACAAGAGAAAGATCTGGCCCTCATTCTTTTTCTTTGCTATGTTGTCTACAAAAAAAGACAAAGAGCCTTGATTCCTCTCCCCCTTTTCACATCATATAAAAAAGTACTATAGCATTTTGATAAATTTCAGCAAGCTTAGTAGTTGAGTTAGGGAAACACAATAGGTAAGGAAGTGCACCATGAAATTTATGTTTATCTTTATTGAAACAAAACTCCAAATGCCGAAGTTTACTCAAACTTGAAAGAGAAAAAATAACAGGGAATGAAAACAAATAGACACTTTTAATTTTGCCTAAATGCGTAACTTTGTCTTAAAAAAATATAAAACATTTCATATATTTGACTACTAAATTTGGAAGAAATAAGATAGTTATAGAAAAGAGGGAGAGAGTTTAACAAAGATACATTTTCCCTCTCAGATTGACAGATACCCACAAGACTACCTCCGTTGGTACCACTTCCAGAAACAGGCAGTCCAGCACCACACATCTGCAAGGAGAAAATGTTGGGGATCTTTGCCTGCCTCACAAGAGAGTCAAAGAACGTCTCCACAGAACTTGAAGGCTTGAAGGTGAAGAGAAAAAAAAATTAAAAAAATAAAATTGCATAAGTATTCATTATAAAGTTTCCTTTCAGAAAGGAGCAAGTCATTCAAATAAGACTACTTTTAGCAACTAAATTGAATTTCTGACAACCAAATGATGAAAATCCTATATAATAAGTCATTAAAAAAAACACCTGTCATTTCTCTTCTGTTGTTCTTAAAAGCATTTTTACTCTTGACCATTGTCATAGAAATCCCTAAAGCATGAGAGTATTTTTGAACTGCAGTTTTCAAATTCAAATAATAGTTTTAGTTTTCAGGCAGAACCTCTCAACGATATTTTCTGCTTGGAAGACACTTTGGGTTATTAGAAGAAGCAAATATGACATGCCCTTCCCACCTCCCATGCTTAGTTTTTAAACACAGTTTAATTCTAATGGACTTTGAATTCAATGCCCTTATTTCCTCTTCTTTATTTTAAAGAACTTTCTGTCTAAGTTCAACTGATTACTGGCTAATAGGTTATTTCCTACATTATATACCATGCCTACCTTTGCATTTATTGGAGTGTTGTAATTTCACTGTAATACAGATTTCTGTGTGGGTACATCTGATGAGAGCCAGGGCCACTGGTTAGTTTGCAAGGTGCCAAGTGCTCTTACTACACAGAGCATAGAGCAGCCTCAGAAGCTAACATTTAAGTCTTTGGAAGAAGGCAAAAATGAATACCCTGAATGCACTATTTGCCCAAAGCAGCGTCTGAGAAGCAGCTCCTCCCTGTCTGTCTGTTGACAGCGCATGACAGCAACTAAGGCAGAAGTCAATACAATGATCACACAGCTCTTGAATAAAGCTTTTTAATGCCTGAGTTGGCAGACAGTATTGAATCATTTGTTCTAAATGGATACACCTCGGTTTGTGAATTTCTCAGACAGTTCTGTGTAGGTTGGAAGCTATGACTATGTAGCGTTACAATCACATTTTCAGTTTTAGATTATAAGCTTACAAATTTTAGTCTACAAATTTTAGGTTCTAATTTAAACTTCTGCCTAAATTTCTTACCTCCATAAGAACAGGATGTGTTTGGTTTTATGTTCATAAAAACAAGGTAGCTAATATTTGTTCTGAAATTACCCACATTTGCCCTCCATCTCAACCTTTACTTGATGAATGGAGGATGTCTTAGAACAAACTGCCAAGGGCTTTGCCAAGTTCATCAGTCCATTGACAAGTCTTGAGGGACACTATTAGATCCCTAATAAATGCTTTCTACACACATACCAGAAGCCTTATAACCTTTACTCCTATCCTTTGGTACTACAAGCTCTGTAAAAGCTTATTCATTACAGATGAGCTAAAATTGGAGCCTTTACCACCAGAAAAGACTAAATCCTCATATGGGACTGTGGTACCACCACAACCCAATTTGTTCTCTCTGGAATTTAACAAATGCTAAAGATCCTTAGCATGGAAGGGAGGAACTTTGTGCTGAGAGATCACCTACCTTCTTTACTTTAATACTTAGATTTCTATTTATCTTCATTGTGAAAGATAAAAGCAGGAGAAAGGATCATTTACCTTGGCTAAGGTGTCATAGGCAAGACCAAGAATCCCATGCCATTGAACCCCTGGTAAGAAGAAATTCTCCGATTCAAGAATGGTTGCAATATTGATGGTGTAGCTGCCATCAATTCCTTTGGGGATTGTAATGACATCTGTACCCAGTACTCCAGTCCAGCTTCCTTGACTGTACTTAACTGTGACATCGATCCCTTGAGATTTGTATGTACTTGACCTTCAAAAGGAAAAGATACACTTATGCATGAGCTGTTTATTTACAATGCAAGACAACAAAATACCATCCAATGTTATTTTTTCCCAGAGAGGAAAAATAGTGAAGTCTGCAAAGTTGATCACATATCCTTACAGAACAGGGTCATATTGTAAAAGCAGTACCATGTGATAATAATAATAATAAAAAACCTTGAGCTCCTGTTTTTATCCTGAAGCCATTAATGACTCCATTTTTCACAATGTGTTCTTCTGTTCTTGTTTTTAATCTAAGATATTACGCCATCCAGTGCAATGTGTCCCTGACTCAGACTGGCCCATCACAATAGGAGCAATACTCTTTAACTAGGGATGGAACATATTAAGTGGTGCTAGGAAATAAAAAGCTTCTGAATTCAAATCTAATATTGAAATGCCAAGCTAACTGAATAGCTGTAGACTATTACCTCATTAATAGTATTAAAATTCCATTTTGGGTAAAATAGAATATTACTGTGAGCAACAGCAGTAAGACACAGGTTGACTAAATCTGCAGTCTGGCCTGCCTATAAGGAAGTAAGTGAATTTGGATATAACTAACAAATGATTCACTAACTTATAGGAGGAAAGGAAGGAGTTCCTTCTAGACACAGATAGCAAAAGCAAAGGAGCAAAGAAAAAGAATCCTGTTTAGAAGGCTTAACAAAAGCATTATAGAAAACACCATGAGATTTTTCATTTTAAAATTCTATAGTATAAACACAGCCATCACCTTCCATCTGCATCACTACCATAGAACTACAGAAGTCCTAGATCCCTTACAATCTATTTTGGTCCCATTCCTTGGCATGTAGTTTCTCCTTCTAGAGACAAATGACCATGCTTGCTTCATCTGAACAGACTTTTAGTTTGACAGACTTTTTAAAACTAAGTTTTTAAAAAGTACATGTGTGTAACACAATAGAAAGTGCAGGTGATTTATCAACAGCGGACAGCTTTATCCACCCAGCTTTAACCTAACAGCTGCTCTGACAGAAGCAGCCGTGAAGCTGTGAAGTCTGTGGCTGGAGCGCAGGAGATGGGAGCTTGCTGACAAGAACAGACTTGGAGCCAGCTCATCCATGGATAGCTTCACAGCTACCTCTACTTGAGCTAGCCAAAAAGAAAGCTGGTTTGATTTTGCCTGCTATAGGGAACACTCTTCAGGTGGCTACACAGATGACTCCTAACCTCTTTGAACATACATCTCATCTTGCGGAGCGATTTCACCATATGGACCATGCAAGTGATTCTCTTCCTATCTTAGGGAGAGGGGAGAAGGAATAAGAGGCCAGGCTCTAAAGCTGACAAGTTCTTGATACTCCCAATGCCTAGCCCTTCAAGGGTCTTCAGGACCCAGTGGCTTGTAACATCCAAGACAGCAGAAATAAATCAGGCAATAGGCCATGTCGATTATACATCAAAATGCACAAAGGTACCTGAGATTCCGGTACTTACTGCCTGTATCTGGTCACTGCTACTGCTGTTTTAACTTTATATGTAATTTTGCATTTCTGTGACATTTAGACAAAGAGACGTCTCTGCTCAGTCATGGTCTTCAGAGCACCACTGTGATACCAGCAGTACATTTTATAAATCAAAATAGAGTCCAAACAATTAGTGACATAAAAGAAACCAGAGGGACCAGGAAAAGGAAGGGAAAATACAGGGCTGTTCATTTAGAAAAGTGCATGGCTGTGCAGCTGAAGAGGAATCATCTAGAACTGGAGAGAAAGGTGAGTACCGGAAGAACATCTGCAAATATAGACTCTACAGATGACCAGCAATAGTAGCAGCACTTAAGTTGCCTTCCCTCAGGTAAGAGACAAGAAGAATCCCTCATGGATTGCACTCTGGAACAGGATATAGAAAGACTGGGATCATGTGTATTGCTAGTGAACTTTTCTGTGGAAAGGCAGGACAAGTCACTTCCTCTGTGCTTCCCTACCTATAGAAATGGGTATGAGAATGCTCATCTCACCTGTAAAGCACACAAATGTCATATTGGAGAGGAGGCCTTATTATTTACTTCAAGGACCAAAATTCCTACTGTCCTAGGGAGGGATCTCATGCAGTCCTTGTGGCAGTAATTATATTCTGTTCTGCAAAGACATTTCCTGCTCCATCTTACCGACTGTAATCAGCCCATGTTTTTCCATCTCATTGCTCCAAAACAAGGGAATGTCTTTAGAGGTCAAAAAGAGAGAGTTGTTTCAATTCACAGGCAGAGTATTTTGAGACAAACACACAGCATAAGAAATTCCAAACAAACTAATTTGGCTATGATACAAATATAAAAAATTCAACTCTTCCAGTAGGACAGAGTGTACCTTTGCCAGAGGAAAGGAAAAGATGGTATTAGATGATAGTGCTGTGGTACCATCACTTCCTTCTCCCTCTCCTTAGCAGTTATTGTCTTCTTTCCAAAGCAGCAAGCAGAAAAATGGTTCTCAGACCTTGAATAGCTCTCCAGCCTTATCTGAGAAAACTAGCAAGGAGTTCATTTTCTTGTGCAGAGTTGCTCCTCATTTCCAGCCTATATCACTGGACAAAACATAGCCAAAATACAATTTCTCATGTCATTCTGTATTTGAAGGATGCTCAACACGGCAACAGCAAAACCACTAGGCAGAAAGCCCTGCTTAACACTGACCTCACCAGACATGCAACTCCTTCTTCATTCCATGCTCTCCCATTGTCAGTCTGCAATAAACCAGGACTTCAGGTTTTCTTGTTTACCCATTCACTTTTCCCTAAGGAACCAATCAACATCTCTACAGACAGCAATGGAAAAGAAGGGATGGAAAGAAGCAAAGGACCAAAAAATCTGTATAGAAATTTTGATCCCTTCTCTAGTGATAGATGGCACAAAATGAGTGATTCAGGGCCAATGACTTTAAGGCAAAGCAAATGTGAAAACGCAACAACCAACCTAGTTGTCTAAAGAATATTTCACAACCTAAATTACTGTTTTTTAACCAACAAGTCCCATCTAATTTGCAGGGGTTCTGGAACAAGTTTATAATTTACCCCAAACCATAAAACTTACAGTGTACACAACCAAATGCACAGAATCATGCTGCAAAGCAGAAGCTTTACTTTGCTAAATGGTATGTACTTGATTGTATTATCTCAATTTATTGCTCATAATTTTCTTACCCCCTCTACCTCATCAAGTGATCATCTCTCGAGTAGTTTGCTCTTGAAACTTTATACTGTGAGGCAGCAATACTCACACTGAAATAAGACTGGATACTATTACTAGATACTACTGCTGAATACTGACAGCCTGAGTATGTCACTCTTTCACATACCACGCCAACACTGATTTAGTTTCAAGTGTGAAAATCCCTTTATAAATTTAAGTAGCTCTTTTATCATAAGTAGCATATTCAACAAAACCTACTTATTATTTTGAACAGCATGAGAAACAAATACTGTGAGTGCTTTTTTCAGTTTAGGAGGACAAATCAGGCTGTTGCCCTAAACCTTACATAACTTGGTGACTTATAAAACATGATCATCACAGCAGTCTCAGAACTTTTCACAGCAGAATTTTATAAGAGCCACTCAAAAACCAGTCATGAAAGAGTTCATGAGAATAGCTCTATTTATTTTGTACATAAAATGCCAGATAATTGAATAGTGCAATTATATGATATGAAAATGTGTCACATAACATGATTTAACAAATTAGTTCCAAAACTGCTCAAGGAGGGTTGTCCTGAAAAACACACATGCCATGTTCTTAGAGACTCTAAAGCAAAGACAACAACTTTTCTACACACCGTCCCAATTTCAGTCCAAAAATAATCACACATTTAACTTTATATTTTGAAAATTTGAATGAAATTAAACTAAGATCTTAGCAATCAGGAAATTCAGACCCATCGCTGTATTTCTCCAACACAATATTCTAATAGGCACACATCTAACTCAGTCCCAGTAGTTTTATTAACTTAACAAATTACTAACCCTTCACTCCCCTTGTCTTCAATTTGCAGTTTATGACTTTGATATGGAAGCACTTCATGATGATAAAGTGAAAACCTACGGGAATAATTACCAGATGAGAGGTGACGTCTTTATTTAATTTTAAAGTGACCCAGATATCATGGAACAAAAGTGCACATAGACTATTTGTTTCACTTACACACAGGTAAAGGTCACTCTTAGGTCATTTTTCAGATCTGGCTGATGTGATAGCAAGGCTCCCGCCTACCATCTGTGCAAAATTGTGACTACAGAGAAAAGACTGTCATAAAGCTGGTCTCAAGAAGAGAAAGCAGCAGCGCCCAAGGCACTATAGGTCCATTGACTTCACCTCAGCTCAGGAAGAGACACATAAACCACCTCCTGCCATCCATTCCTAAGCACATGAAGGGCAAAAAAGTACAAAGCGACACTCAGAGAGCAATTTCACAGACATATCATGGCACTCTCAGGCACTACATTAAGGAGCATAACTGCCATTCCACACCTTGAATACTGTGGCCAGCTGTTGGAATCCAGTTCAACAGGGACAGAGAGAAACAGAAGAGGGACTGCAGAGGGCTACCAAATAGGCCAGGGACCTCAAATACAGGAGCTTTGAGGAGAGGTTGCAGGGACCTGTGCCTGTTTTGTAAACAGGGCTAAAAGAGTTCATAGCAGCTTACACTGACTTGAAAGACAGCTACTAAAATGACACAGACAACCTTCTTTGTCAAACAATCATGCAAGGGGTATCACCCCTTGAGTAACATTTTTTGACGTTCAGTTTGGATATTAGGTAGTCATTTCCTCCCCTGAAGAGCGTGGCCCACCACTGAAACACACTGCCCAGAGTTCACGGATTCTCCACCCTCAAAGGCTTACAGGACTTGGCTGAACTCAGCCATGGCTGATCCAATCTAGTGAGAGCCCAGCATCAGGGACATTATGTACTAGGTGACCTACAGAATTTTCCTCCAAACAGCATTTAAATGTCTCACTGATTTCAATAGGGCCAAGATGCCCCCCAATGATATTTATGCTTAAACTATTTGAAATGAAAAAAGCATGACGTGGCCAGGTTTAAGCGTGTTAATACCTGCACTTTATTCTGAACATATTCCCGTTCTCCATCAATCCAAACCAAAACAGGAACTGCTATTGCAATTGCTCTCTTCTATTATTACTTGAGTTTGAATCATTTAATAAAGCACCCTTAACTCTGCAGGGACTAATTTTCAAGGTTTCATTATTAATTTTGTACCAAAGTTCTGAAAACATAATGTACACAGAGAACACTGATAAGAAGCTGTAACCTTCAAGTGATTTCACAGCCTTTCTCAACACAGAGCATCTGTTGTTGTTACTGTTTGTAACAGTGTGTGGTTCTTATGAGAGGCCTTGCCCTTCCCAAGTAACATCACTGAAGAGAAAAGGGAGAAGGCAATACTTGTGCTTTTAATTTCTGACAAGTAAGTTTCCCTATAATTGTAGGCACTACCTATGGAAGGGGATAGCTGGCAAGCAAAATTTTGCACTAGTGTAGAAATAGCTCTCAGGTGCAAATTCTGGACTTTTCAGACCTATGTGAAGTATCTCCATTAACAGCTGAATATGTGACAGGAGGTAAGGCTATTGTACTAGGCAGCATGGAAATACTGACTTTGCCTCCCTTACCAGTGCATCTTATCAGAAGAAAACAATATCCCATGTTAAAATACAAGAAGAAGTGATGTTCTCCTGCCTCCCTGTCCTATAAGTAATTCGAACTATATTCTTAAGCTAAAGATAGACACTGTTTTGTAGAAATTTACCTGAAATTTAAACTAGAGACAGGCAGAAGGGAAGGAAGAAAGGAGGAAAAGTGATTCAGACAAAGCTGTGCTTGGCTGTGACTAATGTCAGCTCTTGCTAAACAGCAAATTTTGTGCATAACAGGCACAAAGTTGTATCCAAGTTGTATCTTATAAAACAACCCAATTCAGCACAGGGTCTGTCCCAACCACTGACTGACCGAGGCCCTTGTCCAAACTAAATAACAAATTAGTTGTTGACTAATCAAGTTTTGTGTTGGATGAAATGTCAAGTAGCAGATACAATTACTGTTTTTTATTTATTTTTAATAAAATGAAAATAAATTTACATTTCTAATTAATTCCAAGACTATTCAGATAAGAAATTGGCTGAAGTTGGTGTGATTCTAGAAACTATTTTTACCCTGTGATCTTCTTTTCTCCCCAGCTCTAATCAGTATTGGGCTCAGATCTGTCTTGCTCTTATCAGTGAGACTGTTTGTGGTGTCAGTCTGGACTCTGCATCAGGGAAAGCCAACCTTCCGGTTCAGGCAGCAAACACCCCACTGTCATGGGATGTCAGAGAAGCCCCACGAACTGCCTGATCATCCTCTATGGCATGGAAGAGTCAGAATCTCAAAGACATCCTATCCCACCGAGGCGTGCAGAACAGGTACTTACAGCTCTGTATTGAAGTAGGAGGTGACATCAGGATCAGGCACACCTGCTACAGCAAAATTACTGCTTCCAGTGTCAACCAGAATATTTAACTGCCGAAACAGAAGAAAGGAGAGGTGGTTTTCATATTCAACTAAACAAACAAAAAAATCATTAAAGTTTTTTTGTCTAAACTACCTTTAGTTTAAAAATGAAGATGACAGTTGTCCTGAAAAATAAATGCAAAATGTCACTTTTGGGGAAGACATGCTGCTGTGGCACCTCTAGAACTGCTGATTACATTGGAATGCTTTAAAATAGTCATGGTCATGGAAGAAAATATCCGCCAAACCCGTATTTATTCAGCAGATGAATTCGTGACCATCTCAAATTTCTTTTTGGCCCAGTCCTTGTGTCTCAGCAACCTGCCTTGTCAGGGACACAGGCCGCTTTGTGTCCTCTTTAAAGCACTGCTTGCTTTAGGGCTGATGAGGTTTCTAGGTAGAGGGCTGAGTGCCAGTCTGAGCAGAAAGAAGAAGAAACATGAAGCTTAGAAAGCACTGGGAGAAGAGGTGCAACTCCTTCTGAGAGGTGCCAACCACCAGAGTCTTCACTGCCTGGGAACAGGAGGATGGCAGACTTAGAGACACAGTGAAAAGAATTGATTGGAAGGCAGCCTAAGAGGGGGACCACTTGTTCAATTAATTGGGAGGATAACTGAGGCCAAAAATTGCCTAACAAAACCACATAGAAAAAAAATGAGACCTTCCCTTTCCCCATTTGGCTCAGGTGACCAGTCAGGTTCACCACAGCTGTAAGAACACTTGTGCTAGCACGAAGCAGGTCACACCATGGGAATGAGCAGAGGTGCAGGATCACCTCATTCAGCGATGTTGAAACTACAGCTTGGGGGTGTCATTAAATGATAATTTAAGTCAGTCACTACCAAAAGTGGTGGACACGCTTTCTTACTGCTCTTGGCTGGATGTTTCCCATGGCTTCTTGGCACAAGTACTAGTGCCTATGTGGCTGTGCTGCAAATCAGATCAGGTTCCTTACCTACAGTTGCAAAAAACATTAGTAATCTGTCTTATCAGACAGCTACTTGAAAAGAGATGGGAGGATTGAGTATTAGAAAAGGGTGATTGCCCTTTTCAATTTGCTGGATTGTAAGAGAGAAAGATGGGAGAAATGAGCTTAACATTGACAAAGGAAATGGAAAAACAAAATCGGGTTCAGAAAGGAGTGTAAAGACAAAGGAGGACAAAGCACTTGGAGAAGATATGCTGAATTCTTCTTTAATAGATTTTAGACTGAGTACAAGCAAAAAATAAAGTGTGAGCTGATGTTTAAAAACATTTTTGGTTTGCTCATGGAGGGGGAGGAAGAAGGTTGCCCGTTTTATCTAGTAAATATAATATGGGTCTGAGGACCAAAAAAACAACAACAACAACAAAAAAACACAAACACAAAAACAACTAGTAATCTGTGGGACTCTCTTTTGAACTGCATGAACTCTGTCATTGGTATTCCCAATCCTAATCATGAAAAAATTTAAAGACCAAACTTAAACAAACCACAACTTCAGTCAAGTTATTTACTTGCCTCACTGCATCTCAGATTTTAGATTAAGTGAAAACAATACATTAAAATTTATTTTGCAAATAGACAAGCTAAATAGACTTTTAAAAAGAAAAGGACATATCCAAGTTCACCTGGCTCCAGGAGCTAGGGCTTTAAAAGAAAGCAAGAACCTCTGAGGCATGACTTGCAATAAAATCCAAAGTTTGCTTCATACTTTGTTTCACCGAGATTAAAATCTAACATTCTGTCAAACACCTAACACAGTAAGAACTGTTCTTTTTTTATTATTTTCCCTCTCTTTTTTCCCCTCTCTTGGATAGAAATTGTATTAAAAATAAATAACAAAGAGCAGCTACAATGTGTGCATCTATCAGGACCAACAAAAGTTGCCTCCAAGGGGTGCTGCAGGGCTTAAATTAATTAGCATTTCCAAGGCAGTCTGTGATGTTTGAGTAATGGGCACTATACATCAACTGAATAAATAGATGTAGGTGTTACCCTAACTTCAGTAGTATGTATGACACTGTACATGGAGGAGGACTGGGGAAATCATAATTAAAAAAAAATCCCAACCACTAACTATGACTTATATAAAAGGTATTTTACCCCCACACCTTGAATAAAATGTTACTATCACAGAATTCAGAAATCACTGAAGAAAAAGGCAAGTTTACTGCCCACAGGATGGAGAAAATCAGCATTTCCAAAAGAAAACTGGTATCTCCCCCCTCCAAAAAAAAGGGGGAAACACAAAGGCATCTAACCATGCAGGTCCCAGCCCACTCGGCCATGGCCACACTCACACGACAGATCGCTATTGAGGCTGACATTCCCAATCTGCATGTTTTCGCATAATGAGACGCAGGCGACCAGGGCAGACACAGATTTATTGTGGCCCTCACAATAGCGCCAGTGATTAGCAGATCATTTTGGGGTGGGTATTACTGACTGGGTGCTCTTTCTCTGCCTGCCGCCCTTTGGGTCTGAATTTTCTTTAGTGCCTCTACATCTCATTAAGATCCTCTTTCATTTTGTCACTGCTGGAGCCTACTTTATTCTGTGCCAATTCTCTGCCAGTTTAACTGGGCTGCTGGGCAGCTTCCAGACCAGCTCTGGTAAGTCACGGGGTGGCAGCTGGAGGCCTCATGTGGTCCAGGGTTGCCTGCCCTGCCCCGTCTCCAGAGGTCAGCCCTGCCCAGTCCCCAGGAGATGGAGGGGAATGCGCAGCATGCTCGCTTGCCAGTCACCACACTTCACCACCTGCTCAACACCACCTCAACACATTGAGCTGGAGAGTGGTCATACTTCTCTGTACCTTCACCTTCCTGTAGCAGAAAGGTACTGATGTTGAGGGAGAACCAGCAGTGGTGGTAGTGTCCTCTTCAACTGCCTCCTGGCAAAGCACCAGAGACCATGAACCAGAGCCCTCCTCACCGGCAAAGCAGGTCCACTGGATTTATGACAGCCACCTTGAAAGAATCATGTCCTGTCACTTACAGCTGATTATTTAGCAATCAACGTGTTCTGTCAGAAAGTGTCAGGTGAAGTCAGATTTGGCAAAAGCCAGGATCAGAGAGGGACATCTGAATGAGGCCACAAAGGAGAAATTGCCCAAAGGCTGCTGACTGATCATGTGCTAGTCATAAAAAATGAAACACTCCTTTCCTTTCACACTGTGAGGAACAAAAGGAAAGTCTAGAGTTGTGTTTGTTTTTTTTTTTTTCTTTTCCTTTTTTGTTTGTTTTTTGGTCATTTCCAAGTTCAATTTCAGATCTATACAGCAGATATAAAAGCCTTTTTCCGCCCAAAGGTCACCTTTACCACAGCTGTGGGATGTGAAACCTGCGCCTCACACCATACTGGGAGATTATTTTGCTGGATGCATTTTCTGAACAGAAATAGGTTATTGGTTATTAATGGTTATTAATTGATTATTAATGAGAGGTTAAAAAAGATTCCTGGGTATAGAGTGACCATGACGGTAAACCACCTCTGCCATGACAAACTTACAGAGGAAATCTGGCACCCTATCTGTATGCTCAAATCAAAAGCTATTTACTGAAAGTTGTGAACATTGAAATGCATTGACAGAAAGGCAGAAGCCTCCTTGGGCCATGCATCTTATATGTTGTTTTTTTTTTTTTTTTTTTTTTTAACTCCAATTGGTGGAGACACTGAAAAAAACAAAACAGTTGTAATGATTCATTTCATCTGGTAGTCAAATACATTGTCAATACTTCAAGGATCCCTCAAGCTTTCCAGTATTTGATGTAGGATCAGCATCAAATAGCACTTACTGTATACTATCCTGCTTCAATAATTTAACTTATTACTATGTCTTTAATTTTTTTATTCTTTCCACTGCTGAATATTGTTGTGTTTTCCTGCACCTGGGACGGGGAAACCCTGGCTGCACGTACAGACTGGGCGATGAGACGCTGGAGAGCAGCCTAGAAGAGAGGGATCTGGGGGTCATGGTAGACAGCAAGTTGAATATGAGCCAGCAGTGTGCCCTGGCAGCCAGGAGGGCCAACCGTGTCCTGGGGTGCATCAAGCACGGCATCGCTAGTAGGTCGAGGGAGGTGATTGTCCCGCTCTACTCTGCGCTGGTGCGGCCTCACCTCGAGTACTGTGTGCAGTTCTGGGCACCACAGTATAAAAAGGACGTGAAACTGTTGGAGAGTGTCCAGAGGAGGGCTACGAAGATGGTGAAAGGCCTGGAGGGGAAGACGTACGAGGAACGGCTGAGGGCACTGGGCCTGTTCAGCCTGGAGAAGAGGAGGCTGAGGGGAGACCTCATCGCAGTCTACAACTTCCTCGTAAGGGGGTGTCGAGAGGCAGGAGACCTTTTCTCCATTAACACCAGCGACAGGACGCACGGGAACGGGGTTAAGCTGAGGCAGGGGAAGTTTAGGCTTGACATCAGGAGGGGGTTCTTCACTGAGAGAGTGGTTGCACACTGGAACAGGCTCCCCAGGGAAGTGGTCACTGCACCGAGCCTGACTGAGTTTAAGAAGCGATTGGACTGTGCACTTAGTCACATGGTCTGAACTTCTGGGTAGACCTGTGCGGTGTCAAGAGTTGGACTTGATGATCCTTAAGGGTCCCTTCCAACTCAGGATATTCTATGATTCCATGATTCTATGATTTTGATATCAGTAAAAATTTTCTATTGATCTATCATCTTTTTTCACTCAGCAAAGCTTCTTCTGTCTGTGGTTCAGGTACCTGACCTATCTCTTACCACAAGTGATGTCAATGCAACGTCACCAACGATAGGTGTTATCTATCCCTACTTTAGCTGCATCACAGTGAGGAGTAATCTGCAGTTTGCTAAATGCACCATGTATTCAGAAAGTGACTTCCTTGTCCTCTAGCAGGGACAAATCTTACCTCTGTTCTGACCCACACCGCACTCAAGACTCAGTGAATTTTCTCTTTCCTGTTTTAGTCTGAGGTCAGAATTTTTTTGTAATGCTCAGAAAAACATACAAAACCAATCCCACAGGCTGCAAGTGCATAATGCATTTCTTTGAAGCAGGTCCCTGTGTGGCTTAGCATACACAGCCTTTGCCAGGTGTGGAATCCTGGGGCTTGCATGCAGCCTTGTTGCGTTGTTGTTTTTGATATAATTCCCTGGGTAACACACACTGAGACAGTGATAATCTTCATCCCCATTAAAAGAGGGGTCCTGCGGAAAAATTCACTATAGTTTTTCAAGTTAATGGGCCTGATTCTTTTAGGTCAAGCAAAGAAGATTCATCACTGGACAGAATGAACCAGACTGCAAAAATGCATTTGGATCTTCATCCTTGCTTCAGCTGAAGCATAGGGGAATAAAGAACAGAATAAGATCTGCAGAGTTAGACCTGTAAATATAATAATGAATCTCATTTGGTTTTATGTTTACTCTGGGGCTCAGTCAAAATCTTGATGTTAGGCAATTGGTAGCTTCCATCACGTAAGCCAGCAGGTCCAATGAAGCTGGATGCATAAGTGATCACAATGAAAACTACAAATAAACGTGCCTTCCCTGGGCACATTCCCTGGGCATTTTAACTTGACCCAATGCCCTCCCTTTCTATTCCCCTCTCTCCCTTTCCCAGTAAAGTGCGACTGTTTCATGCTAGTAACATTCATATGCCGTTCAAAATCTTGTCCTACTGTGCTTTCTTGATTTCTCCCACGCACACGCTTAAAATAGGGCTTATAGTCCTACTCTGCTTGATGGAGTATGCCACACAGTGAACCATCACAAAGTAAAAATGTGGGTTTTTTTTCCACATTTAGAGACTATAAATAGGAAGCATCCCATTACTGGCTCATGAGCTGTTGCCACATATCATGAGGTACTGGCTTAGCACAAGTCCACTCCATCTAAAACCCCCATAACTTGCAACATCTCTTAAATCCCTCACTTTCTTATTTTGTCCTATACATATTAGACCCTACAGAAAATAATTTGTTAGACAGTTCTTAAAAAAAAGTGCAAAGAAGTGCTACATTTCTTGTTAGGGATTAGCAGCTAGAAATCATTTGGGTAACAGCTCTTCTTTTTTAAGCTGGTTAATAGATAGGAAAATTAGTTGCCAATTTAAATATTGCCTCATTTAACACAACGATTCCTAATTACATTATCAACCCATCTGGCAAGAATTGCTTACAACTATCATGCAAAACAGAAAACACTCTAGCAACTATATGCTGTGTTTGCCCACAGTTATTATGTGTTATTATTGGCACAGACTGTCAGTCAGGTTATTTCAGCAATTTGTTTCTACAGATTAATAATGTTATAATATAAAACGGCTTTTTAAGCAGAGTTACTGTACACTACTTTCAGTGTTATCTGGAATTAGCATTTACAGCCTACTTTCTAGTAAGCTAATTCAGAAGACCAAGGTTTAATGCAGATTCTTCATCTCTTCTTTTTAAGATACAGAAATAAAACCTAATTAAAACATGAGTTAGGGGAACCTTTGAAAGCGTGTATAGATTATACATGTAGGGACCTGCAAAGTTGCATGTAGACTGAAAAATCCTCTATGACAAAAACATTTCTGCCTGTAGAATAATGTATTTTTTCTTGGACAGGCAAAACTGAAACAAAAAGGGGTAAGTTTGTGAGTCCGTACAAAATACTGGCACACTGCTGCTGAAAACTGGAGCAAGACAGGATTCTCTGATTTTAGCAGTCTCAACAGCAGTCCCTGGACCAGAGCAGCCCCATCCTTGTTACTCTGCAGCACTTCACAGGATCACAGGATGTGTGAGGTGGGAAGGGACCCCCGGAGGCCACTTGCTCCAAGCCCTGCCCAAGCAGGGCCACCCAGAGGCAGGCTGCCCATACCCTTTTGGAGATCCCCATGGAGGAGACCCACAGCTCCCTGAGCCCTGTGCCAGGGCTCCTCACCCACACAGCACAGAAGAGCTGCCTGGTGCTCAGAGGGAGCCTCCTGGGCTCCAGCTTGTGCCCACTGCCTCTTGTCCTGTCCCTGGGCACCACTAAGAAGAGCCTTGCTCCATCCTCTTTGTCTCCCTTCAGGTATTTATGGACATTGATGAGATCTCCCGCCCGAGCCTTCTCTTCTCCAGGCTGAACAGCCCTAGCTCTCTCATCCTCTCCTCACAGGAGAGGTGCTCCTGCCCCTTCATCATCTTGCTGACCGTCTGCTGGACTCTCTCCAGCCTGTCTCTTCCTCTGATACTGGGGGGCCCAGGACTGGACCCAGTACTTCAAGTGTGGTCTCACCAGTGCTGAGCAGAGGAATCCAGGAAACAACTCTGCTGTTTGACTGACAGCCCGGCCACTGGTGACGTTGGAAAAACACCCCACCCAGAGCCAAACAGCTCCCTGCAGCTTGGACCATAATACACTCCACCTTTGAGGAGGAGGAGGAAGTGGGAAACCCATGTTACACTGGATCCAGGAGGAGAATTTCCACGTGGTGCCTTGAGGGGGGTGGAGGGTGTCACCTCACAGGAGACAACAGACAAATTCTTTGCTACCACCCCCCCAGAAATCCTCCTGTTTTTATAAGAAAGGTTTAACTATTCAGATGAGATATGAGAGGCAGTACAAATGAAAAAATGGAACAGAGATTAATGATTTTCTAATGCAGTTTGCTAAGTAGGTGGTGCCTGCATTTCATTGCAACGTCATGCTTAGGACACAGGGAAAGGTGATCTATTGCAGCTTGAAATCTTGGCCAAAGCAGAAAGTCAAGCATATTACTAAAGATTACTCCTTCTCTGGCAATTGCAGGAAGTTTGTCAGAGAAAGTGTGGTATATAAAGTATGTTATGTAGTAAACTGGAGAACAAATTGTAAATGGAGGCTCTTCAGGGCTGCACTAGATTAAGCCACCAGCACTTGTTTGGCATTTGCTGTCATTCCCCTCACCACATATCCAGTTTGTGTCAGGACCTATGATTTGGTCTCCTATTTATAGTAGCCTTACCTTCATTCTCCCCCACCAAGCCTCTAAAACGCTGATCTGTCATGGGGCACTGTCACACTTGCATTGGGCTATCAGAAGACCGACAGTCTTCTGCCCTCAGTCTTTTCATGGTCTGAACTGAACTGCTGGACTGGGAAGAATACCATTTTTTTTTTTTTTTTTTTTTTTTCTCTCTGAAAAGCAATAATCTCTTTCTTTGCCAGAAGATGAAAAGTACTATCAGGATTAGCCAATCTTTCCCTGCTTAAGTGCACTGTGTGTTTCTGTAGCTGAGATTTGTATTAAAAACACAAATGCTAAAGATGACTGATTGCTCTGAAGTATAAACTTGCTAAACTAAATTGTGAGTTGAAATATGAGCGTCTGACTCTGGGACTGATGAATAGCTATTTTGAAGAGAAATATTACAGGAAGTGCTTTATATATATTATCATTTTGACAATAAGGGAAGGCTATTATGGTTTGAAGACCAAAAAAAAAAAAATAATAGCCAATCAATCCTGGTAAAAAAGCAAAATATCTATTCTTCATTTCTGCGTTCTCCTTTTCACCAGTTCCTTCACTTTCCTAAACATTAAAATTCTATCTGCACATGCTGTCTCATGTGGTATCTTATTTTTCAAGCTGAAATTTATTTTCTGTGTCTAGATTTATCATATAACACATCCATCCTATTCATGCTATATGAACATGCTTCGCTGTTGAACATGAGCTATTACTTGTTTATCTTAGAGCTGTGTGAATCGTAGCTATTTTGTCTCATGCCTCTGCCTTTTCAGAAAAGATTAACCTTTTTTTTTTTCTCTTTTCTCTTTTTTTTTTTTTTTTTTCCCCAGATACAAGTCCCTTTCCCATATCACTGACTTGGACACCCAATAGCTGACAAAGAATTTAAGTGTGAGAAGCAACCCCCCCTCATCACTCACCTTAAACATTTATGCCTCAACTGAAGGCATGCCCTGTTCTACACATTGTGTTTTAGGGAAAATCTAGGCTAGTTAGAGGAAGTTCATTAATGACAATCATCTATCAGTCTACAAAAATCTGTAAATAGACATTGGTAGGCTCAGACTATTTGCACGGCTGTGGAAAACTGTGATCGTCTTTTAACAGACGTGTGGTTACACATGAGCTCATTGTCTCTTCACCAGCCTTTCCCATTTTAGCCAGCAATGCATGAACTTCTAAAGTGAAGTAGGAGACAGCTAGCTCTTACTAACAGCAGTAAGACACCAATGTGCTCACAAATTTCAGTGAGGAAAAAGTATATTTTTTCTACATTTATAGTAAGTATGTTTGTGAATTCAAATATTACTATGTGCTTATGTAAATGGAAGATTAAAACAAAACAACAACAACAAACACAAACACACCCTGATATTTAAAAACGAAAGCAGAAAACATCAGGCATTTACATATAAGTATACACAAAGCCCTAATTAAACCAAAAGCAAGCTTCCACCTGTTAGTAGATGGAAATCCATTAATTTCCCACTAATTACAGTACAGCACTGAGAGACAAGGGAGACAGACTGAACACCACTGGGACCAACTCTCCCATCTAACTGCAATGCTCACAAGGAACCTCAGTGCCCACTCAGCCTTGGTTTAGAGGGATGGACTATGTCTAATCTCTGTGCAACATCTGAATTAGAAAGCATTTCATCCAGAGCTCACTCCTCCTTCCCCAGTGACCAAAGTGGTCAAGGTGTTGGAGAGACAGCTATTAATTTATAAATCCAACAGCTAAAAAACAAAAAACAAAACAACACACATTAGGAGAAATGCCTGTGGCCTCTCTCTACCACCAGCCTGACCCTTGGAGATACACTTGTGAATGCCATGACAGATTTCACAGTCACCCTCTCAACCTGGACCCTGTTCTTCTTTGATACCATGGAACACAGCCAAGGTAGAGAAGACCTCCTGGGCAAGATTTTGAGCTCCTTGGACCAATGGCCACCCAGATGAGATAGTTACTAGTTCATGAATATGGCTCCCCAGTAAATAGCAGAGCGATGAACATGGGGGAAGGAGTGCACAGCTGTGTTTCACAATACAGGAACACCCGCCAGCCATAAAGGGTTTCACTGTCCCTAGCCAGCTCCTCCTCAGTAAGCCTCTACGCACTTGTACCCATGCGCTTAACCACACTTCATTCCTTAAGTAAAAGAAAACACAGTCGAATTATTTCAGTTGACCTGAAGCTAAACTTTCGCTGTAAAACTTACAACCATCTCCCTGAAAATAAATAAATAAATAAATAAAAAATATACAACACATCCACCTCAAGTGTCTTAGGTTAAGTATCTGCTATGTCTGTTCTGTTTACCAGTATTTCTTAGGGCATAATTCTTCTAAAAATACAGTACTATGCCAAACAATATCAAAAGCTATTTTTTTAAATTAAAAAACAAACTAACAAAAATCAGGAGAAAGGGACTCATCATATTAATATAATGCCTTTCAAAATATGATATCCAAGCAGGGTTTTGTGCTTTGTGTTTTTTTCAAGGAAATGAAATCAGTAAGCCTACGTTAATGTATTATATGCAGTGAATTATTATAGTTAGAAGCTGCATACAGTTTAGAATTTCAATTTTCTGAGGCTTTTGCTCTCCAAAATTAGCTTCCAATTTATTTTGTCAGTTAACTCTTTTCTTTACCTCTATTGTTCATTAGAATCAGAGAAACTGCTGTGTGAAAAACACCGTGCAGTTTTAGTCCTTTTTTTCTACCTAGCTTCAGAAGTCCTACCCTGTGTAAAAAAATAAAAACAAAAAAACACCCCTCCAACTGCAGTGTCTGTAAGATTGAAAGAGTTTTGTGCATTTACGCAGAGCCACACTACACTAAATAAACTGAAGAAGACTTGACCTCACTAATCTTATGACCTTCCTCATGCTGTACAAGCTTCTACGCCGTGAGTCACTATCCATATTTACCGTGCCAGTTGGAAATGATCTAACTAATCAAAGGCCACATTTCAAGCTTCAACAAAGCTTATGAAATCCATTCTTAACACTACAGTGAGTGAGAGGTTAGGAGGTATCTCTATCCTCACAAGTGCTGATGTATTTTTTTAAATCTCCCTTTTGTCAAATACACCATGGCACCCTTACATTTCAGTGGTGGGCAGTGCTGGCGGAAGCCTCTCAGGAGAGCCTCAGTCTCGCTCCTGTACTTCCTCATCCATTTAAAGGTCTCCCTCATACCAAAGATCTGAATTTCAATCTCAAATTTAAATAAAGCCTTGGCTTTCATAGCTCACCAGTGATGTGAAACTAAGTGCCAAAGCTGCTCCCACAATATTTAAGGAGTTTTTGAAGGCAAAGATGAACTTTGAACAAGGCTACATTTTGGAGACAGGTAAGGAGAAAAAGACATTTGCAGGATAGCAGTGGAAAAAAAAATGTGTTTTAAGAATGCTGTATGTTTGGCCTGATCTCAAATGCCAGGCCCTTTTCCCTCTCCTCCCCCTGTCAGCTCACTCCTGCAGCTACACGACTGTGTTCAGGTTTTTTCTTCCCTGTCAAGATGTTAGTTTTGGAGACGGGTGTTTGTTAGTGAAGGATTTTCAAAGCCTGGAGAGCTACAAAAAGGAAAGGTGAAGGAAGGACAATCCTGACACATCGGGCTGAGCTGCTCTCCCCAGGCAGGCTGTCCTTACCCAGGTGCCTAATCCACACTGTAGGGCTGCCGCTCATTGTAACATCCTTCCAGTTGCACATAATGACTGGCTTCAGAAGATCTCACTTGTATTTTTCAGTGCTCTTCTTAAAACAAGACATCGAATGTTTGTTTATACAGTATTTGCCATCCATACTCTTAAAACATCATAACAAAACCAAAGTGGATAAGCATAATGTTTATTGGATTTTCCCCATGTATACACCTCAATGGTGAAACGAATCTTCCCAAAATAAGAAAATCAATGGAGATGACTACATAAGAATGCCCACCTCGTATTTTACATGGCAGTATAGGGGTGTTTCCACCTGGGGAGCAGAAGAAACTGGTCCCTGCATTTATACATCCTCAAACTCCCTTGAACTATCTCATCCCCATGTGCCAGAGCAGCTCCAACCTCCATTCCTCCCTTTCTGCCCCAAAACAGCCACCATCACATACTTTTGCACACCTACTGGGTAGCTGTCATGTGGATAGTAAGGGACACGCCTGGATCAGCTGCTGCAGGAGAGTGGAGAAAGGGAGAGAAGAGATCAGAATAACCACCAGGTTCAGCTATGTCAAGCACAAGGACTGTAATTTGGCTATTCAGATTGCATTCACTGCTAGAAAAGCTGTGCCACATCTCTGGGGAATGGTGTTGGGTCAAACAACTGCCCGATGCTCTGTGCTGTCTTGAGCGGGCATGGGAATGTACACAGGCAGCCCCAGGTCTCCAAGCACAAATAAGGTGATGCAACTCCAGTGTTTTAACTTCCCTTGTAATTAATACAGGGAATGCTGAAGATGGAAGGCTTCTGCTCCCCCTTCCACCCGACCTATTTAGGGTATTGCCAAAGAGTAGAATTTGATTGCCATCATTGGCATTTCTTGGAATCATACACTGGAGTTCAAAGGCACACAGAGAAATCCATAACACCAGAATAGCTATTTGATTGGGAAACAAACGAACAAACAAGCTGCTATGCTGTGTCACAATAATGTGTTTGATTTATTAAAAATAAGTACAATCTTTTTTTATTCATATTTATCCTAACATTTTTACTTAAAAATTGGCAGGGCGATTTAAAAGGCAGATTTGATTTTCACATGAAATAAGATATGATTTCTTATTTGCAAAAACAAAACAAAACACCATGCTACTCCCCATGCTCTTGGACTCATTTATTTTTTTTCTCTCTTTCTCAAGCATGCACACTTTACTCTCTTTACCCTGTCTAATACTGTGGAGGCAGCAGCTCTGGGAAATGAACTAGCTTTGCCTGTGGCTCATACATCATTACAATTGTTAACTAAGTTCCACTATAAAAATCTTTATTACACAGGAGAACACAGAAGCATGCAGGAACACAGCTTTATTTTCAGATAACAGGTTGAGTTTGTAGGGCAGGAAGTTAAAAGACTTTTTTTATTCTCTTGGGTTTACAGAGGCTGCTTCACACAGAGGAGAGGTTCCTACTCCTCTTTCCTCCAAATATCAATCTGTATGTAGAAGTAAACTACCCTCTGCTTCAGCCAGGAGCTGAAAAATACTGTCTGATGATGGTTTCTCAGGATTTACAGCAGCCCAGAGTTCTAACACTTCCCATACTACCTGGAAGGGTTTTCCTAAAGTCTTGCAGCATGCAGTCACACTGCTGCCCATGCTGAAGCTCAGACCAGTGGAGTTTTAAAGTCTGGCTATTGGCAATGGCAAATGCTGCATGGCACACCCGCAATTAAGAAAGTTTCCAAACCTTAATAAAAATGTGCAGATAATATCACTGGTATTTGTGCACTTGCCGAGAAAACTCTAAACCAAACAATAGGCAGAGAGCCAATGAAAGTTAACTTTAGCTTGAACATGTAACATGCACCAGCATTCATGACTACAGCTGCTGAGAACTTTTACGATTTTTTTTTTTTCATACATTATTTATCTCACCAGTCCAAATGCAAAAATCTGGCATATCGGATTGTGTGAAATGATAGTGCTATTCCCTGAAGGACTTTGCATCCACGAAGAAATGAGAAGATTATTCTGTGACAGATAAACTGAAGCAGTGTGACTGCATCAGATGTTTTCTTGCTACAGCATGTCTCAGACTTTTTGAAAGTGTGACCACCTTTGGACTCCTCTGTCTCTTATTTGCAACCTGAGAGTCACAGAGAAGAAAAACAAAAGAAAAAATAAATAAAAATCCCTTTATTCATGGGAAAATATCAGCAGGATTGATGAATCAGTTTCTGACAGGCCTCACACTTCCCCCTCACCTGTGGCAGACATCTACCAGCCAGCACAGTGGAGGAAAGCACAGGGTTTTCCATATCATGCTTAGGCAGCATGATAACACTGCCTTGAAGCCCTTCCAAACTGGTACATCATGCTCTGTCTTGAAAAGACGTTTCAACAATCAATTTCTTTAGCTGCAAACACTGACAGTCAAAGTTTCTGTATTAATTGGTTGATCATAGTGGAATTTTTGAAGTTATGTTTCCAACTAAGTAGAAAACAGTAAGAAGAAAAAAAAAAAAAAAAGAAAAAAAGAAAAATCTCTCTCAAGATTTTGCAGTCAAAGCTGTAATTTGGAAAAACAGATCTGCAGTTGAAACTTACACTTTCTTCCCTAATACTATTTAAAATGATGGGGGGTGGGGGGGAGGAAGGACCCACCCTTCCATATCACAGCTTTGTAGGTAACCCTTCCAGTACTATAAAAGCCTCACATGACTGATCATGACTGATCTTCTCCGGCATGCAGACTCCTATGACAGTGAAGTGAGAAACTGGAAGAGCCGGGGCAGGGAGAAAATCCCCTCACCTGGCCCCACTTTGAGGCCACGTGCAAACCTCACTGGTGTAGCAGGTCCCAAGGTGCCGGCCTCCAGGCCGCTCACATCGGCATATCCACAGACAAATATCAGATGGAATCACCTGAGGGAGAGCTGCCAAAATGGTCCGATTGTTTTTTCCATGTCAAATGGCAGGAGCTGGCCTTTAATGAGAGAAGACTTATGGTCTTGCCCCCTAGTGCAAAGGTTACTCTTTTAGCTCCCCAGTTGTCTTTTTTCTTAAAACAAAACAAACAAAAAAATAATGGGAGAAAGCCACGCTAGCAAGCAATTTGAGATCCCTAGGAATTGATTCATGTCTTTAAATAGGAACTTCCCAAGTGTTACTGCAGCATTTATGCCTTTTCTTTTTTAAATTAAAACTGGACAAACATTTTCCCTAAGCACATGCAGCCTAGCTTAACAGCAGTTTTTGCTAGTAAGTACAAAAATAAACCAACCATAAAGCTAAATAAAATCAACTAATTTTAGTACACACAAGCTGAGCGAAGATGACAAAAATCCACAAATAATTTACTTTTCACAATTTAGAATTATTAGTAAGCAGTGGTGAGTGGAACACAGATTGCAGAGTGCAATTACTGTCTTAACAGATTCTCTTCAAAAGAGCCTTTTAATTATGACACATTAATCATATCCCATGAATTCTAATTTTTACTTGTATAAGATTTTTTCCAGCTCATTTATTTTACTCTGATTTCCTCTCCACCGTACCCCACAGACTTTACCTACTCGAGAAGGACTCTTACAAAATATAAACCAAGATTCAGAACATCTTTCCCCTGCTGTAGCCCTGTAAAGCAGTAGTAGTGAGAGGTCCAGCTGGCCAATTTTTTTGACTGTGATGTAGACATATGTAGAGAAAAGAAGACAGATAGTCAGCTAACATGATATTTTAAAGCTAAGGGAACTCATGTGCAAAATACTGCAAATAAAATCTATTCCAGTCCTGGGCTATTTAAGTGCTTTGAAGGGCACTGAGCCAACAGATACAAATTGAAATGTAAAACTTTTTTATTTTAACAGCAGCCTAGTATCTGTAGAATGCGTATACCATTTGCTTCTCAAGCTCTGATTTACATAGCAAAATGAGGCTGAAAAACTGCAAGATGTATGACAATCCCATCAATGGCAGGAAAATACATTTCATTTTTCTGGGGCAGCTGAATCCTTTACTTTGAAGATGATTTCAAATCCTAATCTGGTCAGAAACAGGAGCAACAAGTTCCTTTACTTACTTACATAAATCATGACTAAAACTGTTTTTTACAGCAAGTAAGAAATGGGAGAGTGGTACGTTTGATTCATACTGGAGATGCACATGTGCAGGGCTATATTACTGTCTCAGCTTCATTTTTCAAAGGCAGTTGCACTTGACAATGACCAGGTAACATTTCGGGTCACTCACTTCACCTACAATAAGTGAGAAAATTTCAAAGATAAAAAAATGTGAACAGTTAATGTGTCTGCACAGACTCAAAGTCACAAGTGCACTTCACAAAAAGAAAGACCACTACAAAATGTAGTAATTTTTAAATGGGTCTTACCAAAGACTGTCCCTAGAGCTCACTGGCCTCTGGTCAGAGCTTAAAATAAATAAATCCTTCCTTGATAATCCCAAACATATGGGAATTCCATGTGGGCTTTTGTTCACTGCCTTGTTTTCGTCTCACTCCTACTCTAAATCCCAGCTGATTCACTCCAGCATAGTAGGCAACATTGTTATTTGCCCACCTGCTAGTTTACCCTTTCCAATTTAACTGATGTTTTTGCCTTGGTAGGGGATGAAATCCATGGAGCAGTAAAAGCATGAACCTGCCACCTCCTGCCTCTTCCCTGATCTTCACAACAGACCTTCTTCCATGACCCACCAGGAACCACTTGGCTTGATTGCTATGACCAGTGTCCATATATAACAGCTTCCAGCATTGCTCTGAAGGTGAGTGCCTTAAAAGAAGCAATCCTGGGAGAAACTAGTGGGGCTCTAATTGAACCTACTTGTGCTGGGAGAGGAGCATGTCCTGAGGAACGGCCATGATGAGCCTCCTCACTGCACATAGACATCACAGTCCATTACAACCCTCTCAAAAACACACCCAGGCAAAGCCTTGCTACAAAACACTAACTGTGCTATACTCATGGTTTGGACTATTTTTATAGTACAGGTTCCACTACTTCCATGCAGGCCATTTGCAAGGACTGGTTTTATATGAAAGGGGTGCCAGAATGTTGATCTGTAAAGGCAGGGGCAGTTTTGTCAACCTAAACCTGGTATGTTTGTTTACTTTGTCTTTGGCCAAAAATATATTATACCTATATTATGGTATAATGTGGTGACATTACACCGCAGTATTAGTCCTGTCTCCTATAGCTTTCAGGTCCTTGTCCTTTTATTTCGCTGGGATCCAACAGCAATCAAAAAAAAACCAACAAAACCCAAAACAACAACAACCTACCCAATTTATCCATAGTACTTATCCAACAGCAGCAACAAACTCTACCCAACTGCATTTCCATAGTACTTCCATTAGAGGGATCTGGAGGGATTTTGAGGCTGCCACCTCAAAATACTCCAATATGCCCCAGTACTTGTCTTTTGCTCGTCAAGCCTTCCTTTTTTCAGCTTCTATAAAAAGGTCAAAAATAAACACAAAAGGCCCATGTAAGTATTAAAAACAAACAAACAAACGAAAAAAAGATTTGAGTTGGAGCTTGCCTTCTGGCATTTGAACCTAGAAGGATGACATTTTCAAAATTCCTTGTATCTAAAAAGAGGGTAAACTCTTTTCAACAAAATTAAGACAGTAGAGCTCAGATTCTCAGGGAATGACAGCTCCAGAAATCAAAATTACCACCTATTATAGTAAGACCAGTGAAGTGATAAAATTACAAAAGTAGCTGATTTTTTCCTCACACTATTCATTCCTTACAACACTCATGAAATAAGAGCTATTAACAATTAAGAAAGAATGGTTGCATGTTCAGAACTTGCTAATGTGCATGTTCATCACCTTCAAAATATCAGACTATAAATTATAAGAGTCCATGACACAGCTAAGGTGTTTAATACATATCCTTTTTTTCTCTAATAGCTGGAATAAATTGAAGGAAAGGTAACCTCTCACCAATTACATGGAAATTGAAGTTTTGCAGCAACACTCACATTAACCTGCTAGACCCAACACTCATGTTAACCTGCAAACTTCAGAGCAAGTTTACAGGAGAGATTTACGTTCACCCCCTGCATAGAACAAACTGCCATAAGGAAGAACAATAAACAAAACCTCCTCATGCATAGAATGATTTAAATTTCAGAAAGGGCCTGTGTGTTCAGGGCATAAATCAGATCCTGTCATGGTTTCAGTACCCACTAACCAAAGCACAGCTACAGGACTGAGCTCTCAGGAGGTGCTTGCTGATCCTCCCTTTGCAATGATGTTGCACATACAGTATTTACATGATTTCACCAAATGTGCAGTTTGGAAATACAATGAGACAGACAGGTTTACCTCTACTTCATATAATCAAGACTAACATAAGTGGCAAGATGAGAAAACAGTAGTTTCTTTGCTAAGATTTAGTGCTGTCCAGATGGACTTCAGGAAAGCTGTGAAGAACACAGGGTACCTTAAGAGTTTGACTATTCCATTTGTCAAAAGCTTGTAAGAGAAGCAAATAATACGTGGTGAAGAAAGTGGAAAAAAACTAAATGATCTTTGATTCTGTTCCTCAAAGGGCTTCTTAGGGCAGGCAGAACAATAAAGGATAGAGCAAAGATATGCCATCAGATTATTTAAAGAAATAAAAAGTAAGAGCAGTGCACACAATTCATATTGGACCCTTGATGCCTCGTATTTAAATCTGGCATTGGAGAAAGCGCACCTATGTGGACAGGTGTAAAGCATGTAATCCATCAGAAGCAGGACACAATACATCCTTGAAGAAAGAGACAAATACATCGCACTCTTCAACACAATACAAAACTTTTTCCTTTTTCAGCTTTCACATAATTCCTAAGTAGAGCTGTATGTGAATTAATGAGAATTAGCTGGGGAGAATTAGTGACAGCTGACACCGATCTGGTAGTTAGGCTGGAGATCTATTATTAGGATACTGTATCGCAAAACTGGAAACAGTCAGAAATACCTTGGCTGCAAACACCTTGCAAAACTGGACTGACTGCACTCAAATTTCCTCTCTTGGAAAAAAAAAAAAAAAAGAAAAAAACTGACTTCACACAACTACTCTATTTTTATATTGGCAGAACAATTATTTCAGAACTGCCATTGTGATGCTCAGCTCTTTACTGTGTTTATCCGCTGTATGACAAACAAGCATTGGAATGAAAGCCAAATTGCATGTCTTAAATGACCTGAAAAGAGAAGTTCTTTCATAGTAGCTTCCTTCCAAGAACAGAAATTAAAAAAGGGAAATTTCTACAAATGCAATTGAGCAGTAATACAAGTTCAGCAGTGCTAAAGTCCTCTGTGAAACAAATGTTTATCCCCATACGGGCACAGCAGGCTTTCAGCACTAAATGCACATTTCCAAAGTTACCAGGCACCAGCAGTCTTGTAACCACAACATTAAATCTTATGCTTTTTTTCACAACCCGCTATTTGGTCTCGGTCCGCTGCTGCCTTGCTTGCATTCGCTCACCCCCTTGCCAAGATGCTGCGTGGAGCAGCAGCTCTGCTCCCCACCTTTCTGCTCCAGTTTCTCCATAACTCTTCCTCCCTGGCAGGATTCTTCTTCCCCCAAGGCAAAGTGTCAGGGCAGCAGTGCCCTGTACGTGGGCTCAGTGGTCCTAGGAGGGGCAGGTGAGGAAGAGTCAGCCTGGGGGAAAAGTCCCACGCCAGAGGGCTGTAGGGGGAAAAGGGAGATGTCCAAGCATCACCGTACACTGCAGTTTCTGATGGGTGGTGACGTCAGGATGGGAGGAACATTTAACAAAAACCATCTCTTTCCTACCTGATCATGCCCCACTCTGACTCCAGTGATTGCTTGCCCAAGGAGTTTAACTCGATCCCAGCACTTGGCAGAGCCAAGATATTTGCTTTTACTGCGAGCACTGTAAAGAACGCAAGTGGAACCGGCCTGTAGCAGCTTTGCAGCTTTACGCTGTTTGTTGTAGAGCAGAAAAGCAGCAAGCGCATTTGTGGTCTTAAAGTATTCCAGTTTCAGGAAGGGTAGAAGATAACAAATTCCTATCCAAAGCAGCTAATAAATTTTAACACCGCTCTACTGAGTCGCTACGCACTGGGGTCTGACTTTTTGGAAACCCAAGTGCATTTATAATCTTACTTGCTTACATTTACAACCTTGGTGGGCCTAGTCCTGTGAATAAAACTTTGTATATGCTAACCACCAGTAGCAATCTTTTAAATAATTAAGTTTGAAAGAACTCAGAACTTAGTTTGAAATAGTAAAAGCTTTGCAGCTGGATTCAGAGCTGTTTTTCAGATGAAAAATCAGGGAGGCAGGTTTAACTGAAACCTTACATCGCATGTAATGCAAGTAATACTAGCTGTTAAGTGAAGTCTCAAGGTGCACTGAGGGCAGACATCCAGTTACATTATCAAGTGCCTGTCATATTTTTCCTTTTCCATTTCTTTCACTTTCAAAATCCCTGTAGACGTGTAAAGAGATGACATCCTTTACATTCACTATTTCTTCCTAAAATTATTTTTTAATCTAAGACAGACTGAATTGGATTATTAGCCCAATCAAACCTGATATCTGGATTCTGGCAGAAACCAATATTGAATGTTCCCCTGAGTAATGAAGACCACACAATGCCATGCTAACAGAGCTCACCACACACGCAGCCTGTAACACAGAGGGAAAGATTATTTCACAGCCTCTGTGGCTATGGGGCCACACTTTGATACATTGGATGGGTTGGCTTCTTCTTAACTACATTTATTGATCGTACAACAACTCAACTCCTTTTTAAATACAAGTGTTGAGCCTGATGGCATGGAGCAACAATCTGACCAACCCTTTTACGTCCAGGTGTAAAAAAAAATAAATAAACAAGTAAAGATCCCACAGAATCACAAACATTTAACAGCCGCACGCACCCTGATGGCTAGGCGTTTCGGCATTCCTTAGCTTTTCGCCAGCAGCCTGGGCAGAAGGAGGAGGAATCCTGCGTGCAGGGCCAAGGCCGGGGCTCCTCGGCCTGCGAGATGCAGGCACCGAGGCAGGGAGGCGAAAAGCCCCGAGGGCAGGCAGGAAACGAGCTGGGCT
Organism: Heteronetta atricapilla; assembly: GCA_011075105.1. NCBI lineage: Eukaryota > Metazoa > Chordata > Aves > Anseriformes > Anatidae > Heteronetta > Heteronetta atricapilla. Next base: position 114,044,455 of record CM021731.1, on the reverse strand, counting down.
CAGCTGAGGAGCCGAGCAGCCGTCTCGGCCGTCCCGTGACTCGGCGGGGGAGGCTCGGGGAAACTTCTCATCCCCCCAGGGCTGGCGCTGCCTGTCCGCTGCTCAGCTCCAGCGGAGGATTTGGAGCGATTCTCGCCGGGGGAGGGCACTGCGAGCACCCCCCCGAAGCGCCCAGGCGCGGCTTTAACAGAAAATAGAATCACACCCGCGCGGATGGGTTACTCTAAGCCGCGATCGCGACGCTTTGCAATGGAGGGCCGGGGTCCCCGTCCTAAGAGGGGGGGTCCCCATCCTTCGGTGGGAGGGGCCCGTCCTTCAGGGGAGTCCCCCCAGGGCTCGGCAGCAGAAGTTGCGTCCCGCACGGCACGGCGAAAGTTGCGTTTGGGCAGGCACTGGGGAGGGCGGCAGAGCCCGGCCGCTGAGATGCGATCCCCCCCCCAAATACCCCCCCCCCCCCCCCCCAGATATCGTCCTGTCCTCCCCCCCCGGCCCGTTCCTACCGCCTGCGGCGGGGTCCCGATGAGCATCTCCAGGTAGTACCCGCGGCCGGAGTCCCCCTGCAGGTTGTCCACCATGGCCAAAAAGTTGATGCTGCCCCCGGGCTCCGAGGCCAAGGCCAAGCCTCCCGACTCTCCCGGGGCATCCCGCTGCCGGCCCCCGCCGTTCCCCGGCCGCAGCGGCACCGGGGCGGGCGGCGATCCCCGGGGGGCGGCCGGCTGGGACACGCGGAGCGGCAGCGAGAAGAAAGCCCGGCACAGCCCCGCGGCGCCGGCCAGCAGCAGCAGGAGGCTGGGGGCAGCCGGCGGCGCCCCCATCCCGGAGGCACGTCCCGGCTGCTGCGGGGCTCGGCAGGGAGGCAGCGGCCGCCTGGTGCCGGGCTGGAGCAGCCGGCGGGAGGAGGAGGAGGAGGAGGAGGAAGGCGGGAGCGGCTTCCCCACGCCCCGGCTCCATCTCCCCCCTCCCCTCGGCGCCGAGCTCCTCCTCGCCTTCCTCCCGGCCGGGGAAGTTGTGCTGCTCGCTCAGGCCGCCCGGCCTCCGCGGAGGGGAGGCGGAGGCTGAGAAACTTGGAGGCTCGGCCCCGGGGCGGAAAGTTTCCGACAGCCCCGGGGGGACGGCGGAGGACCCGGGCCCCCCGGGGATCCGTGCTGTGGGGTGGCGGTGTCCGTGTGCCCATGTGTCTGTGTGGAAATTCATCTCCTGTATGAACGGCGCGTTGCCATAAAAGCGGGCGCGACAGACGCCTGCCTATTAGAAAGACCGACTGCGAGGCTTTAAATGTCTTCATCATGCGCGGAATTAATAGCGGCAGGCCAGGGCGGCCTTTCGGGGGATGGGAAGGCTTGGCCATCTTTGCCCAGGTACTTTGGTGTTCTAGGCACACCCTAGTTAACTGCCTGTTCTCTCCTTAGGTGTAAACCTGCTCCAGGTTGAGATCTCTCTCCTAATAGCGAGGGGATCCCTCCCTCTCTGCAAAGGAAGAATCCTCCTTAGGGTTTCCAAGTGTTTCAGTGAACTTGAGTGAAGTTTCTTATGGACGTGCTGGTTATTGCTCCCAGGAAGACTGAGCAAATTATTTGGGGCACTCTGGTGAGGCTGTGATTCACAGCTAGTGCCAGAGATGCTTGCAAAGGGTAATCCTTGCAAGGTGATTGGAACCCACACCCTAATTCTGCAGGAAAAAAAAAAAAAAAAAAAAAAGGTGCCTTCACTTTTCTCACTGACTTGTTTTCTGTACCCTGATTTGTCATTCAGTTTCTGGAACCCCCCTCCTCACATTGTAACTCATCCCTTAGATCATTTCAGTGCTGCTGGGGTATTTCAGCACAAGGTGATGCAGTCCCTGACATCCACTTCAGAGCTCTCCTTAGGGAGGAGAAATGCTCTGTCAGGCTCTCAGCGTTACTGTGCTGGAGGTAGGAAGTGAGCAGTGGGATTGCCCTGACAGAGAACTTGGGTATAGGGCATAGATAAAGGTTGCTGTGTTTTACTTGTGGGAAACAATGCATCTTACTGAAAGGCTCAATTGTGCAAACTCTGCACCTCCCTGGCCGCAGGAAGCTTTCTGCTTGCCTGACAACAAGGAAGGTGAAATATTGCAGTCCTGCTCTGTGTAGTCCCACCTGCTCAGGACAGAAGAGCTGCTCTGGAGGGATGGCAGCTGAACACCTGGGGGGGGGGGAAAGGGGGGGCGGCAGCTGGGCTCAGAAGAGGTTATCTCCAGGGTGCTACGGTAATGGCTTTTTCTGATGCGGCTGGGATAGCGATGGGTTATGCTGCAAGGCCTGTCTGGTCAGAGCTGAGGCTGAAGGGGATTTCAAGTGGTTAGGGCTCTTTGTGGGTGAGCTGAGAGCTGGAGTAATACCCCCGCCCCTCTGAGAAAGGAAATGTGGGAAGAAAGCAGGAGTATAATTGAACACCCCCTCAGAGTGGAAGGGATATATTTATAACAGTCAGCAGCTATATACATTTTGTTTGAATTCTTTTACAGTACAGTAAGCCTTCCCCCCACCACTGTTGCTAAGATACATTACCATACTTCTGGGCAAAGCAATCCCTGTCAGAGGAAGTGTATAGTTCCCAAAGTATAGGAGATACGGCATAGCCTTTAAGTGCTCAAGCGAAAACTTGTCTTTTTGTCAGACTGTTTGTTAAAAGTTCCCCGTGTCCTGTTTTCTGCAGACGTAGGTAAGTCTTACAGCACATGTATATCAGAGCTGCTGCATGGGGTGTATGCGTAACCTTTCCATCCTCCCAATCACATCATCACAGCCGGGTCCATGTTTGTATAAAAGCGAGTTGTGCAGTTTCCATCTGCCCTCATGTCTCCTTTATTTACCTAAGAATCTGACGAGGCTTAGACTGTACCATGTGCAGGTGAGTAGACCTAGCGCACTTATGAACAATGGTAGGAGAGGGCAATGTAAGAGCAATGCAAACAACTGCTTTTGGAGAAGACATTATAAACTCCTCCCAGAGAGCGGAACATAACTGTACACAATGTTCCATAGAGAGGAAATCATCTGTATGCAATGCAATTGCATTCAATGTGCACGTTTATTTGTTTGTGTGTCACATACACAAAATAAATGAAATGTTGGAAATAGATACAAATATAGGAGTGTCTGGACTCATTATTTTATAGAATTTTTGAAGAATCTATTTTTTTTCTTTCTTTCTGTATTTTTGTTATTCCAAATATGTATTTTTGAGTAAATAGCTTTTAAAAACCTTTAAATATCAGCCTGTGAGAATAGGTCTCTTTAAAAAGTCATTATTTCACATGTAAATTTGCAGGTATATCCTGACTGTGATCCAAGTTTGCATTCATTTACAGAACCACAGAATCACAGAATAAGCTAGGTTGGAAGAGACCTTCAAGACCACCTAGTCCAACCTCTGAAACCATTTACTTTGCTGGTATTACGGTGCTTAAAACCTTGAGCCACTTGAAAGTGATTTGATGTACATCTCTATAACATAACCTTCCACCAGTATTTACAGAGTACAGTATGTCATGAACATGTTACTGTTGTGTGTTACAGACGAGGTATGTTAACTAAGTCTGAGGGACAGTTGCTATATGGAGATACTAAATTAGGGCTGTTGGGAAAACAGGAATGATGAAGGCTGAAGATGCAGAGGAAGTGCTGGAGCTAATAGGAACAGAGGAACTCTGGATGACTAAAAAGACATCCTCTCTTTCCAAAAAGGGAAGCTATTAGGGGACTGCTTAGACTGAAGTGGTTCTCAGCTGTGCCTCTGAAGAAGTCAGGCTAACCTATGCTATCATTATACAATGATAAGGCAAGATGGACACAAAGACTTCTATTCTAAAATTGCTTTGTCTACTTTCCATGTTTCTACTGTTAGCATAATCAATACTTCAGTGTTAAGAAGACTGCTCTTTACCGCTAATTGCACACCGGTATGGAAAGAAACCCAGCTGGATCTGCAGTGTACAAATGGTTAATCTGAAGAGTGCAATAACATTAGGAAAGGGGAGATTTTGTTTTTCTTGCACCTCACTGGGAAATGGTCTTCTCTGTTAGTGGTCTTCTTGCATCAGCCTTTTCATACTTTGGGCCTAGTCCAGGGAAATACTGCTGGCAAGTGACAGAGCAGTAAACAAGCGGCAGCAGAGACCACACGGTTTGGCTCTGTTGCATGTCTGCCAAGGCAGAATGTCTTCCAAGGCAGTGAACAAACTGGCTGCCTTGTGGGGTGAGATATGTGCCACTCGGGAGAGCTATTCCAGTGATGCTCCTAAGGCTCTAGTAGCATCTCCTGTGCCAAAGTGAGAGCATGGACAGTCTGGGGTCTTGTTTAAGGACTGAGCATATGCACAGTGTCTAGAACTTGTCCAAAATTTATCTTATGGCTGAAGAATACATGGTTGGGTATGTAGGTGCAAATGTTTAGTGTCCTTTATCTCTTTGGTGTGGGTAGAATATCTTGGTAAGTGTAGTCTTTGACCACTGTATATGCAGATAGGTTTCTGAATGATTATATATTAATTTGGCTACAGCTGAATGATATGAGATGTTGAAGATCCAAGTGTATTCTGTCAAAGCTCCATTAAAAACATGCAAAACACAATTCTTAGCTGCTGCCACCAGTACTGGAGACTGGCTGAGCTGAACTCAGGAATTATCCGAAGACATTGTTTTGTGGTAGAGGCTGTCACCCAGTTGGGTGCTGAGGACCCTATTCCACAACTTCCCTGGAACAAGGTCATCTACCCCATCAAGATTTCTCAGGTTGTGAGCTCATCTCCATTTGGAGCACGAGGCCCTTTCTCCTATTGAAACCTCCACACCCCAAAACATTTTATTTCTCCCCTAAGCCCTCAAGCCCTCATACACAATACCCTCTTCTCTGCCCCACCTCATCCCTTTGTCAGGGAAAAAGTGGTATGCCACTGACCAAAGGGAGGAGATATGAAAATAGGCTTGATTTCTGCTTGTCACACCACTAGAGCAGAGGGCCTGCATAGATGGTACCACCCCTCCTTTGTAGAAAGGGGCAGGAGCAAAGAAAGGGGAGGCAGAACTACAGCTGCAGGTTGAAGTGCCTCAGAGTGCAGCTGGCCCAGGCACTTTAGGCTCAGATGGCGGCAGCACAGAACAGAGGTCAAGGTTGGGGTCTTGGACCTCCTGATACTAAAATCCCATCAGTACATTTGCTACTATGATTCATACTTCTTGTATCACATGTGGTTTAAGTCCTGTAAACTGTGGGCCTGGAGTAGCTCATTGCTAACTGGGAGGGCTGGTGTTTCTGCCCCATGTCTGAGGCAGACTGCAGAATTCCGGTTGAATGCATTGACCACTCTCAGAAGACTGTTGTTTTTCCTCAGAAAGCTCTGCAGGCATCCTCAGCTGGCACCATGGAATAAATCATTTGTGGGTTAGACCTCAAAATGATCCAATATCGACCTTCTGATTCCAGACCTTCCTACACCACAAATAGGCAATAGTTATAAATTTATAAACTATGAAAAATTAAACATGCAGTGAACTATAACAGCACTTTAAAAACACCATATTCAGAGCTGGCACATACTGCTGAGATTGCTCAGATACTTTCACAACCATGTGGGGCTGCAATCTCCTTGCCCAGAATTGATAGACTATTCATTTATTGTTAATAGTAAGAGTAGAAAGACGTGATAGTTAGCGGACGTTCAGGAAACCAGTAATCTTGGTCAAGATTTTTCAGAAGTGCTTAGACCTCAACGGTGTTTACTGGGAAATGGAGGAGATGGGATATAGAATCCTTCTGAAAGTCTGGGCATTAGTCACTTTTGGGAGGTAAATGCATGGAGTACAGTTTTGTTCCAGTCCATCTGTGTACCAGACGTTCAACAAAGGAGGTTACAGGCATGTTCCTGGCTGCACCCCTCTTAGAAGCTGCAGGCAGGATCTGTTTGTAAATAACCTTGTCATTTAATGGAGCTGTGTGTCTATATCTATGTCTGTCCTTTGGAGACACTGAGGAATCTTATAATGAATCACATTGTCCAACTCAAAGCTGGGAATTTGCTGTCTGTCTTTGTTTTCTTTGTGGTATTCTGCTTAACAAATTCATGCTGAAAAGTTCAAACACTAAATGATCTCATGGATGGTGAAATCAGTTCCTGTAGCCTGTCATTATAACTTTTATAACTTGCTCTTTTTTTTTTTTTTTTTTTTGTCCACTGTTCCTTATCAACCTGATGTTGATCATGACAGAGACCCTGAAGACTGGATGCAGCAAGTATGTTTGGCCATTATCCATAAAGGGCTGCAGTTTATTTAGCTTATATTCCATAACTCAGTGGCTGCCGGTTGGACATGGAGCTTCCTTCCTTTCCTGTCCTCCTGGACCAATAAATTACTGGCTTCTAGTTTAGATATACTGAGGTAGTAAATAAAATCTGAAATGCTGAAGGCTGAATGTGAACCACAGACTTCAAGCCAAGTGTCTGATTGACACTTAGATGAAAAAGAATTTGGAATGACAATTTAGCTATCTGTAGTTAGAAGGCTTAATTAAAGATTTTTAAAATCTTTTTTTTTGTTGTTTTGTTAAATTATTGTTTGCAATCTGATAATGAGCTCTTTATTTTTTATTTTTAGCTTTCTAGTGTTGAAATGATCCCTTATTTAGAAAATTTGCCCCCTTTTTAGTCCAAAATAGTAGCAGGGATATGGGTATTCATCCCACTGGAAAAAAAAACAAAAACAAAAACAAAAACAAAAAAAAACATGCTGCTCCCAGTGACCTGGATCTAAATAATCTATTCTGTGATTCATTTTTTCCAATGAAAAAATAACCTAAAACTTGAGCTCTTTTTTTCTCAAAATTCTTAGAAAGATTGAAGTTCTGTGAAGGCACATAAAGATGAACATGTGCATGAAAAATGAATGTGTTACTAGTGAAGTAGTCCACAAGTGCTGAAATATTCTTGGCATCTAAGCCAGAGGGAAAATGCAGTGCATCTGAGAGAGGTTTGCAGCTATCAGCTTGGCAAAATATGTTTTATTGTTATCCTTCCGGGCCTCTGGAGACCCCTGAAATGCTTTACTGGGGCTAGAGAAAGGTGAAATGGAATTTTGTTTTACAGAACCAACTCCAATAGTAACTGTAATGCTAGTTCATGATGTTCCAGGGTATATTTAGCCTTTTGAGTGTTACTGCTAATGATAAGCCCCAAATGCTACTTAAAACTCGCACATACTTTTGAAAACCGATAATGAACTGTTTTTAGCAGTGAGCGTTGGACTTTCTGTAGGATACAGCTAAAAAACACTTTAGGTACTTTAAGGTTAAACAAGTCAATCAGTAAAAGAAGTGTTATCCCACAGTCACTTGGTAATGCTAGTAGATGAAATGATCCAGATAAAGTATGTTCTAAGTCAAAACACTATGATCCCACTTAAAAATAAATAAATAGATAAAAGATCCATGATCTTAGAAAATGTGATTACATTATTAATGTGTAAAACGTTACATGCCTTTGTGCTTCAATTTTTCTCCATCTTTACAAAAATTCATTATTCCTCATCAGATTCAGGCTTATAGGTCTTCTCATTATTTGTCTCCTGCCGTTTGTTTCAAGTACCCAACAATGAGAATAATTATGCTTGCCTGTTTGTATTCTTTGTTTTCAGGAAACAATGCATCAGGGAGGCTGTTTCAGAGATGCAAACTCTCACAGGCAGACAGCCAAGAAGCAGAAGTCTGAAAACAGCTGAAAAAACTTCAGGTGATTCTTCCCTCATTTATTACTTTAGAGGCCATTGAGGTAAACCAGGCTGATTTGTTGCTGGTAAGGGCAGGATCTATCAATTTTTCTTCAAGTTTTCTTTTATCTGTAATAGTTTATACTACTGCTTATGATGGATATTAAAAATACGTATTACTTGGAGCTGGTTGCATGACTTCTGGTTGATAATGCCCAGCAAGTTAGGGAAGCTTATAGCTTTGTTGATCTTAGAGGGTGAACGTTTTCAGGCTGCAGGCCTGCCGGAGACTTGTACTGTTTTGTGCAAGTTTGTTTCTGGCCTTCCTGAAAAATGCACTGGAGAAAAATATTGTGCTCTGTAGCTTGAAGAAAAACAGTCCAGTGGGATATATTTAAATTTGTTTTATTTATTTATTTTTGTGAGGAGCAGATATGAAATGCCTGGGTACTAGAAAGAAAAAGTTGCCTGTCTATGAGGTATATGTCTTCCATTGTTTACTTTTTTAAAAAATCTGAACCTTGTCTAATTATTATCCCCCCCAAACCTCAGTTTACATGTGCACAGCAGTAGCTTATTTCCTCCAAGGACTCCTTTTACACTGAACGTGTTCCATCTCTTTGTTGGTCATCATCTTCAGGCTCAGGAGAACTGTTTGGTCCTCACCTGGGGCTCAGTAAGACTTTCTTTGGAGTTACTGCTCTTTGGTGCTGCACTGCTGGATGCAGGAAGGGAGATCGCTGAAATGACTATACACCTCTGAGGAGAATGCAAGAGGAGAAGACAGCTTCCACAATGAAATGGAGCAGGGCTTGGTTTGGCAGACGCAGGGCTGTGAAGAGGAGAGCTCTGAAAGTGCAAGCAGAAAGGGACATGCACAGCAGCATGACTTGGAGGCTAAGAAGGGGTGCATATGTGGGATCAACAGGAGCAGGCTATCAGCTGAAGAGCCCATGGTAACTTTAAAACTCTTCTTACCAAATGAGAATATGAGTGCACAAATCCATCATGCCTCAGATGTATTAGTTTAACTAATTAAGATTTCCTATAAGGATTTTTTTTTTTTTTTTTTACTTTTTTTCTCTTTTTCAGAACAAGAATCCAGAATTCTTCTGGATTCTTACTGGCATGTCATTGCTTTTTCCTTCATAGTCTCTCTCTGCTGGATGAGTTTATTGACTGCATTTTAATGTCTTCTGAAGAACCACACATAAAAAAATACTAAAAAAACCCAACACCTTCACAGTACTCTGGTCTCCATGGCAAAGGTTTGGCTGCTATTGCTTTTGAATATGAATTTCGGGATATAGTACTGATAATCCTATTAGTCTGTCTAGGAAACAAAAAAAATATGAAATGAAAGTTGACTCAGCGTTGAAGGTAATCTCCTTTATTGGACTTGTATGAGAATAGATGTTTCAAAGAGAAAAAAAAACATTGAAAAAAGGTTGTTTCATCTTTCCAGGGCCTCAGAAAGGCTGAAGTTCCATGTTTTGACTGTATGAAGGGACTGGGTGAGTTTTAGGTTACCTTATGTTCACAGTACCCTATACATCTCCTACACTCTTTATGGCTATAACAAATGAGAGCCATAACGTGGTTCAGGTTCACTCTACTAACTATAAGCAGACTCTGCATTATATAGTTCATGATTACCACTTGAATTTGTAAGAAAGTTGGCAGGAATGCCTTCTGCTAGGTGACCTTTGCAAGTGTGGCTGCTGCTGCTACATGTAGTACCTGGGAAGCTGGTGTTTACTGTATTGGCTCTCTCTAGGGAACCAGAAAGGAGGACACAGCAACTCATTGAGGCTTGGCAGAAGAAAATCAGAGATGTCACTTCCTACTCCATTCCTGCCAAATGCAGTTAGAACTTTTGCTGCGGAGAACATCATTTAGGGATTGCAATTAAACCTTGACATGTGAAATACTTAATTTTCAGCAGCTGATGCCATAAACAGAATGCAGATACTAGGAATGGAGTATAATTTGTTTTTCTTGAAATGAATAAAAGGTATAAAGTGTTTATTGACTTAAAAAGAAAAACTGAACAAACAGAATAAAGAAGAAAGCATGCACGAATGCTTTGAAGGAAAGAATGTTTTTATTTCATACTTTGAAGAAATTGTTCAACCAGTCCAGCCGTATAAAAATGTGACCCCTTTAATGCTGCCAAGGGCAGTGAGATCAGGGATAATCTGCTGAGGAAATGCAGCTCACGCAGGCCAACAGGCATGTTTTAAATTTACAATACCATATTTTCAAAGAGGGAAGCATGAAGGGTTGAAGAAGGGAATTAGAAGGGGAGACCAGTACTGAGGGGTCTCTGTCAGCATGAAGGAAGTAGAAGGGGGGACCAGTATTGTTCTTTGCTTGCTGAAGAATCCCATTACCTGTTTTGAGGAATGTTCCCTCTGCTCTTTGCTATAGAAACATATAGATTTGGGGGACAGTCAGACAGCTGTATGCTCTCCTCCACGAGGTCCCGCAAAAAAAAAAAAAAAAAGAAAAAAAAAAAAGAATGTGATTAAGATGCTGAAGAATAATTAATAAGCAGGGAGAAAGCATGAGAGAAAGCTATTCTGACAGTCTTAATTCTCACTTTAATGTAGGGCTTGACTTCATGTTCCTCCTGTTCTTCATGCTCTTTTAAAGTCGTTCTGGTATACACATGCACATGTTTATCTGTATGCATGAGCTCTCTTTGCAAACCCTGTAGTCCAAAGAATAATTCTCAAGCCTAATGGGGGAAAAAATAAAGCTCCCTTTGTACTTAGGAACATGAAATGATTCTGTCCATTTTTTCCCCTAGAGAGGCCTGAGTCAGTGAAAACGTGGGATTGGAGTGGAATGTCTTTTCAGTATAGTTTTGACTCTTGCAAGTAGTGCTGTACTGGAATTCAGTAATGACTAAAGAGCAACCTCTTCTGAAGTTAGTACTGGTGACTGCTGAACATTTTCCAGTAGATCTACATGACATTTTAAGACAGAAATAAACAATGCCTTATTTATTTAAAACTGCAGCAAAAACAGTTGCTGCTGAAACTAATCAAGGTACATGTAATGCACATGTTTTCCTTCACCTACAGGGATCATTCCTCTAAGATATGTACAAGTATATAACTTATGTTACTTTAATTCTTTGAAGTCCAGTTGATTAGTGTTTTTGTCTTACACTTCTCTTTTTTTTTCAGTCTCACAGAGAATTTAACAGTGCCTTCTCTTCTTTATTTCTTATTGTTCTTTCTCTATATTTCTTTGTAAACTTAAAATGGTTTCCTACTATGTAAGCTGGGATCAACCTTTTTTTTTCTTTTTTTCTTCTTTTTTTTTTTTCTTTTTTTGAGATGCAAGAAGATTGCTTTCTAAAGCATCTTTCTTTCTATTCTGTGGACAGCAGACTAGAAGAGTCTTTAGTCCTTGTTCTCATTCTTGCCCTGTGACTTATTTTGGCTGTAGTCATTTAACATTTTCATTTTGCTGTTTTTGAAGTCTTCCCTAGGGCTGTCTGGGCTACAGCTGAAGGTTAAAATTCCCATTTTCTTGAGTGGGCAGTGATGGTATACTTATTGTAGCAGAGATAAGTTGTGGCTAGTATTCTATGCACTTTAGATGTTGCTCATTCCCCCTGCCATATGACTGCTTTGCCTCTCTGGGAAGAGAAACCACAGACACAAATCATTGTAAGCCACCAAGCTAGGAATGCACTAAGTTAGAAAGAGATTCCAAGGGAGAAAAATGTAACCTTAATGATAGTCTTTAAGCATTAAGGGATGAGCCCTTGAAGCTCTTTAATGCTCTTGCTCTGTGTCATTTTACTACCACACATTCTTGCTTTGCACAGAAATCAACTCTCCTGAGCTGTGTTTAACATTGGATACTTTCCCTCTTCTTCACCGGTACTGGGGTTTTAGCTCATCTTTCTTCTAACCTCACTGACTGAATTTTCTTGAGTTTTTAACTGTTTTGAGGTGCTTCTCTTAGAAGGTTGTCCAGGGTATTGGTTTCAGTCTGTATGTTATCTTTACATTTACCCTATCAGCAGCACTTTTGCTCCTGGCCAGTGATATTGGAATGCTCATAGCACCTAGGTAAGTTTCTTCTTTCTTGTCTGCTCACATTCTCATCAATAATTCTGTTTCTACCTCCCTTATCTTCCTCTTGGAGAGATACAACTTCTTTAAAGATAACAGAAACAGAAATTCGTTTCTTCCTCTCTGATTCTCACTATTCATCTTTCTTTTCTCAGTAGCAACATTTGTGTCATTTTGGTTGTTATTGCCAAGAAAATACCTTTTTAAAAACAAGTGGTGCTCTGCCCTAGACCCTTCTCCCCCACACTGTCAAAACAGGCATGTATATTTTTAAGCTCAGTCACCAAGTTTCTTAATTTTGGTTCAGTGGATAAGCTCTTCCATGTTTCTCTTGTTTTGCACCTCAACATCAACCATATCATTTATGCTTATTTTTTCATTTCACTACATACTCTTTGCAGTCTCTTAAAGCTTATGCAGATCAGACTGATTTTCACTTTTCACCATTCCTCGTTGTTCCCATCTTTTCTGAAGACTACTTATTGCTAGTCTATTATTCTTACTTTCTTATTATGGCTGTTCTGTTTATTCTTCTCAGTTCCCTTACCACCTGCCAATTCAAATGTTTCATTTTACCAGAGTTTTCTCATTCCTCGACATTTCTACATCATGCTTTTCTCATTTTGTCCTTTGGATATTTTTCATTACTCCTTTCACTTCTCATTTGTTTCTACAATTTAAATCTCTTTTCAAAAGGAATTTCTATGTTCTGCTACTTAATCCCCAGCATACTGTCTCATATATCAGCGATACTTGTTTTCTTTAATAACTACACAGCCCTGGATGGTATTGAGATTGCATGATGTTTCTGTGTTGTTGTTGTTTATGTAATCCTCCTTCAAGAGTCATACTAGAAACCACTAATAAGTGTATAGGCCTTTTATTTCCAGGTTCATCATTACCCTGATTATAAGTATAAAAAGAATGATTTTAGGATTATATTTTGTAGAAAGACAAAAATATCAGGAGACTTCTTTTGAAAGGGACCAAAAAAATATAAGAACTCACAAGCATCTTCTTAAGTGCCTGAAAAAATACTGCAGTGGAATTGCAATCCAACAGTGGAAGGAGAGTGAGAGGAAATCCTTGAAGGGAGTGCAAGGCCCAGCTGAATGCAACACGTTGGGCTGCAGAAATTTTCTTGACTTTTTACATCCTATGCCTTTTCATCCCATGGGCCAAGTATGATCAGTCATAGATTTTCATCTGAACCACACAGAGCAAGAAAAAGGCTACAAGTGTGCTCTAAAGCTTGAAGCCTAGAGGCAGAACCCAACTGTGAAAGTCAAAGTAAAATACATCTGGTTTGGGGATAAACCATACTGTTTAGGGTCCTGATTTTATCTTGAGCCTTTTGTTATTTATTGTGTGTCTGTAGCACCCAGATCCTGCAGACAGGTACTTTTGTTGTCTCTTCTTTCATTTATAAAAACAAGAAAAAAAAAGAAAAAGAAAAGAAAAGAAAAAAAAAAAAGAAAGCTCACTTCTAGCCTTAACATTTCTAGAGGAAAGAACATGTAATGTGAATATGTCTGAAATGTTCATAAACCAGAATGTGGTTGCTACATGAGGGCTTTTTATTTTTTAGTTATGTTAGGATTTTTAAATCCATGTTCCTGATTTGGAGGACAGGTGATTTGTCATTTGACATCATATTCACAGTTTGAACATACTCAGTAGAAATAGTTCTCATTCCTACAGGAGGTGAGGAGATGTAGAAGGATCACTTCTTTTGATAGGCCTTTGCAATAGGAGGAACAGTTGGGGAGAAGAGCATTTCCGTACAGAAATCACTGAAGGAGCTGGGTTTACATGATACGATTATTAGCAGAGAGGCAGAGTTGTGTGCAAACTGAGGAAACTGGAAGAGAGTTATGAAAAACTGTTTCATGGGCTTGCATGCCTGAGAGGATAAAGATCTCTTAAAATACGCTTAGCTGTAAGTCTTGAGTGGGCTTATGCCTGCAGTTCAGAGACTTCAAGCTTGGAGACCTGCAATAGGGCATGCTAGCTCTTTAGAGCCCTGGAAGAATGGCGGGCTCCACTGTGCAATTCAGTGATGCACAGTTGTGGAGATTTAGACCAAACATTTGATCTCCTGTCTGGCTTATAAGAACCATCATAGAACAAAGGAAAATATGACAAAGCTTCTTGGAAAGGGACAGGATATGCTTAGAGTAAGGGGAGCCTGAAGAATCTTGCACTTTTTGCTGAGAGGAGGAAAATGCAGATAAGTAATGAGGATTGGTCAGGAGATTTCTCACGAGGGTATCATGATGCTCATTAGCCTTGAAGGTGAGACTAGCCTGAGGCCACTTTCAATATGTTGTTTAAACAGTGGGCCTAGTTCAGAGGCTCTGGCAGCTAATTTACTGCTGCTTCTCTGACACCTCAGGAGACTATCTAATTGCAGAAGTAGTTTAGCCCATGCAGGGGAATTCTTTAGTTTGAATGTTAAATTGTAGAACACAGCTATAGTGCTTTTGGACCTCAGCCAGTATGCGTGTGTCTTCATACACTGAGCCGGGTGGGTTTGCTGGTCTGGAGAACATCTGTCCTGTGGTCCCTTGAAAGATGTATACATGCTGGACACAACTCTTGGGCCTTTTTCTGTCTCCTGTACTGCAGTGTCATATAGTCTACACTCCCAAAATATCTCCGGAAGGAAATGTTCTTCAGGAGGAAAATCTCTTTGTAGTTTCTTCCATATCTCAAAAGAGTAGTCAGGCAGACTTGCTGCTGGACTGTATTATTAACAAATCATAAGAATTGGCAGCTAGTCAAGTCTTGAGATTAGGGGACAGGAGGGAAGAGACGTGCACATGCTTCCCACCTAACTGCAAAAGCAAGGCAATGTTTGCTTCAGGGTGCCTGTGTACCTCTCTGGGCAAAAGTCACAAAGTCGCATTCTGTGGTATAAGCAGTGGATTCATATTTTCCTTAACAGATATATTCAAAAGCCATGAAGTCCTTATGTGGATTTTAGGCACCTGAGTCCAACCTGTGATTCTGAGCACCATCTGCTTGTTATCATCTAAACTCGGAGACTGCTGGGTCCCTTTGCCTTCTCTCCTCCTGTCCCCTGATATTTTGCTCTGCTGAAATATATCTGAATGAGCATTCCTATGTACATAGGGGCACAATCATTCCAATATCATGGAGTCATAAAAAAATCTGTCTGGCTGGGACTGGTGGAGCTCACAGAGAACTTCCCACTTAAAATCAGATATATTCCTGACACTAGGTCAGGTCAACTGGGGTTCTCTCCAGCTGAGTCCTTCTGTAAACCTCCGAGGATGGAGAATCCATGATCTCTCTGAGCAGTGTGCTTTCACAGTGTGCAGTGCTGTCCTATATGTTCAACCTGAACTCTTCCGTTATTTCCTGACTCTATAGAGATTTTTTTTGTGTGTGTGTGTGTTTGTTACCTTTGTAACTGTTTTTCAAGTCAGTGTAAGCTGCTATGAATTCTCCTTTTAGCCTCATTTACAAAACAGGCACAGGTCCCTGCAATCTCTCCTCAAAGCTCCTGTGTTTGAGGTCCCTGGCCTATTTGGTAGCCCTCTGCCAGTCCCTCTCCTGTTTCTCTCTGTCCCTGTTGAACTGGGTTCCAACGGCTGGCCACAGTATTCCAGTTGTGCTCTCACAAGTGCTGACCAGACAAGTATAATAAACTGGCATGGACATATTGTCCACAACCCTCCAAGTGTGACCTATTGTAGTTTGCTCTATGCACAGTGTGAGTACACTGCTGTCTCTTCTTCAGCCTAGTGTCCACCATCAACTGAAGTCCTTTGGAAACAACTTCCCAGCTTGTGGTGATACATGGTGTTGTTTCACCTGAGCTGCAAAACTTTGTCCTTCTCCTTGTTGAATGGCATGAGATTCCTGTTGGCCCAATCTTCCCCTTCTTCAGGGTTGCCTTGGATTTAAGCTGTGCCATTCAGCATGCCAGCTATGCCCTTTAATGCAGTGCCTGAGTGTGAAGTCTGTCCTTCAGGTGGGTTCTTGATGGAGATGTTAAACAATTTTCCCTCCACTGATGACCCCTGGGGCACTCTGCCTGACACTGAGTCATTGATCTCTGCTCTTTTGGGTGCAGTGGCGTAGCCCAGTGGTCTGTTTGTCCAGCTCTACAAAAATGGGAATGCTGTGGGTGATGGTGTCAAAAGCCTGACTGAAGTGAAGGTGTGCTACAGCCCCTGCTCTCTGCCCATCCCCATAGTCAGTCATCTTGTCATAGAGGGTAGTGAGGTTAGTCAGGCAGGGTGAGAAGTCTGTGAAATTTCTTGCTAAGTGTCCCTTTGTACCTTTTTTTGCCCTTCATGTGCTTAGGAATGGATTGCAGGAGGTGGTTTACGTGTCTCTTCCTGAGCTGAGGTGAAGCCAATGGGCCTATAGTGCCTTGGGCCCTGCTGCTTTCTCTGCTTGAGACTGGCCTTAACTGGTCTTTTCCCTGTAGTCAGGTCACCTTCCCTGATTATCAGGATTTTGTACAGATCGTAGGCGGGGGCCTTGCTATCACATCAGCCAGCACTTGCAGCACCTTTGGGCAAATCTTGCAGATCTGGATTTGTTTTTCTGTATAGTCTTGTAGTGGGTTTACATGGCAAGGTTTTGGTAGCTGGGGCCCATGGTGGTGGTTTCTGTGAGAAGAATCCAGAAGCTGCCCCATGTTAGATAAGGGCCCTGCTGCTGGCTAGAACCGAGCCAATAAGTGATGTTGTTTGTGCCTCTGTGAAAGCATGTTTAAGAAAGGGGGAGAAAAAGAAAAAAGAAAAAAAAAAAAAAAAAAAAAAAAAAAA
>CM021731.1:114017271-114027732 GCA_011075105.1 Heteronetta atricapilla | reverse complement strand
AAAAAAAAAAAAAAAAAAAAAAAAAAAAAAAAAAAAAAAAAAAAGCTGCTTCGCTTCTTAACAGCAGCTGGGAGAGGAGTGAGAAGCAGCCCTGCAGACCCCAAGGTCAGTGCAGAAGGAGGGCAGGAGGAGTCCCAGGTGCTGGAGCAGCAGTTCCCCTGCAGGCTGTGGAGAGGCCCCTGGTGGAGCAGGCTGTCCCCCTGCAGCCCATGGGTCCCACACGGAGCAGATCTCCACGCTGCAGCCCGTGGAGGAGCCCACGTGGAGCAGGTGGATGTGGCCTGGAGGAGGCTGCGGCCCATGGAGAGCGCCCACAGGAGCAGGCCCCGGGCCGGAGCTGCAGCCCGTGGAGAGGAGCCCACGCAGGAGCAGGGGTCTGGGGGGAGCTGCCGCCCATGGGGGACCCGTGCTGGAGCAGTTTGCTCCTGGGGGATGGAAGGACCCCGTGGTACAGAGACGTGTGGGCGCAGTTCTTGAAGAGCTGCTGCCTGTGGGCAGCCCCCGCAGGCTCAGTTCTGGAAGGACGGCATCCCGTGGGAGGGACCCCACGGGGAGCAGGGGCAGGGATTGACTGTGAAGGAGCAGTGGAGACAAAGCAGTAGAGACTGACCCCAGCCACCATTCCCTGATCCCCTGCACTGCTTGGTGGGAGGAGGTAGAAGGGGGTGGGTGGGGGGTGAAGGTGTTTTTGGTTTCTTTCCTTTGTTTCTTACTTCTCTAGCCTGTTAGTAATAGGCAATAAATTTTATTATCTCCCTACTCTGAGTCTGTTTTGCCCATCATGATAATTGTTGAGCAACCTCCCTGTCCTTATCTCAACCCTTGAGCCCTTTGCATCATATTTGTCACCCTTTCCCTTTGAGGAGGGGGAGTGAGAGAGTGGCTGATGTGGAGCTTGACTGCCCACACAAGTGAAATCACCACAAATCTGTAATCAGTTACTCTCCCGTTTCTGGCTATACTTCTTCCCAAACTCTGTGGTAAGCACAGAGGAATTAGACAAGGCTTTAACTTTGAAGACTAAGGAAAAAATTAAGCATTGAATACATTACTACCATTTACATTGTCTGTCTCTGTGTACACTAAAGTACACAATGTCTGTGCATGTACTGTTGGGATGTTCTCAGAGGATTTTTAGTGTAAATTGCTGATACTGATTTAAGAAAAAAAAACAAACAGTTTTGCATTGCAGCAGATCGGGCCTGTTCATATTACTCAGAATTATGTCTTAGCTGAGGTGCAGCACATTCTGTCTGAAAATGTGTGTCAAAAATTTCTTAGTCAAGCTTCATTTTGATAAAACAATCATGCTCTGCAATTGTAGGAAACAACAAAAAAAAGTGCATCTGTTTTAAATGCTTTCCTTGAGGTTTTGTATGGTTTCAGAGCACAGTAATACTGATAATGACCATAGCTCAGCTGATGCATGGTAATTCATTAAGCTGTGACACAATGCCCTCCTCAGAGTATTTTGGAGGGAGCTGCACAAAAGTAATGTGAGAGTGTTGGTCTCCATCTCCAGGACATTTGCTCTATTAAAGGCTTTTTTGTTCCCACCAGGATGAGGGCAATATAACTGTGTGTGACTTACATCTGCCTTTTTTATAGTTCTAGTAATAGGTAGTGATCCAAACAAGAATAGACCGGGGCACTCTTCTGTCATTTTAAATAAGAGATAATCAAATTATCTGAGGGATCAGAAGAATTCAATGAAGGTGGACCATGACTACAAGACAAATACTCGCTTTTGCATAATGGGGACTTCAAACAGAGTGCTTATGTAACTTGGTAAAGAGTTTAGATTCAAAGAAACAACCCCCCCCCCTTTTTTTAAAACAAAAACAAAAACAAAAACAAAACTCTTTCCCACTTCAAAGATCAAGAGGTTTCTTTTTGAGAAAGGAAGGCAGTGAATTCATAACAAACAAGTCAAACCACAAGTGCTTTGTGTAATAGCAACCTGTTGCAGTCAACAGAGATGAAGGGCTCATTTCCTCTTAATGTAGGAATGGCTGGGCTGAGGACACACTGGGGAAGCCACACCAGACCGTGCACTTCCTGAGCTCAGAGACTGGCAAGAATCCACTCAATGCCTGGCATAGGTCCAAGCAGTTTTGGGGAAGATATAGTTACCTGCTTTGCTTTGCACCCACCTGCCAGCATTATCTCAACGCACCCTCCTTCAGCAGGAATCAGGAGAAATGCCAACAAAAGGTCATTGTGTTAGCTTTTCCTGGTGGAAAATGAGCTTTGTATAAAGCTTCATGTTGCCTTGTGCTATTTCTGCCCTTCCACAACATCAAAAGGTAAGGTTTGCATTCAGGCTAAAAACATATCTGGGGATATACCCAGTGTTTCAAAGCATAAGTTTAATACGCAGAATTAATCTCACAAAGAGTACTTTCAGTCACAGTACTTCCAGTCAACTATACTAACAGTGCAGTGCACTGTGGATTTCAGGTTTTTTTTTGTTTGGGACTATCTGAAGTGTAGCAATTTTGGTAAATGCTGGACCTTGAGTCACAACTTTTTGCTTTTTCTCTAAGACTATTTTGTGAAGACTGCAAAACACTTCAGTCTCTTTAATAATTTAAACTTTCATAACTAAATAAATCTCCAGCAGGTCCTATGTGAGGCAATTGGTGGAATGGGGTATTTTCTCCAAGGCAATGCTGTGATGATTTGAAGTACCAAACTATCACATCTGCATGTGAGAAATGAAGCAGACTCACATTTTTTATTGTCATCAATACAAATGAAAAAAAAAATCAAAGCACAGAAATGCCCTTAAATATCTGGTAGTTTTCATGCCTTTAAACAAAAGCTAATAGGGAGTAATGGTTCAAGAAGTGAAAATAGTGATTATTTTTTATTATTAAAACTCATAAATATTCAGGAACTAACAAATTATTCGGGTGAAATATAGTTTTTTTTTTTTTTTTTTTTTTTTTACTATTCAGGAACTGTTTATAAACTGTTTCTGGATTCTTCAAATCTATTCAGTGGCTCATATAGATGAACAATTTTCAATTTACTTGTACAATCTATTCAGTTTGACTATTTACCCTCTGTGATATATGTGTGGTTGCATGGCTACATAGATTTTCCTAGACTAAAGCACAGATTTTTTAAGTAGAATGCTGAATAGTAAATATTTGTGCCACTGCATTGAAAAACTTGATTATGTGCAGGCATTTTGGAGAGAATAGATATTTTTCAAGCATTCACATGAATCAAAAAGCTATTCATTGGAATGTTTATGAACTTCAAAGCAGGGGTACATGAACAGAAAAGAACATAAGAGTGCTTCAGAATTCAAAGAGGCATTCTTAAACATCACTTGGCTGTGCCAGCCTTAGGCCAAGTGTCACTGCTGTCTCTCTGCTTACTGTTTAATATTCTGGTGATATAGGCACTGAATATTTGGAAAGGCAAAGTGTTCCAAGTTTCTGTTTTTGTTAAAATATTTATGTCATCTAGGGGTTGTAATCTAGGGGACTGCTGAGATCTGCAGGCAACCAGGAAAGGGAATGACGGTATTAAAAATGACCATCATCCTTCACAGACAAAAGTTTTTATTTTAATCCCTCTTCTGTAAAGCTGTCTCGAAACTGTTCGACTGGATGAATGATCCTGGAGTCAGGGAGAGTTTGAAGGAATTGCCACCTGTTGACTGTTGAGGAACTCCAAAATAAGGCTTCAGAGGGGTGTTTTGTGGTTTGTTTACTTGGAATTTCCCAAGTTTCACCAAACTGCAGGGGACAGACTAAGAATAAGCTGATCACTGGTAAAACTGGGTAGTTTGGACTAAGAAAGTCATACTTGAAGCACAATGTGTTTGGTTAATAAATTACATGCAAACTCACCACTGATCTCATGATTCTTTAGTCATGAAAGAAATACTGTAATTGGGAAAGAGTATCCCATGATCGAGTGTGATTCATTCAGCACTGGAACAAGTGCTATTTCTGCCCCTGAAGATTTTCAAAACTCTCCTGAATGAGGCCTGGAGCAACCCTATCTGACTGTGAAGTTGGCCATGCTCTGAGAAGGAGGTTGGATCAGAAATCACAGGTAATCTGAATCTTTCTATGATTCTAAGTGCTGAGAAAGGTGCTCTCCGGGAAAACAAACAAAACAAACAAACAAACAACAACAAAACAAAAACAGAGGACACAAAAATGAGATTGATACCTGTTTCTTACTTGGGCCATAGGACAGAATTCCAAAGAGCATGACAGCTGGAGTCTCATCCTCTGAATTCATTGGTCTGGGAGTGGTACACAGTTTCTTTATTCAGCCTTGTTTTTTCTGCCATGGACTTTTATCTCATGTCTAAAGTCATGGGAAGTGAAATTTTATGCTGCAGTTCTGAGTTTATCAAAGAAACATGGCTTTTTATTATGTTAACCGTCTTGTCTAAAAATACTTCTATTGTGTTTTTAAACAACATAAATATCAGGCTAGGAAAAGAATTGTTGTGTAATTAGATATAACAGTATGAAATGAAGAGGAAAGTGTAGGAGAGAGAATGGGGAAGCCTTTTGTTGCAAGACTTCAAGGGAAATAGCAGAATTGTCTAAGTCATTTAGAGCTAGTCTCAGAAATGACTCAAGATTAGTACCATATAGAAATATTTGAGATCCCTTGTCTGAAATGACTGACCTCTTGTAAGACCAGTTAGAGAGGACAGAGCATATAATAGACTCTAGTCTTTTTACATCCCAAGGATTTCTGCAGCAATGCATCAAAGTATCTTTATAAATAATATTTCATTTTGCACGTTGTCGTGGGTTAACCTTTGCTGTCTGCCAAGTGCCCACCATG
The DNA here is from genome assembly GCA_011075105.1 of Heteronetta atricapilla. NCBI lineage: Eukaryota > Metazoa > Chordata > Aves > Anseriformes > Anatidae > Heteronetta > Heteronetta atricapilla. The sequence continues at coordinate 114,022,905 of CM021731.1, read as the reverse complement.
TTGCTCTCTCACTCCCCATCCTCAGCAAGGCAGGGGAAGAAAATAAGATGAAAAAGCTTATGGGTTGAGATAAGTACAGGTAGATTTTTCACCAGTTACCTTCACAGACAAAACAGACTTGACTCTGGGAAGACTAATTTAATTTATTGGCAATTAAAAATAGAGTGGGATAGTGAGAAAAGTGAATAACTATAAACCCCAAACAAACTAAAAACAACTTCTCCACCTCACTCTTTCTTCCCAGGTTAAACATCAGTCCTGGCATCTTGACTGTTCTACCTCCTCCTGGCCCTGAGTAATTTACGGGGGATGGGAATGGGGGCTGCACTCTGTTCATAACAGGGTCATATTTCTCCTCACACTTTTCCCCTGCTCCAGCATGGGGTCCCTCGCACAGGATGCTGTCCTTCACAAAAAGATCCTATGTGGGGTTCCCACAAACTGCAGTTCCTCAAGGACTGCTCCAATATGGCTCTGTACCACAGGGTGTATCCTTCAAGAGCAAATTGCTCCAGCACAGGTCCCCCATGGGTGGCAGTTCCCACAAGAACTTCTGTTCCAACGTGGGGTCCTCTCCATGGGATGCAGCATGGATGTCTGCTCTTATATGGTCCTTCATGGGCTGCAAGGGACAGCCTGTTTCACCATGGTATTCTCCATGGGCCATGGGGGAATCTCTGATCTGGTGCCTGAAGCACCTCCTCCCCCTCCTTCTTCACTGACCTTGGCATCTGCAGGGCTGTTTCTCTCACTCACAGCTCTTGTGCAGTGTTTTTTACACTTTCTTAAATATGTTATCACACAGGTGCCACCAGTGTTGCTGAGGGACTCAGCTGTGACATGCAGTGGGTCCATTTTGGAGATGCCCACAACTGGCTGTGTCCAGCATGGGGCAGCCCCATGACTCTTCTCACATAGGCCACCCCTGCAGACCTCCCTAGACTACCAAAACCTTACCATATATGCCCAATACACTTGTGCTGGCCTAAACCTTAACCTTAGCAGAAAGGACTTCTGTATGTCTAAAAGCTAAAGTATGTTTATTATATTCAAAATATATTGTTGGCTGTGCTCTTACATAAGTCAAAAAATGTTCTAAGAGAAAAGTCCAAGTGGGTTACCTATGTAATGATTGGATGGCAGTAACTATTACGGAGAAAGAAATATAGGCTGGTGGACTTTGATTTTCTTGGAGCTACAGAAAAGGAGTCCTGGTGTAACCTCTATTCACCTGAGGCAGTGCAGCCATCTGACCTGAGGGACTACTGATCCAGGGAGATATTCATTTGGCTGGTGGTGGTTCATGACAGCCCAGATCACATGCGTGCTTGGCCTTAAAAATTATCTGCTATGAGAAAACAGATGTCACCACGTCTTTCTTAAAGTTGAAAGGGTAATATTTAGAGATCTGATTGGGGCCAGCACATAAATACATAACATTACTTTGTAAAGCCATTACCACTAAAAAATAAATTAAATGAGAGTGTTATCTTTAGCTTCAGCCTTGAATAATTTTATTAACTATTTTTAGAGAACAGCTTGGGACAGAAAGAAATGTTGTTTTGCAAAATATGCAACTTCATTCTTGACCAGGAGGAGAAATTAATAAATTATTAACTACTTGCATAGCTCACAAAGCATTTCAAGTGAGGAGGGTCTGCATTGAGAATGATCATAAATTGTATGGCTAGGGCAGCTGAAAGCTGCTGAGGACTGCGTTTGAAAGTGTTCAGGGGGAACCCTGTGATCTATGAGAGAGGGTCCCTCAGTCTGACACTCTTTGCATGCTTGTGACAAGTATGCTGATGAAATTTCAAGGGTTTACTAATTGTGTGTGATGCACAGTTTACAGATACTTGTATTACTGAGTGAATCAGATCTGAGAACAAAGTGAAAGATAGCTGTTGTATTCAGTGAAATGACAAAAGATGAAGGTTATAAAGGATTTTGCATTTTTAAGCAATCTCTGTGAAAAATGGTATAGGAAATATAGACTCCTTGCATGCTGATGTATCAAGTCTCCCATCTCAGTGTCTCATTTAAATCATGAAACTACTTAGAGCAGTACTTTTCTTTTGATGATAATAATGTTGTGTGTATGAGGTAAGATTTCATTTTTGTACTACCTGGAATATTTACAGCTAGTATTTTGTTATATGCTGTTACATCTGGAGAAATATTTTGTTTATCCCCATGAGGTGTTAATGTGTTGATACAGAATCTCATGAAAATGCAGTTATAGCAAGAAACAAGAAGATGGACCATTTATATTGTCTCACTCATAAACGTGCCAGGCCAGCAATGGTGTCAGACCTAGTAGCAACTATGTGGAATAACAGTTCATGTGCACTCTTTGTTTAGAAGAGGGAAGAGCTTTCATTTTTCTTTTGAGGTTAGTGAGTCCTCAGAGGTCTAGCAAAACTAGAAATGTTACTGGTGTTGGATCAATGGAAGAACCTGATGTACCTATTGTAATCTGCTATTGGCAATTCACCCAACCTGGTGAAATGTCTGTGATGCTGAAAGTGGACATCCTACTGTCAAATACCTTAAATACAAGAACTTTTAGTTCAGAATAGTTACTGTAATGTCGTGTATTAAGAGGATTGTATCTCTGATCCTGGCATTAGTACATTCCTGCACAGGAATTTGCTCCATAAATCTAAAGAGCTCTCTTCTCCCTTGGAACATTGACTTCTCTAAGTTCTGGTCTTCCTGACACTAATTATGTTTCACATTGAACAACATTGTCCTGAGATATGTAAATGAGATAACCAGTGCAGCTGATGAAGAGCTGAGATGCCTGCAGTATAGTCTTACCCTTGTGACTTGAATGCCTTCTCTTTCGGAAGAGAACACTTAAAAGTACTGTGATTTTTTGTGGTTCTATTTTTGCACACTATCTGAAAGAAGAACACTGTTTATCTGTTCAGTAATTTGTCTTTACATATAAGAACAAACCAACAAGCTGTTTATTTCCAGTTGTAGATTTTGAAAAGATGGGAGCATCAACTTCTATGTGGAAAAGTGTTTGTTTTGGCATTGATTCCTTATAAAAAGAAGTAGTAACTATAATGAAAAAAAAATATTTGTGTAATAACCACGCATCCTGTGTCACACGTTCATTTTAGCTATGCCTATTTTATCACACACACAAAGAACCAACCAACCAACAAACAAAAAAGGAACATAACAAAAACCATACAAATAGGAAACTGATAAATAATTTTTCATAAATTTCTCTAAATAAGCTACATTTAAAAGTCCTTTGGTTGTTAAAGAGAAGTCTAACTGAGAATAATTTTCACTTTTGAACAGTTTTCACGTTCTGGTCACATTTCAGGATATATTCTCGTCTTCCATTACACTAAAGCAGGAAGAGTCCACGCCTCTCAAACAGGTCGATTCATGCTCATTGCCACCAGATGTCAGTATGATATAGATAAAAAGAGGCACTAGCACAGGAACAAATACTTCAGCTCTGCAAAGCACTTATGCCAGAATTTATTAGTCATGGCAGTCTTGTAAGGCACATTTGTCTCTTCAGGCCCAGGATAACAAAGTCTATAAAGAATAGTCCTTACTCTGCTGGTGCTGGCACTCACCCAGGATGCCAAAATATCAGGTTGAGTCCCTGATTTTGAGCTCTGGGCAGACTCTGGAGCGTAGGGGTGTTCAGTACTTACAGCAGCTGGCAGGAAGAAGATTGCATTTGTTTATGAGTATCTTTTTTATTTTTTTTTTTGGTCATACTATTTTCCATAATACTTTTCTGTGGCCAAAATATAAAACAAAACAAAACTCCACAATGCTGCTTCTTCCTCTCTCCAGCACCCCCTCTTGAAGTTTGTATTTCTAGACCAGTAATGACAGTCAATTGGAATATTTTGTCTTTATAGTGCTTTCCATTTTTTTTCTATGATATTCCAACAGCTACCCCCTCCCCCACCCCCCCACCTCATCTCTGAAACTGGCCTTAAAATAATCTGAAGAGAAAAGCTGTGGCTATGTGAAGGCCATTCATTCTGTGTGGAAGCTATGCTTCTTTGAACACCAGGAGAGAGAAATAAGGTGTCTTCTTGTGGAATCGTTTGTTTGTTTCTCATCCACCGTGTCTCATTATTGGCACTGAAGGCTCCAGAATCCTGCCTGCTTGGGTGACAGAAAAGCAACAAAAGGCAGGTGCTATTCAAATTAACAGGCCATGTTTTTCCTGCATGAGAGGATTCCTGTTCAGAGGTGATTGTGCCTGGGGTTGGTAGGTGGACATTTACTGTGAGAGATAAAGGGATTTTAATGTTCCCATTCCAATCCTCACAAGCTGTCTTGAAATACAAGTCTGCTATTCTCCAGCTTCTTTTGTTTTCCCCACAGCTTCATGCCTGTAGCTCTTCCTTGTCCTGTGACAGGGGAGGGATCATGGCTGGTGGCAGCGATTGGTCACCTCTTTCACATCAAACTCTGTTTGCCCATGCTTTTGCAAAGTAGGGTTGGAGAGGACCAGGCAGGAACTCACTCAGGTCCCACCATCTCAAACAACTGGCTAATAGGCATTTAGTCCAGGAAAGCCCAGGGAATATTCATTCTGGACACTACTAACCCACATAGTCCCCAGCTCCTTGTAGCAAGTTGAAAAACTTTGATACAAAATATGCAAAACCTTTGAGATGCCAGAAAAAAAAGATTAAGAGAGATAAATGCCTATCTCCTTCCTGGGGAAGAGTTCAGGACGTATCTTCCATCTAGAGTCTTCCTGACCTTAAAGAAACATTTCCATCTATTCTCCTTTGTGGGGAATGAAGTTCTAGAGATGGGAACTGACTCCCTTCAGATCAGCTTTGTTTTCACACAGTCTGCTTCTTACATAGTCCTAACTGGAGCTTGGTCCAGCTCCCATAGACAGACTGGGTAAGGCATGAACAGCATGGCATTGCTTATATTGTGCAAACTCTGAAATTCATTTTTCAAAATTACTGAGGACTGTTGTGCAGCAGACTTTTTTATATGCCTCATTATACTTTTTTTGGCTAGTGTATTGCAGGCTGCCATATGGCTCAATATAAAAATCTTTATGGGTATCTGCTGTCTCTCATAATACATAAAGATATGTTAATTAACACTAATTAAATCAATCTAAAACATATATGAAACATAGCCTTACAAATTAGATAATTGAAGTATGTTGGCCAAGTCCTTTGCTTTTGGCTAAATACTAACTGTTCAAAGTTGATGCCTCATGAAGGCACTGATAACACTCTCCTACTCTGTGCATAGTTATGCTCTGTGGATATTCCCAGTGCTGGTAAGTTTTCTTCTTTGAAGGTACAAGAACAGGAATGTAAGTACATGTTGTTTTGAGCACAGCTCAAAACCATAGCTGTTTAACATAAGCCATTAATTACTGATGCAGACATTGAGAAAAAGCAGGAAGACATTTAAACAAACACTTAGAGAAACACTTTTCCTCCCCCTGCCCAGGTTCACCATCTACAGCACCTCTTCTCCCCTTTTCTGTGTCCCCACTTCCCTTGTTCCTGTGTGTTACAGTAAGTCCCTACCAACTCCATTGGGGAGGCAATGGACAGCAGAGGAGGTGGGATCACTGTATAATGTTCCTTCCTTCCTTCCTTCCTT
>CM021731.1:113975405-114017261 GCA_011075105.1 Heteronetta atricapilla | reverse complement strand
TCCTTCCTTCCTTCCTTCCTTCCTTCTTTCTTCTATTTTTCCCCCTGCTAATCATTGCTTCCTCTACTGCTCCCTGCTTCTCTCTGCTTTGGTGAGGGATCCTCCATGAGCTGCAGTTCTTTCAGGGATGCTCTGGCATGAATTATGTCTCAGGGGTGGCCCTGCCTTGTGATGGGTCACCCACAGTCATAGTCCCTCTTGTGTGTCCTCACACCAGTGTGAGTCACCCACAGCCAAAATCCCTTTAGGATGTCTCTGTCCCAGCATGGCTCACCCATAGCCACAGTCTCTCCAGGGTGTCCTGCCTCAGTGTGGGTTACCCATGTGCTGGCATCCATCAGAGAGAAATGTCCTCTGACATGTAGTGCATCCTTCTATCAGTGTTTCTCCAGCTGTGTCCCCAGCAACCCTTTCACGTACCCCCCTTCCCCCCCCCCCCCCCATTTCTCCAAATCCATCTTTTTACTTTTTTCTTCACAGGTCTCCTTTGGTGTGTCCTCTTGTGTCTCCTACCACTTGCCACCATTTCTTATGTCTAAGCAGATGTGCCATCCGCTTCTCTGACTGGTTAAAATTTTGGGGTATAGGGTGCTTTCATCTGTTTCACAGCTGTCTGGACCTGGCTGTGATTAGCCCTGGGCAGTTCATAGCCTCCTCCCACACAGGCCACCCTGTAGTCCCATGCTACCCAAACACTGCCAGTTATGCCAGTACAAGCATTCCCAGTGGGGCATAAGAGTCCTCCTAGCTTATCGTCCAGGTGTTTCTCCATATGCAAACAGTAGCTTTGACTATGCATTCCAGGGACTGACAAAACACCTCATTCTGATGTTACCCAGGCATCTAATTTCTACTTGGATCATGCTTGAAGTCAGTCCTTGGGCAACGGCAACTCCTGTGTCAAAACAGTTGCACACTGCAGTCAATTACTTGTGCCCAGTAACAGAGCACCTTGCTGTATCACCTTGTATCTGCAGATCCCTGTTGAGTTCCCATACTCCCATCCCTTCCTCTAAGTTTGTGTGAAGGTCCTTGCAGCTCTTGGACATAAGAAGATTCCATCAACTGGCTTCCTTAGGTCAGCTAGTTGGGTAAAGTTGTGGTAAAAGGAAATTAAGTTCATTAAGCAGGACTTTCCCCTCCTGAACCTGTGTTGACTATGACTGACGATGGCATTGTTCTTCAGGTGTTTTTCAGTAACTCCTAGAATAATTTTATCCATAGTTTTACCTGTCACTGAAGTGAGACTGACTAGAGTGAATGGCCTCAAGTTGCGCCAGGGGAGGTTTAGGTAGGAAATTAGGAGAAATTTCTTCTCAGAAAGAGCGGTCAGGCATTGGGATGGGTTGCCCAGTGAGGTGGTGGCATCACTGTCCCTGGGGGTGTTTAAGAGAGTTGGATGTAGTGCTTGGGGACAAGGTTTAGTGGGTGACATTGGTGGTAGGGGGATGGTTGGACCAGATGATCTTGAGGTCTTTTCCAACCGTAATGATTCTATGATGTGAGCATGTTGCAAGAAATATTCAGTATAGCACTGTATATTTTTTTCTTTTTCTAAAAGATTTCTCTAGCTCGTGTATTTCTTTCAGATTGCTTATTTATTTGAAGGAACCAAAGTGTTTGCTGACAGAGGCATAAGACCTTTTATAGGCTAAAATAACAGCAATCTATCTCCTGCTGCAGCTCTCTGGCAGCTACTAAATCAATGACAATAAAACATCAATGGTTAACACAGTACAGTGTTTTCTGAAAACAAACAAACAAAAATAGGAGTCCTCATTATGTTTCTATAGTTAAGCACAATAGGGTACTTAGCCTAAAACTGGACATTTGGCACCTACATTATGTAGAAAAAAATCTGGCATATTCTTCTCAAAACTGCAGTGTTAGAGCCACACCCATAAAGAATTGTAGGGGCCAAATGGCAAATTTCCCAACTTTGGCAGTGATTTCCTGTTTGACCTTGAGAAATCACTTCCAACCTTTGATGAAGTCATGGGTGCTGTTAGTTTTCCTTTGGTAAAATGAGAATAACATCAGTTTTTGATCAGTTATTTGAGCGTCCCTGAGGGAAGGCACTAAGAAAGTATTGATTATAGCAGTTGTATTATAAATGTTTGCTGGAGCAGAACTCAATTCATAGCTTTTCCACAGGAACAGGAGAGTCAGCATTGTGAGAGAACTTGCACATGATGTAAAGTAACTTGGTTTTCTAGTTCAGTTTATTTAGGTTGCTTACAGATAAATCCTTGTTTGGAATGAAAGTATACTGTTGGTTTTTTTTGGTTGTGTCTTTTTTCTATTAAAATTATATAGTATTACATTTTGATCTTTGTGGTGTTCCTTAAAAGGACTGAAAGTACTAGAAAAATATGACTTTTGTTTGGAATGCATTTTAAACTGAATAAATATTTATTGTTTAAGAAAAGAGTGTGTGTACGTTTTCTGAGATAACTATTTAAGCACAAGGTATAATTTTGCCAAAAATGGATGACGTGATATAAAAAAGGCTCATAATTAAAAATAACATTGTTGCTTACTTAGAAGAGAGAACTGTAACAAGTTACAGAATTTCTCTTTATTCACAATACACATTGATAGTGAGGTGGGAAGTAATGTACACTAGCCAGTGTGACTGTAGGAGCAAAAGCACTTGTTAAGATTAAGGTTCATTTGCTGTGGTCATCAAAAATGACATAGGTGTCAGCAGAAGGGTAGCCATAGAGTTGGAAGGAACATCCTAAAGTAATCATGTCTAAAGAAGATCAGGTAGACCTATTTGATTTCTGACAGATGTTTTTCTAACATATAACTAGATCTCTAGGGATGGGGAGGCAGCCTCGCCAGGAAATCTACATCTCCACTTTGCTAGGCTTTTCAGCAAAATATTTTTCCTTACTGTTTAATCCTTCTCTTTCCAGCTGCAACTTAACCTTCTCTCCTATTTACTATTTCCATGAAGAACAGATTATTCCCTTTCTCTCCAAGACAGACTTCTATTTATTTGAAGATAATTAACCTGTATTTCTTTATTCTTCTCTTGAAGCTGAATATCCTACTTTGAGAGTTTCCTCCCCTTTGGATTCTTCTCCAGTCCACACCTCCCTGGAGAGCAGTGCCCCAGCCCAGAAACAGCATGCTGGCTGTGTTTTTGCCAGTACGGAGCAGACCAGGAGGATCGATTCATGTCTCAAAACCCTTACTTCTGTTTCTGTATCTCAGTGTGACATTTGCTATTTTCACAACAATGTGATGCTGCTGACTCATGCTCAACTTGTCATTGACTGTAACACCTGCATCCTTTCTTGCAGAGCTGTTACCTAACCTGTTTCTCCCTGTTCTGTGTTTGTAGTCTGTTGAGTGTAGAATATTGTTGTTGTACCTGTTGAACTTTATTCTTTTTTCTCATTTTGCTAGTTTGTAAATATAATTTTGCATTCTATTCCTCTGTGTATCCTCTAGCCTTATTCTGTAGTCATAGTTATTAATGAAAACACTGAACAGGACTGAATCTAGGGTAAGCATATGTGGATGGTTCTTTCTAGACTAGGGTTTACAGCTTGGTTATGTAAATGGTATGTCAGACCATATCAAAAATCTTATTAAAGTTACAGCAGAGGACATCTTCTGCTTATCCTATATTCATAAGACCCCTTACCCTTTTATAGATAGAAATTGTATTGGTTTGGAATGAAAAGCTTTTGGAAGCTTACAGATATGTTCTTTTATCCCAGACTATTTACAAGGCTTGTTTTTACAAAGACCAGTCTGCACTTCACTGTTTTTTTTTTTTTGTTTGTTTGTTTGTTTTTTTCTGTTTTTCCTTTTTAATGATGTGCACAGTTATGCCCCATTACAGCCTTTGAAAACCACCACCTCACCTGTCTTCCCTTGTCCTCAAAGATGATTGCTAAGGCTTCTGAGATTGCTTGTGAGAGTTCTGTAGAAACCCTAGGATAAAGTTCCTCAGGCCAAGACAATTACTATCTTTCATAAGGGAAGGATCCTTTGTTCTCGCTGTTCTCTCCTGTATGTCCTTTTGTTAATAACACTAACAGGATACTTTACAGGGTACATGTTTGTAGGGAAGACTCAATGCAAAAAGAGCACTAACCATCGTGGTCTTTTCAGCATCATCTGTCACTCACTTTACCTTCCTGTTAAATAGTGGAGTAACACTTTCCATGTTTATAATGAACAAAGCTTTTTTTTAGCCTCTCTCTTACTATTAATGCATTTATGGAATGATTCTTGTTACCCTCTGTTTCTCCTGCTCATTGCTGTCTCCTTATGTGCTTATGCTATTCTTTTATATTTGTCCTTGGCAATATGATTAAATTTCCATCTACTCTGTTCCTCCATCTTATGTCTGACATCAGTGAGCAGCTCATGATATATCTAAATTGGTCTATTATGCACAGTAGCAAAATGAAAGATAAACAGTTTCAGCTCTTGATAATTTTGCCAAAATTACTACCATGCAATAAGTGTCATTTTCTGAGAACTTTTAGCATTCATTATTTTGGGAAATTTGACAAGGTGAATGCTAAATACTTGCTTTTCTCCCCTCATTTCCCCTCTCACTGCAGAACAATAACAAATGCCTTTGAAAAAGTTCTTTGGTAAGTTTTGAAGTAGGGTAACCTGTGGTTTAGTCTACTCTTCTGCAGAGATATACCCTTGCTAGAGCTCTGTATCCAAAGAGAGACCAGATGTGCCATTTATACCACATATCTCACTGTCCAGTAGTTCCTAATTAAGACAATGCAAATGACTAACAACAAATGACTAACACTAATACAACCCAAGAGCTGACTTCAGTTTGCAGTTCAGCTTTAGATCCATATTTTAACTGCCAAGGTTCAGTGTAGTAAAATAATCTGCAATAATTTTACTGTAATGACAATCATCTGTATATCCCACTGAGATGAGCAGAGAAGCTTATTTTAATTCAGCATCTCCTTGTGTATGAAAATGGAAGACAAAAGATTAATGGACTTGTACTGAACATATTTGAACATCAGTAAAGTGAAGGTACATTAACAAGACAACTCTCTAAACCCAGTTAGCTAGAGTAGGTCCCAAGGATGCAGTCTTACCTTGTTCGAGAAATGTCACCTAACATTGTAACGTGTTACCAGGAAACATACTGTTTGATCATGTCAAGAGCCTTCAAGGAACAAATGCTTAGATAACCTAGAGATAGTTTGCCAGAATAATTGAAGGGAAATCCAAGGTAAGTTAAGAGAACTCATCTGTATAGTTTGGAATTAATGTGACTCATCACAATCTTCTAGGAAAAATTCATTTAAAATGAGAATAGAAAGAAGAATATGACCTTAGATGACTAATTTCATTAGTTTGACTAATGTTCGTTGAGGATTTTGAAGATTTAAAGCACCATATGAGGCTAAGTATTCTTTTAGACTGCTGCAGGGTTGGATAAATGATCTCACATTTCTCACCTGCCTACACTCCATGTTCCCACCCCCTCTGCTCACAATCTGGGTTTTGCTGCTCTCCCTGGCCTAATGTCTCAGTATGTTCTGACTCCTCCTTCATAGTGCCAAGACGCACTGAGGAACTGGCTTGAAATAAAGGCAGAGACAGATTCGTGTTTACTTTGTACACATACTCAGACATTACGTAATTTCTATGGATTCTTATATATATGGAAAGACACAGTTGTGGGGAAATGGAAATATGTATCAATTTTTATGTTCAGTGCACTTGCCATTGAGCTGGGACCTGTGCTTGGATAGTGTCTTGGAGGATGGTTGGCTCCCAAAGCAAAGACTGAGGTAGTGCTTTGTGCAGAATGGGAGGTTTGTGGCAGGGGGTTCCTGGTATTCTATGCACTGCTTGAATGAACAAGAGTGTGCTGTTCTTAGTTAATTCTCATTCCTAAAAAAAAAAAAAAAAAAAAAATTCCTGCAAGGCCCCGTAATTTGGCTAACTACTCAGGCCTAACATCAAATCCTTGGAGACATCATGAAGAGGCCTTCATTCTGCAGCAAACAGATTGGCACTGCAGTGATGATAATTGTAATTATCATGAGCATAATAAATAAATGGCAATGCATTTTGCTAGCTTTAGGGGCTTGAGTAATCTGGCAAACAGCTTGCTGCACTCTGTCACACAATAATGATATTCACTGCCAGCCCAGGAAGTTTACCTAGGGGCTGTGACTCATGTTTGTTTTGAAAGGCATGGCATTAAAGGCCTGTGAATTATGTCTGTTGAGAAGAACACTGATTTAAGTAATTCCAAATGCAAAACTAAAACAAATCCACAAGGCAAAAAAATGCTAATTGATCATACTCTTCCACACACTTTAAGTCTTTATTTGTCTTTAAAGAAGTTTTTGCCATAGGGGTAGGTTTCTTGAGACCATTTAATTTCTGTCCGATTACTGGTGCAGTACGGTAAGTCTGAGTGCATATGTGTGTGACCTCCTACCCTTGCCTGAGCAGGACGTGTTGCCCCATCACTGCCCTCCCTGTCAGAACACAATGGGGTAAGGAAGTGCTCAGTCAGCTCAGGCAAAATGAGACACTGGGTGAAAAAGTCCTGGTCAATGCCAGGAGCGAGTCCTTCAGATCTCTTCTCTTACCACCCTTAAAAACAAAACGTTTAACAGTCCTCAGGGTTCATACTGGCTCATGAAAGAGCCATGAAAGAGCAAATGCACCAGTCCTGGGCATTTGCTAGTGCTGCTCCAGGTACAGAGCCCTACTGAAGACTCCCTCAATTATCAACTGAGTTGTAGGTCACAGGCCAAGGCAGCCACTGGGCCTGCACATGAAGCAGGAAAGAAACTTTATTTTTGCTTTGGAAATGTGTGGAGCACCAATTGAGCTGCACTGGACTGTACAGAAAGAATCAGCATTGCACTTTCTTCAAAATCGCACAATCTGTGGTACAAGAGAGGATCCATTTGCCAGCTCTGATCACTTCTCATTGGCCACAGTGGAGCAGGCATCTGAGACTCAGACCGTTCACTGCTGCAGACCTTTCAAGTATGTGAATCTTCTGGGCTTACCTGTTCAGCATAAAGGATCTTGTGTACCAAACTCTAACTCTGAAGATATACAGACACTTGTCTGTGAAGTTCTAAGGCTTTAAAACAATCAGGAAGAGGAAAATAATCAAGACACTGGAGCATCTCTCCTGTGAAGAGAGGCTGAGAAAGCTGGGAATGTTCAGCCTGCAGAAGAGGAGGCTCAGGGGGATCTCATCAATGTCCATAAATACCTGAAGGGAGGATGCAGAGAGGACAGAGCCAGGCTCTTTTCAGTTGTGCCCAGCACCAGGACAAGAGGCACTGGGCACAAATGGGAACACAGAGAAACTCTGAATACCAGGAAACGCTGTGTGGGAAACTGAGTACTGACACAGGCTGCCCAGAGAGCTGTGGTGTCTCCTCCTTGGAGACCTTCAAAAGCCTCCTGGTCATGGTCCTGGGCAGCCTGCTCTGTGTGGCCCTGTTGAGCAGGGTTTGGAGCAGATGGGCTCCAGGGGTCCCTTCCCACCTCACTCCTCCTGTGATCGCGTGAATTACCTCAAGTCTTCTGCAATCGATCATTTTTCTGAGAGTGGATTTTCATGACTGACTCAGACTAATCTAAGTCCAGGCTACCAATGGTCCTGTCCTTATCCCTGTTGCTGGGTTTATGTTTCTAGCTGTCCTTAAAGGCCATGAGCATTACCACTAACTCCAATGTTTTTCAGCTTTGTGGGGTCACTGCGTACTGACTTATTCTCAATGTAGCATCACAGTTGCTCTGATTCTGGGAGGGAGCCACTGCATAACCCTGGATTTGGGGAATGTTGAGGCTTGCCCTGACTTGCTACTTGAACAGATAAAATGTTATGGCAGGTAAGTTGATTCTGGGGGTGTACTGGAAAGATGCCAGGCAGACATTAAACATACAATTCTTCTTATCTGATAAGTTATTGATGTACATGTTTTAATTCAAATAGGTAGTTAGTATAGAGATGGCTTCTCATACTGTTTATCTCACCTGTAGGCAACTTCATCAGCTGCTAACAAACAAAAGGTCTCCTTTGTGCTTAGAGGACTGCTAGTGTTAATGTTCTGCCATTTTTATGCTGTAACAGATGCATGACGAGCCCCTAAAATAAGGTGCACAACCTGAAAACACATTTGTGTCACAGATGGCTAGTTAGTCAAATATTACAAATGGCACCTTAAGAAGAATGCTTTAGAACAGGCTCTGATAACCAAGAGATAAAATACGTTTTTTTCCCTTTAAAAATTGCTCCCTATAGTGTAGTTTTAGGCCACTGAAAAATTTAATTTCACTTCTGCTTCTAATCCTGCAAACAATTGGGTAGGCGCTTAGCAGCTTTGCTAAAGAGGCCAAAGTGAAGAATAAATTATAGCTTCAATCATTTCTTGTGTGCTGAACTGCAGGTTTCAGTAGCATGCTCCCTGGGGCTGCAGCGGGTGAGTTGTCATGGCAGCATGATGCTCAGTGCATGGGCTCTCTCCAGCAGGTTCTCCTCCTTACTCTGTCCTCCTCCACTTCATGCTGTGCCATCCAGCATGCCTGGGGTTCAAGTGGTGGGGCTACTAGATACATGACTTTGCTGGTAAACTGAAATATTTATTTTTTATCATTAAACCTCATTACTTCTGCCAGCCTACCGGTTTCTCACTTGGGTGTTGTTTAGAGTCACTGGCAACCTTTGCTGTTGCCAAGCTTTTAGTCAAGATGAGTCAAGCTAAAATAGGCATAGAAGAGTAATGTGTAAGACTTGGAAAAATAAGTTAAAAATTGTTTGCATTTGCCTTCTAGCTTCTGAATTATTCACAGCACATTTGTTAGGCACTTCCCTGCAAACTTGGAGGCTAGAAATCATTTGAAAAAAACGAGTAAGTTGAGGTACTGATATAGTCTCTTGCCTCTAGGACTTGAGACATGAAGGAAAACAACATGGCTAACCAGAAAAAGCTAAAAACTGCTGCAGCTGCTGGGTGCCCCACAAGACAGTTGCAGCTCTATATAGTAGTTCTGACATTGTCAGCAGCCTTCTAGCAAGGAACGCAGCCCTTGGCCAGGGTCATGGTGACCCCATTTCGTCTGTGTGACCCCTTCTTCTCCTGGATCTGTCCTATCATTTCTTGAGGCCTGAGGAGGTTTGTTTTTCAAAAATTTGCTTGCATTTTTTGTTCATTCTCACAATATACTATAGGTATTTTTCTGCTGCATTTAGAACAATGAAAGTTTCACATCATCTGCCAGTATTAATTAGAAATTTTCCAGTATTTAGTATGCATGGCCCTTCCATTTGCAGACCTGTCAGAAAGGCTGGCATGAATATATAGAAACGTGTTAGGAACATGATATGTTATCACTGTGCATCATTTATGTTTGATATTCTTTATGCATATTGCATTATCTATATAATGCATCCTATTCATGCTGTATACATTTGAAATAACACATTTAAGAAGTTTTAAGGTTGCATATGGTAAGTGTTGCAGCAGCAGGAAGCACTGAAATTTCACAGAGCAATAATGAATCATCTTTCATAACCAAGGGATGCTATGTACTTAAAGTATGGTGAATATGAAGTAATATATACTAAAAGCAGTAGTTCAAAAATACATTTCCAGTTTATAGGATGGTAGCTCAATAATAATTCTTTCCACTATCAATGGGATATGTTTTGATTCACAGTTCCATTACAGAAACTGCCTATTTCTGTCAAAGTCTTGGTTCAGAAGATTCACTGTTGATCCCTGTGAAAAACAGGTGATTGGATTTTACTCTCATTATCCTGCCTATAGTTGTACTGAAGTGTGCTTTAAAAATATGATTCTGGAAAAGGAGAAGGGAGAAAAGATGGAGATTATAACAAACCCTAAGCATTAGAAACCAGACAGAGTCTCCCTGGGCAGCCAGCTAACCAATATCTGCCTCTGACACAGTTGATGTTAACCAGTGTCAGAGCAAAGAGGCCAAGCCAGGAGGGCTTTAGTTCTCATTAAATATAGCATTTCCTTCTTGTAAAAGGATTATCAGAGGGAAAAAAGAAAACAACAACAACAAAAACCACCACCAACAAAAACACAACAACCCATACGGCATTTGGGTAAATAGAACTTGGAATGGAAAGAGTACAGACTGGAGAAGTGGGCAGAGAAGGAAATAAAGATTGGTGTGGAGCAGGGATTTAAGGAGGACAGCTTTTCATAACCTACTTGTGTGAAGAAAAATGCCAATGTTCATAAAGAGAGAAGGAAGGCAGATGAATAATATGATGATTTTTTGCTTTGTTGGTGTTGCTTGTTGTTAGCCTTTCTGTACAAGGAAATGGTTGGGTAAGTAAAGCACGGAGGGGAAGATTTTTGTGTAGTGGTTTACAAGATCACTGATACATGAGACACCAAATCAACAAGATATTTATGTAAGAGCTGTAGATATCAGCTAAAATCTATTATGAGATGCAGATCAAGTGTTTGGTAGTTTCATATGCTATGGAATAGTTATTTGGGGAGTGTAAGGGCATGTTCGTGGTGGAACAAGTGTTGGTCCCTTGAAAGAGTTAAAAGACAATCAGTGCATTTCAGTTTTTGAAAGAGCTTGAGAAGTAGGGAATTCTTTTTCCCACTACCTCTTTTCTCATTCAGTAGGCAAGAATGAGAGAGTTCTCATCCTAATTTAAAAAATGGCAAAAGCATTAAAAAAAATCTGTGTGTATTTAGAAAGATGCAGTGATTCGCTTACATTCTAACAGCTTGCTATCCGCCCAGGAATTAAACAGCAGCCACTAAGGAGTAACATTTTAAGTTCTTCAGGATTGGATGACACTCAGTCAAAGGTGTTACAACAAATGGTTGAGGCTTTGGATGAAAATTTGTTCTTGACTTTTAACAAGAAAGTTGCAAATTACTTGAAGAAGATAGTGATATGCTAATTTTTAGAAATTGTAATTGGTATAAGCCCAGAAAGTTTAAACAGGTTCACTCGACATTGTTTCTAAGAAAACTCCCAGAAAGTCTTTTGCCCTCGCTGGGGTGGGGTAAAAATTAAACTACGGTTGTATGATGATATCAGTCAACATTACGTCCAGGTAGATTAATCATTCTCCAGCTTCATAGTTTTTAATGAAGCAAGGAGTTATTGTTGGCAGGATTTGCTCTGATTTCTCAGAGGTTTCTGAATGGCTCCAGCCTGCCCCTTTGATAGAAGAAAAATTAAGTCAGTTACAAAGGGAGCAGTAAGGTGTGTTAAAATCAGCCTTGATAATGGACCATGAGAGCAATACGGGTAATGAGGGTGTTAATATAAGGTTTCTCCAGGAATCTGTTCTTGGTTCAGTGCTATTTAGTATCTTCAGAGCTAATCACAATAAACCCCAGGTGATGACAGAAATAAATAAACAGGAAGGGGAAGTTAGACTGTTAGTGGTACAGGCTCGCCTCGATCTCTTGAGGAGGTGGGTTCATCTGAACAACATGCATTTTACTAATGTGACATGCCAGGGCATCCATCCAGGGACAAAGAAAGGAAGACTCACTTATCAGACGAAGCAGTGTGTTTCGGAAGCAGCAGATCTGCACAGGAGGCGGAGGCACTAGCAGGTAATCAATCAAGCATGAGCTCCAGTGCAGCAGCATAGCTAAATAGCAATGAAAAAGGAGGCAGGGGGCAGTACTTCTGATTATTAGCGAGATCACTCTGGGAATACCATCTGTTCGGGTGTCAACACTTTAACAAAAGAGTGGTGACAAGTTAGAGCCGATGAACCATGTGAGGTCTACAGAATTTGCCTTACCAGAGAGCAAGGTGCAGATCTTAAATATTAGTCAAGATAGCAAAAATTGCATTAAAGTATTAGATAGTTTAATCTGTCAAAAGGTGGCTAAATAAAACAGCCTGTAATATCAAAGATACCAAATATTTGCAGCTGTTGTTGGCATAACTTTTGCAGGTGCTCAGCACCTCCCAGAGCATTTCTGCTTAGGAGCTTAGCCATGAAATCAGGAACATGACTTTTAGTGACTGATTCTGAATTTCTCTGGTAGAATCAGGGAACATGGACAGCAAGGTTATTTATTTATCTATCTATTTATTTATTTATTTATTTATTGTCTTGCACCTTGAAGCCGCTTCCCCCTCCCAACCCAGAATTTCCATCTGTGACTCAGCTAAAGGGAAAGCATCTGTCTCCCCAGGCATGTGGCATCCTACAAGCCATACTGGTCTTAACTATGTGCACCTCTACACTCATTAGACAGAAGAACTTTGTTTTCTTACAAAGCCAAGCATCAGTTCCAGTTAAGCAATCTGCTATCTAAGCTGATCTTCCAGTCTGATCTGAATGACTGTTCTGCAGAATTTTCTCCTTACTCTTCCCAGGGTTTCAGTTTTAGTCTGAATATTCCCCTTTTTGGAAAATGATTATTTAGCTAGGCATCACAAGCTAGCATTTCCGATATAACATTTGTTAGGGTATTAAGGTATTTTTCTTAATGGTTATATAACAAATACATGTATTTTCTCCTAGCAGTAAGCAAACCAGGCAAGAAAAGATACAAAGTTCTTGCGTGCATTAACACAGGAGTTCAGTGCAGCTTTACAATCTTTCCTTCAGATACATTTACCAGTATCTATTCAGGGAGCTGTACGAAAATACTGTGGGTACATTGACATGTTCTCTTGAATCCTCACACTGTTCTTTGAAGAAAATGCATCACAGAAATATTTCAGGTGTCGTGCTGCCCATGAGTCATGTATAAAGCTCCTGCTCCAGTAACGTTTTTCTTCTGAACAGTGCTTTTTTTTTTTTTTTTTTTTTTTTTTTTTTCCCTGCAATCTGGGACCCTAAGTGTTTTTCAGAGCTCCTGGTAACAGAGCTTCTGCTCACACAGTGCTGAGTCTGGCAGCAGAAGCACGCACCGAGCTCTCCCATGCTGCGGGCACACAGGTGAGCAATTGCTCCTGCCCCCAGCCTTGGGAAGCCATCTGAGCCCCAAAGCAGGACCTCAGGCAGGTGGGTGAAGGCAGTGGTGGTGCTGAGACCATGCCCTGCAGCAAAACATACATCCCCTGCTCTGTGGAGGAGGAAAATAAGAAAGACAAGCAGAAAAGTAGACAGAAGTCTCTTAGTTGCTTTTTCAGTTGGGTCAGGGGTTGCCATACAGGAGGGAATTAAGCCACATGATGGAGAAGAGGCTGTGGGATATGCCACCCCACTGGGGACTCTGTCACTACAGTGTCAGATATGATGCCTGAAGGTCCTCCCCGTTGAGACACACTGAGGAAAACCAACAGAAAGGGAGATTGCTAATGAACTGCTTGAAGGGAATGAAGGGAATTGATAATGAAAGAGAAGAAATACATAGTGGCAGGGGAAAAGAAGACTTCACAGATCAAAAATAAAATGTGATCAGTTTAGATAGTAATTTTGGGGAGGTTTAATATTTTTCTTCATAAATGACTTTTGGGAGAAAACTGCTTGCTTTCATACAGTTTTTCATTTCCTTCAAGAGGTTGTAGGCTTTCCCTAGAACTACACAAGAAAGGAAACTCTTTGCAAAGCCTTTCATTTTCAAAACTGAAAGCTTTTCTTGCTTAGCAAAGAGGGAGGGAGAACATCATGGAATGTAAACAAACAAACAAACAAAAAACAACCAAAAAAATCTCTTAAAGGTTTTCAGGTGTCAGATTGTGTCCACAACACCCACAAAACAACCTTTCCCCCTTCCCCCCCCCCCATCCCCTTGGCAATTAAAACAGAAAATCCTGTTCTCCTCCTTTGCCCTCTCCCAGTTTCCAGTTGTAAACCACTGTGACTATGGGATAGATATAATGGGCAGCATGATGAATATGATGAAGGAAGCAAGGGGCACCGCTACCCAGAGAAAGGGGCAGGGAGAGCAATTAGGGCAGAGGAAGGCTTATCTTCAGCAACGACCACTACTGGGGAGAGAGGAATAGAGCTGTGAAGGAAGGCAGGCAGCAGGGTGGGGGCTGTAGTGTGTGAGGAGTAGCGTAGAGCTTAAACCTGAAGTCAAAAGGAGGTGGGGAGAGGGCTTGAGGGCTGAGGTTGTATCACAGTGAGAGTAAATGCTTCAGTTCTAGGATAGTAGTTTTGTTGTTGTTGTTGTTTGATTGTTTGTTTATTTTATTTATTTATTTACTTTTTAAAGAGAGATTAATAAAATTCAAAGGTTGTTTTGGGTTAGCTGAGCTTCACAGTGAGATGCTTTTTAATCCTTTTGTTGTTGTTTATTTGCGAATAAATATACTTTTCAGAACTGGGGTTTTTAAATCTCGTTCAGATATAGCTGTTGCTCTCTAACCCCTCCAAGTAATCCTGCATGCATACTTATGTCTGGCTGTCTGGTAGCAGCCAACTGTGCTGAACACATTTTGCAGGTGAGGAGATAGCACCAGGAGAGTACCAGGTAAAGGTGTGTAGTTCAGGCAGTCACTGTGAAGACATGAGAAACTACCGATTCAGCACTGTAATGTTTAGGTAAATGCTACAACAGCTATTTAAAAGAGAAAAGAGAGACACTTTCTTCTGTATGACTCACTAATCACTGTCTGTGCTGTAGAGCCTGGAGTACAAATTCCTTTTGTCATGAAAATGCTTGCTCCTTTGATCCCCACAACATCATTAAACAGTTCTAAAGAGTAAGTAAATCTTTTGGCACACTCTTTGCAAAATAAGCATTTCAGGATTCAGACGCATGTGGGCGTGTTTGTGATGCTGAGGAGATTGATACTGATACAATTTTTAGCAGTGGGTGCAGACTGTGTGTTGCGTTGGAAAGAGAGAGAGGTTTTCCACCTCCTTTTCAAAGCATTTATGTAGAAAATTGAAATGCACAGTGTAGCCATGCAGGATTGCTACACAGAGGCTGCCACTGCAAACTGAACACTATTTTGTCCATCAACATCATGGCTATGCATGTAAACCTGCCTATCGACACATGGTAGGTGCCCATCAGCATACAACCCAAAGTATTTTTGAAGAATGTCCTCTGTATTTTCATAATTCAGGCAAAATACATAGGTCGTGTTTCTGGCGTGTCTGATGCTGTTGAAGACATCGCCAGCTCTTTCCCATGACAAACCAAGGCTGCAGACTAGTGGAGCATCAACTTCAAATTGTGCCTTTTCTTTGTGGGGATGTGGTGCATGCACAGTGGGTTTTTGCAGGGGTTTCTTCCTTTATCAGAGCACACATGCATTTGAGTTCATGAATCACTTTCTCAGCTGCTTTAACACCTGGCAATGGTGGTCTCTTCTGGCTCTGTGGACATCAGCTGAATGCCTGGGTTGGCTGATCTGCAACTGGTAAATGTAGGGCGGGTGGAAATAGTTATTGCTAACAATTTCACCAAAGGTTCTGTGGTATTTATGTAGCAACTTCACAAGGCTTCAGCTAAAAAGGGAAAAGCTTATGAGCTCACTGGGAGACTAATGTAAAGCTAAACCATTCAAAGAAGAACAACTCTTTAGAAGTGTAAGAACAGCGTTCTCATGCCATAGCGCTCTGTGTTAAATAAGTTTATACCCTTCCAACATACCATCTGGCAGCAAATAGTAGATTGGTGTGCATCCCAGCCTGTGATCTTGGAAGAAAAATTAAATCATATATAATAAAATGCACTTTAAAAAGACAACATTTTCAATAATGTTCAGTGGAACTAATGGACTTAAAAGTGTTTCCAGTTATCTGTCAGAAAATATTTGCTTAAACAAGTATCTGCTCTCAATTGTGGTGTGCATAGGAGTAAAGCGATTTATGTCATACTCAGAAACACTGTTGTTTGTGCATATATGCACCCTCCAAGTGTTCAGAACATCCAAATCTGCATTTGTGTCTGAGCCACTACAGTGAGAGGAATCGGATTATGGGTTTTAAACTGGTATAGGCTACCCAAAGTGTGTGCACAAATGGTTGTGTGTTTGAGAGAAAATGGAGCAAGTGTGCTGTTTTAGGAAGTCAGAGAGGTCCATGCTGGTTGTAGCGTGATACAGTCTATGGAAGTTCATGTGCCCAAGGCACCTTAGAATTGCCTTTCCTCTCTCAGCTGCATGCCCCAACATTTTAGAGGAGATTTATTTATGCCTATGTTGGGTGAGGCAATTACTCCAATTTAAAGCATCTTCTTAGTAATGTGGTAATTCAAGGAACACTCTGGGCTAAATTCAAATCCATTTAAAGGATGTAGTAACTGTTTGTTTAATTTTTTCAGCAAATCAGGCAAAAATCTTTTATGTCATTAGATCATGTATCTCAAGGAAAATAAACAAGATAAAATACATACTGATCTATCTGCCCTTATTAGGTTTAATACAGGGAAATTAGACTGCCCACTGGATGTTTAATGAAATGATTAGGTAGAACCTTCTATCTAGCTGTATGCACAGGGCTGCAGAGATTTGATTAGGTTATATGAAAAATAACAATGGAGACTCAGCTTTATAAGGAGGATGGGTTAAAATAATTCACAAAGAAATTGCTGTAATTAAAAACACTCTAACTGGTATCCAGAGTCTGTTTGTCTCCTTCCATTAATGGTACATTTTCAGGTTTACATTAATATTCTCTGTGCCTCACCTGTGTCTAGGAACTCTTTCATTTGTCACTCCATGTAAATTTAAATTCGGGCCTCCCAATCAGTTTTTGAATTGCTAGGTTATTGAGTAAGTATATAATTCTTAGCTTAGACGCTGAACATCTGTTTCCATTTGTGTCCAATATGTAATTACAGCAGGGGGAGCTGGACAATCGGAGATTAAAAAGATGCTGCTTAATCTTACACCACATGTTTCCACTTAAAAAGAATAATACGCTAGAGAAATCTCATTGTAACTCATGGTATATCTGCTTCTCTCCCTGTTCCTGCTCTGTACATAAGATTTCATTTAATTTCTTTCTGAAATCACTGAAGTCCTTGTATTTGCACCTGGGAGTGCATTTACTTAGGCCTTGTGTGGCTTGTGTGTTACGGCATGATCACAAAGTCTCCATTCCTGTTTTTTTCCCAAATGAAAAATTGTGGTCTTCCTTTTCTCTGTATGTGTATGTGTATTTCTATGGAGTAGAAATGGAGCTGAATTTTTATTGAGAGAACCAAGCGTTTGGGGAAAATGGGCTCTAACATCAGTAAACTGGGCGGAAACTTGGATGTGGCTGCCTCTGGAGGCTGCTAATGTAATCTGCCCTCAAGTTTTGTGGTTAAGGCATCAAATGTACCTATGAAGGAGACCATGATGTGTCTTTTCCTTTTCACAAGATTGGACTGTAGAATTTCCACCAGGACTGTTCAGATGCATGTGCATTTACAGGAGAGCAAGAAGTAGCAGCTGTGGTGTGGTGAAGGCAAGTGCTAAGGAAGGGACAGAAGGCCAATGGTTGAACAGTCATCAAGATGGCACAGTATACTTTGTCTTACTGCAAAGCAGTGTTATCAATGTCTTTTGTAATTATCTTTCTGCAAATGGGTATATAAAAGCTGATACAATACACTGAGCTTTAAGAATGGACTGGAAGTGAAGAATTGCATGCTGTATGGAGGAAGAAATGATACAGCAGAGGCAAACAACATGGCAGTAGAGTCACAGTGTTGTTTGCCTCAGAGGCTTCCTCTGCAAGTGACTTTTCACCAAAGTGTGAAAATGTGTGTTGGGCACAACTGCAGAACATTCATGGACTTTGCCCCATGTATATCTCATTGGAGATGCTGCTGAGAGAGTACTGTACTTGCTCAGCAAGGCAATATTCTGATTGTTTTCTGGGTACTTGGGTGTGAACCAAAATACTCCAACAGCTCATGCAGAGGAGGGAGCTCTGATAGCAGTTCTGTTGGGATATCCAGCTTCTGGAAGGAAGGAAGCTGAAGAGAGGCTTGCTTAATCCATGTGTTGTAAAGGCTTTCTTGTGATCCTTAAAGGCTTTGTTGTGATCCTTTTTCTTCCTGAATGTTCACTATGGCAATGTGCTTCTGTCTGTTCAGCCCACTGAACTATTTTCCTGCCCATCCCTCTTTCTCCAGGTGTGAACATAGTCTTCACCTCTCTTCAGAGGACCTGTACAAACACATTCAGCAGCATCCCAACATTTGACAGTCCACATAGGGAGTTTCATGGGGCTGAAACCGAAAAAATATGGTATACATGAAGCTCAGATTTGTGCCTTACTGCTTTAGTGAGGGGCATATCAGGAAAGCTACTCCGCCTTAGCTAAATGTCCTGCATCCTCCACTCAAGGTAAACATCAGACCCTTCAAAAACAGGAACTTGAAGCCCTGGCCAGATGGACATATGCATGTTGAGTAACTTGCTTGAATTGTTTACTGATTCCGTTGAGAAGGTATGTGGAATAGCAAAATGTAGGCATTGAACTGGAAGATGACAGATAATTTACTTATGGTGTGTGGGTGTGTGGGTGTGTCTGTCTGCAGCTTTTGTGCTGCCTAAATGCCAGTGGTCCTTTTGTATCATTTTACTACTTTTATAAACCTTGCAGCACTTTTGAACCATCCACAGTAAAAGGTAGGAAGGCAAGAGACAGAACTTGCATTACACACACAAGTCTCCATGCAGCTCACAAAGCTCATTCTCAGAAAATGTTAAATCTGCATCCACATTTAATACTGAAAAACTTACTTATTTTGCTGTAACATTATTATTTTCTTGTTTTCCTGGTTATTCACCATTGGACTCTTGTCTTTGTGGGTCTGATTTTCCCCAAATCTTCAACCAACCTAAATTCCACCTAATTTTGATTGCCTCAAAAATATTTCAGGAGTTTTTCTGTAAGTTTACATTTTTCAAGGATGCTGTAAAATACATTTTTGCATCTTCTATGGTGTCCATGTAAAATCATGTCAGAAGAAACATTGACACAGCACACTGCAATTCAATTATGCTTTAAAGTTCTTCAGGAACCTTGTTAGTCTGTGGACCACAATAATGGTACAGGCATCTTTGCAAAGTTTTGCTGGGCTTTGTCAAGACGTTTAAGGTCCCTTCCAACACAAACCATTCTATGATTCTATGAAGATGTGTTTTTTGGATTAGCATGTTCCACTGCTTTATTTTAGTTATACTTGAAACCCTCACTGATGAGATTTCTTGAGTCACATGAACTCTCCCTTTATGTAAACACACAATAGCATCCAAAAGATACATTTTGATGCAGTTTCCTTGATCCACTGAAGAAAAAGTTGTGATTAAAATACATACATGTGTTTAAAGAGAAAATGGTGTTGTTGTAGCTGGATTGAATTATTTTGATAATTCTAACTTAAAGAACTCTATTCAGTGGAAAGATCATAAGGAAAAATCAAGTTTGTTCTACTCTACCAACACATTAAAAATGAAGTTCTAGGTTTCCATCAGTATGTCTGCTCTCACTAGGTGCTGACCTGATCTTGATTTATTTGGTGTTGTGTAGAGATATTGTGTGGCCAAAGCCAGTATGTGGCACAGGCCTTTGCTTTTTTGTGCTGTCCACAACCTTGAGATTGCCCTGTGGGGTGTCTGAACATCACATAGATGTTCCATTTCTCAAATGCTGGAGGCTGTTTCAGCAAGGAAGTATGCTTTATTTTTCTGACAGTATGGACCTGGTTTCTTAAACATGGAATGTGTTGTCTGCCCCTCTTTCCTTCTAAAGACACCTTTAGAAAATGATTGCAAATTCTTGCAGAACGCTTACAGTGACAACACCGAGAAGACTCCAGCTCTACAAGAAAATGATTGATGGTCACCAGTAAGCACCCGCATATTGCGTGTCTGTTGAAACACATTCATTTGATCTCAGGGGCATTCATTTAATCTAAACTGCATTTTGCAAACTGGAGTACACTGCTCATGTTACAGTGAAGTAAGTTTTTTTTGACAGTACCCATTTGTGGGGAATAGTATATAACATGGAGTGTGTATTACTGAACCTGTCTTAAAGTAGAAAGATCTGGGAGTCTGCTAAAGATGAGATATACTTCCAAAGTCCTGTTCCCTAAAATGCAGGTAAAAATAGCAAAGCTCTTCCCTTACAGATATCACTTATTTTGTTCTCCCTCAGCAAAAGCACTTCAGGGGCTGCAGAAATTGCAACTTGGTCCTCTTTAGAGAGAATAATTTTATCTCCTGTCTCGTTAGCTTGCTTCAAAGTTCATATTTTTTCCCTGTGCCAGTCAATGTTTGTAAAGCTTCCAGTCTCAGAAACTCCTTAAAACTTATTTTGCTGAACCATAGCCATTTTAGTGTGCTTTTCCATTGACTCTAACAGGCTCAGCATCAGGCCAACAAAGACAGTGTATCCATGAATTATATTGACCTGTATCATGCCAAATTTCATCAGTGTGTTTGCAGTTCCTAAGCTCTTTGGCACAACAAGAATGTTATATAGTTGGCACTGCTTGGAAATTGCACAGCTTTGTAGTGCTAGGCAAATAATAATACTATTTTCTATCTGCTAATGGAAGACATGAAGTTCTTTCAGCAAATCTATATGCTGCTGTTCTGATGGGGGCATTTGTCTCCCCCCGCCTCCCACCCAACAAAATGGATTTTCTGACATTTCTGTGACCTCTTAGAGAAAGAATTAGGTGCACCAGTTACCAAGCAACAGAAAGTCAGGCAACACACTTTCAAAGTGCTCTAATTGCCCATAATGGTAAGAGCAGCATCCACATTCACAAAAGCTTCATAGACTTGATACTTATTCTGCTGCAGGAACTCATTTACCTTTTATCATCAGTATGGTGTTAAACTGTAATCACCAGAAGGAGGAGATGCAAGTCTGAAGGGTCTGTGAGACCTGCTCTGCATATAGGAAGCCATAAGGAGCAATTGTCCTTTTCATGATTAATTTTGTTTATCTAGGATATTTTAAGAACTTAACTCACAAGAGGGAAGGCACATTCATCTCTACAATATTAAAATCAGAGTGAATGTGAAAAAATAACTCACAGAGATTTAAATGAGAAACCAAAGGAAGTCTTTGAAGGACAATTCATTTTGACAATTTATCCTCTAAAGTTTTAAAATGACATGTTTCTTGAGTCACACAATGAAATCTTAATGGAGGGAGGAGAAATATATGGTTGAGTATTTGAAAGATTTACTCTTTTCCCACAGCTTGTATCTGACTGCATGTGAGGAATCAAGCTGTATGACACCTCCTCGTATGGCACATCTGGGTCACTGTGTGCCACTCCTTGAAGCTTTTCCATTGTCCTCAAAGGCTGGAATAGTCTCCATCTACTCTTTACTACCCACTTTCCTCAGGGGGCTTTAAGAAATATTTTGCTTCAAGCACTACATGGCTTCTCATGGAAACCACCATTATGAAGGGGCAATCCTAGTCTTTGCCACTGGACCTTTCTCCTTTATCTTGTTAATTCCTGCAAAAGATGGTGTTGGCCATGGGCTGGGGCAAGTAACACTCACTAACTTCCCACTGCTGTGCCTTGGTGATGCCCTTTCAGTCCTGAATGAGAGAGGTTGTGTGTCTGTGCTCCGGATATCAATAACCCTCTTTTCTCCACCCCAGCAAAAGCTAATTGTAGTTTTCATAAAGGACTTGCCAGCATTTCTGTATATATTTTAATTTATTTTCAAGCATACAGATGTGTTTCTTTAGAAACAAGTAAAGCTATAGGGCTTCATTCTCATGTCTGTTTTGCCAGGGTTAACTGCAGTGAAGATAAAAGACATTATGTTGGCATAAGTAAAGGCAGGGACCAGAAGCCAAGTATTTTGGCTTAAGACCCAAAGCAAAGCATACTCTAAACTTAGCATGGCATCCTGAGTAAGAAAACACCTCACACATGAGATATTTCTGTAATATTTTTTTTTTCTTTTTCTCTTTTCCTTTTGGCTGTGTTTCTGTCCTCTCACCAGAAATGAAGTTTAATGGAGTGGTATCATACAATGGAGGTGAAATGGCCAGGGGCTCAGTCATGCACTCTGTCAAATGCCATAGCTCCAGTCCAATAAAGCCCTTAGGCATATGACTGCTTTCAGAGAGTCTCACAAAATGATACAATACTTCAAATTGAGCCATGAATTGCCAAGAAACATGCATACAGGATAGGTAGCTACTCACTATTTCGAACTGTTAAGAGGGAAAAAGTGAAGCAGAGGTTAAAGTATCTACACACACATAGATGTTTGAGCTCTGTTTTTCTATTTTGGACTTTTTTACTTCAATGACTATGTAATTACCATCATTTCCAGTGGAGTTACTTTGAAATTACTATGTAGTTTACTGTATCTGTCTAATTAACTTGTCTCACAACTGTAAGTGGAATGTACCATCATTTCCAATCTGGAAAGTGCTTCTTTGGAACCATATTCTGACAATTCAAGAACATTTCTGCTATGTTTTCAGCTCTTAGAATAGCTATTGTTTAGAAACATACAGTCTTGAGGCTTGAGAGTAAATAGAGAATTATTGTGTTTGCATGGTGCTTAAAATGAAGCTATTTTTCCTGGGTTTGGTTAACCCACTTTTAATAGGAATTGATCATACTGTGAATTAGAACTTCCATTAGGAACTACATGTCAGAAAAGCACAAGTGGTTCTCGTTGAATTTAGATTTTTCAGGGTGACTGGGAGCATATTTATTCTGACTGTTGCTGTTAATGTGGAAATATAAGTGGTATCCTCCTGGAGTTATACTAACCCCTTAAATCCAACCCACCCTCTTTTTATTATAAATTCAAATATTAACCTTGTAATCAGCATTACTGTTGGTAGATACGTCAAGAAATAAATATCAAGACTTCTCTGTATGAGCAAGGTTTACAAATGAGAGCAAGATAGGGAGAGCAAAGATGGAAGGGAAGACTGCAGAAAGGTTCCTGTCCTAATACATGTTTTATTTTGCCTCATTATTGCAATCATTGTGGAAACAAACTTCACTTCTACCACATCATTACTGTACTTTGTATGATATCCAGATATCAACAACAGTTGACTCAGCCTTGTGACAGCAGAAAAGTATACAGTTGTTGTTATCCAGTTATGAGAAGCCTTTGTAGACAGCTTGATTAAAGCAAAGCAAAACAACAACAACAAAAACAAAAACCAACACTTCCTGTCCTCTTGCATTTTTGGCAACACACTAATGAAGGTTTATGCAAGTTTCTGATGATAAATTTGCTATCACTGCAATGAGGGCAGTGAGAGAGTGAAAGAAAATTATGATATATACATACCCTCATGATATAAGTGCCCTCTGGAGAAGGAGATGCTCTGGCTCTCAACATAATTTTGCATAGTTATATTTTCTTGTTTTTGGAAAGATTACAGACCAGAAAATAAGGGTTTTCTATTGCTGGTGAAAGGGAAAATCGAGAATGTGATTTTCATTGCTCATTCTCCCCACCCGAAAGCAGACACATTTGTAAGTGTGCTCTCCAAACTGTTAATACATGTAAAGGCTTTCTAAGTCTCAAACACTGTTTTCGGTCTTTCTCTAAGATTGCTGCAAGGAATTACTTCAATATATGTTTAGTTTTGATTTACTTTTTCTCAGTGGTTAGCATTATATTACATGGCAAAATATTAACCGTCTGCCATTAATTTTCTTTACCGTTATTCCAGCTTTCTGAAGTTGATAAAGTCTCTGAAAGGTTTTCATCTGAACTTTAATCACCCTCGACTCCTGCCCCTGAACATTCCCTATGTAGGTGTCCTGGTTTCAGTTAGGACAGAGTTATTTTTCCTCCTAGTAGCTGGTAGAGTGCTATGTTTTGGATTAGGATGAGAAGAGTGTTGATAATATGCTGATGTTTTAATTGCTGCAGAGCAATGCTTACACTAAGCCAAGGACTTTTCAGTTCCTCGCTCTGTCCTGCCAGTGGGCAGGCTGAGGGGGCAGCAAGAGCTGGGAGGGGACAGCCCCAGGACAGCTGACCCAAACTGTCCAAGGGGTATTCCATACCATCTGACGTCATGCTGAACAATATATATGGGATGGCTAGCCAGGGTGGGGGGCCGGCTCTCGGGGTTGGGCTGGGCATCGGTCAGCGGGTGGTGAGCAATTGCATTGTGCATCACTTGTTTGTACATACTATTATTATTATTATTATTATTATTATTATTATTTTCTATCTTAATAAACTGTCTTTATCTCAACCCACAGGCTTCACTTTCCCGTTTCTCTCCCCCATCCCAGAGAGGGAAGGGGGAGAGTGAGCGAACGGCTGTGTGGTGTTTAGCTGCCAGCCGGGTTAAACCACAACAGTAGGTTTCTTATGCCTGATACTAAAATGAGCAGCACTGCAACCAGGTCTTATGAACAGTTGTACCTGTTACCTCACTTATGTACAACAAATGGCTTTGGCACCCATCAGTCAACTATCTTAGTAACATGGCAGGGGATTTGGCATCTCTAGGGAGAAGTTCCTTTCTCTTGTGTATATGAGGGAAATGAGAAGGAGCAAGTTCCTCCATACTGAAATGTCTCACAAAGCAGGGAGCCATGTGCTCTGGGAGCACATGGCAAATTAGCTAGGTCTGTATGCAAAACCTTCCAGATACTGAAAATGAATTGAGGGAAACTGAGCCCTTTTACATCCTTAACATAAAAACATACATTAACTTTCTCAGAGTTCAAAAAAAAAATCCTTAAGAGGTTAGGAAAATAAAAGTGAAGAGGGTGGGGAAACCTAACTTCTAGCTCCTTCCTTCATTTTCTTCATCTAGTTAACTGTTTTGAGTGACAAAAGTGATTCATATTTTCTTCACACTATTTTCAAAGACAGTTCCACATGTCCTTTGCAGCAGAAGCCTGCCTGTGAAGATTTTTAGCTCTGCTTCTAACCTCCAGTACCTTCAGCTATTGCCCTGACCTGGAGATCCCATTTCTTTTGTGTTCAGGATGAAATTCAGTGCTGTATGAAAAGGATGATATGAATGTATCTGTCATTTGCAAATTCACATTTCCTGCTCTAGCTATTGGCAGCATTTCCAGCTTCTGGACTGGCAGCTCTCAGCATCTCACTGGCTACAGATTTCTCTAGCTCTCAAAAATGGAAAATTGCTCTGGATTTCTTCCTGGAAGGCACTATGAATTTGCGAAAAATGATTGCTGTGGAGGACCTTGTCTGTATAGTAACCCTTGTGGGCATGCTCAAGAAAAATAAGTTCAGAACTGTTGTGTTATATACCTATAACTGTATTTCATTTATTTCATAAATACCATGAAATATTACAGGCATAGATTAGTCAGTAGTCAGATGTGGGTGCTGGCTGGGGCTGCTGGCACTTGTTTATCACACGGATAGTGAGTAGCTCATTCCTACCAGGAATGGCAACAAAAATCTGCCACCTTGTTTTGTGTGCTGCCTCCTCCTAGTCACCTGGAGGCTCATGTCGATGGAAGATATACCGGTTCCAGTCATGCATATGAAATATTAAAAAGTCAGTAAGCTGTAGAGATGGCATCTCTGTCTTTACTGTCAGAGCCTCCTCCTGAATACAGTAAGTACCGTGTTACAGCAAGAGAACGACTTGTTATCTAGCTCGAAAAGTGGCAGTCTGATGCAGATGTCACTAATCAATGTCTGATTTTCATTTGTTTGACTCAGAAATTTTTCACACATTTGGCCCTCTGAAGCATGGGTTCTGCCACATATCATCCTGTACCTGTTCCTAATTCCTGAGAGCATTGCTCATGAGTAACTTCTGTACATGGCTCATACAGAGCCACTCTGGAGATGTGCTCTTGGATGAAGGTTTTTCCACACTGGTTCAGAGAGAAGAAGACTGCAGGAGACTGGCTGTGGTCCTAGAAACTATTTCAGTGACCACTCAGGTGCATGGATCTGAGGTTGCTCAGGGCCTGGCCATTGTTACAGTCTTGTTGGGCTGGGATAGTTCTGTAGAGCTGGGATGTGTGCTGAGCACTGTGCTGAGCTCTGGGGGCTTTGTAGAGTTGTGCAGCCCATTTCTCTTTGGGAGGGGGACCTTTAATGTGAACTGCTCTTGCTTCTTTTGGTTTTGATCACCCCAGGTATCGCCGTTGCTTGCAGTGATAATAAGTACTGCAGGGAAGGAAAAACTGACTTTTAACAGCCTACTGATACCATTTAATGAAAATATTTTTATTTTAAAAATAAAATTGTCTCCTCAGCCAGGGTAAGGATGAATGAATGTAGAGGGAAAGATTTTTGTTTTGGTGAGCATTTTTCTACAAAATACTCATGCCCAAATTATTCAGAATTTTGGCAGCCAAGAGGCCAGATCTTCAGAGTCCAGCCCTCTGAAACAGATAAAATGGGTGAAAAATCTCAAATTCAGAAGCCTTCCCTTTCTTTTCTGATCTTCTCCTTATCCAGGCACATATAAGTCTGACTGGCCTTTTCTGTTTTTCTGAAAAAGTCTACATGAAAGGAGTTAAGGAACCAGCTTAACTTGACTTTGACCTGATTTGTCCTCACTGTCAGGAAGCCTTTGCATTCTCACCTCAGACCCTTACCATTCGTCCATGTGTCTTTCCCGAATGGGGTCAGTATCCTGTTCTGTGAAATGGATTTGCAGAGCATTAACCACAGGACAGGCTCCAGCTGTGCAGGTCAGTTCCTCACAAATTTTCTACACTTACCTGGGAAGCAGTGTGGCCAGCCCCATGAGTAGGGCAGGTAGATTCTTTTTCACTATATTATTATATATTTTTTCCAAGGAGAGCTACTCCTTGCCTTTGTAGGTAGCAACAACCTGCTGTTCTGCAGACATGACCTTCAGTGCTGGGGAGGCTCAGGGAGGCTGTATATGTGCACAAACTCTTGGAGAGCGCAAGCTGTCAAGGGGTGACCAGGTTGCAAACTCCTGGGTGCTACAAATTGGTTTTTAGCACTTCATACAAACTCTTCAGGTGTTTTGCGCAGCTGTTATCTCCATCTCTGAGGTTTGTCTGGAATGCTTTGACAACAGAAGGCAGGATTCTCAAAATAACCTGTTCACTGTCTTCTAGAAGTTCATCTAAATGCAATGCTGTCAGTGTATGTATCTTATTCTGTGTAAACAGGTTCACTTCCTGGATATTCTTTTTCAAATCCTCAGTGGGAAAGGGAATGGAGGCCCATGACCTCAGATGAACATCCTGATAATGTCCACCGTCCTGTCTGCAGTAACAGCTTTCTTGTGAAAAAATGCAAATGGTATTACCTCTTCGTCTATGTCCCATTCTTTCCATTTTTATGTCAGTTCTCACTCTTCTTTCTCACATGTGGTACAACTGTTCCACATTATTTGACTCCCCATCATGCAAAGGTGTTGTCTGGTCAGAAGTACTATGTTGTCTTTGCTAAAGCACTAACTAGGTACTTTGATACAGCTTTCAATGAGACATTTCATGCTAACCAAGGAAGATATGCAATGCTTACCTACATAGATCAAAATATTGCATGATAGAAGTTATGCATGAGTAAGGAACTAGACAGAATTAAAGTTTCATGGGTCCCTTTTGTTCCTTTTAATTCCCTTTTTTTTTTTTTTTAAGTGTTTGGTTGAGCAATGCAACATTTTGGATGTAGTACTTAAAAAAATAGATAGAAGATTGAAATCAAATCATATGAAGCTTTATTGAATCCTTTATGTCAGTATTCATTCAGATTCCCAGTTCAGATCTGAACTAAATGTCAGGGAACTGAAATTCTTCTATCTTTAATCCACGAGAAAAGAATGCAACACAGACATTGCTAGTGGGTCATATGCTATTTGCTAGCTACAAGTGCTTGAAGGATATGTCTTAAATTTTATTTCTGACTTTGGGGAGTGTGGTCACTTAGAGCTGTCACTGACAAGCACATTAACTTAGTACATTTGTGTGGAAAGACAGTATGAATCACCAGTGGAGATGTGAGTGGGCCACCTTACAGTTGAAGTCATAATTTCATATTTCCAGGAAGTGAAATATAAAACTAGTAAATGTTCCTATATCTAATATGGGCGCAAGATT
Organism: Heteronetta atricapilla; assembly: GCA_011075105.1. NCBI lineage: Eukaryota > Metazoa > Chordata > Aves > Anseriformes > Anatidae > Heteronetta > Heteronetta atricapilla. Next base: position 113,989,287 of record CM021731.1, on the reverse strand, counting down.
ATATTTGTCTAATCCTCCCATGAAGAATGAGGCTTGACCAGTGGTACAAGTGCGGAGGTGTTACAGAAACATTAACCAGTCTGTGAAAACAGCTATTCTCTTGGATCCTAGAGACACAGTCTTTGTCTTTTGGAAATTATACACAGGCAAATAACAAGGATTTTCTAACTTTGTCTTGAATTTCTAGTTAGCAGTGCCGTCTTCTTCAAAGAAGGGCCAATATATCTGCACATGTTCTGTATACAGGTATGATATGTTGAGCCTTTCAATAGAGGCTATCATACCTTCAGATAGCTATAAAAGCCCAATATGACTGTGTAATCTATACACTTCATTGGGACTTTTGGAGAGCATTGACATGTCTTTTTTTTTTTTTTTTTTTTTTTTTTCATTCTAGGCAGGCATATGAACTGATGTTTTCCAGAAGGCTAGGTGCATGTCATGGCTTATATCATGCATGTACACTCTGTATGCAGGATATTCCAGATTAACAGAGGGGTAGCTAGCTCATGTCCTGCCAGACCTCCGTCTTTGCATGGACTGTATAGAAAGATCTGTGGAACAAATTCATGAAAGATGATGTTTGTGAGACTTTTAGAAGTAAAAGTCTAAGGAATGTAGTCATGCACATGCCAATGAAGTTGTGGACACTTCTAGGATTAGCTGCAAGCATTAGCTGATATCAGCAGTAGGCAGCCCTGCAGAGTTGGCCCTGTATCCAAAGCAGTTCTAGTCTGGGCATGAGATACCTCCCCTTTGACAAGAGCAAATATCTACTTCCTGTGCCATACTAGAGATAAGTTAAATATCTAACAATGCAGTAGTCCTTTGTTCCTGTTCTACAGAAATGGATGCTTATTTTGGTCTCTGTACTAACTTCTTGGATGAGCATACATAAACAATGAGTAAATCAACAGGACAACAGGAGCAGTAATTCAAGGCAATGCAAAGGAATTCAAGGTAATGCAATTCTAAGGTATATGCATGGCAAAGAAACCAGTCTCTGAGATTTGTGGACCAAATGGGGTGCCTGTGCTGCACAGACTCCTGCTTCACCCACTAGCACAACTTGGGACGTGTAGAATTTGGTGCAGTATAAGACGGCACTAATGAAATCCCCTGCTGTACCACATAATAAACAAGAGAGGTGTTGACTGACTGTGTACTGATTGCAGTTTATGAAATGAACAGCAGGTGGGAGAGAAGCAATATGCATCCTCTGGTAGACCTCCAGATAACAATGCTACATCTGAAAATATGAAGCATACTAGTCCTGAAATTAAACCTTTTATATTGTACTACTTGAAAATGGGAAGAGGGAGCAGAGTGGTGGGGTAGAGGAAAGGGGAATGTGAAATAATGGGATTAATTTATAAAATGATTTTTCTTTTCAGTGTCATTGGTCTTTTTCCTATTTCATACTTGTATTTCTGTTTCCTGACAGCTTTGTCATCTGTCAGGCCTTCCCAAGCAGTCTGCCTCCAGATGATATCTGCCTACCTTGGTGGCAGGCACCTCCCTGACTATCTGTCTCTTGCTTCCTGCCTTTATGTTTTGTCAACCTGTTTATTTCATTTCAGGTTCTGTGTGCCCCATCTTGCTGCTGTCCTTAAGTCTCTCCATCCGTCTCCATTAAAATCTAAATATTAGAATCATATAATAACAGAATATTCTGAGTTGGAAGGGACCCATAAGGATCATGGAGTCCAGCTCCTAGCACCACACAAGTCTACCCCAAAATTCAGACCATATGACTAAGTGCACTATTCAAACACTTCTTAAACTCCAACAGGCTTGGTGCAGTGACTACGTCCCTGGGGAGCCTGTTCCAGTGTGTGACAATCTTCTCAGTGAAGAACCTCTTCCTGATATCCATCCCAAACCTCCCCTGTCATAGCTTGACACCATTTCCGTGAGTTCTATCACTGGTGACTAAAGAGAATAGATGGGCGCCTTCCCCTCCACTCCCCCTCGTGAGGAAGCTGTAAACCACCCTCCTCTGGACACTCTCCAACAGTTTTACATCCTTTTTGTACTGTGGTGCCCAGAGCTGCACACAGTACTTGAGGTGAGGCTGCACCAGCACAGAGTAGAGCGGGACAATCACTTCCCTCGACTGATGCCATGCTTGATGCACCGCAGGATATGGTTGGCCCTCCTGGCTGCCAGGGCACACTGCTGGCTCATATTCAACTTGCTGTCAACCACAATCCCCAGATCCCTCTCTGTGGGGCTGCTCTCCAGCATCTCATCACCCAGTCTGTATGTATAGCCAGGGTTGCCTCATCCCAGGTGCAGGACCCAGCACTTGCTCTTGTTAAACTTCATGCTGTTGGTGATTGCACAGTTCTCCCATCTGTACAGATCTCTCTGCAAAGCCTTTCCACACTCAGCAGAGTCCACAACTCCTCCAAGTTTGGTGTTGTTGGAAAATTTGCTCAAAACACCTTCTAGTCCTACATCCAAATTGTTTATAAACCATTACGTAGCATAGGAAGATTAATATTTTTCTTTTTACCTATTGCTGACAGGCTGGAATGGTGAGAAAGAAAGAAACAAGCTGGGGGCACCTTCCCCCATCCACTCTCTTCCACCTCTTCCCTGCCCTGAGTGGCTAGGGGGGGTGGTGGTGGAGGGTGGGGGACGGGAGTGAGGGCTGCGGTCAGTCCGTGGTGCTTCATTTCCACTGCTCCTTCACAGTTGCTCTCTCCCCTGCAGTGGTGTGGGGTCTCTCTCATGGGATGCTGACCTTCCTGGGCTGGTCCTGTGTGGGTTTTTCCATGGGCAGCAGCTCTTTGGGAGCTGCTCCAGGTGTGGGTCTGTGCCACAGGGTCTATTCATCAGGAACAGGTTGGTCTGGCTTGGGCCTCTCTGTGGGCCACGGGGGTGCTTTGGCTCCGGCACATGGAGTGCCTCCTCCCCCTCCTTCTGCACTGACCTTGGTGTCTGCAGGGAGGGTTTCTCACTCCTTACTCTCCCAGCTGCTATTCTGCAGCAGGGTTTTTTTTTTTTTTCTTTTTTTCTTTTTTCTTTTTTTGGATGTGCTCTCACAGAGGCACAAACTGCATTGCTCATGGCTCAGCTCTGGGCAGTGGTGGGCCCCTTTGGAGCTGAAACTGGCCCTTATCTGCCACAGGGCAGCTGCAGGATTCTTCTCGTAGGGACTACCACTGCAGCCCCCCTGCTACCAGAACCTTGCCACGTAAACCCAATACACTAGGGGAAGTAGGTCATTTCTGGCCTGTAAATTATCAGAGCTTAAATTAACTAATAAAACCCTAAATGTGATGGGGGCAGAAGGGACTGGGATAACAGTGCTACTTTTTGGGGATGCCAAGCTGAGACTAAGGATAGAATTATCACTGGGCAATTATTGTATGTACCTGAGGCTGGGACTAACTTGGTAGGAAATGATTTTATAATGAAATTGGGCATTCGAATAGTAAATTGTTAGACTGGAATAACAGTGTTATTAATGGGGTGCTCTCAGACCCTGACAGCAGAGATATGTTTGCTTTTGAGTGGAAAGACCCAGAAATGGGGCAGAAGCAACAATACAGATGGACAATTTTACCTCAGGGGTTTACAAGGCCACCAATTCATTTGGGCAAGTTCTAGAACAAATTTCTGAGCCATTCCAACCTTTGGAGGAGATGCTACTGTTACAATATTTGGATGAACTTTTATTGTCAGGATGAGAGAAAACAGTTTTGAAGGAAGCCACTAAAAAGATATTCAACTTTCTGGGAAAACAGGGCTTGAAAGCATTGGAAAATAACTTAAAATTCATAGAAAGAGAAGTCAAGTACTTAGGGATCTGGTGTCTGAGGGGGAATGAAGAATAAATCCAGAGAGTATTCAGGGAATTGTTGAGCTACACCTTCCCAAAACTAAAAAGAACTAAAAAGTTTTAAGAGAAAGAGGTCTTTAAGGAATTAGGAGTCACAAAGTCCAAAATAAGATAGATACTCCCTGACGGGAGAGAAGTGCTGAATAAAATGCTAATGAGGCAAATATTAACTGTTTTACATCAAGAGAGTCATTGGGGAATTCAAGAAATGTGTGACACTGTGCTATGGAAATATGTATGTGTAGAAATATACTCTGGCTGACCAAGCATGCAGGAGATGTGTAGTATGTCAAAAGGTAAATAGGAAAATTATCTGCAGTCAGCCCAAAATGGGGCAAGAACCAGGAATTCTACACTTCCAAAATATACAGATAGGCTTTACAAAATTCTTTAGAGTAGGTAGATTTAAATATTTATTAGTCTTGGTCAATCATTTGCCAAGGTGGGTGGAAGCTTTCCCTTCAGTATCTGCTACTGCAAACATAGTAACTAAAGTAATCCTGGAACAAATAATTCCCAGGTATGGAATTGTTGAAAATATTAAGGAAATCACTTTATGTCAGAAGTATTGCAAGGGCTAATGAGGACTCTAGGAATTAAGTGGAAATTTCAGACTCCTTGGCATCCTTCCTCTTCTGGAAGGATGGAGTGGATCAGACAGTAAAGTAGCAATTGACTAAGTCCTGGAAGCTCAGCTTCCCTAATGGAGTGCTTACCTTTGGTACTTCTACAAATTCAAACTGCACCAAGAAAAGATGTGGGAGTTTCACCATGTTAAATATTATTTGCATTGTTGTATCTGGACAAAAGGAATGAATTACCTCAATTTGAGACAAAAGATGCTTTTCTTAAGAACTATATACTTGGGCTGTCGTCTTTGTCATCTCTCAAGACCTGTGGATCATTAGCTCAAACTCTACCCTTGGAAGCCCTGATCCATCCATTCTGAGCAGGAGATCGGGTTCTGATGTGAACATGGAGAGAATCGAAACTGCAAACTGAGAGGCACAGACTGTTCCAAGGGCTACTGACTACTGAGAATACAGTAAGAGTGGCTGAGAAAGGGTGGATTCATTATGCCCAGGTAAAAGCATCAGTTAACCCGGATACCAGAGAGACTGCATTAACAAAGACTTGTAAGGTTAAAATTGTTCAAACTTACTATTGTAAACTTTTAACTTCTCCTCAGAAGAATTTTTAATGAATTATTGAGTAAAAGAATTAGAGTGTTTCCAGGGAACATTCCCTGGAAGTGGGAGAAAAAAAGAAAAAAAAACATTTATTCCCCACAACAAGAATCCGTATTAGTTTGTGATTTTTATTGTCCTTCTTAATTATTATTTCTAAAGTATTATAGGGGTGTATTTCTATAGAAATGATATTTTTAAAGATTATTTTAGTAACACCTATTCTCAATGGAATAGTGATAGGATGGAGGGAAAAATCAGCATTTCCAATTAATCCAGAACATCTCTCGAGTTCTATCTCAAAATAATTGTAGAATTTGCACCCAGATGCCTAGAAAGACTGAAAAGACATTGTCCCTGATTACTGTTTCCAGCAGCAACTGTGTCAGGATTCTCTAGATTTCTAAAAATGTTAGATCATACTCAGTCCCAGGAAGGAATAGATTTTGAAGTTGAGATCCCTACACATAATCCTGGCTACCATATAGCGTGTTGTCAAAGGTGCCTTTTAAACAACACTGACAGAAACTCGGGGCAATAGTACTAACCCTGGGTATGGAAATATTATCCATGAAGTAAATCCATACTGTACTGAATATGCTAGCTATGGGAATGCTAATACACATAACGCACACCAGATACAACATGAGAATCCTGTAACCAGATGACCTATCCCAAATGGCAAGGGGTGGTACTGGCTATGTGGCCATAAAGCCAGGAAGGTATTGCCCCTAGGATGGAAGGATGCCTCCACCCTGGGGCAATAATACCAAATGTAACTATTATTGAAGACACACAAAGCCAAAGTCCCTTTGAGACCACATGCAGAACTAAGCAGACTCCAGATAATCCTCTAGTAAAAAGAAACAGGCCATTTCACAGTTTTGCAAGGTGGTTTTTGCCTTGGTTAGGGATGAGTGAATTAGAAAAAGCTATTGTAAATATCTCAGCTATAACTGAAGAACTAGAAAATAACACTCTGGATGCAGTCCAGACACTACAAAAGGAGGTAACAAGTTTGCAAAAATAGTACTCCAGAATCGAATGGTATTAGACTATTACTAACCTCACAAGGAGGAGTGTGCACTGTAATTAATGCTAGTTGCTGTATATGTACAGATCAAATGGGATTAATTTAATTGATCTCAAAAATATTTGGAAAAAAAAAAAAGATCCTACATAGAGTGGCTCAGAAACTCAGAAAGTTAGAAACTACAACATGTTTCTAAACGTGTTTAGAAACATTTGTGAGAAACTATCTTTGTGGTAACCTGAATGGAATTGGCTCTAACAACTATTTGTTGGTATTGTAGTAATAACAGCATTGTATATCTGTCATCCTCTGTGACATCCAAAGAAGAATATTGCTCCTTAATGCTGGAAAACCTCAAGAGTGGGGTATGTGAAGAGGTGCAAAAACAACAATAGGAGTAAGAAAAGGGGGGGTGGGGGAAATTGTGAGAAACAACGTTGTGTTTTTGCAGTAGAAAATTCCACTAACCTTGCATGTTCAAAAGTGATTGTGCAGCATAGCAGTGGGGCGTATGTTAAGCAGATAATGGAAGGTCTGACTGTCACACAGTAAGAAGGATAGCTAAGAAAAACAGGATGAGCAGTACAAAATCAGTAAAAAAATAAAAAAATCACAGGCCCTCTAGTCACAATAGAAGAAGGGAAAAAAAGGAAAAGGAGAAATTAATGGTTGGTCAAATAAAATTGTATTTATATGATATAGAAGTGCATCGAGTAGGTTGTGAACCTGTAGTATTCAGCCAATGAGGAAAAGGGAGAAATCAGGTGTTGGGTAGTAGGGAATATAAGGTTATGATAACCTTTCACTGTGCACTCCTGCTTGCAGGATGCCTGCCATTGCAATCACGAATAAAATAGCTTCACAGAAGATCCTGTCTGAAGAAAATTATTGAGATTTTTCTCACATTTCTAATAGGCCTTCAAAGGCTTCTAAAACAGGCCTTCTAAAAGGCCTTCTAAAAGGCTTCTAAGAGCCTTCTAAAAGGTCTTCTACAAGGTCTTCTAAAAATGCAATTTATTGATATTGAGTATCAATGAAAATAAAACAGCCTTTTCAGGGAGGAGGTCATTTGCATGATGCTTTATGACTGTCTGTTGATTTGTGGTCAAATGGAATGGTCATAAAAGGGCCGTGAATCAGGCAAATGACATAAAATGCACATGTCAGCAATTAAAATCAGCTGTATTATGTGGGCACCCAGCAGGGCTGCCTAGTTAAGGCCCTGCCAATGTTTTGATTATTACAACTCTTTACAAGCAGTCATGCTGTTCCTCTCCCCTCACACCCACATCTAATATTTGACCCTTTCTCTCTTTCTGTGTGGCTTAACTGCTTATCCTGTGCTTTGATTCTCCCCTGCAAGATGCAGTTTCCCAGATCTTTCCCTCTCTCCGAGTCATGCTAACCACAGCAATACAAAATTCTCTTATTCTTTTTCCTAAACTTGGGCCACATGTTTCCAGTATGGGAATTCTGCCAGCAGTGCTTTTCTACCTGCTGTATCTATTGCAAACACCTTGTCTTACTGAAACCTCACCTGTCTCTGTCTCTCTCTTTGCATTTCTCACCCCTCCCTCGCTCCTGCTTTGCAGAGACAGGCATTCTCATCACCTGCAGGCTGCCTGAGGAGGAAGGTACCCTAGGATTTATGCTGAGCTTATTGACTACAGTGACACTTTGCAGGATCACCAGGTCTGCCTGCCTGCAGCTGCTTACAGAGAGGCTGCATGGAGACGGTGTCTTTCTCTATCACCTTCACGCTCACTGCACGCACTTGAATTCCTCCTTTCAGTGTGCCTCATGCTTCTCCCTGCTGTGTTTGACTCCCTCCCACAGATTCTTCTCCCATACCTTTATAGTCACCTTGACTATTGAGCTCTACCAGGGGAAGGTTCCCTGGAGCACAACTACAGACTGTTGTGGGGCTGTCTTCTCCATGCTACAGTGTGTATTTGGAGATGATGTGCCTTCTACCATACATCTACCACATCTACCACCTGCACATGTATTGAAAACTGTACGATGCACAAATATTGAAAAGACTCTGTAATGATTTTTGAGTACTCACCTGTCTTTATGTCACTATAATACTCCTTCATTGCAAATACTTAGGCTGCTTAATAAAATGACTTAAGAGTGTAAAACTATCTATGGTGGTTCTGATTTTTTAAAAATTATTATTATTATAATTTGGTGTAGACAGTCTTCCAAGAAATCCTGTGCTTCTCATTTTGTGATGTAGATTTCCTTTTGATTGAGAAATTACCAAAAGGACCTAGAAGAAAGGTTTCTCCTGCATTCTCTTTGTGGCCATCTCCGATCAAGGAGTGAATCAGAGATTGTGAATGGGTCATGTAAGCACAGGCAGGTAATGACATTTGAGACTCTCTAGGGTATTCAAAACAGCAGCCAAGAGCTGGTAGATGTGATGAAGGCCCTAGAGGAGGCATGCATTTTCCTGGTGACATAGTGAGGAGCATAGTGGCTAAATGATCTCCACTCTCTCTTGCAGCTTAATCCTTCAGTGATTGTCAAAATTAGAGTGTACTGAGAACATACCCACATTTCATGTTGCCACCTTCCCACCTGGTAAGAAACTTGGAAGGTGCAGGCATACTCTCCTTTAGATTTTTCAACTGCTTTGTTTCCCCATGCTAATTAGAGGCTGCAGTTACTATCCATGTAGCATTAGAAGAGCAACAGCTGGTCTAGAACTTCAGGGAATGAGGAGGAAACTTTTGAGATGTTTTGTGAAGCTCTGGATGAATCAGAGGAATTCGGGAGAAAAGCCACCTGCCTCATGAGAAAAGTTTTGCATTCTGTGAGATTTGAGCCTACACTAATGGTTTAGTAACACTCACATTCTTTGTTACATGCAGGCCATAACAGCTAGCAGATCAGCACAAAGGAGCAATGCACCTGCTTGTGCTGCCTGTATGATGCATAGTGAAGAGATTTTGTTCTGTTTTGCATGAAAAGCAGGTTTTTTTGCACAACAAGGTACGAAGTAATATACTTTATGTAGTGAGTTCTGAACTTTCAACTTTTGTTCTGGCTTGCTGAGGCATATATTTTAAATAACATAACAATTTTCTGCTAGGATTTTTGGAATTATATAAAGTAATCAATGAGGAACACTGAGTTTAAAGATCACTTTTTTATTCTCCCTCCCCACCCCTACTATCTGGCATGTGTAGAAATAAAATCACCCAGCCAGCTGCGCACCCCTAACCTCATGAGTACTGGGAGTGAGCTCTTCCGCCTCTCCAATGCTGTGCTTCCACTTCCAAGCACTTGTGGCTGCATGTGATTCCTGACCTCATTGAAATCAGCAGCAAAATGCTACCTAGCTTCATTGCTGTAGGATCTAATATTCATGGCAAATACTTAGATTCCAGATGGCTAGGAAGATTTCCATATTCCATGTGCATTATTTCTATATTTTGTAGAATCGCAAACATATTTTGCCTTTATCTATGGCATTTGTTTTTTTTTGTGGCGGTGGACAGTGAATTATGTCTTGACACCAATGATTCCAATGCCCTGAGACCAACTTCAGAAACGTTTCAGAAAGTCCTCTGTATACTCATTTAGCTTTAAAAGTGCTTACATGCACACAGTGCTGTGTGAGGACAAGCCAGAGAGGTTAAGCTGCTTGCTGAGTCACAACTAAAAATATATTAATTTATACCTTGTCAAACCATATTTTGGTAATTTATTTAGGTGTCCTTTTCTCCAGTCCTTTGGTAAATGAATAGACTCTGTTGATGCAGTAGGCTGAATTAAGTGCATTTTTCTGGAAGGAAAGAGCTTGGTTATTCTGTGTACACAGTACAAACCTGAACAAGAATTTGTCGATATGCTACTAGAAAAAGTTACCTTAATGTTTGACTATTAAGGGCACACATTAAGCACTGCTAGCTGATATAGCAAAGCTGATAAAGCAAGGCCCACCTGATCAAAAGCCTCTTTACTCCCTGTATGAACTGAGCAGGGCCTTGGACTCAAGTATGGTGGCAGAGTGAAGCATCCAGGGTGGGAAGAAGATTTCACCCGCTAGCATGCAGCTCTGCCACTGTAAAATGAGGAAAGAGGAGATGTGAGAGGATGGGAAAGAGCATAGGCACAAGGGGAGGGATGCGAGACAAAAACAGGAGGAGCAATTCCAGGGTTTAATTGAAGTAGTGAGTCCCAGAAAGGTAGCAAGATGACAGCATGGAGGGTCTGTTGCTCTTCTTTTGTGAGATCCTCCATCCTAGGAATGAGAAGGGTACTTACCTGGGGAGGAAGGCAGGGAAATGACACTTGACAGGAGGTATCATCAGCATGCCAGTCATGAGGAAGGGAATCAGCAGCAGGGTGCTTTCAGGAAACTTGCCTCTCTTTGCAACCTTCAGCAGCCTCATCTGTGCACTGTCACGGAGATGAGAGGTACGTGATGGCTGTGCTGATGAGGTGACGGTCACACTGATGGGGAGGTTCGGGGCTGAAAGGCTTCCTGGAGGTGTGCAGGTAGTTGTTGATGCTTCTGGCTGGTGTTTGGGAAGAGGTACTTTGCTTCCCTCCTAGCTTAAAGAGGTGGCCAAATACAAAAGGAATTAAACATCAAAAACACATGTGAGGACAATCCTAGATAAGCTAGCAAAAGCCAAGAAATTCAGGGCTGCTTGCTGCTAATGCTGTGATTTTTGAAAGCCTGGGGAACACAGGGAAAAGGGTAGTCCCAAGGTCACTTCAAATCACAGGGCTTTGCGAGGCATCGCTCCTGTTAGAAGGAGTGGAGCTGGCAGATGAGACTTGCAGAGGCATGGGCCTATAAAAATACATTCTTAAAGAAAACCTGAATGAAATGGCAAACAGAATAGAAAATAGCAAATAATACTTACAGCATTAGAAATTCATTTCAGTTTTATGGAATATAGCTTGGGTATAAATATAAAGCATTACATTAAAATTCATAATAACAGATTATAGTCTTCTCTCCTATCTGTACCACTGCAGACAGTGTGATTGCAAGAGCTAAGCTGAGCAATTTAGAGGCAAGATTGATAATTCATGTGGCAGTTAATGGTGGCTTCCTCCACTCGTCACTTCAAAAGTAACCAAGATGTAGTGCCACCATCCCCAGTGACAGCTGTCCAGACATTTCAGCCTGACATCAAGGACCAAATTGCTGCAGGTGCTGAGAAACACAGAGGAGCGGTGATGATGGATGACAGCGAAGATGGAGGCATGTGCCTGCCTCAAAATGATCTTCATCTGCCAATGCCAGCTTTTTAATCTTCTACAATTTTAATAGATATTTTTCTACAACTTTAAGATATGGTAATTTCTCTTTAAAATTACTCCAGCTGAACTGGACACATATCTATACAAAACAGAAGTAGCAGCAGAGCAGCTAAGATTTTCTCACAGTTTTGCTTTCAATAAAGCTTTACTAATCTTCTTGCTCTATTGCTGCCAGAGGTTTTTGGTATTGTGTCCTGTGTAAGAGATAGGAATTGCTTTCTATTTCCTTGAATTTCCCAGAGAGCACCTTTAAAGTTGCCAAGGTGGGAGGGGAATGGATGATGTTAATCTGTGTACAGGGTAGTGGTGAATGTAGATGCTGCTTGTGGCTGCATTTTCTGTGGCTCAGAGACTGAGAAACCATTGCTGTTCCTAAGGTGCATTAATGACAGGGGTAACATTTGCAGAAGCCTCTAATGGGATATCTTTTTTTAGTCAGTTGACAGGTTTGAAATTTTTGCCTGAGGTACTTATTATGTTTGAACAATATTGTAAAATATGTTTTTTATTCAAACGTCATGATTACTGTCCTGAGCTCCAAGCTCATGTGATGTTTCCTGTGAAGCTAATCTGCAACCCAGAGCTGTTTTGCATTAGAAGACTCTTTGATTCAGCAACGTGAGCAAAGTGCTGCTGTAGGGAATACCTGGGCTGAGGAATTATCTGAGTTGTCTTTTTCTGAAAAAGAGCACAGGATTCTTCAAAAGATGATGAACGTTTTGTAGTAGATGTTTCATAAGACATGAATGGTATTAGCATTGTGATCTGAAAAGGCAGAAAAAGCTCACGGTTCTGACTGATGTGGGTTGGGGCATGGACATTATCACTGGAGAACAGAGCTGCAGCATGGAGGTAACAACACTGTTCCCATAAATACCTCGGGCATTTGTGCATGCTGTTAAATGCAAAAGAACAGAAGAAGACATGTTTGCCTTCATCACCCACAGCAAAAAAAGTTCTGCACAAAACAGGTACACCGAGTCACTGTCCAAAGTTAGTCACTGCTGCTGTTCTGAGGTCAGAAGTGAGGGTCACTAGGGAATTTACGCAGAAATCTGATCATTCCTGATGGCATCTCGTCTGCTCTGAGATAAGTTTTGCTGGTTTCTTGTCGGTGTGCACCAAGTGTTGTAACTGTGGCTGTTAGCAGTGGAGGCCAGAGGTTTTACACCAAGCCAGGGAACTCAGGGTTTCCTTCTCAAGCTGTGAGCTGGCTCTGAATGTGCCTTTACATTTCTGGTGTCCTGCCTGGCTTCATTAGCTCTTGGTGGGTGTCAGCCCAATGGAGCTCCAAATTGGTGTCTCATTAGCAGGCCACTAAGAATCTCTGGAAACCAGTGCCTAAACTCTCTGCTGATATGTTTGATGTGTTTGCATGAGGCCTTTTTTCTTTGTGTTAGTGCTTGCTATGACAAACTTGTATTGATCCACATCAGTTCAGGCATTTTACTTGCTATGCTCAGCGAGCAAACCTCAAGTGGTCACAGGTTTTGTGAGGATGTGTTTAATATCATCATAAACACTCATAAATAAAGATGGCTATTACTGTTAATCTGTAGTCATAACCTTGAAAATAACAGCCTGGGAGATCTGAGCTTCAAACGGGTGGGTAGCACTATGTTGAGGAAGAGTATGTGCAAATTGAAATGTTAGCATTGGCTTCATCCCTGGCTGTGCAGCTGAGTATGTTTTTTTTGCTGGACAATGGTCCTTTCTGGGAGAGGGAAAAGGAGTCACTTCATCATTCAGGGGCCGTATTCAGCAGCACACAGTCCACAGTGAGTCATTGCTGAAATGAGTGGCAGGGCAGGAAATCCCAGCTGTCGGGAGCAGTTGGCTCCCGTGCAGTTATGAAACATTCCCTCTGTCGCCAGAACCATCCCCCCTCTCCCCCCCAAGATGAGCAAGAGGCAATTTTTACCATCTATTTTGTCTAGGTCTGGATGGCTGAATCAAGCCCAGTATTTCTAGCCCCTGTGACTGCCGAGAGAGCTTAAAAAAAGTATCACGACCAATGCCTGACCGGTGTGGTGACAGCTCCTGTAGGCAGCAATAGCAATAGCTCTGAGATGTATGAAATGCCCAAATTAATCCTTTGGGTCAATTTGAAACCTGAAGTTGGGAAAGGCTGATGTAGCTAATTTCACTGCTAAGCAATTTAGCAGAAGAGTCTGGTTAGTATGGTTTTGTCTTAATCCTAAATCATTGCCATGGACTTTTCCCAAGGGTCTCCTCTATGCTTTACTTCGAATGTGAAAAGCTCCAGTTTTCTTCACTTTCAGCTTTGAACACGTAGTTCTGCACTTTCTGAAGAAAACTGCAGTGTGCAGAACACTGATGATATACAGCAGGATAAAATAAACTGAATTTAATGTAGTATAGATAATGCAGTGGATTCTGCATTACTGTATTCCTTTTCATGTTTAATCCTAAAAAGGCCTCTCCACTGAGATTATCTGATTCTTCTCTAGATGGCATTTTGCAGTTTTTTTTTTTTTTTTTTTTTTTTTTTTTTTTTTTTTT
>CM021731.1:113907525-113975305 GCA_011075105.1 Heteronetta atricapilla | reverse complement strand
TTTTTTTTTTTTTTTTTTTTTTTTTTTTTTTTTTTTTTTTAGCCTAGTTTTCTGGGCATGCACAATAACAGGAGACCTTTGATTATTCCTTATAAAGGAACTAAATATATTTGAGGACAGGAGTGAGGATAAATTCATAAATAGAGAAAGTCTACATGAAGGGCCGTCATATAGATATAAAAGAGCATCTAGGAGAATATGAGCCTTTCTCTGGCATTCATAGGTGAAGGTGTACAGATCCCTCTTATCTGAGATACTGGGGGACAGATGTAGGTAGTGTGTGTATGACTTCCTTGTCTTCTCTTGTTCCAAAGTTCTCCAGTTGGAGCTGTATTAACAATGAGCCATGCTGGGTGAAGCCATCCATCCATTCTGGTGTAATTGTACCTACTGCCCATGTAAGTCAGGGAATATTGAGCTGATTGTATCTTGGCTTACACTGTAGCTCCCAGTGCTGCTACAGGAGCTGTCAGAAAGGCATTGATCTTATCAATGTTTATAAATAAATACCTGAAGTGTGGCAGACAGAGGGATTTGGCCAACCTCTTTTCAGTGGTTTGTGGGGAGAGGACAAGGGGCAATGGCCACAAAATTGAGCACAGGAAGTTCCGCACCAACATGCGAAAAAACTTCTTCATGGTGAGGGTGATGGAGCACTGGAACAGGCTGCCCAGGGAGGTTGTGGAATCTCCTTCTCTGGAGATATTCAAGGCCTGTCTGGATGCCTACCTGGGCAGCCTGCTGCATGGAACCTGCTTTGGCAGGGGGGTTGGACCTGATGATCTTTTGAGGTCCCTTTCAACCCCTACAATTCTGTGATTGTGATTCTGTGATTCTGTGACTCATAGCTCAGATGTGAATATGTGTACATGACATCATGACATTTTGGTTCCATTGTCAGTGAGAAACAAAGGTTTTTTTTTTTTTTTTTTTTTTAACCATGATCTCAGGGACTTTTGGCATTCCTTGGGGTATGAGTGGAACTATGGACATGTATAGATTTTTTAAATCTTCCTTATTCTTCCTTTTTCAGCATTATGCAGGAATGGGGAGATAAAGAGGGAAAATTAATTTTCTGGATGTTTATTTTGGAGGAATTGAGATAACCTTCCTGTCAGCCTCATAAAATATCTTATGAATCAAAACTGGAACTTGAAAGGGGAGAAGCAAACTTACTGTCCTCCCATATTACTCTGGTGGACTAAAACCACAGGAAACCAAGGGCTGAAGAGCACAATGCAGAATGAAGCAAATGTTGCGAAGATTGCAGCCTGGGAGTTTTCTTTTTGGATGATCAGAGAGGGATGGGACAGGACAGGATGGTATGCACACATTCTCTGAGCTTTATATTCTAAATCCTCTCTTTTAATCTTTACCAGACAGAATGATTTCTGGGGAATGAAGGCACTTCATACAAAGAGGAGGGTGACATGACACAGAATACCTGCAAGCAGAAGCTGTCATGTGTTTTTGATCATTTTTCTGCTGTAAAAAAACATCCTGATGCATCTAATCTTTCAAGAAGTAACCATAGTTGTGTCTCTTATTCTGTCTAGTTCCTTGTTAATGTTCACTGCTCCAGCTGTTTGAGCTTTCCAGCTGCTACACATGGGGTGAGCTGCAGTGCCAGGTGGCCTTTCCATGTTTTGAGCTTGCCTATGTGGAAAGAAAGAATACAGTGGCTATAAATGGGAACACAACACAGTAGTATATGGGACACAACAGGGCGGCGTTGTGAGGATGCTGGAAAAGAAATATTTATTTTCTGAGTCTCAGGAAGCTACACTGCAGAAGTAAGAAACATTGTTGAAGTGGGCTCTGTTTTTATTTATTTATGTATTTATTTATTTTTAAAAATATTATTATTTTTTCATTTTTTTTCCATTACCCAATAGCTCTGGTGTCTTTAGGAGAAACATCATAAACTAGTGGGTTCAATATTCCAATAAGCAATTTTTCTACAAGCGTTTCACATTGTGACCACACTGTGTGCAGTTGCGAATGTACCCAAGGAAGCAAGAACACACCTAGGACAGAAACTACAGGCACCATCTGTCTTTTGTTAGGAAGTGCAGTCTTTCTGCTGCTTCTCCATCCCTTTCCACTCCCCTCTTCAAACGACTCCCAGCTATCATACCACCCTTATATAAAGCTCCCTTGTTCCTCCAACAGATTTCAGTACAACATCAAAAAAATCCTTTTCTCACTGATTATTGTTTATGTGAAGTTTTTCAGAAATTGAAATTAAACGTCCACCATTCTCATGCTGTAAATTCCTTTTTATTTTTTTCTTCCTGATAAGGAAGGGAGGTGGGGGAGACACAGATCACAGCCAATAGTGTTTAAAATGCTTTTTATTCATTAAGCTGTTTTTAGCGATAAAAACAAGCTGTTACTATTAATGGCAAATGACTGTTCACACAGCACATTCACTCTAACAATTCACTCACACGGTCACTTATCACACAGCTCCCAGTTGGAGCAGCAGCTTTGAAGCCAACCTCAACCTTTTACTCAGAAGCAGAGGGTTATACTGGTAACCTAGTGGCTTCTGCAGAGTTTTTTTGGGAAGTCCTTCAGAGGGTCCTTTCTTTCAACAGGCATATATGTAATCTTGCAGTCTTTACATACAGCAGTTGCCACCTTCTTGGATGTGGTCTGACTTACACAAGCCACTGCTTCATGCTCATGTGTGCACTCGACCTTGCATAAATGAAGCCAACTCTTAGTCCTCGATTTATCAGTTCCTGCAGGTTCAGCAGGACTGTTAATCTCCAGGGCTTCTCAGTTCTTGGGAAACTTTCACTTATTACATTCTCAGCATATCTTCTTTTTGGCATGGTGTTTTCTTGCAACATTTTTTTCCCATTTGTACTTATAGGTAGCTATAGAACCCACTCACACAGAAAGAGCCTTTATGACACTGAAGTATTACATTATAAAGTTTAGTGCGTATTTTATTTCTTTGCCATTAACAGTAAGAAGCAACACATTAATGACATAGAAGTAAAAAGAAATAGTGGTAGTTATTACATTCATCCATCACTTATGCCAAACACTGCTGCAACAAGGAGCATAAGCTGACAAAACAGTTCTTCAAGCTGTGCCATGTCAGTTAAGTTTCTACAGGTGAGTACTGCAAGATCATCCCCCTGACTGCTTTCTGTGAGGGACTGTAACCAGTCCTGGATGAAGTGGTTAAGATCAAACAGATCATCCATTCTCTCAACCCTTTCCTCCTTCCTCAAAAGTGAGTCAGAGTCAATATATTTTTAAAGCTAAAAAGAATTCAGGTGAAAGGCCAGACATAAGCAATAACATCCACCTCACATTGATGCTACGCAGATATTGAAAGTGAAAAAATTGAGAGTAGACAGAAAAATGCTGTATTTATCCTCAGTGAATTATGAAGTGAGGCTTGGTGTCACATCTCTCCTACCTCAGGGGAAATGAATGGCTCCATTCCACATATAAGGCTCCTTCTAATGTAAAACCAATTTTCTAAGCATCTTTCTCTTGATGGGACTTCCTCAGTAAGGTCAGGGTGGTGCTAATGCTTAAAACCACAGAGGGTAAGAGGAGACTAAATAAGTGAGTTTCCGTAGTGAAAATACTGCATGAAGTCAGAGTAAGTTTGCTGCAGGCCAGAATGACTTCTTGATCTAAACAAGTCAGGCAAAGGAGAAGTTTCAGGTGACACTAACCGCACCCCAAACAGTACCTGAGATTAATGTGGAAACTGAGGATGGGAAAATCATTGGGGTGTTTGTTTTATCATAATACCTAGGTAAAGAATGCTTGTGCCAGAAATCCCTACAAAGTGCATACAATGCACTTTTTCTGAGAAAAGACTCTTGAGAGATGAACTTTGTACCAGCGTGTCCTTTGGATTGGAGTATTAAGGAAAAGTGTGCTTATTAATACTGTGTATAGTAAAACCACTGTCTTGGACTTCCGGAGGGCTGACTTTGAGCTGTTCAGGTCACTGGTTGGCAGAGGCCCTTGGTAGGCAGTTCTGAAGGGCAGAGGAGCCCAGGAAGGCTGGGTGCTCTTCAAGAAAGAAATCTTAATGGCTCAGGAGTGGTCTGTCCCCACGTACCAAAAAGAAGAGCCAGTGCGGAAGAAGATCGGCCTGGCTGAACAGAGAGTTGTGGCTTGAGCTTAGGAGAAAAAAGAGGATTTATAATCTTTGGAAAAGAGAGCAGGCCACTCAGGGAGACTATAAAGATGTTGTGAGGTGGTGCAGGGATAAAATTAGAAAGGCCAAAGCTCACCTGGAGCTCAATCTGGCTACTGCTGTTAAAGACAACAAAAATGTTTTTATAAATATATCAGCACAAAAAGGAGGACTAAGGAGAATCTTCACCCTTTACTGGATGTGGGGGGAAACTTAGTTACCAGAGATGAGGAAAAAGCTGAGGTGCTTAATGCCTTCTTTGCCTCAGTCTATAGCAGCAAAACCAGTTGTTCTCTGGACGCCTAGTACCCTAAGCTGGTGGAAGAGGATGAGGAGCAGATTGTGGCCCCCATAATCCACAAGGAAATGGCTGGTGACCTGCTACAGCATTTGGATGTATGCAAATTGATGGGGCTGGATAGGATCCACTCAAGGGTATTGAGAGAACTAGCAGAAGAGCTGGCCAAGCCGCTTTGCATCATGTATCAGCAGTCCTGGCTATCAGGGGAGGTCCCACTTGACTGGTGGCTAGCAAATGTGATGCCCATCTACAAAAAGGGTCAGAAAGTAGACCCAGGGAACTATAGGCCTGTTAGTTTGACCTCAGTGCCAGGGAAGCTCATGGAGCATATTATCTTGAGCGTCATCATGTGGCACTTGCAGGGCAAGCAGGCGATCAGGCCCAGTCAGCTTCGTTTATGAAGGGCAGGTCCTGCTTGACGAACCTGATCTCCTTCTATGACAAGGTGACATGCTTAGTGGATGAGGGAAAGGCTGTGGATGTGGTCTACCTTGACTTCAGTAAGGCTTTTGACACTGTTCCCCACAGCTTTCTCCTCAGGAAACTGGCTGCTCATGGCTTGGACTGGCTTACGCTTCGTTGGGTTAAGAACTGGCTGGATGGCTGGGCCCAGAGAGTTGTGAATGGAGTTAAATCCAGTTGGAGGCCAGTCACTAGTGGAGTCCCCCAGGGCTCGGTACTGAGGCCAGTCCTCTTTAACATCTTTATCAATGATCTGGATGAGGGGATTGAGTGCACTCTCAGTAAGTTTGCAGACGACACCAAGTTAGGTGCATGTGTCGATCTGCTCGAGGGCAGGACAGCTCTGCAGGAGGATCTGGATAGGCTGGACCGATGGGCCAAGGCCAACTGTATCAAGTTCAACAAGGCCAAGTGCCGGGTCCTGCACCTGGGGCACAACAACCCCAAGCAGAGCTACAGCCTGGGAGAGGAAAGGTTGGAAAGCTGCCAGGCAGAGAAGGACCTGGGGGTATTGGTTGATAGTCGGCTGAATATGAGCCAGCAGTGTTCTCAGGCAGCCAAGAAGGCCAACAGCATCCTGGCTTGTATAAGAAACAGCGTGGCCAGCAGGTACAGGGAAGTGACTGTCCCCCTCTACTCAGCTCTGGTGAGGCCGCACCTTGAGTATTGTGTTCAGTTTTGGGCCCCTCACTACAGGAAGGACATGGAGGTGCTTGAGCGAGTCCAGAGAAGGTCTATGAAGCTGGTGAAGGGTCTGGAGAGCAAGTCTTACAAGGAGCGGCTGAGGGAGCTGGGACTATTTAGCCTGGAGAAAAGGAGGCTCAGGGGCGACCTTATCACACTCTACAGGTACCTTAAAGGAGGCTGTAGTGAGGTGAGGGTTGGTCTATTCTCCCATGTGCCTGGTGACAAGACGAGGGGGAATGGACTAAAATTCCACCAGGGGAGGGTTAGTTTGGATATTTGGAGAAACTTCTTTACTGAAAGGGTTGTTAGTCACTGGAATAGGCTGCCCTGGGAAGTGGTTGAGTCACCATCCCTGGAGGTCTTTAAAAGACTTCTAGATGTAGAGCTTAGGGATATGGTTTAGTGGAGGACTTGTTAGTTAGGTCAGAGATTGGACTAGGTGATCTTAGACTATTCTGTGATTATGTGATTATTTCCTTGTTGCTGAGGTCTACACACATATCCATAGATGGCACCCATCCTGTTTCTATGAGCTTTTGTCCAGGAAGAATAACAGAGAAGCCAAATGAAGAGACACTGTTGGAGTGCTACCAGAAAAAGAGAATCAGAAGAATATGTCTCTCTGCAATACAGGGCAGGTTGGCAGGGGGTCAGCAGAAGACTGCAGGACTGAGAAGGTGATGGTACCTGGCAGTAGAGAAAAGCCACCCTTTTAAGCAAAGGAAAATGTGTTCCCATGGCACAGATCAGATCTGAAAAAACTTGGATGTTTTGTGAACACCAGAAGACAAGATTTGTATCACATGTTTTCCTTTAGGTTTGAGCAACTACTCAAACAATATGCATTTCATTCTTCTTGTTTGTAACCAGAATGCCTTGATGGAATGTCAGTCTCTAAATCTGTCAGTTCTTTCATCTGTTTCTGTATTTTGTGGGATATGTCCTTGTCTGCAGTTCTGGAGAGAAAATCTAGCAAATATATATACTAGCTCTTTAAAGCTTTTTTTTTTTTTTTTTTTTTTTTTTTTTTTCCCTTTCCTTATTTATTTCTTTATTTTCCTATAATGTATGTGTGCAGCCATGGGCTAATCTTGAATGAACTGTCTCAGGAGGGAAAAACCATGATCCTTTGGACCAGAGTGTCTGTGCCTGTGATTCTGGCTCAGGTCTTTTCTGCCTTGGGGAATGCCGGCTGCTGTACTCAGGGTGGTGTCATTCCTGCACACCACGCATGGGCTAAGGGACCAGGTGGCCTTACCAACTATGCCCTCTCTCTGCATCGGCAGAGATGTCAGTACTATCAATAGCTCCTGGGAAATTAAGCTGTTAGCGAGCAAAATGTGGCTTCTCCATTGTTCTGTGGGTAATACACTCTATTGATCAGATTTATTCACTAAAGCATTGGTAAAATGTCAGATGGCATGTCTGAAAGCAGAGTGCTGGGTGACTGTAGTCCCTCCTACATTGGACTCAAATGCCCTCTGCAGTCTGAAAACCTGAAGCACCTTTTGGTAGCTGAAAATAGCCTATTGCAGTTCTTCCTAAAATTTTTGAGCTGTGTGTCTTTTAGCAATTCTTCAAAAAGATCATGAGCAGATTTTTAATTAAGTCTTTGTTTTGGATAGAGTATGTTGCATAATAAATCTGAAAATATACTTTTTTTTTTTTTTTTTTTTTTTTCTGGGTCAGCTGTCTATCGTTTCTGCTGGTTACCATATTCTTGCTGATTCCTGTGAGAATACTCAAAGTATAGAAGGAGAGTTGCATGAACAAACAGGTCAGTCATGTTGCTTTCATTAAAGATTTAAGGGGCTCACCTCTTACTACAAAAAATTGCAGCTTTTCCTAGTATTGTACTCTGTGCTTTCCTACTCTTGGTCCATCCTTTTCTTCTGTTAGCTAGCCTGTGTGAGTGATCCCCTTTATTCCCTTATCTTCCTCTACTATTGGAAGTCTACTTTCCTATCCCTCCTCCGATCAACACGTGTCACAGCCATGCAGAAGTCTTCTTCTCAGTTTAAAACTCTTAGTTTCTGTCCCATATCCTTCCCATTCCCACCTCTCTCTGTATCTCCATTTCCTGGTACATGGTTTTCCTGTAAACAACAAATCCTGGTTTTGTCATTTTGTGGAGTAGAAGTTGTACAGGCTACAAAACTAGTGGTCTCCATACAAAGACATGTACAAAGATTTTATGAAAAACAAACAAACAAGCAACATAAAAAACCACACACACACAAAAAAAACAAACACTAAAATAGTTTCAGAATACAGAAAGTATTTTTTTTCCTCTGGTCAGACTACTGAGTGGCTAGAAATGAAAGAATAAATGCCAAAGGTAATAAATATGAAGCTACAATACTTAAGATATTGTAAGAAAATAGCCAGGGGTAGAGTAAAATATATTTCTCCCTTTTGTATTAAATTATTCTACATACAGAAAACCTGAAATGCCAGGCAGCAATGTCATGGTTCAATGCAGAATAAAACTTTTTTTTTTTTTTTTTTTTTTTTTAACAGCACTGCCTCATGATCTGTTTCTGATAATGTCAGGAGGTCCAAGAGGGTTGCAAATCCATGTGGTGAAGAACAGCCTGGCAAAATCCTGCTGGTGCCTTTCCTGAAGCAGGAATAGACATAAGTAGGTGCAAACTTTGGAAACATTGCACTCGTGCAGTGCCTTTCAAGTTCTTATACCTTCCTGTTCTCAAGCCCCATTTGGGAAATGGCCTCATGCTACAGTGGAAAAAAATGCAAACCGATGAAAGAAAACCATATGGTGACAGAGTTTGCTCTTTAACAACTGCTGCTGATCAGGCCTTCATTCTGTAATTTCTTTATATGAATAACTGCTGATGAAACCAAAGGATTATTATTATTATTATTTTTTTTACCAGAAGAACTAGGTGATCTGGTCCACAGTAAAATTGATTTGCTTGATTTAGGTGGTATCATGAGGAATATGTAGATAACATGTTAGAGAAACTTATGCCTGACATGATTTCTTAAAATCTTAGTTCTAGGGAAACAAATGCTGTAAAAGTGAAGGTGGAGATACTTGTGAAGACTTCAAGTTAAACTTGGAGCAGAGTCTGTATGATTGACTCTGTACGATATTCATACATGAAATATAGAATTCCAAATGTGATTTGTAAGTGAAATGTTACAGTTAATTTACTAATTCTCATTAGGACTCTTTTTTTTTTTTTCTTTTGCACATGTGCCTTTTGTGGTTTCAGTAGATCTATGCTGAAATTCCAATCAGACCAGTACGAAACTGCTTAAAAAAGATTAACGGACTCATTTTGGTGTGTCTAAGAAGCTAAGTAAAATTTTCTCAAAATACTTCTGATATTTAGATGCAGATATCAACAGTTTTCCTGAGATTAACAATATGTATCAACAAACTGATGCATTACTTCTTCCTTCAATCAGCTGGTCCTGAGGACAGTAGTTTTTGGGAACTAGTGTTCCAAGAGACTTAATTACTATGGTGCCTGCATTTTGATTACAGTGAATCATAAAAACATAGAATGGCTCGGGTTGGAAGGGAGCTCAAAGACCATCTACTTCCAATCCCTCTGCCATGGGCAGGGACACCTCCCACCAGACCAGGTTGCCCAAAGCCCCATTCTGCCTGGCTTTGAGCACCTCCAGGGATGTGGCATCCACAACTTCTCTAGGCATCTTGTGCCAGAGCCTCACCACCCTCTGACTGAAGAATTTCCTCTTTATATCTAATCTAAATCTCCCCTCTTTTATTTTAAAACCATTCCACCTCATCCTGTCATTATTCGATTGAGCAAAGAGTTGCTCCCCATCTTTTTTAAGTCTCCTTCAAGTACTGAAAGTACTCCCTGGAGCCTTCTCTTCTATACGCCGAACAGTCCCAGCTCTCTCAGCCTTTCTACACAGCAGAAGTGCTCCTGCCCCTTGATCATCTTTGTGGCCTTCCTCTGGACCTGATGATGATGATGTCTCCTTTGCTTCATTGTCATGCCATCAGCATTTTGCTCATGTAAGTATTTTAATTCTTGGTGACATTATGTTGCTGCTTAATTTTTGATATTGTTTATATCTTGCTCTGAAATACCTGAGTTTTCAATACTTAACCTCCTAGCACCTCTACCACTGCTTTAAACTTTAAGCATATTTAGTCTGATGCATTCATTCAATGATTTAATCACTAGAGCTAATTGAAATGGCTGGTATTTTCAGGATTACTTTGAGATCCAAAAGATTGATAAAATAAAAACCCAGAACATTTTCTATCTTCTGGTGAACATTTCTGTCTATTACCCAGTCCCTCTCAGGGACAGGTTTGAATTCCTTACAATTTTATTGGGGTGAAAAACAAAACAAAACAAAACAAAAATCAAAAAACCAACAACAACAAATCCAACCAACCAAGAGCAAAAAAAAACCACCGTGACTTATGCTGAAGATATTATTTTAAGTGACAGCTTTTTCTATCTTTGTAACAACCCTCCTATTTGCAATTCAGTAATGGTACGGATCATCAGCTTTCACTTTTTGCACAGTAGACTGCAAAACAGCTACTCTGTGTATTGAGCACTAAAAATTCAAGCTGATAATTGTTTTCATAGAGAACTTCATTTTGAGATGCTGTGCCTACCCACCAGAAATTTCTAGCTCCCCTAATAGTTTGCAATTCCACTATTTCCCTATTATATATCCAGTGACTATGGATTCCATTTAGTGTTTACTTCTGCAAATACAAAAAGCCTCCATCATCCCCTACCCCATTCAGGCACCACAGGCTTTGTTTTGTTCCTTTTCATAACTTTCTCAGAATAAACAGCAAGTATCTCACTCAATGTTCTCATTAATGCTCTTTACGTTTTAAAAAATAAGTTTTGTTCACTAAGTGAAAAGAATATAGAAGTTATTTCTGAATATATACTAAGATAATTAAATGTACTTCAGAGTGATATAGGAATTCAGCAAAATGTGAAGCAGGCAATAATTTAAATTCCTGCAACATTTACCCCTTCTTAACAATCACTGCTGTGTTTTCTTTTATAAAGAGTATCGTATATATGTGACTGTGTACACACACGCACACACAAATAAAATGTCAGGGCAGAGGGGAAAAGGCAGGAAAGTAATTTTACTTCAATCCTATTCATTAGAAGAGATACCTAAATGTTTGTCAGTGATGGGAACAAAGTCAAGGTCAAAGGCAGTGGCCACCAGATGGGCCTGAGATAGGGCTCCATCACCATTTGCCACCTGTGCTTATTTCTAAGTTCACACACCAGAATTATTACAGAAAGTAACAGCTTTATGTAAGCAGGGGGTCAGAGATAATATTACTGCAAAAATCAGAGCTGTTTCTTTATCTCCCTATGGCTGGGCAGAAGACAGAGGCAGGAGGTAGCTCCACGTGCTGACAAATTATCAAAGTAGGTGTTTTCTGGTAGAAGTGAGTGCCTGGCCCTGCTCTGTAGCCCTCCTATAATTTCATACTGCTAATGATGAGAGAGTATAGTGCAAGCTGTTTGGGCATCTCTGGGCTGAAGTGCTCTTAGGTGTTCATGGAGAGAGGCAGAGGAATTTCATGAGAGGTGGAAGACAGAAAAAGGCAGACAGAATCCTTGGAAAACTTCATAGACTCCCCTCAATATCTCCCTTTCATCTTGCTTCTTGCCCATTACCCAAGACCCCTCTTTGCCCTTGACCTCTCCACTCCATTGGATATTTCTCTGTGATTGTCACAAAAATGGAGCCGTGTCAACATGCATGAACTGGACAAAATCAGTTGTTTTGTGCCTTGTACTCACAATGGCAAATAGCAAATATCAGTGTTGCATATACTACAGATCAGTCTGAGCTGGTCTGGTAGGGTGACATTGTCTCCATAAATGTCACCTGGATGAAAAACTCAGTGTCATCTTGAATGAGCCTTGTCTATACCATGTTTTACCCAGTTCACCTATCTGTATTTTAAGCCATTGTTATCCATTGTTAAGACACTAGAGTACAATTTCTATATAAATATATATATTTTTATATATATCCCAACACTTAGCACTGTATCAAAATGTCTATGCTATCTCATTCTTGTAAACACAATTGGGCTTCAATCCTAATCAAATACAGTGCTAGTAAGCAACCCATATATTCAAATGGAACAAATGTATCAAATCATTATGGTATTTTTGAAGAAACAAGCAAATGTCTAAGGACTCAGTTTCTTCTGCTTGCGTATCTGCAACAGATCCAATCAAACTGTCTGCTTGGCTGTGTAGTATTATTTTTCTATTTCTTAATCGCCCCTTACATTTGGGTTTAGCTTTAAATTAAGGAGAGGTACACTGGACAAAGTAGTTCAAACCTAACTCAGATACTGGAAGCCTGCGGTGTCTGTACTTTCTATCAAATTACAGATAAAGTAGCTTTCTTAACAGCTCTACTCAATACAAAAATTGAAATCAGATATCCCTACAATGTGTTTCACCTGATAATGAGCACATCCCATCTGAATGACAATGCATGTTCACATTCACAGTTTTCCAGTTTATATTTTTATACATTTTTTTTTCTTATGCAGAAATAATGCAGATAAAATGTAAGTATAACTGGCTTTAAAGCCTTTGTGTTACACAAACACATCTGAGAAAGTGGGGTATAACTGTTCAAGGCAGACCACATTCTTTCACTGTATGAGTTGGTTGCTTCTTTCAAGGGTAGACATCAGGGCCTTGGCGGCACTAAGAGCTGAATGGGTCTGACCAGACTCACTTGGGAACCCCTTTCCCTGCCCATGGTCATGGAAATCACAAGGCAGCCCAACAATGAGGAGATGTAAAAAGTCTTTTGTAATAAAGAGCAAAGGTCTTGTCATTTGATGATAGTGACGTATGCTAATTTTCTCACCATCATGAGTTATTGAAGTAATGCAAACTGCTCTAGTTAAAATATTACCCATTATTATTGTTGTAACACCCCAAGTTTTAAATCAGTGTCCTTCTGGGATATTGTTCACTTCATGAACATGCACTAGGAGTCCAGAGAGTTTATACGCTATGTAATGAAAGCTGTAGGAAAGGGAAAATCATCATCTTTGCTGGGAAGGAGCATCAAGATATACAAGGTCAAACAGATGCCAGTCAGAAATATAGAGATTGAGCTAATCAAACACTGGCAAAAGGAAACGGAACTGATGAACTTTTCATTCCCTTTCAGCCCTCTTTATAGTAGTCTTCTTCTCTCCTCTCTTTATTTTTTTTTTTTTCTTTAAGATTCATACACCCTACTCTAGACTAGCTGGCTGGAGAGCGGAAATGGAGATGTGAAAGGAAATGGGAGAGACAGCAGTATGGTGAAGTCCTTCGTCAATGCGGGATGGCTTGAAGCTGGGGATCTTTGCTGCTTGGAGTACAAGGGTTATCATTCTTTAATCTCATGTCCACGAGCTTAAAGAAAGTCACTGAGTTAACTCAGGAGATTTGTTGTATTAACTCTAATGTTTTTCCTACTATAAGTAGATTACTGTTAAGACAGTGCTTGCTCCTGATTTGCTAGGAAACCTAGGCTGACTCTCTCAGCTTTTTCATGAACATAGTAAGACCTGTGTGTGATGATGTATCAAAGCTAAAATGGCTGTAACCTGTGTCAGAGAGAGGTATGAAATATTTGCTTTCTCTAGATATTTTTGGCTGTAAAGTTTGGGTTAACAATACTCTGCATTGATTCTTCTGGCAGACTTATGCCACCCATTAAAATAGGTCACTCAGATTTTTTACACTTAAAACCTTCCACAAAATTCTCACTGGTGTACATATAAATAATCTCTAAATGATGCACAGGTACCAAATTTTAAGTGTCACTCAATGACTTACTCATTACTCAGATAACCAAATATTCAGTCAATATTCAGTCAAATATTCAGTCAAATATCAGTCTAGAGTTTCCCCTAAAGCTTCACTGTTCATAAAGTTTCCACTGAAGAACTTTCCTTGCTACAGATTCCTTCCCTGTACTGCTTGGGAAGGTACATTCATTACTTCTGTCCTGTCTCAAATCAGAAGTTAAAGTTCTGTTTCTTACCTCAGCAGGATGAGTCAAGATGAGCCCTGCAGAAGAGACGGAGAGGTTGGGGTCCTGACCTTCTGGAGCCATATTACAGTCAAGCTGATCCTACTGGGACTCTACAAGACACAACTAGTGCCTACTGGCTCTAAGTCCTCTTATCACCTATCTTGGCATTGAAGGTGACCTTGGAAATTGTCTCACCTGATGGAGATTCCGTATGTGTTGCAAAGGAGCTGCTTCACCTGCTAGACAGGCTGGAACTGAGTGGGGCAGGTAGCAAGATGTAATTCTCTGCTGCTGTTGGTCCTGCATTATTGGTTCAGAGTAGACAAAAGTGGGGCCAGAGGCAGCAGCTGATGGTTTGAAATCAACCCAGAAGCTGAAGGCAGTATTGTCACTGGGCAGTATCCCTGACTGCCTGCAGTTGTTCACAGCAGCTTTGACAGATGTGTTCAGTAATGTCTCCTCCCCTTAAGTCTAAGACCCCACGCTGCTCAGTCTGTTACCCTTGTGCTTTTTGTCTTGTTTTAGGTGTCATGCATTTTCTAATGAGAAAAGGAAGCTTTGTTGGTTTGGTGGATTCACAGCCTGACTTGCTGCCATCACACTGGCCCATGCTTTCCACAAGCAGTAAATTCACTTTATAAAGAGCTAGCAAATTTTATGAGAAAAGGCATTCTTTTCAAAGGTACACTGATATACAGAAATGGTTATTTCACATCTGGGATCTCTCTGTATGGAAAGTTTACATAATTCGATAACTCATCAACTCTAAGAGATGCCCAAGCACACTGAAAATAGGACCATGAATTTGTAGGAGATAAAACATTTTCATAGAAAAAGAAAATTCCAACCAAATAAGCCAGGTCTGTTGTGTTTCTGGCATACATTAGAAAAAAATATATATATATTTGAAAACAAAATCCCCAACCTACTACTGCCTTTTATTTTTTAACTCTGTATAAGAAAAATGGATTTTTTTTCCAACTTCCATTAAAAAGATAAAAGATGAAAAATATACTTCTCCTCATTTCATAGAAAACTGCTCTGTTAAATCTAAAATTTAAATCATAGTGTTTGATTATCAGTACTCACCAAGAGGATTACGGAACAGTCATTAAATCTTATTACAAAGCGAAGTGCAGAAAGTAATTGCACATATTTGTAAGTAGCTTAGAATTGATTAAAAATGCATAAAGAAAAACTGCAAAATTTTCTGCAGGCTCAAGCCTACTAGCCCCTCTGGGTAAACACACATCAGCTCCTTCCTCCAGTAACCGTCTCTGTTTCCTCCTGATGTGGCAAGATGAGGATTTCTTCCTGCTTTAAGGACAATGACACTGTATGTGTGATGGCTTGAATTGCTGTGAGCTGTAGGAGATGGGGAAGGCCTATATTCATGTTAAAGTCAGGCAGCTTTAAGAGAAGCTCACAATTTTAATTTAAGCCATTCCTCAGGCTAAGCCTTTCCTTCTCCACCCCCATCTTCCATCAAGGGCTGTTTTAAAGCTGTGTTTTCAAAGCTGTGTATGGGGAATTAAGTGCTCTGGTTCCATGACTGTTAATGTGATTTTGTGAGCAAATACTCTCTACTCCAGCACAGTGCAGATACCGTAGTCTGCAATGAGGTTTTATACATTCCTTGAACTCAAAGGAGCTGTGCCAAATCAAGGTAGCTTCAGAAATGTATTAACTCTGAGTAAGCTGCTGGCACACGGGGCTTTTGGCTCTTTGTGTTTGGGCTGGTCACCGAGGCAGACTTTACCTGCAATGGCTTGGCAGGAAGTAGGGCTGGGAGAGCTGTGTACATTCATTGTTTGAATGTCACATAATAAACTAGTTTAAACAACTTTCTGTGCTCAGTCTTGGTCGTTTGTGTAAAGATGTGTCCCCATCAAGACAGCATTTGCCTAAGCCACAACAAAGTTGGTGTATAACGCAATGCAAGCAGTAGTCTGGTCCCATGCAATCCAGGGCTCAGTATGCAATTTGTTAATTTTAATTTTGCATTTGAGCTACTCACATGTCTCTCCTGGTAGTGTTCAGAATATTCTTGTGGCACTGTTGTGTCATGGTTTCACTTTCCTCTTTTCTCAGCAAGCATGGTAGGTGGTGGCTAGGTGGTAGGTTACTTTCTGATTCTTTGTTTTTAAATCAAAAGTGCTCTTTCTAACAAAATCAAACAAACCTCATATTTTTCACTCTGAGCCCAAACAGTCTGAGAGAACAAGACCAGTGCACAGGAAGAGAAGGGACATACCTTTTCCATCTTCTCTCCCTTTTCAACTTCACCTAATGGCAGCACATGGACAGAACTGGGACTGGTGCCTTTAACTGCTGTGAATGAGGCAGAGGGAAGCTTGGCCTTGAACCTGGTGTGCAGTCATGAGGTGACCTGTGGTGCAGTCTCTCTAGGATCATTTTTTGATCACAATTCTCAGAGCTAAGGCAGTTTAGTTATGCTCTACTGTGCCCATTTTTGGGGTTGTGGTAAGGAGGGCATACGAGGTTTCTAATTACCCGTTGCATATTGACAAATTTATGACATTTCATCTTATTTTCCTGTCTAAACTCTGACAATCATGTGAAAATAGAACTGAAAGGATTACAGAAGATTTTGCTGTTCTGTATTTATTTAGAATGTCTATAAGGGCTTCTGAATAATCTTTGTAACTAGGAGAAAAATGCACATTTTGTCAACTTATCCTCAACTCACTGCATAGAACTAGACCTGGATGGCTGTCCTTCAAATTAATATGAATTTAACAACTAAAGCACTACATAGTGAGCTGAGAATATATCTCTCAGAGTTTACTATTGATTTACTGTCCTAACATTTCTGAGAATTACCCGTTGCATAATCTATAGAACCAAATGATTTCTTTGCAAGGTTATTGCTATCTCTTAAGGTTTTATCTAAAGCCTTGAGAACTGGTATTTTTTCTCAAAGTCACGTAAGAATCTTAGGTTTCTTTCTGTTGTAAAGAAAGTTTCTTGCTACAAGGAGTGTACAGATGAGCTCAGAGGTCTGAAACTCAGGGAGAAGCAAAGGCCTAAGGGCCAGGAAGCTTGCCACAGAAGTGAACTGGCACTGGTGGTGCCTTCACCGACAGGCACTGTCCTGCAAGGTCTGAGCATGGTGGCCAGACCTGGGGGTTAACATGGTCCACTACAGCCACTCACAGGGCACAGATGTGAGCCAGGGCCAGCATCCATCTAGGAGGTCCAGTCATGAACTGAAGGAGATAGGGCCAAGGCTGTGCTCTGGGCCCAAGGGGTTCATCCAGGGGACAGGACCAGAGGCAGAGAGAGGGACAGGCTATGATGTCTGTCTGAGGGGTCCGTCCAGGAGATGAGTTGTCATAGTGTAGGGCTGAGGCCCATACAGGAGGCAGGCCCATGGGCCGGGGTGGGGGTCCTAGGTCAGACAGGTCAGGGACATGGAGGACTATTAGTGCTTTTAGGTCTCTGGCACTGAACCCACCACAGGCCAAAGAAATCTGAATATAAAATGAATCCACAGATTATTTTTTGAACTCATAATTTTTAAGCAGGTTTCATTGATAAGGAAAATACAGGGATACTTCCTGAAGCATAGTTCATTAAAGAACATGGGCCATGCCAGAAGAGGCTCTCTGTATGCTTTGGTTGCATAGACTTTACTTTTTCTGCACACTGTAGGCTTCAGCACTGATGAATACTGAAGCCAGGTTACTGTGCTAAATGAGCCTTTGATCTTACTCGGTGTATCTGTTCATATATTCTTATGTCCCTCTAGAGAACTATTTACAAGACACCTGCAAATAACAAATGCGCTAAAATAAAGGAAAATTCATCTGGAGAATTTCCTTTTCAAGCTATTTCCACAAAACAATGATCAATGGTTTTCTACTGAGTTTTTACCACCCTACTCCATGAGAGATGTTCCAACTCCCCTATGAGGAATGTGAAGTGAAGTTCAGCCCACACAGCCCTACTGCCCCTGAGACCTCTGACATCCCTCAGCAAGACAGCCACATCATCACTTAGTCTTTCTGCTTCCCATATCTGTGCAGTTGCAGTAGCATCTGGGCACTGAAGAAAGTGGCGGTTCTCTGGGGAGATTATACCTCTGGAAGCAACCTAGATATGGGGAGAAAACTGTGGACTCTTATCTCACTCTGCCAGCTTGATGTTTACTAGTGATTACATGCTTCTACATATAAACCCACATAATATGCACACTCTCTGGTCTCCCCAGTTGCTGCTACCTCAGACACACAGGTCCCTATGACCATGGTCTGACTCTGCTTGCTGGCATATAGATCCTCATGCAAATATGCACGTAGAATAGAGAGACCTTCATGCAGGAAAGTAATCAGAAACAGCTTGATGAGAAGACAGAAGAGAGAGCAGTGATTGGTTGCAGAGCATGTCCAGGCAGATGTACTGCTCCATATCCTGTTTTCACATGATCAGCTGTTTTATTCCCTTATCCATCTGGTTTTCCATTGTTTTACTTCCCCAAACCTCACTGAACCTTCCCTTTCCCCTCCTTTAGTTTCTCCCTTAAACATCCCATTGAAGTCTTAGGCAATTGCAAGGTGCTCTTCCCATGTTGCATAATGGGCCCCATACCCATTGTGTATTGTGCTGAAAGGTGATTGGGAGTGCCTCTCCTGTTGACTCATCTTCATGTATGTCAACCCTGAGACCATGGGACTGACAGCTCTCCTGAGATGGCTCAAGCCAGGTTGGGTCAGGGATCAGGGGAGATTATTGGGGCTCATCCATTATCTTTCCTCAGTGGTCTCTTTGGTTTAGTCATATAACGTAATCATCACAAAGCAGACAGTCTTCTCTTCTGTATCCCACTTATTCCCTTGCAATTGCTTAAAATAATTATTCTTGTCCTGAAAAGAAATATTTGCCCTTATTTTTCTAGCTCATCCTTGTTGAAAATTATGTAGTATGTTTAAATCATCAGTAGACCACTGTGTAATCGGAATGAATGGGTAATTTCAGTTACAATAATTATTAATCTAGAGGTTTTCTGGGTTTTTAACCCATGTCAGACAAAGCTACACTTAGAAAAACTCCCTTCTGAGCATGGAATACACTCAGGCCTATGACCTGAAGCCTCACTGAAAGCTCAGCCCCCTTCTTCTCAGGTCTGACAGCATCTGGGACCTCTGGCCAGGCTGCACTACCTCATGGCAAAGTTTGTTTTCCACAAGGGTGTTGAATTTCCCATTGGTTCCTTCTTTTGGGACATCTCACTTCTAAAAAGCTATGACGGTTTCTTCCAGGTGCAGGAGAACTGTACCTGCCTGAATGAATTTCTGGATATTGACTTGCAGCTACCATCCTGACTCTGAGATGTGCTGTCGCGGTCATGTGCTGCTTTCCTGATATAATGACATAGAAAGCAGTAAAACAAACCTCTGAATTGCCTGAGATATGAAAAATTCCCACGCCAGTGCTGAGAGGATTGTAAAAATCCTCACAAGTGTGCTCACTGCCCAGAAAAAAAAAAAAAAATCATTTTTACAGTACTCATTGACATGTCACATATACCAGGAAACCTGGGTGCCTGTTCCACTGCTAAATTATAGCTATAGGCTGGGTTACCTACTAATTGCCAACAAGATTTTGTTGCTTGTGAATAATAATAATAAAAATCTGTCTAAGAGAAATCCCAAACAGAAAAAGCTGCCAATTAGCAGGTTGGTTTCTATGATTCTGACCTGGTAAGCTCCTGAGCTGATTCCCAAGGGCAGCCAGTATGCTCCTCTCAGACCCAAGACTCCGTGTCTTTCTTCCAGTCCAGTCTGTAACGTCAGCAGTCAGAGATTCCCTGCAGGTCTTCCTAACTGGAGATGAGCTCTCCATCATCTTTTGATGTCTGAGGAGCTGTGCTTCATGCTGCTTTCCAGGTACTTCATTTTGCTTAAGCGAAGCAACAGTGTTACATTTTTCCTTACTCAGACTTAAGAAACATCTGGGAAAAATAGGCTTTTTCTTGGAGTTTCTGAAGGTCTTGACATACTCCCTTTCAATACTAAGGAATGGGAACTTCTGTAACAGATGAGTGTATTTTTAAGTGCATTAGTTAGGAAACATCTGCCTATTGTATTTAAAACTCTTGATCCATTAAAGCTTCACATTTTTTAGCAGTTCAGAGATTTCAGTGGTCGTTTGGCACTTTCAGATTGTCATCCGGCAACATTTCAGAGTTATTTACCATCTTTTCCAGTCATATCTCACAGCAATGAAAAAAATTTCATGAAACCTCAGAACTGTTTGCTTTGACATACAGCTGTAAAAGGTCTGAAGCCAGTTGATTACTATTGAAATGGATATTTTGAAAATCCTTTTGGTCCTGATTTAGGAAACTGCCTCTATCCAGGGATCACAGTTCAGCATGTGCTTTAAACATGATGGCAAGCTATACAAGTCAAAAAGTTTTCTATGTGTATGCTTCCACATGATTCTGAATCTAGTCCTTTGTTGGTAAGAGGTATCCCTTATTATTGCTCTCACTGCTCTGCATTTTTCTACACTCTCTTACACTATCATTTGTTTATCAACAGCAATGGAGAATGGAGGAGGACTGCAGTTAGTTAATCACTGCCTGGAGAAAACTGTAAGCTGATCCCAGTGTAAATGAGCATGCATAAGAATTTGCTTTAATAATTTTCAGTCCCTTTGGTAATGGAGGAATTTTGTTTGATTTTTGCCAAGTTTTTTTTTTTCTTTCTTTCCTTTTTTAAAATTTATTTTTACTTAGTGTTTTTAGGCAATCACTATTTCAGTGGCTTATGTTCTTGGATTTTTCTTTCTTCCTTCTTCCCAGGAGATAAAAACATTAAAATCCTCCCCTACTGAAGTCAGTGGTAAACTCCCACTGAATTCAGGAGTTTACTCAACCAAAATGTTTCTTGCAAATAAGGTATTTAGATACTGCACTCCGGGGTGATATTCACAAATTTAATACTGTTTCCTCAAATTTTTTTTTTATATATTAGTGTGAGAAGGCCCTAACTGAAATGTTTCTTCTTGAAAACAGATTCACAACCCTGGAACTTAATGTTGTCACCAAAAACTGCTACGACAGCAGTGAACTCAGCTGTCCTGGCTGTTTTACACAGTGCCAAAACAACTGGTCAGTGGTTTGAAAAGGAAAGCAAAGAAAGAAAGAAAGAAACAAAAATCAAGAATGAGAGGGTTTGCTTTCCTGCTTGGCAAATAATCAGACAGATGTCATTTAGGTGCAGACTCCATTATGCTTGTGCAAATCTCAGCCAGGCAGTGGTGCCAGTTGTGGACCTATGAATCCATGGAAGCCTTTCGAGGTCCAGGTAGCCTTAATCAGGTACTGATCCCAAAGCCACACCTGCTTGGGCTACACTTTGCTCAGAGGTGTTTCCAGTACTGGAGTCACCATATTATTTTGGATCCTTCAGCTGCTTTTCTGGCCACAGGATGAAGGTCCCCCTGGTCACCTAGGGCAATTACTGCATGAGGTCAGCTGGTAGGACATGGCTTGTCCCCTGGCAGTGGGAAGTACAGGTGACAGGGTGCAGAAGGGACCATTGTTTATGACAAGGGCTCATTTTGAAGGCAAGTCCTCATATGCTGGCCCAGGGGCACAGCCACCTTCTAGCTCTGTAACCCCTTGCCTTGGCCTGCATCTCTTTGTGATGGTGGAAGAGGAAGACCATGGGAGGAAAAGGATGAAGAGAAGGGACACCGTCAGGACTGCTGGTCTGAGCTCTGAGGATGGGAGAAAGAAGCCATATAACATGGCAAAGAGAAAAAACAGCTAGGTGGGTGAACCTATAGCAGAGTGAGATCTAAGAGGCAGATAACTGCATTGGTAACCCTAAAGCTGGCTCCATGATCCTGTGACACACCTATTGAGGAAACTGGGAATGTGGGAGAGTAGTTCTCTGCCACAGTGAACAGGTGGATGAAAAGCTTTAGGGATGAAAAGGAAATACAACGTACCTACACAGAAGAGGGATTTGTTTCTGAAAGGCTTTTTCTCTGTGTAACACAGAAGAGAGGAGGAGAGGAGAGGAGAGGAGAGGAGAGGAGAGGAGAGGAGAGGAGAGGAGAGGAGAGGAGAGGAGAGGAGAGGAGAGGAGAGGAGAGGAGAGGAGAGGAGAGGAAGAAAGCAGAGGAGCTGGAAGGGACCTTCAAAGATTGACTAGTCCACCTGCCTGACCACTTCAGTGCTAACCAAAAGTTAAAACATATTAGTGAAGGCATTGTGCAAATGTCCCATGAACAGTGACAGGCATGGGGCATCAACCACCTCTCTAGGCAGTATATTCCAGTATTAGGCCACCCGCACAATAAAGACGTTTTTCCAAATATCCACTCTGAATCTCCCCTGGTACAGCTTTGTGCCTGTCCTGCCAGTGGTGACTAGGGAACAAAGACCAGCGCTTCCCTCTCCACTTCCCCACCTCAGAAAACTTTAGAGAGCAACAAGTTTGGCTCTGAGCCTCCTCTTCTCCAGAGAAGACAGACCAAGTGTCCTCAGCCTCTTCTCATAGGACAGCCCTTTACCAGCTTTGTTGCCCTCCTCTGGAGTCCTTCAGGTATCTTAATGTCCTTTGTATATTGTGGGGCCCAGAACTGCACAAAGTATTCAAGGTGAGGAAGCACCAATGCTAAATATAGTGGGAGAATCACCTCTTTTGACTGGCTGGCTCTGCTGTGTTTAATGCATGCCAAAATGTAGTTTTCCATCTTGACTGCCAATGCACACTGCTGACACATGGTGAGCCTGCTGTCAAGCAGCACCCCCAGATCCCTTTCTGCAAAATTCTTTAGCCAGTATACTTTGACTGGTATAAGTAATTTATTTAAGAAGGAAGTAAAGTAGAGCTGCTTTGTCACTAAGAGAACCCTTCAAGCCCCCCAGCTGCCATGGCCATTTCTATTTTTATGACACCTGTGTGGAATAATAGATAGGGCTGCATGGGTCATGGTGATGCTGATGAAAAGGAGCTTATTTAAATCTGAGAAGATTAAGCACATATCAGCTTTGTATGTCTGTCTTCCATGCAGACTAATTAGTGGACACAGGAAGGTGAACAATGAGAGAGAAAGATACTGAGAGAGATCTGTGATATGACCTAACCTTTAAAAAATGACTACTGAGCTTCAGTATCTCTCTGCACTCCTCTATGAAGAACTCTTGGTGCATCCTGAAAATTAGTCTGCTTTAAGATGTCACTGGATATGCATCCAGTAGGAAATGGCACACAAAATCGTAGGTCATATATCAGATAAATATCAGGAACTGCAATTATAGAGATGTGCGTTCCCACATATGCCTATGTGCATGTACATAAATCTGCTTGCAGATCTAACTAGTGCAAACAGGTAATTCTAGCTATTGTTAGACTGTATGCCAAACCTACATAAAATGTATCTGATTATGGTACAAGAGCTCTAAAAATAAAATATTAAGGTAAAATAATACTGTACTCTTTATACAAGTATTTCAAATGGAATACATAATACAAAATATTGATTCAAGAGGGTTGCTGTATTGAAAATCAAATGAGTTTTTGCCAATGCTGAGAGCAGACAAGCCCAGCGTAATCAGCCTGTTCAACTAATCATTACAGCAGTGCTGTTTGTGGCATTCTACTTAACAGTCTGTCTGCAATTCCATTAAAAATCTTATTTTTCCGGTTCTTATATTTTGGACATAAAAAGTTGCTCCACTATGAAATTAAAAGTGAGTTTAGAGATGTGGTGGAAGAAAACTCCCTTGCCCCTCCACCCCAGTTGCTTTTGAAAGGTCTGATGCTGGGCCACCAAAGTCAGCAAAAATTTTGCCTTTTTTTTTTTTTTTTGTCAGTAGGAGTAGAATTGAAATGAAAGGGTCTCTCAGTGATTAAGTTGCACTGGTGTAATTGAGGTTATTAAAAGGTACTTTTTAGATTTCTTAGACAGTGACTAAGAAACAGCATGGCAGCTACAAGAAAATAATCGATATGAAGGAGCACATGAACTGAGAAGTACACCAAAATGCCACAAACTATGCTAGATCTTAATATGATAATTTATTATTTGCAGTCATATAATAAAAATCACACCAGTCTCTATATTCTAAAGAAAGTAAAACTATCAATGTGATGAGAAAAGTATCAGTTTCCAAGTAAAAGTAATGACTTGGTCTGAAAGTTGGCAAGCTTTGTGAAACAGAGAGGGGAGAATATGACCCTGTAGAAAGTCTGAAGTAGGATGACTTGGTGAACAGTGACTTTATTTCCATTCCTAAAATGGCACAGCAAGCTTGTATTCGGGTTATGACAGATATACGTCAGAGTAAGAACATAAAAATTATCCCTATATAAAGCTATGTGTCACTTTGTAAAATGAAATTGTCAATAAGATAAAAAAAAGATGATTTATTCATCCAACCATTATGATATTTTGCTCTAGGTCTATTGCTTTTATATTTAATTGTTTACTGGCTTGGGAAGTTTTCTGAACACACACAAGTATGTAAAGGAGAAGCTTTTCCCAGATTCTGTGCAACCCTCAACTTCTTGTCTACTTAGAGTCAAGCAGGCCTGATCCTTCAGTTACTGCTAGCTCCTAGCCATCTCACCTACCTTTGAAATATTTATTTGCTGCCATCATTTCAGTGACTGCTGTGCCCTTTGGTTGATTTTGATGCTGTCTGTTGATCAGTGTTGAGGTAATTTCTAATCTTGGAAAAGGTGGTTATTTATAAGACAGAAAATGTTCTACCGTGTGGCTTTTAAAATTAATAAATAAATAAATAAACAGTAGTTTCTGTGCTCAGCCACTTTGCAGTCTTATACCTTCCTCCTGAGTCAGCTACTGCGCTTGTTTGCTCCATCATTATCCTGGCTGAAAAATGTCAGAGTGATGGAGTACCTACGAGCAGTTTCCCAGAGAAAAAATGAAGGGATTTGCTGAGTGAGCACGAGATGTGTTCCACGGAGAATCCTAATATCTGGTGGCAAAACCAGGACAGAAACAGGTCCCCTTGCAAAGAGGCTAACCACTGATGGAAACAGAATTGTCACAGAGCCTAAGGAGCAGAACCATTTCTTACAGTTTTTATTTTTCTAGTGGCTGTGACAGGGCTCACACACAGACACACACACACATAAAGTATGTGTATATATATTTATAAGAAGAAATATGTACACATGCATATGTATATATATAAGAAAACCACATCCCCCAAATGTTAGAAAACTGATAAGATCTACTGGTACATATTTTAAATTATTCTCCTCTCCATGTGTATTGACACAATCTTTAATTACATGACTGCATACTATTTTTTTTGCAGAGGCAGGCCATACCCTTCAGCATATATAAGAAGCAGAATCCTTGGAAATGGGTGAAGTTCTTTCCAGTCTGACTGGTTGCAGTGGAATTTCCTACTTGTATTTTTGAACAATGTTTAGAATTAAAAAAAAAAAAAAATTACAAAATTATATTTCCACCATCTCCTGTTCCTGTCTCCAGTCTCCTCTGCCCTCTCCATGTATAAGTACATTGGCTGTAGGATTGGACTTTGCCATCAGTGGTGTGGTCTTCTTTCAGTGGAGGGTCACAAGCAGCTATGCATAGCTGCTGTTTCCACCAACTATGGGCCTGAAGACACCCTTTGACATTGGTATTGAGTGGACAACAAAGAGCAGGATTGATTTCCAGGTCTCTGGCAGCAAATGTGCTGTACTGGCTATCACTTTCCAGACCTGTCCTAAACAGCATCTTGTGCTCTTTTTCCCTTCCTCACTCCTTCCTCTCTAACTGCTCCTTGCCATTGCTATTTCTGCCTATTTCTTTATCTCCACTCTCTCCTTTTTTTTTTTTTTTTTTTTTTTTCCTGAGAGGCTTTATCCCTGAAAATGAATTTAGCATGTTTCCCTTTTCTTCAGCCTCTGAGGCCCCAACCAAGTAATCTTTTGAGAACAGAATAGTCTTTTTTTCCTACTGGTGATATCTCAGTAGTAGGGCTAGCAATTTTAGGAGGAAATGTGAGCATTTATTCTGCTTGGCACTGGGAACCTGCAAAGAAATGGAGGAGGCAGGCTTAGCTCACATCTGTTGGTTGCCCAAATGTAGCACAGAACAGGTCATTTTGCTGATTAATTAATGAACTGAAATATTCCTCTTTCTGTTGAGGTTAATCCCTAGCTAACCCAACAGAATATCACTGGGCATAGTGTGGGTCCACCTCCCTCTACCACACCATCATATTTCAGGTTCCTGGTTTTCAGTAGAGGAATACTTAGAATTTGTAAAGAAAATGGTTACATTCCCCCCCCCCCCCCGGGGGGGGGGCGAGCTGGTCAGTTATACTTTTTTGAGAAATGCTTGAAATACTTTAGATAAAACCTCTCAATAGGATCATCGTCAGAGAAATACGCTCTTTGAAGCCTGTAGCCTGGTCATCACAGTTCAGTAGCATCAAAGGCAGCAAAAAGCAAGGGGCTTAGAATGGAAAGTGCTGGGAAAACTTCATTATCCCTATTACTGCACTACCAGCCTTCTTCCCAGTTGCATCACACTGCTCTCCAAATCACAAGCATCATTGAGTGCGGGCTTTAACAATCTCCACAGCCTTCTGGTAGGCCTAGGGCCTGAGTTAATTATATCTTTACAGACCCACCTTTGGCAGGTTGCCTGGAGCATTGCAACCATGGAGGACCATTTCTTGTCTCTTCCTGTATGCTAAAAAGAGTTAATACCCAGAGTAGGAAGTCCAGATGCAGAACAACAGGAGCTGGTCTGTAATTCATACCGCATACAAAAAGAGCATGTTCACACCCCCAGAAACCCTTTTCCACAACGAATAAGAGTTAAGACTCGTGCTGAGCATTACTTTCAAAAGTAAAGCAAAAGAATTTCCTGTCCTCAAGTGGATCTGAAATGAGTAAGAGGAGGTGTCCTCATGCATGCTGCCTGGTTTCTTGCATATTAGTTTCTCTGTGTAAATTGGCTCTCTTTTTACTGACAATTATTGTGTTCCACTGATGGCAAAACTGCCAAAATCCTTTGTGGAGGTGGAGAAATTAATTATTTTTGCTCAGGTCTGAGAGTATCAAAAAGGGAAACTTGAAACCTTTGTTCTGTTCAGTTTTATTCCACCCAGCTCTACAGAATACAGAATGATGCTGTTCACTGGAGAGAGATGTACTGTATTATTTCAGAGGTTTATTGTTACCAATATAATTTGGGAATGTGCTTTGCTCCCTATGGAAAAAGAACTCTTTTACAATGTACTGTACTTTCTCTTCTGATGTTCTTGGTCCTGCTGGATGCAAGCAGTTTGGATAGGACATTCATTTTCCTACAAAGTAGATAAGAATTATTCAGAGGATGTCCCTGGTCACATACTGATCTTGTTTTTCACACAGTGGAGCCCACAAATAGCTATAGCAATGCCTCCCATCTCCGGCATCTCTCTACTTTCCATGATTTTAGGAACCATGTAGGTGTAGTGGAAGTGGCTATCAAACTTGGGGTTGAGATGTTGCACAAAGCAGGTTGCTTGAGCTGTCTTCCTGTCTTAAATACTTCACAGACACAAAGAGGCATAACACATGAACAAATGTTATTTCTATAGAGTTCCTGCGCTTGGAAGGGTCTAGAGGATGTGTCAGTAACATGGTATGATATAAGGTATCATAGGGCACACAGAATCCTGTACCAAACCAACAGAGGCAAACCTGGTTTCTGGGGACACCTGGTTTTGGGAGGGGATCTGCCACCCAAAGATATGACTACTAATCCCACCCTCGCTCGGGAAATACAGTGGTGTTGTTGTTCCTGAGTTACATGACACCACTTTCAGGCCTGTCCATCTGGGGTATAATGAGATGCTGCATGAAAAGATGGGGGTGGATGGGTGTTCTCAGGGGTATTTTCATGCATGGACTTTGTTTGTTTTGTTTTTAAATCGTCACATTTCAGAGAATAGTAATGTACTCATTTCTGATTCTGTTATGGTGGTTATTGTTTTCTTAACAGGAACTGAAAGCAATTTTTTGAAGAAATCTTGCTTTTAACCACCTCTAAATAAAGGTATCTCATCATCCTATGGTTACACCCCAGCACTTCCACCAGCTGTCCTTTACTCCCTCTTACATTATGCCCCAGGCCTTGCTGTTCAGAAGTTCACTTCAACTGACGACAGCAATATGGATGTACTGCTGCTGCTCAGCTGCAAAGAAAGGTCCACCACTTAACAGTTGGCAGGCATCTGATTTTTGTGCCTTGTAGTCACATCACAGTGTTGTTGCACACTGTAATGACCAGGGTGCCTTAATGAGGGAAAACCTCTCGCCACTGATGATGCAAAGTTGACAAGTAGGACATCAACACCCAGAGAGGTCAGATGTCCTACCCAAGACTTTCCTTTCTGATGTACTAAAACTTCACATACACAGGAGAGGGAAGAGTGTGGAGCCTTTCTCTCAGAGTTGAGTAGGCTTTCTTATTAAATCTGAGAACAGCAGACTGTACCCACCAGCTCATCCTCAGGAATGTAGCTCAAGCAATGTAGTTTGGGCTGGAGTTGTCTATTAGAAGAAACTACTCTCAGTTAAGTGTTTCTAATACCCCTTTAGCTAAGATAGAAAAATTCTCATAGTTGGAATGTAAAAATATATTTTGTATATGATTGCAGTAAAGTTTCAGTCCAGTTTTCCTAAATTTAAGGCTTATTCATATTCCTATGTACTACTTCATCAAGTTCCAGTATAACAACAGATTTACATGTAAGACCATTTTGTCTCTGATTTAGAATACAACAATGAAATATTTAACATGGTTCTAAGAGGGGAAATGTCATGTTCTCTTAAACCTGAATTTTAATGACTTTAGAGTGAAAAGCAAAGTGAAATTAAAAAGAATTTTCAATGCCACAGATGGCCAAATCAAGAGAGGAAGTATGTTACCTGATTTTTTAGGTTCAGTTTCAAATTTTACCACATAGAAAAAGTCTCACCCTAACATAAAAGACTTTGTTAAGAATTTTTGCAGGAGCAAAATTTTATGCGTTGCTCATCTCACAAATGGATCTCAATCTCCTATAACCTTAATAGCAAAGGTTACAAAAGGATTCTTCAAAATTCAGTTTTCATAAAGAAAAGCCCTGGAGAACAAATGATATTAGTCCCGAGGAAATTACTTTTACTGCATGTATGTGACTGTAACAGACTGAGAACAAAAATCGATGGCTTATCCGCACAGCAAGAACCCTTGAGATTATGGAAAAGCAGAGCTTGAATAACTTATTTTACTTTCTGAAAGAGCACTGGGAGAAACACAAAACAAAACCAACACAAAAAATCAACCCATTCTCTGTGTAATGCTCTGAGCTTGCTGCAGCCTTATTTTCCCCATGTATATTGTGGTGCTGCAGAGTACCTGTGCCTAGGGGAACA
This sequence comes from Heteronetta atricapilla, assembly GCA_011075105.1. Classification (NCBI taxonomy): domain Eukaryota; kingdom Metazoa; phylum Chordata; class Aves; order Anseriformes; family Anatidae; genus Heteronetta; species Heteronetta atricapilla. Next base: position 113,946,177 of record CM021731.1, on the reverse strand, counting down.
CTAACCTTTTCCTCAGGTGCAGAATAGGAACGTGAGAAATTTAAGTTTTTGTTCCAGTGTGGATTTCCTGGGTCATCTTCAGTAATTCATTTAATCTTACCATGTATCAATTCCACACTATAATAGGAGGCTGTTATTTTCCATTCTTTTCAACAATGTTGTGAAAATGTATCGTAAAAAGTTCAAGATAAACAGCCATGGGAGCTATATGTAATTATATAGATATATAACTCTTCTTTCTCCTCTTTTTCTGATTTCTTTTAGATACCTTTATTTGTGTTTTTAGTAGAAAGTAATGATACAGGAGCCTGTACTACTCTAGAGTGTCTTGAGAACTAATTGCATTGGAGTGTTTTTTCTGTGTAAGGAAATTGGGTTTCTCTTCTGTCTGGAAGCAGTATATAGACAGTGAAAACTCCCCTAGAAGGGAGTACATGGGCTGAGTGGCTTTCAGTACCTTTAAATGATCATTTGACAGGGGAATATTGGTCTACAAATTAGTGTAATTTAGGTCAGTTTCTATTGTGTGTATATATATATATATATTTACCAGCTGTCCTGGACAACAAACTAATGCTAGTTTTGAGTTTCTGTAGAGATAATTCCGTGTTGTCAAGGCAATTTGCACTGGCCTGCAAGTCTTCTGAGTTTCTATTAAGTCAAGTGAGTGATTTTAAGGGAGTTCTTCTGCCTCAATCCATTCACAAAGCAAACCCTGGCAATTGCTGTTGTGCCTCAGAGTTGTTAAGTCAGGTTTACTCAACCTGCAATTGCTTTTAATGTAAGCACATAAGAAACAATTCATATGAGTTAGTGACTGTTCTGTTCACGTTTGTCTCATATAGGTACAATGGATATATAAATATATATATATTATTTAGCATACTTATTTTCACTAGAAGTTACGTTGGTACTGGGAGGTTGTGAAAGGTTTCTGAGACCCATCTGAGCCTATTTAAACATTCAAGCAATTTTGTGACATGTTGTTCCTCTTCCTTGGGGTGCAAGATGCTGACACAAAAAGATTTGAAGACTTATATCCCAACACCCCAAACTCATTTTCAGTCCATGGCTTCTTAGGAGCACTCGGCATTTGACCAGACAGCCAAGAGAAATCATCACTTGACAGAGTGATTGACAACTTTACTCATTTGACGTGATGAGTGCGTGTCAGTCTGTCAGAGCATGCACCGTCGCTGAGCTGGCATAGGGTTGGTAGCCCTGTTTTCCTCCCTATTTCAGCCGTTCCTGTTTAATCACAGGTTTCCTCTTTTGTCTTTCCCAGGCAGTGTTGCCATAGTAACGGTGTCTCTTGACCATGCTGCCTTCCTCCCATCAGGGCTACCCCTGTCAGCCTCCCATCAGCAAGGTTTCACCCATCTCAGATGCTCTCCCTTAAAGCTGCTTTACAGGCACATGTGCGGGTAGTTGGCATAGCCATTAGTAAAGGTGTCTTTGGACATTGCAAATGGAGTTGCCAGACTGGCACATAGTTTTACGTCACACACTGCCACACATTAATCACTGGGGTGCAATTTCCCATGCAAGGCATCTGCAGCAAACTGCTCTTGAAAAAGTTCAGCTAAAGCTACAGCTTTTGTTAGGATTTGTAGGCAGCGATACAGCATGGTAGACACAATACTCTGCATCTGTCTTCTTTAAATAAGCCAAGAGTTTTTGTTTTCTGAAGTGACTTATGAGTTTCGCTTGCTAAGCATTGAAAAAAAACATGCATATTCAATATTTGTTAGGTAAATCAAACAGAAACAACCCTTCCTTTCCCTCACCAAAAATCTCCTATTTAGACTTGGCCTGATCCTGGTACTCTCCAGTCTTGATTCACCAAAGCTAAACAAGCAACTTCATAACCACTTGCTATTGCCAGGATAGAGATTTTCCCAGGCAAATCATACAAAAAAAAGTTATACTGTTTTCTATTTTTTATTTTATTTTTTATTTTTGAATAGTTTCTTGCTGGTTTCCCCTCAATCATTTTCCTAAACCCTTTTAGTTCTATCTGACTTTTGAAACAGATTAATTCAACAGCTTTACATTTCTCTTCTCAGTAAGACCCAGTGGTTAGAACAACATTTTATAGGGTTTGATGATTGTATTGAAAGGATTTTTTTTTTTCAAAAAATGTTTCCATAAATATCTAAATGCATAAATGAATATATTTTTAATGAATTATGCAACAGTCTGTCACAACAGGCTATTTATACAAGAGATTTCCATTTGACACAACATAATGCATCTGTTTATTAAAATAAGGATTTATCTCATGCGTGTTACATGTGCATACTGTTTTATACCTTTTTGTGAAGAACAGCAAGTTCAAACCTAAATGATAGACTGCATGCATGGTGCAGCTAGTGAAGAGGTGAATGGATATGAGGTAGAGGAAAAGTATAGATAAAATATAGAGAAAATATCTTGGAAGACATGATATAATTTATTTTGGAAATCTTGTTATTGAACAACAATTTACCTAAAACTAAGCTGAAACATATACAAGGTACAAAATTAAGACTGTAAGAGAAAATTGTATACATCTTAACATGTGTAAGTAAACTGGATTCCCTCTTTATGTAAGGTCGTCACTTGATATATGGGCTATGGGTGCTGCCTGGCATCACTAAAAATTCAGTGGAAAACTAGTGAAAGTGGTAGCTTATTGCTCTAGTTGGTAGACTGAGTAAAATTGTATCCAACATATCTAATAATTTAAAGTACAGAAGCATAATGATAGACTCTAAATTAGCTGATAAAAAAGAGTCCCTAGGGAGGCCATTGTGAATAATCCTCTGAAAGTGTAATCTCATTGTCTATAGCATTCAAAAAAGCAAGTTAGATTAGAAAAAAGGAAAGGACAAAAACTGGAGAGGAAAACCTCATGTCTGTGCCAAACTCCCTGGTGTATGTATGTTCTGAACACTTTACAATTTTGGTCATACTATCTCAGAAACATCAGTGAACAAAAAAGGCATGGAGAAGGGAAAAAAAAATGGCCAGGGATATAGCATAGCTTTCCAACTGAATGGGAAGAGTTGAAGTACACCATGCTTCATCTTTGAAAAGAGAGAAAAACCAACAGGGCTGAAAACCCACAAATGTTGTGAGCAATTTGAACAGGGAGTTACTTTTGCTGTTTCTTATAACACCAAAACAAGGTGATTAGATAGCATATTTAAGACATAAGTGAAGATTTTCACTTACCAATTAGTTGAAGCTGTAGATCTCATTGTCACAAGATGTTGTGGATATAGAAATATAACTGGGTTGAAAAAATATAATTGGATTAAAACCAGGATTCAGCAAATTCCTGTAGACACCTTCACCAACAGCCACTGAGTAAGAAGTTCAGCTGTGGCTAAGGATCTGCTTGTTTTGTTAGGGTAGTATACCAGGGCAGGAGTGCTCTATTTTCTCTTCCCATAGCACCACTGGAAAATGAGGTTCACTCACCACTATGAGTGAAAGACCTTTCACCCCACATGTACTTTGATCTGGTCCCACATAGCTGTTCTAATATACCTTCTGACATGACGAGATGGAGATTAGTGTTCCCCTGTTCAGGTTAGCTTGTTTTTCTCAACAAGGCTGAATAGGCCGGAGCAAGGACTATGCTAACACAGCTCAAATGCTCCATTGCTACAGAACTATTTCAACTTCTCAATTGCATAAGGCTATTTCTCAATAGCCTCAATTTTTATGCTGACGGCTTTGTGCAGGTATAGTCAGTGTTCAAAATTCATATCTATTTATTCTTTGAGGGTAGGATTTTCACTGAAGAAAAACATTATTTAATTCATGTTGGTATTTTATTTAGCGATGAGTTTTAAAAACAACAACAACAAATTCAATAATTTAATTTAAGTGAGAGCACATAGTTACTAGTCATTATAACTTAGAAATGTCCCTGACCTATGAAGTAGTGGTAATAAAATGAAATATAATAGGTCAAATTCCTGTAGAACTGTATAGAGGTTGAATTTGATTTTAAATAATACTCTAAATCTTTTCCATCAAAGCTCTCAAAGTACTTTGGACTTACATGACTTAAATCTCAGCTGGGTTTTGGAAGCTTTTTTTTTTTCTGAAAAAGTATCACCATAAAATGGTATTTTTTCAAGTTCACTTTTATAGACTTTTTTCCCTGTTGCTTTGGACATAAATTACTTTTCCATTCCTGGTAACTAAAGTCCTGGGTGGCATTCAATGTCTGCAAGTAGCTATAGGAAATAGAAAAATTACAGTTTATTTTGATACAGTGGGGTACCTATGAAAATGTTCCTATGCACAGCAGTCCTATTGAGACTTTCAGTGAACTCTGTTACACTATTCATTAATTACAGAAGAAAAGCAGGTCAAGAATAGATTCCTGCCCCAGAGATTATTATGTTCCTGTTACAGCCATGTTGTGCTAAGAAATAGCAAGCCCCATCTTTTCACTTCAGATAAATTTCAGTTTGCACCTCCTGATAACAATATGCAGTGTACAAGCCTCTAACCTAAGCCAGCCTGTGGACAAAATTTCTCCAGATAGACATAAAATTGTATCAAGAACAAGCCCCCATAACATATTTTCTTCTCCAAAGCTAGTAAGAATTTTGCTTTTGTTGCAGTAATCGTAATGTAACTTCAGCATTGATACCTACTTGACAATGTCCATGTTCTTGCTTTTTCATGTTATTCTCTAAATGAAAATGTGAATGACTTTGGTTCTTCATTTTGTTTTCAGTTTTGGGGGAGCAAGGCAGATGGGAGCTCTTACTATGTTTAAACTGTTTATGCTGGGGAACTTCAAGTGGAATGTCACATACTTCTTCATCAGTCATAGTGAGTCAATGTATGTGAAGAGTTCAAGATGTTCTCTTCAACAAAGCAAGGCAGCATGCAATAGAGAGAGCAACTCCACGGTTTTGTGTTCACAAATAACTGCAAATACTTAAGGAAATGACAGCGGTACAAATCTGAGTAACATAATGCTCTGCCAAGGTCAGATAGCACTGTTAGGTGCATAATAATGACTAGTGCAATGTACTAACCTGAAGTACTGCTCAGTTTTACTTGTCTCACCTCAACAAGGATGAAGAAGTAAGAAAAACCCTGAAATGACAACAAAAATGATTAGCGGTATGCAGAGAGTTGCTTGAAAGGTAAGATTAAACAAGGTAGAAGTAGCTAATTCCTAGACTGTGCAACAGGAAACATGATAGGTGTGTAAGAGATGGGTCTGTAAGAGAATGTCTGATAGAGGAAATGGATTGAACGCTTGTTTACTTTCTTATACACTCATGCACTGGTTAGCTATAGAATGCCAAGTAAGTAACAGCTTGCAAAACTCCCTCTTTTCCCATATATTATTCAGCACAGAAATAATATGGAACTTACTGCTACGGTATATTATTAAAACAACTCGATGATAGCAGTGAAAACAACTGCAGTACAGTATGAAAAATGGAAACACTTATTTTCCAAAGGACACAGTTTTATGAGAGCCCAACCCTTGCACTTCAGGATATAAATTAAGAACTAATTAAGTGAGAACACAAATTAACTTTCATCTTGGTCATAAGAGTATTTATTGCTTGCGCTTCAAAGCCCTGTCAGACAATGGCTGACACTGGTGACGTGTCTGACAAGATGTGACACAGGCCTGATCTGGTACAGCAATTTCTCCAAAAAGCAGAGAGAAGCAGGGTTGTATTGTTCCTATCATATATTATCTAATATGCTTGTCAACCACAAAAGTGATGAAGTATTAAGAGGTTATGTTTTTAAAAAGCTTCATATTCTAAGAGACTGAAATATAGATTAGGGTTTAGAAGACAAATTCTTTGGATCTGAAGTTTAAGTGGGAAGAATGAAAAAAGTGGTCAAGTTTGGATCATATCCCAGTTGTCTGATCTGTTCTGCGTTACACGGATTTTTCTCAATAACACATTCTCTGAAGTGTTATCTAATGATACTATCACTGGCCAGAAAGGTCCTTAGTTACTCAACATAAATGTACCAGGCCTGCTGTCCACAGCACGTGACTGCACCTTGAGGAATAATCTGTTTAAACAAGTGAGCTTAGGTTTAGTATTGCACAGCTGACCTCTCAGCTCCATCGCTTTGCAGCTTAAAAGTCTGAGCACTTACCAGGTATTTGGGCAGCTTTTGCAGCCTGCACTGAGCAGTATGTTACTGCAGCTACATTGCCACAATCTATGGGAAATAAAACAAGCTTGGAGCCACCTCAAGGCTTTTCAGTGGCACTGGCAAAGCTGAATGAGGTCATCCTCAAGGAGCCAGTGATCGACTCTGAAGATAGTAAGGAGTGAAGGAAGGCTGAGCTGAACCACTGAGGAGAACTGGATGAGGAAGGACAGAAAAGCTGAGCAGCTTTAGGAGCTGCAGATAAAAGCAGGAGAGCTGGAGGGGTTCCTGGAGTTTCCGTGGCCCTGGGAGATGCCCATGGAAGTTGTAGGGTCTTGTGCAGCCTTTGGAGTGCTGTGGATACTTGCAGGACTATTTCTCTCTCTCCTGTCCCTCAGTTTGTCATTTCCTGGAAGAACCACCCCCCTCTGCTTCTTTACCTATGGCTGTTTCTTTTATGGTGCTGGAGCTTCTTCCTCCTGCCCCAGGTGACTATGCACCTGTGTACCTTTGCAAGAAGCCCCCTCACCCTTCTGCAGTATTTTCCTTCTCCTCCTCTTCCTCCCTCAACAGCTTTTGCTCATTTGAGCTGTCAGTGTTGTACAAAGAGGGAGGGCTGGGGACAGGGCAGGGGCAAGGCCTTCTGCAGCAGAGGAAGGGCAAATGTAAGTGGGTGGGGAGAGCAGTGACAGCGGATGTGACTGGTTGAACCTGGAGGGTTACCACAATCTGTTGCTCAAAGATCAGTCACTCTCTCTCCTCTAGTTCTCCAAAGCAGGGACTTCGGGATGCTTAGTAGTCAGCTGCCTTAGGCAAATGCTGGCTTTGTCTATACATAGATCCAGTCTTGTACTTGGGTACATTTGTCTGAGCTACAGTCACCTCTTTGACTTACAGAAATAGTCTGAGCTCACCCTGGGGGGATGGAAGCTGGTGGTGGGTGGGAATTAAGGGGAAGAATTACTGTTGTGCCTGCAGAAGGCTCCTGCACATTGCCAAAATTGTTTGTCTGAGACTTAGACAAACATTTTGGAAAAATCCAGTCAACATACTTGTATGCATCCCACAGTCAAAGCGCAGGCACGTATTTATCAGAAACCTATCACATACCAGATGGTAGAATAAAGTGGTTGTTTAAACACACTGTGACTTAGGGTAACCTGGCATAGCACATTCTCAAAATAAGCTGCATGTGTTTCTTCACAGATCTCAACTAAAGTACAGCAATGAATATTTTCTTACAAATCCTGGTAAAACAACATGTCTTTTGTTTCTTATATGTTATCTAAGAGTTTCTACAGCAAATACAAGGAAAGAGATCTGTAATTGGGCTTTTCTGAATACAAGCAATGCTGAAAGAACAATTTTCTTTTAAAGCAGGGCCTACAAAAAGCACAGCAGGTTAACTCCTGGGGGACTTGCATGTTAGAACTTACCCAAAGCACTAAAGTGCCGTGAGGTTGACTGGCTACTCTCTACAGAAGCCCAAATCCATGACCTTCCCAATATTTTGGCCCAGAATGTATGTGTATGCATGAGCTTTGCCTATGCACAGAGATTTGTTTAGATTTGGTTAGCATGGAGGGAGCATGCTTCTGGAAGGGGCATGCTGTAGTGTGTTCATGTTCCCCATTTTGGGGCTCTACGGGGAAGCTATGCCTGTCTGCATGGTCAAAATGCTCTCTGCCTAGCTTCTGTGCTTAAAAGACAGCCCTCACTCCCCACCTTACATGGCTGTGTTGCCTTACTTCCATTGTTGGGTTATAAAATAAATTCAGGAGTTTCATAAGACAATGATTACAAGCAGTTCTTTTCAATAAGTTAAGCAAAATCTACTGGGAAAAGACAACTTTTTCTCTGCAACATGCCACAGCCTTGTCTCAATGGGTCAAATTTGTGTGTTTCAAAGCCCCAGAGGAACTCCCCAAAGCTTTAATCATTGAGAATATGCAATATGTAAAGCACCAGCTTTTTGGGGGTCAGCATCTCTAAGATTTTCATCAAACCAAGTACATGGTAAGAAAACATTTCTTATTGAATTTTGACAAGTTCCATAGTTTCTTAATTACTTTTCTAGTTCACAAATATTCAAGTAAAAACAAAAATAGAAAACATTGCACATGAAAATTTGGTACAGGTTTTATTGTTTGTATTTTTTTTTCTCTGTTATATAACTGCTTTTTCCTTCACTTGAAAGTGTTATTACTCATGTGTGATTCATTATCCTCTCCCCCACCTCCTATCTCTGTTTTTTTTCCCTTCTGAATATGATCTACTAAATTTTATGACAATATTTTCTGAATTACTTTCCATTTCTGCTAATGCTGTGGAGAGAATACAGGCAACAGAAAGCAAGCAGGTTTCTAGTCTCACTTACCTATTGTGTGAGGAATTATGAACTGAATTCTGCTTGCGGAGTCTCCTCTTCAAATATGTCCAAAGAGACTTTTACATTTCAGCTGGTTTTCCTTATAACAAATTTTGGTTGCCAGATTTGTTTGTGTGATGCCCATGCTAGAATCCACAAACTTGGCTCTCAGAATTTGCTGGGTGACAGAACAAATCTCTATGTAAAACAGAAATGGGCTGGATCTGAAAGCAACTGCAAGACAATAAACATGCAACTCTCTGTGCAGTTGTACAGAATCGCTCTCTAGAGAAAAACAACAACAAAACTTCTAAATCTGTCAACAGTAGTTTTATCAGTAGGCAAGATTTCTTGTGAGTACTACCCCATCCTGTCAAGCATATGGTCAATGACTTGCTGTGTCAAAGGAGCAATAGCATGTCTGTGAAATGCAAAACACCACAGGGTCATTTAAAGCAGAAAAAAATACTAAACAACACAAAATGCATCAGAATGATCTTTTCTCCCAATGCAGGGCCTTGCATAAAATCTCAATTTTCTTGATTCCTTTTAGTCTTTATCATGAAATCTACTTAATCTCTGCCTTGCTATTTCAAATGGCTTTGATATATATCCATGTATATATATATCTTAAAATCTGTGTGTCGCTGCTGCTCTTTCCCCATGAGCTAAACATATGTAGTTCTTTGCTGCTATCTGAAGTTTATTTTCCCTGTCCCTGAGAATTAAAAATAATGATAACTCCTTCAGATGTTTGCCAGGAGTGTTATGAATATGCTGGCTTGGAACCAGAAGACAAAGGATGGCTTCTTGATGCTCTATCAAGCCTTGCATTCTGTAACCTCTGTGATTTCACTGTTCTTCATGTGTAACTACAGGGTCCTTTGCCGAGGAAAACATGCAAAAAACTGCACAGTTTTGCATTTAGACTTTAAAGTGATGTGATGATACCTGGGCACTACAGGCTCTTCTCCAGTTTGTAGTCTGTAGAACAGGATTTTGTAGGGACCTATGGTGATGGAAAGCCTACCAGCCATAAAGCCTGAGACTCTGGTTGGATAATCTTACATGGGCATGTGATTTGGTGTTCTCTCCATAAATTGGAAATAAATGTGAGGAGTGTATTTTATCAAAGTGCTACTTAGTAGTTAGTTATTTTTACATTAATTATGTCAGAAAGAAAAGAGAACAAGTCATATCATCAAGATTAATTGTAGAATAGGATTAAACACTTGTTTCTCACAAACCTAATTTATAAACAAATATAACATATGGAATTATTGATAAATGGTGTTCATGAGATGAATACTCAATTTCTATCCCATTTCAGGTATTAAATGAGGTTGGCAAAATAGAAAAAAAAAGGAACTACACTTTGAAATAAAACAATTTTATCTCATTGTTATTTTTCTATTAAGAATCTTTATTATATTTTAATCTAATTAAAATAAATAAAAATAATAACTTCATCAACTTCTAAAATAAATTCTAAAATATACAGATGAATAGAGCTTCATAAAATGAAAGGTAAATGAGTGAAAGCATACATATTATTAAAATATGTCTGTCATAATTTTTAACATTAATTCTCTTTCTACATGAAAGAAAAAATATTTTTTGTTCAATATTCATATAGTGCAGAGCATTCTTGTCTATGACTCTTGGGCACTGCAATGATTGGTATGAATTAGTAGAAGAAATAATGAGCTATTTAGAAACCAGTGTCTTCAACAAGAAATAAGGTGCCATCATGGCCTTATGCAACCTATTACAACAAACAGGGAAAACTTCAAAGGATATCTTAATTCCACAGTTGTAAGATAATAGTAGATCATTATTAACATAATTTAGTAATCAGACTTAAAGGGATAATTCAATAGTACATGATTATTTAGTGAAGAAAACCTTCCTCAAACAATATTGTTGTCTAGGTACTATCAAAAATGCTTTAAAATGAAGAAAAAATATGAAATTAAGTAAATTGGATAGGACAATATGGTTAAATTAATAAAGAGATTCTCTTAAGAAATGGTGTTACTAAATCAAAGTATGGGATTTAGAAACAACTCTCAAGGTCTTTGCCAGTTGCTGCTTAGGGTCATGAAGGCATCCTTATGTGCATAATTTCAGAGAAGATAGAATAATTTTCAAGAAGGTTGAGTTACAATAACTGTATTGTATGAACGTCAAAATGGCTAGATGAGTTCCAATATAAGAGGGTTAGTGTTAAAAATACTGAAAGTTGAAAAAAATAATCAGTCCTGTTAAGTACTATAAAAGGACAAAGTTGAAAGTAATTAATATGAAGAATTGTTTGCCTTAAATGCCGTGAGGTATTTGCATCACTTATTTTATATTGTAGATAAGGGATGCCTTCCAAAAATACTGTCAAATGCAAAACACATATGGCAAAAAAAAATGAATAGTGACCAATTTAAAGTGCAAAAAACAAACAAACAAACAAACAAACAAAAACCTCTGAGCTTTAGTATTTAGTTAGAGTAAGCACTATCTATTTTAATTACAGACCCAGAATGGAAATGTAGCAGAATTTAAAAGAACATGGTATTTGCACACATTGAAAATTTTCCCTAAACAGAAACTCAGGACACATTGAAAATGAGTAGAAATGGATTGCTACATTTTATTTAACACAGGCATGAAGGTGTAAGCAAACCTAAGAACTGTAGGAAAATTCTCCTTCTTTTGCCCCTCATACACACAGATGATAGTTATTGTAAAAGGGAGAATGATAGTGCTCTTTTGCATATGTTACTTGATATGCATATACAGGATGAGAGGGGCTGAGAATGAGCTAAGTTGAACTTGCAATAAAATAACAGTGCTGATAGTACTAGTAAATCCTTTGCTGTATTTAAATTGGCAATTAGTTTTAGTATGGCTAAAGACATAGTACTATAACAGTAGAATGGGTATGACTTTAGTATGGCTAATTGCCAGGACACCTCTAGTGCCCTGGCAATTCTGTGACCTTTAGAATGAAAGGCAACCTTAAGATAATAAACTCAGAAAGATATGACACAGTACATATTGCTGTAAGGTCCATACACAGCATACTGTTGTCAGGCAAATGCACTGCAAAAATTATGACCTCATTGCACTTTAGCAATAATAGGAACTGTGAACAAGGTAACTTATTAAATTAGGTTATGATTAAATTCTGCTTAAAAGATAGAATGCAAACAATATCTTCTTATAGTTGCAGTACTCCCCATGTGAACAGAGACGATTAGTTACCAAGGCAAATTTGCCTCAGATATCAAAAGTAAATCCTATAATCCAGTCTGATTATTGCTTTCAAGAGAAAGATTTTAAAATCTGAAGATTGTCACAGAGTAGTCACTTTTCTTTTTTTTGCTCCTGTTATAACTTTCTCAGATATTATATTGAATAAGAATCCTTCGCAGAGATCTGTGGAGGCAAGGTAGGGATATTGATTTTGGATATCCCTAAAATCAGAGCCTGGCATGAGTTTGAATCTGTAGAAAAATGATTTGGATTCCAGTCAGGTTTCTATTCTAGAAAAGCAATTTTTTTCACTCTTCAAGGATAGGTTTTGACTTCCTTTGAAGCTGAGAAATTCCCAATGGAGTCTTTTAGAAATAAATATTGATTTCTCTTTTTCTCTGTCCTTTAGACTAAATTGCAGTAGTCCTTCTCTTATTTGTCCTTGCATTTTTTCATATGGTTGTCAGTTTATGTTGGTATGTTTGATTATTAGGAAAGCTCCAAAGTCCTAATTCTGTTACTCATAGTTCTAAATAGTTCTTGTCTTAAAGGTTTTAAAGAAAGTGTCTCTTCCTTAGGAAAAAAAGCATCAAAGGACTAAACACTCTCATTTATATTAGGTAACATTTCAAATACATCATCAATTCATGAAAATCCAGCTCACATTACATTTTGATCATTCTGTGATAAAATCAGGTATATCCATCTGATTCTGGACAACATTTAAGATTGATTGGAACTCCATCCAGATATATCAATCAAGTGGGCCCATGTGAACTGCATGAGGTTCAACAAATCCAAGTGCAAGATGCTGTACCTGGGATAGGGCAATCCCAGACATGAGCAAAGTCTGGGAGAAGAACTCATTGGGAGCAGCCCTGTGGGGATGGACTTGGTGGTTCCGGTGGACAAAAAGCTCAAGAGCAAGCAGTGTGTGCTTGCAGCTCAGAAGTCCAACAACAGAGGGCAGCAGGTGGAGGGAGGTGATTGTCCCCCTCTGCTCTGGCCTTGTGAGGCACGACTTGGAGTGCTGCATGGAGTCCCAGCACAAGCAGGATGTGGGGGTGTTAGAGTGGGGCCAGAGCAGGGCCACAAATATGCTCAGTGGGCTGGAGCATCTCTCCTATGAAGAAAGGCTGAGAGAGTTGGAGCTGTTCAGCTTATAGAAGAGAAGGCTCCAGGGAGACCGCATTGCGGCTTTTCAGTACTTAAAAGAGGCTTATGAAAGAGACGGAGAGTGACTTTTTGCTCAATCAGATAATGACCGGACAAGGAGGAATGGTATTAAACTAAAAGAGGGGAGATGTAGATTAGAGGATAGGAGGAAATTCTTCACTCAGAGGGTGGTGAGACACTGGAAGTATTCAGGACCAGGCTGGATGGAGCTTTGGGCAATCTGATCTAGTGGGTGATGTCCCTGCCCCTGGCAGGGGGGTTGGAACTGGATGGTCTTTAAGGTCTCTTCCAACCCGAGCCATTCTACAATTCTATGATTCTATGATCCTATGATTTTATGATTCTATGATCAATAAACAGGCCTTAGGCTTTTTCACTGTTTTTATTTTTACTTGGTACCATTTAATTTTATTTAAATTTAACAATGAACATAATTCATTGTTACCCAGAACACAGTTTTATTCTGGGTAATGACTCCACCATTTAGGTTGGGTAAGCGACTCTACGTATTATCTACCCATCCATTAGGTGGTATCTAACTTTCAGAAAAGTAAAGCTTTTTATGCATTACTCTTCTTTTCCTGTTAGTACTTTAAAATATATTTTAATATTGCTAATTGTGCTATATCATGACTGAGGTAGCATTAGGAGATTTTTTTTTATTATATATATATTTTTTAATATATGGGAAAACCTACCTCTGATAGTATTCCATACTTGCTTAAATTCAACCTTTTTTAAAGTTTATATCTAACTTTCATTTTTGGATGTGTGTCCCACTATGACTTAAATGTGGAAAGCCTTCATTCCACGAGCTTATTTTAGTTTCAAATTCACCATAAAAATGAGTATTCTACTTAATCTTGGCATTACTCTAGATAACTTTGAAAATATCTGTAACAAAGTTCTTATTTATGTTGATAATAGTACTTCCTAATTTAAATTCTCAGTTTTAGCTCCTCATCTTTATAAACATTCACATATTTTGTAGTAAATTGTTCATGCTGAGATCTATATTCATCACTTCACCTAGAAGATCAATGTTTGCTGGAGTTTAATGGGCCCATCTTGCTGAGGCAGAAGCATATACAGCTTTCTAAGGCCAAAGACACACCAGGGAGCGATGTAATTTCTCATAACTAGTGCTCTTAGTTCTTCTTGAATGGCAGGTATCTACTTATGGCAAGACTGGGAGTGGACCTAGATACAAAAATGAGACTCTATTTGTCCGTAAGATGTCTTCATGCTCTAAGTTTGTATCATCTGCTTAATCATGTGTTATTGTAAAATTGGTAAGAATGCCTGTATACAACTTGCAGGACTTCTAGCAATATTAAGGCATGGAGCTTTGCATGAATGTATAGTTTTTGTAAGCTGAGAATTAGAATTGTTGGCTAGTCTCTTAATACAAAAAATATTTGTGTCTCTGTGATTGTGTGACAGTGGAACAAAAAAATACTTGAGTATTTACCACACTAATCTCGAAACCTGGGACCTTCCATGGAAATAGCACTTCCTCGCACGTGCAAGGGAATGACAGGGAAAGTGGCAGACTGGTTATTTGTTCATAAATGGAAAACTTTCCCCCAAATAAAGTAGAATGACTGTTTGTTTTAGTAATTCCTAGCAGTCTGGAGGCATGCCTGTGGCTAGTCTCACCATTTGCAGCTTCCTGGGTGCATTTGTAAGTACTCGTCATAAAAGGTCCCATTCATTTTGATACATAGAAGCTTGAATCAAAGCATTCTTTATACAAGTCTTGAAAAGATGCTGTTGAAGTTGTGCTTTAAGAATAATTATGGTCGAATCTTTGTTCCATTATATCTTATCAGATTAATGCAGCAACACAGCCACCTAAATAGCCAAAGCTGAAATTAAGTCATGGGAAGAAAAGTGGAAGAATAAAGGACTGTCCTTTCTTTTCCTGTCTTCTGGGACACTTTAAAGGGACTATTTGCTGACAACAATATATTTTTCTCCTAGAAAATAAGATTCACTGAAGTCTAAGGGCTCTAGCTTAGACTGCAAGAAGAACAAAATAATCAAACAAATGTAATAAATGTAAATGTGAAAATGGCAGTGGTGTGTGCAATTCTGCACATGATGGAGTTACAGTTGTTTGCTTATATAGCTGCAAAATTTCATATGCCTCAAAAGCTTTTGTAGCTGTGTCATCACAGGAGACTGTTTCATAGCATATTCACAGCTCTTGAGAGTTATTGTTCCAATGGCCTCATAGGCCATACCTATTCTGTGTCCTGGGCGTTTGGTAGGCTGACACATGGAGATACCACAAGAATATGAAGTGATGAAATATGATGCAGGAAGACTGAGCTTAATTCATGGGCTTTCAGCAAAGCTGCTTCCAGGTAGGATTCCATCCTATACTTACAATAAAATGCCGACTTACCCCAGGGCATTTTTGGTTTAAATTAGCCTGGTGAGATAGTTATTGAAGTGTGTGCACACTACAGCCTGTGGCTTATCACTGGCTCAGGAAACTAGAGAACTTAGTGCAGGAAATACGATGAGTCTTTGAACCTATAAATCAATTGATCTTGGAATAAGTGCTCTCAATAACAGTGGATGCTGCAGAGGAGGCAAGTCCTTTGGAATGCCTGTCTTCTCTCTAGAGCATATTAGTTTTGCTTATGCTATGATTTAAGCAGTTGCTCATTTTTCACATATTGCATCTGGAAAGATTCCAAGGAAACTGGGAGATAGTTTCATTGACATCTGGTTACTGACATATTAACAAGGACTTTGGCTTCCATTTCTCACATTTCTTCCTAAGATCTTTATATTGTTGAATAGTACCAGCATTAGGGTCAACAAAACTTTACAGCTTCCTGCAAAACCAGGAACTGTAAGAACTGGTCACTTTGAGGTATTTCTACTCCATTATATGATAAAATACACTCTTATTCTCTATTTTTTATTTTTATTTTATGTTTTATATGCTGATATAAAAAGAGCTTTCAATTTGATTCCTTGATTCCTGCAAGTGTTTATGCTAGGAGAGATCTTGTTGCATATGTTCACAGAAGGTGAACATAAAAGAGGCCCAAAGATAGACAGAAAATCTGTTTGATTATCTGACAAATAGTTACAGAAACACTTTGCATATTTACCCATTTTATAAAAGAAACATATTGCTATGCAACAAAAATGTGTTTACTGTAAAATGACATAGTAGTGCTTGCAACATACTTGAAAGAGTTGGATTTTGGAAGCAGCTCATTTGCATGGAACACAAGAACATTTCAAGGCTATGAGATAGCATCAAGGGATGAAAAAAACTTCCACTGGGACTGATCTCCATTAATCTTAATTTAGTTTGGTTTTCTTTTCCTCTCAGGAGTGAATGTTTGTTTAACTATTAAATCAGTTCATGAAATCATTGTGTTCTCAAAAGTATAGCGAATAACTAACTGCCTTGCTGCCAGATTAGTCTAAATACCTCTTGAATTGATGCTAACTTTTATTATATACATAGCAACTTATATTTCTATCACCTCATACAAAATAAATTCTTTCTTATGTATGGGGTAGTGCTGTTTCTCAGTTACAGCCTGAGTCCAGCTGATTTTTCACTTAGTCATCCCAATAGATGGTTGGCATTCATATTTCAGCCAGGCTGTGCCTCAGTGAGGCATCAAGCTGAAGCCAAATTGATGTAGTACATTGCAATCTCAACCTTGTTACTAAAGAGAATGCCTAAAATTTAAAAAGTATTGGGTCTTTGATATGGAAGAATAAGATGCTGCAACAGAGAACTTTTAAGCTCATCAAGATATGGTGGTTTTTAACTCCGAGAGATCTGTGTAAAAATCTCTATGTATCTGAAAGAAAGATGTCTTCAAGCACTGATGTTAATAGTATGGTAAATGAAGCTTTTATGATGCATATATAAAAGAGAAAATAATTGTATTATATAACTAAACAACTAAATTTCTTCTTTCCAATCCAATACTTAAAACTGCTATGTGAGAAAAAAGAGGCTTTGGAAACTTAAGCAGCAGAACAAGTTTCAGTTGCTTTTAGTTAACGTGAGGTTAAATATATTTTCCTCTGTGACTTGGTAGCAGAAGAGAGAGACCTTCCTCTCTGAATAGCTATGTTAGATAATGCCTGGGTTTAAAAATGAAAGCCATTACCCTTTCCATATAACTGTGTGGCAGACTCTCTAGTTTCTTCTGTGTTTTCACAGAAAATGTAAACTTTTGCTTCTGGTCATGATTGAAGAGATTAGGGTTTGCTGTTGTATTTGATTCTATAGCTTACGGATTTGCAGATTTGAACCTAAAGGTGAAAATAGAAAATTGTCTTATATTACCCTTCCAGGAAGCATTGAGATTCTTCAGTGGTATTTGCTGAGGCTTGTATTATTCCTGCTCTGTGCCTTGAAAAGTGACCCTAGAGTTGTTTGAGGCTAAAGAGAAGGAAACTGGATGCCAGCCATATAAGCACATAAAGTACTGAGTTACTTCTCCATTCTGGAGAAGGTAAGAAACAGCAAGTTAACATTTTTACAAGGAATGTTTGTGTTGGCCTATCTCATGACACACACACAAACAAAATGGCTACAAAAATTGCAGCACACCCATCAATGGAGAACACATTTTGTTTTTCCATATGAACAAATTGGACTACCATGTGTCAGTAAGTAATAAGATATTAACAGTGATCCTGTTTTGAGATAGAGAAGATCAACTGAATTCTCATGTTTCTTTAAAATCATTTTAATATGATTAAAAGTCCCCTCTGCCCACAGCTATGGTGTATTTCTTCATATGTAAAATTCACACAACAGTTAATAAAGATGTCCAGTATCTCTCATAATAAATGATCTATCTCTAGATAAGTTTATGGTGACCGTTTAAAGCACACCGTAAGAACAGATGTTAATAGTGACAAAGGTGAGACATAGGTACCTATAATTAGGCCAAGGAAAAGCAATTATCACCTGTGCTGCTAGGAGCACCAGTGTCCCAACAGATTTTTTTTTGGTTTACGGGGTACATCTTGTCTGCACCAGCAATACTGTGTGGGATGGAGTTCCAGCTGAGAGATGTTTCATTCAGAGCAAATATTGAAACTTTACAGATGGCTGTCTGCAGATGTATTGAAAAGACAAACAGCCTCCAGACAAGCCAGCACCACAGAGCTTTTTACTTGCTGAGTTTTAACAAGGTAAATGAATAGCTAGGCAGATGGAGAACCAGAGCTGGGATGAAAAAGTAATAGATGCTGCTGGAAATGGATGTGCTGATGTTGCTCGAAGTGGACCCCTTCAGCTCCCTGTGCAATGAGGGGGCAGCGAAGGTTCTCTGCTGCAGCCGAGAGCATGACCCACCAAAAGTCTGACTTAGCAGCATTATAGTCTGGAAGGAAGCAAGAGGGCTGCATATGCACCCAGACAGGCAGAGCCTGGCTGCCAGGTCCTGCCCTGACCAACCCCATGGAGAGTGCCTGACTTCTGCTGACATTCAGTCTCTCACTTTGTCTTCCTCACGGAAACAAAGCTCAAGTGGTTACACAGGCTGAGTTTGTCTCAGCCAACTGGTGCTTAAAATCTGTGACCTGTGACTCAGCTTTCCTTTTGACCCCTTCCTTTGCAACCATGGCTGCTTATCCTATCACCACAGCCATTTCCAGCTGCGTCCCTTGCCTCTGCATCTCTCTTTATTTCTATGAGGACATGCTTGAGGCATAAATATCCCCCAAAGTATTAATTGAAAGGTGAAGAACCAGCTGCGGCTTCTGATTTGCCTTTGTTTTTATTGATAGTGCCATTCTTCAAAACTTTGGAAGTTTGATCAGCAGAGTCTATTTCTTCTGCAGAAGGAGGCCAACAGCCACTGAGAAATATGCCTGGGTTGCTTGCTAAATCTGTCCAGTTTCAGCCAGCAAGTACTTAAACTAACTTCTGGCAATAGCTGTTTAAATGGCAAAAGCTTAAAATAAGCAACATAATAAAGTCTTCCCCTACATTCCACTTTTCTATCCTCTTTTTTCCCCCCCTTCAAATTGGATGACTGTGGTCAATAGGGATAATACTTCATTATGTAGGTGGAAAACAGGAAATATATTTTAGATGACCTGCTAAACAAACTAATCTTATTCAGACAGAAATATCTTCCTTTTCCTAGATACATACAAAATCAGATGCATGGTAGGACCAGAAGTTGAAAGGGAGGATTTTTCCTTGGGTTCAGTTCATTACAGTGAAATTCACTCCTGTACCATGTATGATGAGAATTCATGTCACACAGGTAAGTGCAAATTTTTGGTGAATATTGTGCCATGTTTACTGTGAAACAGAATAGTTATTTTTAGAAAGGTCAAAAATGGGCTCTCCTACTAAAGAGTGGATTTCCCTCAGTTGCAAGGGTCATGCATTATGATATGTCAAAAGTTGAAAAGAAGAAAAAAAGACTTGTACATCATGAATATATAACTTCATTATTTTTTTTTCTCTGCCTAAGGACATTGCTATATACCCCATGAACATGCTATATACCATTCGGGCTGCAATAGAAGAGACATTTCAACTCCCTTAATTGAGTTGCAAATAATGGAAGGTTCCTCTACTGCAGCTGCAGTCAAACAAAGGTAGTTTGGTTTCAGAGATGATGCAGTAAGCCAAAGCATATTTTGAAATCATGTTAGTTTTCTACAGTGCTCCATAGCTCTATGAAATAAGCACACGTGGGGCTTTGGGCTCCTCTTCACAGCCATGCCTGGAAGTCCAGCATTTTTCACAGTCCCATATCCATCATTCCCTCTGTGGTCAGAAAGTTTCAGGGCTGACATGATTCTAACACAGGTCAGTGACCTAAGTGCTGAGGCTTATTTCCCTCTTACAAGTAATTTCAGAATTGTTCAGTATGAAACAAAATCAAATTTTGAAATCATTGACTGTATTTACAATTCATTGAACATTTTTTTTTTCCTTTTCCTGTGGTGCTATCATTTATCCATCAATAGGTTCAGTGGTCCCACCTAACATATATTGTGGGGCGACCTGGTTTTCAGTGTGCCTTCAAGCTGCTGTGTGTGTAAACATGCAAGTGTACAGTCACCTGAAAATATCAGCATGTTTGGTGTGTGAGCATCAGCAAGAACATAATTCATTTTGTCACCTGTGTGAGAAGCTGCAGTAAAGTATGTGTAAAAACTTATTGGATAAATACATTTTGTGCCATAAAATTCTGTCACCTGCAAAGGCAGGTGTTAATGCTTCAGGAAAACATTCATATTGTAGACAATGTTGCAGACTGCAGAAAATGTTTTTAAAGCTCTTCCTTCAGCATTTGATTATTCTTTCAGGGCCAATGTGTTGTTGCTGCTTATCTATACATTGACACTATTGGTTCCACATAGAGCATTTGCTTATATCTAACTTTGTTTGCAAAGACTATTTCAACATGATGCCGATGGGGGTGGGGGTGTGAGAGGAAGACAGAGAGAGAATATCTTTAATTAGTTTTGTGTAGGAGGGGGGGAGAGGACAGATGTACATTTTAAATGTATCCTTTTTTAAAAATTATTTTCTTTATACATTTTTCTTGTAATATCAAGCAGCAAATAGACCAATCACAACAGGCAGGTAGCTTTATTTTTTCTGTTTTTGGAAGACTTGGCACTGCTAAGCACTCTGATGATGCCTTATTGTTGTTCCTGCTTGACATTCCCTGTCCTTGACATCTCCCTCTCCTTGAATCGATGATGACTGCCATCTTAGCCCTCAGGCTTCTGCACGGCTGATTTCTATTGAGCTAGTCTTGTCCGCTGATTCTTGTTGCCCTACTTTTGCCCCTCACCACCCCCTCTTTTAAAGTCTATGGCAACTTTAATTTGACTTGTAACCGTGGCTGCTGTGGAGAGCTTTTTATTTTTTTTTATTTTTATTTTTTGAACGCAAGAGGTTTGCACACCCAGCAGTATTTCTGGTGGGCTCTGCTCTGGCGAGTGGCATTTGCAGAGCATCAAGGGTGCCAGCTGCAACCAGGCTGCATCCTGCTTCTAAGCAGTCTGACACAAAATGGCAGTTTGAGGCGATCACGGTCACTTGCCTGGATAATGTATTTGAATATAAAAGTGAACAATTCAAAGTAGCAATGTAGTTTCTCAGTGGATATGGCTATCATGAGGTAATCACACCCATGGGGGATTAGAAGCACTCATCTGTTCTTGATTCTTGATCACACCCCAAGGACGTGATTATCCCATGCCAGTAGTCATATTTCTTGTTATATCTTATTGCTTAATTGCAACATCTTACAAAAAAAAAAAAAAAAAAAAAAAAAGAGAGAGAGAGAGATCAGGTGAGATATTGCTGAAATCACTACAAGAGAATTTGATAGTTTCTGAGCTTCTAGCTGTGTTTGTTAATTAACCCTTCTCAGAGAATATCCACAGAGGCATACTTTCAAGAGAGATTCCCCCTGTTTCTCACACAAACAGATATGTGGCATAGTCTCTTTCCTGGTATCTCATGCACTGCTGCAGGCTCTTGATGTCAAAATATACCAGCTGAGAATGTAGGATAAGAACAGCCATAGGCTTTCCTCTGGTCCTCAAGACATTTCAAGTCTATACTTTCCTGGTTAGTATAATACCCTGTTTCATCAGGACCACATATATTTTTTCTCCTGGTCTCCAAATGGCAACTTTTACAGCAGTACATGGAAAGCTTTAGCATAATAGAAAACAGAAAAACATAGAAATTCACCTAGGGAGTCCTCTTACCTATATTTACTTTTTCCATAGTGAGAAACATCTGAACAATTCCTTAACATTTATAACTGCACATCTATTTGAAATAATTGAAACGGAAACGTTAAAAGAAATTACATTTTGCTAATCCATTTACAATGGTATAAATTGCTTCTCATAGCCAACTGCCAGGCCGGCTGTTTTATTTAATAACTTTAATGCTGAGGTTCCCTGAGGCAAGGAGACAGTTATCCCACCAACTGCAGGTTTTACTGAAGTGTCCCCTGGCTATTGTCCAGGGACTGTGCAAGAGCCTAGCTAACAGGTTCACTTACATTCCCCATCTCTGACAAATACCGCTGTTATATGTTTTATTGCAAACTAATTCAGAATGAAAGAGAAAAATGCATAAACAAGGCATCCTACCAAATCAGACTGTTTTATTATTATACATTTGTTGCTGGGAAGCTAATAATTTATCATTGTAAAATATTATATTTTAAGAGCCTGGGACTGAGCAATTACAACCTCACCAGCAGAATCACAGATGTCTCTTAAATTTAAAGGACTCTCAGAAAGAAGCAATGTCTGGAAGGACAGCTCACAAGCACAGTCATTTGATAGTCATTGCTCTACATAAATGTATCTATGGCATTTATTCCCATATTCAGTAGCATTATAGAAAATAATTCTTTTTCCTCTCTCCATGATTGGGCTGACTTTCTTTTCAGGCTGTGAGTAAACATGGCTTCCCTGTCTATGACCCTCATCTTTATTTTATGTTGATAGTAAGTGGAGTCACCTAACATAGGGAAGATGAGAATCCAACCCATTTCCCCTGCTGTGAGCTCTGCAGTACTCAGCCTCTTTTGCTCTTGCTTGTCCTATGATGGACATTGTTAGATTTTGGCTTGGCCCCTATCACATTAGTTCAGCATACTGTTAATTGCTTCCATCTGATATATGTTAGAGGAACACTGGGTTTCTCTAAGGACTGAGAAGTTGATGAGTAACACACATGAATCCGCTTTTCAATATTAAGACTGCACTGCTCTACATGTCCAAATGATGCAAAACATTAATTTTTAACATTAAATGAAGTTTCTGAAGCTTAAAGGAACATGAACTCCCTTATTAGGGAGCAGACTGCAGATAAACATGTCAAGTGATTTTTTTCATAATTCTCAGAAATAGAACAGAGAGAAACTAGCAAAGTGTATTAAAATGTCTGTGGATTCCATGTTTTTTATTAAAAATAATTAGCCATTATTGAAAGTAGCAGAGATATAACCTGCTATGTTTGTGTTTTAAATTGCATCTATCATAACTGTTAATTATCTATGCAGTATATAGGATCATGACTCTTTTCTTTTTTCTTCTTTTCTTCTTTTTTTTGGTTTTGTTTTGTTATTCCCCTCAAAGAAGTGCATTTTTATTTTCAGGAACGTTGCCCTGAGGACAAGATTTTAAATTGTTCTCAAGCAGATAGTATAATTAAGGATTGATCTGCACAGTGGGGAGAAGTTGGATGAATCAGATGCTGACATTTCTTTCCTTGCACTTTTTCTTTATGACTGAAAGTATGGATTCCTCCCAACTAACATAAGACACTTAACTATGTTGAAGATAAAGAGTTAGGAGTTTAGATATCCTTGATTGTCAAAGATTGTCAAAGACAGATAGGTACTTCCAGATGGTAATTTATCCTGTATCTCATCATTGGCTTTAGCAGTAGACTAAGGCAAATATTCTCCTGACTTAGACACCTCAAGCAGGTGCCTGAGGTTGAAGTGGCATGAAAATAGGCCGAAAATTTTGGTTTGGTTTAGCAGAGACTACTTCTTTTCAATTACCTGACTTGGAAACAGTGATAAATATTCACATGGAAAATCTGCAGTCATAAAGGGAGATCTTTAGCTTCTTCTCAATACCTTGATTCTCTCCCTTAAACATATTTTCAGATTAGTTTTAAGAAGAGTTCAGCAGTATGCCAGGAACTAGTCTTGGGATCCCCACTGAAGGCATGAAACCTTTAGTTTAAATGCCCCTAGTTTGATCCTAACCCTAAATCAAATTTCTTGAAATATATGCATTGTGCTGTCAACATTTTTATGCAGAAAATACTGGGTCCCAAGGTCATAGTATTGCTACATATAGGGGTATATAAGGAGATGGATATCTCATACCTTTTTCCTTCATGCTACAGTAGAAAATAGTATCAGAGGAAATTAATCTGCTCTGCCACATGGTATTTCCTTTGTTAAAAAAATATTTCCATGATAAATCAATTAAAGAACAGATTTGAAGAGACATGCTTTGTGTCTTTCAAAAGAGTACTTGGTTGAGATGGCTTAAAATATATACCCCGACAAATAAAAATGGTTTGGGATATGAGTTGCCTATCAAGCTCTTTCTGTGCAATATGAAACCAACTACGAATTATATAAAATCACTCTGTCACATACAACAATAAAATGCAAAATAACATAAAATAAATAATAACCATAAAATAACAGCACAGAATATAATAAATAACACTTATGAGGCTTAACTGGCCCAAGACTGGGAAGAGCAACCGAAAGATACAGGTCATTATCTACAGATGTTTATGAAATTTGTTTTGAATACAAAGAGGAAACAAGATAAATCTGAAAATAAACTGGAATTTAATCCAGGGGTATTCTGTAGATTAACCTGACTCAAGACTGTAATGTCTTTTACTCTGTGAAACCTCAATCAACATTAATCAACTTGATAAAGCTGCTGATGCTCTTCGGTAATTTATTTAACTATTGAACTTTATAAAATATTTTTGTTGTTTCATTGGTGCAACTAAACAAACATTTCTCCATAATGCCTTTTCTAGGATGCTGTGAGAATCATATCACAATATTTACATATCACAAGATTTAGTAACTTCCAAAAAATAAAAGGATTCATGAAGAACAGCCTTTCCCCTGGATGAAAGGACATTGTCTCTAATGGGCTCTTCACAAGAAATTAAGGGAGAAGCTCCATTTATAACTCTGCAGAACAAGAAATCAAGGCATCCTGAATTTCTTTTTGTGAACAGAAGCCCAGAGTTTTGATACTACCTATTTGACTTGAGGAAACTCCCTGCAGGTTTATGAAACTGGTTTAGCAATATTTTTGGGGGGATTCCTAATTTTTAATTTAAGCTCTGATCCTATCTGGCTTTAAAACTTGCCAAATTCATCTTATCTATCAAAGCAGAGAATTTACTTAAGAGATTAAGATTTGGAAAATTTAAAGTCACAGTCACCTTGTTGATTAACTTATTCTCTTCAGTGCATGACCAAGCTTTCACTTGTATCTTGATTATGCCTTTAGTGATGCCTGCCCTGGTTTCAGTTGGGACAGAGTTAATTTTCTTCCTTGTAGCTAGTATTGTGCTGTGTTTTGGATTTTTGATGGAAATAGTGATGATAACATACCGATGTTTTAGTTTTTACTGAGCAGTGCTTACACAGAGCCAAGGACTTTTCAGCTTCTCATGCACCAGGAGTTGGGGGGGGATGACACGCAGCCAGGACAGGTGGCCAAGGGATGTCCTACACAACATGCTGTCATGCTCAGCAATAAAACTGGGGGGAAAGAAAGAGGAAAGGGGGATGTTCAGAGTGATGGTGTTTGTCTTCCCAAGAGATCATTATATGTGATGAGCCCTGCTTTTCTGTATGTTTCTGTATGTTGCTGAACACCTGACTGAAAAGTAATGAACAAATTCCTTGTTTTGCTTTGCTTTTGTACATGGCTTTTCCTTTCCACAGTGAACTGTCTTTATCTCAACCAAGAGTTCGGGCACTTTCACCTTTCTGATTCTCTTCACAGTCCCACCTGGGGAGAATGAGTGAGCAGCTGTGTGGTGCTGAGCTGCCTGCTGGGACTAAACCACAATACTGCCTCTCTTCTGGCAATGCAGAGTATTTTATGCTTTTCAGTTACAGTTGAGGCAGTCTGTCATAAAAGCCAGATGGCCATCTAAGGTACTCTTCTAGAGTATTCTTTAGTGTCATGGCAATTTTCAGTTTTTTTTTTTTTTTTTTTTTTTTTTTACCTTCCTTACTTCATTTGTTGTTTGTTAAGTGTTTGGTTAGACAAAAGTTAAAATCAGAACCTAAAAGAAAATCCCCATAGTTATTACTGTTGTTTCACAGTCTGGCACAAACTACATCTCTGCTATTTCACTATATGACTTATGTAATAGATCTTATGCCACCTCATAAAGTCCAAGTTCCTTCTGACTAGGCAGATATGAATTATTTCTCAAATTGGTATGATTGTGACAAGATTTAGATGTACAAGGTGGATACAAATCCCCAAGAAAGCAGGTGTGTCCTGTTGCAAGCAAAATTCTTTTTTTTTTTTTTTTTTTTTTTTTACCTGTTATTTTTGAACAGCTTGAGAACTGAGAGTAAAATTTAATTACATGACAGTGATAACGAATAGAGGACAAGCATCAGTTCTGTGGAGGTTGTGGTGGGGAAGTTGCATCAGAAAGTTAAGAAACAGACATAGGAAATGATTGCTTGTGGCTTATTCGTTGTCACTAACGCTCATTAGCTGGTGAAGTTCTTGCTGGCTTATTAGCTATTAGTTCCTGAGAAAATAAAAATATGGCCCTGTATGGTGGTTTTACTGGGGTGGGCAGCCGAGCTCCACCACAACTGCTCTCTCACTCCCCCTCCTCAAAGAGGAGTGCAGAGAAAATACGATGAAAGAGGCTCAAGGGTTGAGATAAGGAAGAGGAGATCACACAGTCATTATCATGATGGGCAAAACAGACTCAGCATAGGGATAGTAAGATTTATTACCTATTACTAACAAGCTAGAGAAGTGAGAAACAAAGGAAAGAAACCAAAAGCACCTTCCCCCCCATCCACCCTCTTCCACCTCCTCCCCCCAAGCGGTGCAGGGGAAAGGGGGACTGGGGGTTATGGTCAGTCTATAGCGCTTCTTTGCCACCGCTCCTTCTCGGTCACTCTTGTCCCCTGTGCTGTGGGGTCCCTCCCATGGGATACAGTCCTTGCTGAACTGATGTGGCATGGGCCGCCCACAGGCAGCAGCTCTTCAAGAACTGTTCCAGATATGGGTCTGTACCACAGGGTCCATTCCTCGGAAGCAAACTGCTCCAACCTGGGTCCCCCATGGGCTGCAGCTCCTGCCAGGTCACCTGCTCCTGCGTGGTCTCCTCTCCACAACCTACAGGTCCAGCCCTGAATCTGCTCCGGCAGGGGTCTTCCACAGGCCACAGCCTCCATCGGTGCAGGTCCACCTGCTCCACCGTGGTCTCCTCCACAGGCTGCAGCATGGAACCCTGCTCCACCGTGGTACCATGGGCTGCAGGGGGACAGCCTTCTTCACCATGGTCCTCACCACAGGCTGCAGGGGACTTCTGCTCCAGCACCTGGAGCACCTCTCCCCCTCCTTCTTCACTGACCTTGGTGCCTGCAAGGTTGTTGCTCTCACTCTCCCAGCTGCTGTGAGGTACAGCATTTTTTTTTTTTTTCCTGTCTTAAATATGTGCCTCCTGTCACAGAGGCACAAACAACATCACTTATTGGCTCGGCTCTGGTCAGCAGTGGGGCCCTTACCAAACATGGGGCAGCTTTGAGATCCTTCTCACAAAAGCCACACCTATGGCCCCCGGCTACCAAAACCTTGCCACGTAAACCCACTACAACCTGAAAAACCCTAGGACTGCCCATTTCTATGTCTTTTTGGCTATACTGCAGAAGGAATATTTAGCAACTCTCTTTCTCCCCCCCCTGCCCCCTTATTTTTTCTGAAGTTGAGTAGTTCTTACAGGCTAATTTGAGTTATTTTGTTATTTTACACCTCTTTTATGCTCTTCACTATAGCCTTGAACTCATGATTAGTGAGTAAGTTTCATAACTGCATCTGTATGACTACTTCAAATACAACGGCATGTTCCCTTTTTAAATCTTATGGAAGGAAGAGAGACATAGAGAGATCTGATCTCTTATGGATGGAAATTCTCTGAGACATAAAACCAGTATACAAGAGAAAATCAGAGGTTAGTGCAGAATTAAAACTTGTCACAATTTTTTGAAATGAATTTATTAGGTAGAAAACCTTTCTAAAATTCTCTGAGAGGAGTTACAGGTTAGATGTCTTAGAATTGTCTTCCAGCCAGTCAAGAAGAGTGGTCTACGGTTTAGGTGTGTTACAGCTTCGGGATGTGGCCCTACACTGAAGAAGTACACCGTGAGTGTGGCAGTAAGAGAGGTCTGAGACACATTGCTGGAATCCAAATCACACAAATCTCATAGGAGACTTTCAGAATCTATTTCTCACTGTCTGATAGATAATCTAGAGCTGGGGCTCAGAAAACCTTGTCATTCATCAGGGCTATCACTGAACTGCTGTATCTTGGTGCAAAGGAAGAGTCCAAGAATAGCCCCCAGTGCAGGAAGCCCTTCAGCTACAGGTTGCTAGGAGAAAGGTGTGGCATATGGGGAGTTGTGGCTTCATGCATGGCTTTCTTTTCTCCCTCTGTTGCTAGAAAGCGGCTACTTTCCTAGATACAACTCTGTGGAAGAAACAAACAAACAAACAAACAAAAACACACACACAAAAAAAAAAAAAAAAAAAAACACAGACTTTTGGTTCAGTCCAGGGAGCTGCTCTTATCATGTAGTCCTTCCTGTTATCTAAAGAATAACATAGACCATTCTGAGACTATTCTGAAATCTCACAAAGAGGGTAAAAGAAAGTCCTTTGTATTTTATTAAAAGTATATGCTATCTTTCATAATGATATATATATTAGTTCTTACTTTATCAAAAACCCTAATTCCTGCTGAACTGATATATCTTACACATATTCAGAATCTGTAGTAGTCATAACCCTTTTAACTGGCCTGTAATTAAATACAACTGCAAGGAATTCTGTATTATTTTCCATTCTGTAAGATGATCTTTTATTTTTTAACTGTGCTAATAGCAGAAAGAACTAATGGGAAGTTCTGTAAATCATATTGAACATTTTGTTGTGGACCAAGCATGTTATGTAGTTTTGTCTAATTTGTTAGGTTATCAGTCGGGCTTGGATATCTTGATGTAAAAGCTTGAGACTCCAGAAAATCAAACAGCCTGAAAGTGGTAACAAGGTCATAATTAGAGACGATGAGGGGTGTTCTTATGAGTTGGTTTCCTTGCTCATTGAAAACCTCTGAAATAAATGTAGAGATTATTATAATATTTTTCAAATTTGGAATAAAAACTAAGCAGGTTTCTTTCCTAACACTATCACAATTTGTTCAAAGCATGTCCAATTGATCTCGCAAGGAAAGGCCAGGAGAGAAAAAGCTTTAATCTTAAATATTATTTAGCATTCTAATGTCTTATTTTTATTACAAGTAGATCAACCTCAACAAAATATATTTCCTAATCTTGCTCTGCAGGGCAATTTCTATTTTTCTTTCCCATTCCTTTGTTGAATGTGGAAAAAAAATGAAGTTATGGGATTCCCCATGAACCCCCCCCTCCAAATGTTCCTTTTCTTAATAAAGTTCATTCAGTTCCCATGTAGCTATGTAGTTCACACTACTGAGAAGGGGGGAAATCCAAATTATTCCAGTTGAATGTTAGATTTCCTGGAGAAAAGGAGGCTCAGGGGTGACCTTATCGCTCTCTACAGGTACCTCAAAGGAGGCTGTAGCGAGGTGGGGGTTGGTCTGTTCTCCCACGTGCCTGGTGACAGGACGAGGGGGAATGGGCTTAAGTTGTGCCAGGGGAGTTTTAGGTTGGATGTTAGGAAGAACTTCTTTACCGAAAGCGTTGTTAGACATTGGAACAGGCTGCCCAGGGAAGTGGTGGAGTCACCATCCCTCAAAGTCTTTAAAAGACGTTTAGATGTAGAGCTTAGGGATATGGTTTAGTGGAGGACTGTTAGTGTTACGTCAGAAGTTGGACTCGATGATCTTGAGGTCTCTTCCAACCTAGTAATTCTGTGATTCTGTGATTTCCACTGCAAGCTACTTACAGTGAACAAAGACTTGGCAGTATTGGATCAACAGCTTGAACCAAGGCCTTTTTTGGAGCCAGTCTGTCATCAGAGAACAGAGCACATGTATGCAGGGTAATTTCTGAGGATGCTCATTATTTGGAAATCCTCTTGGAGCAATTGGCTGTTGAAGTTTCTTACCCAATCTGCAAGGAGAAAACAAATGGAAAGGAGGCTCTGAATCACAACATGCTTAGGAAGAAGGAGAAAATTGCTGTAAAGCTCAAATGTGAATTCTTTTGCCTTTTGAAGCCTTAAGGAGGCAACTTTTAAATCTTTACTCAGTCAGATCAGAACATGCAGCTGTATCCAGTCCATTGGAGAAATTGCGATCATTTTAGCTAACGTATTCTGACACAGTTAATAGTCCCAGTGAAGGCAGACCCAAGGTGACTTACTTGCTGTGTATTGTTGCACATAATATATTAATCAGAAAAGCTCTGCTTGTGGAAGAGCTTGTAATACATCATTATGCTGGACCCAGCAACCTCAGTCTCCTGAAAAAAAGGGGGGGGGGGGGGGGGGGGAGGTCTTTTGGACTAGGTGAACAATCTTGTTTGAACTTTGATAATGCAAATGCATTTTGATTTATTGCAATATAGAAATCCGTCAGGGGAATATCATACTTCCCCTGGTAGGAATATCATGTAAGTGATAACAGCCAAGTATAAGAGATGGAATGAAGAGAAAAAGTCTTCTATGAGTGACATTGGCCCTGATACTTTGTGGCTACTAAATCCCTTTCTATAAATGTTGAAATCAGCTCTCCTTTCAGCTTTGTGGTCAAGAACAAGATCCTGTCTTCCTGTGTCCTTTTTATTTCCCAAAATATGGTGTCAGGTTTGGTCATATTTATTTACTTTGGCAAGATTTATGTGTATGAATTTAGATTTTCCTGTATGTTTCTCAGAGTTTTTTTTAATTATGATTATTTTTAATTTTTGATCCTTAAACAAAGATGTGTAGAATTAAATATTGCTGGTCACTTGTCCAGAACAATGTATTGTCAAGGTCTGTACTTCTTTCTCTTCCCTGAACCTCAGAATTCTTGCTGTATTTCATAGTGTTTCCTCAGCTGCTTGAAAGGTTAAGTATGAAGTTAATGAAGTTATCACCTTTGAGGAGCAAGATGAAACCCTCTTAAATTAGATGAGGGCAGATAAACAGAAAATATATTATTTTTTCAAACAGTTTGTTGTAAAAAGTGATCACTCTAATTGAAAGTCAGAGATGTTCAGGGCATTTACAGACTTCAGGGTGCAGTTTTCAGTCACCCTCAGATTTTGCCAAACTTTGTTGTCTGTAAAGTAAATGGGATGTTTCCCAGAATCCTCACTGGAAGCAGGATTTAATCCACTATTTTGTCCTAAGTTATCTCCTATGTACTTTTAGAATACTGATATTTGCAAAATATGAACATTACTAGGTTTGCTTCATGGCTCTCTGCAGGATACTGGTGTACAAATGCGAGGGGATTCACACTTTCTGTTTTAATATCTAGCTAGAGAGATTCTGTCTCCTGAGAAGTATGGCTAGAAGATTTCAAAAGCACTAAAAGTATATTAATGTACAGTTTTAAGACAACTCATACAGCCTCCTTACTGTCTTGGCATCTTAAGAGTGCTTGTTTGTCAGAGCTTTGCAGTTGACCTTCAGGAATCTCTTGAGCATATAAATGGATCTCTGATGTACAAGAGCTTCTTTCCTTAGATGTTGTTTTGACATAACTTGACCCTGAGTGGCTTTTTGAAAATGTTTCAGGATTAACAAAATAACAAAGATGGTAAATTCAATGATTTGGATGTTGCTAATATTAGAGTTGCCTTGGCAATGACAAATAAGCTAATTGGGATATAAAGCACACTACTCAAGGAAGTCATTCTCCACCATTAGAGGCAAAACACCGATGATCAAGTCTGTTATATTTAAGATAAACTAAATTTCTGGCCTACTTCTAATATATGTTCTAAGATCCATTAACATCACTTCCTAGAAAATATAGTAAAATTATTATGATATAATATTAATGAGATTTCAAATCCTTAAGGACAGTCATTTCATAGAATGTAGTGAAAGTTCAGGGTTTGCTAGCATTGTAAAATTTGATTTAAAGAAATTAAGAACATAAATGAATACTCTGAATAATAAATAAAGCATTCATGGCCAAGGATAGAAACAAATTATCCTTTAATAAAGCACACAAAGTCTCAAGACAGAGTAGAGATACCTTTCTGTGCTAGCTTGCTAATAGATTTATATGTATTTTGTTGGTATGTTTCATATTGAGCAGTAGCCAGATAGAAAGATTACTATTTTATTCAGAGCAAAGGACATAAATATTGTATTATAATGCTGCTATCAACAATTTTACATAAGTGTGTGGTCATAAAATTACTGTGAAAATGTGGTATTTTACTATCAAATATTTTTCTTTTACTTCTTCCATCATTTACTTAACTTGTTTTGATTGTCTGCATGTTGTTTAATGAAGCCTGTAATTGCTGGACTTTGTTAAGCACTGAGAAAATAATAAACATAGTATTATTTCAGAAATAAGACCTGCATATGAATTATTTGGATGTTGAAAGTATGCTTATCAACAACAGCAAACAAAGATTCTCTCAGCTATAGATTGGTGAGCTTTGATACAAACTCTTTCCAGTGAATTTACAAAAACTTTATTTTGCGGTATGAGTACTGCTACCCATTACCCAGTGTTTTTCACACATAACCTCTTATCTCCTCAGTCTGAGCCTCCTCTGAGTTACTGCAGGTTTATGCCTGAGTGATTCCATTAACATAGTTCCTCATGGAGTCATCTGGATTTACAGAAGTTTAAAGTAAAATCAGTAGACTGCCTGGGGAATTCTGTTGGAAATGTATCTTGCCACAGTGAAGAATGTAGACAATTTGACCTGTGACAATTTTGGGTTGTGTGGCTGCTAAATTTCAAAACATGTTTTAGTGTTCACTTGGTCTGAATCTTAGAAAATTCTCTTGCAAGAAATGTGATTAAAATTAATCATCTGACTACTTTTTCAGAGTTTGTTATTTTTCTTCTCCTTTGTCATGTTTGGTTGTTGTCACAGATGGACAGTCTAGGAGTTCTCTTATTTCCTTTCTGTCTGGTATAGTTGTGTGTGTGTGTGTATTAGAGGTTTGCATATCAGGCAACAGAAGAGAGGTTGTGTAGTCTTCTTGTCACAAAGAGAATGACTGTTTCTATCTCTGTTATTAAATATTCTTCCTTGGTATACTCAGTATAAATATAAAACACTGTCTCTAGGCATTTATCCTTGTCATTCCTTGAAGAAACGTTAGACTTTTCCCATTCAGGAAAACATAGCTTTGCTTTTATTTTGTAAAGATGCACATCTTTCTGATCTTATGTTAGTACTTATTTTTGGATGTTGTATTTCTTCCACTGAAATTGTGACCAGAGAAATCAAAAGCATTGCTGAAAATTCTTTTGACTATTTTTTTCTATAACATTCAGAAAATAAAGAAAAAAAATACTATAAAGTTGCAAAGCAGCTACCAAACGAACTATTGCACTAAACAATATTGGTTTTATCTTCTCCTTTCCATCACTTCACAGATTTCTAATCAAGACAGACTCTTGAACTCCAGTGGGAAATGGGCGAAAATAAGAAAAAATTCAATTATTTTCATGTCTAAGCTACTAAAATTGAGTTTTTCAAATGTTATCAAGATGGAAGTGTAACTAATGAGTAACTGTGAACTAATTTCCACATTCACTGGGAATTTCAGAGTTCATTGCATAAACAGCAAATCTCTGCACTTTTTTTTTTTTTTTTCCTTAGATCAGCAATGAAAAATTCCCTGCCTCATTTCAGATAGTGTAATTAATAAATCTCAAATATTCTTAGTGCAGTGTTTTAGTTTGTGCAAGTCCATTGTTAAAAAGTGGGGAAAAAAAAGAGGTAAGCAATATGAAAATACACAATTTTAGAAGGATGAGTAAACAGCAGAATAGGTTTCTGAGTCAATTAACCTGTCCTGTCCCAATAAAAACATGTCAAGATTTCAAGATATTAAAACTTCTTTAAGCTTCCATTTTTACAGTGTACTAAAGTAGAAATAGTTATTCTTTCTTGAAAATGTATTCATTTATTAAGAAAAAGAAAAAAATAGAAAAGTTTTGAATAGAATAAGCAGCTATACCACAATTTTAGAGCTGGAGTTTATAGCTGGCCCAAACTTTAATCCCAAATCTGAATATGTCTGGAGACTGGGGCAAGATTCAGATTTTTTTTGACTTGTATTTGTATGTACTGTTTCTTTTACCACAATAATAAGATTACTGTCTGTGTGCCATTGCAACAGATCATTGTTTTTAAAACACAGTGTATTTTAACTGATGTGATGCCAATACGCATGCACAGTCTTCCTAAGCTTAAATCCTGATCTTGAACTGTTTCTGCTCTTGGCAGACCTACTATAGTCTTCCATGAAGACCTTCTGATCAGCTACTCACACTCATGGAAAGCTGACCAAAAAGAAAATATCTAACCTAATTCACTTTTACTGTGAGGAATTCAGGACAGATTAAAACAAGACATTCGTAATAACTGTGATTTCCTGTTCAATAGGGGAAATATCATTGAGGTTTTTGACTGTTTCAATTGGAGACTCAGATCCGGGCTTCACTGTTCCCTTTGGAATCCATAAAATGAGTGAAATGAGTGACGTTCCAAGAACTGCAGGCAGATTGTAATGTAGCTAGCACCACTGTCACTTGTGGAAATAGGTTTCTGTTGTTCACAGATCAGTCTGTGATACAGCCCTTCCTTTGTGTCTGACCACAGAACCTATGAGTCCAATCCCATATTCAGCTGGAGTTTTTAGTTCATACTTTAGTACAGTGCCTCTCATTTAGTCTCCACAGCTGCAGAAATATTGTGGTTGTTTTGACCCCTTCCAGGAACGAAAAGCTACGTGTCAGGGCAAACACTTTTGGCTTCTATTCAAGGGCTCCTCAGATACCCTACTGTCTTAGGAAGGAGATGTAATGTACATTCAGGAGATGAAAAGTGCCATGTTTATCAATACTTACTTTGATGGGTAGGATAAACCTTAATCTTACACCTTAATCCCACCATCTAACTCAGATCTGATGAAAAAGGGGTAGCTCATTTCACTGGAGCTGGCTGCAGGATTAATTCCAAATATCAATGTGGTTGTACTTTGAATGTCTCCTCCAACAGAGAGATGTGTATGGATTTTCCAGCTAAGGGTGGGGCTAAGTAGGAACTGCAATGCAAATGGTGGGTATTCTGGGATTTGAGCTCCAGTTTATCTCAGCTCTCAGAGCAAGCTTTTTGTTCAGTTGAGATATGAAAACACTGATCAGTATATACCATATGTTGTGAAGTCAGAGCAAACATGGAGCTGTCATAGACCTCATTTTGAGGGTATTGTTCATCAACTGAAGATAGAAGTCCTTGAAGCTGATCTAGGCGGTGGTCCTTGACCTGTGACCTCACATTCCACTTATTTGCTGTTTACATGTGATTTTCACTTATGGATAGAAAAGATCATAAAAATACCAAGCATTTTAATTTAGGTTTGTTGATCCAAATCCATGTTAGTTTGAATCAACTTTTTAGACTAGCTGTAAAAATATACTGCTGCCTTCTCTTGTCTGCTGTAACCCCACTGAAATAAAACCATGGTCTGATCTGGTTGACACGGTTTCCCATAGGATCCTACTGGACAAAATGTCCACCATACAGCTAAATAAAAACATCATCCGATGGGTGAGCAATTGGCTAACGGCAGGGCCCAAAGGGTTATGGTGAATGGGGCTGTGTCAGGCTGGCGGGCGGTCACCAGTGGGGTCCCTCAAGGCTCCATTTTATGGCCGTTACTTTTCAATATTTTTATAAACGATCTGGATGTAGGAATAGAAGGTATTTTGAGCAAGTTTGCTGATGACACCAAACTTGGAGGAGTTGTGGACTCGGATGAGGGTGGAAAGGCCTTGCAGAGGGATCTGGATAGGTTGGAGAGCTGGGCGATCACCAACCGCATGAAGTTCAATAAGAGCAAGTGCCGGGTCCTGCACCTGGGATGGGGAAACCCTGGCTGCACGTACAGACTGGGCGATGAGACGCTGGAGAGCAGCCTAGAAGAGAGGGATCTGGGGGTCGTGGTAGACAGCAAGTTGAATATGAGCCAGCAGTGTGCCCTGGCAGCCAGGAGGGCCAACCGTGTCCTGGAGTGCATCAAGCACGGCATCGCTAGTAGGTCGAGGGAGGTGATTGTCCCGCTCTACTCTGCGCTGGTGCGGCCTCACCTCGAGTACTGTGTGCAGTTCTGGGCACCGCAGTATAAAAAGGACATGAAACTGTTGGAGAGTGTCCAGAGGAGGGCTACGAAGATGGTGAAAGGCCTGGAGGGGAAGACGTATGAGGAACGGCTGAGGGCACTGGGCCTGTTCAGCCTGGAGAAGAGGAGGCTGAGGGGAGACCTCATCGCAGTCTACAACTTCCTCGTAAGGGGGTGTCGAGAGGCAGGAGACCTTTTCTCCATTAACACCAGCGACAGGACCCGCGGGAACGGGGTTAAGCTGAGGCAGGGGAAGTTTAGGCTTGACATCAGGAGGGGGTTCTTCACAGAGAGAGTGGTTGCACACTGGAACAGGCTCCCCAGGGAAGTGGTCACTGCACTGAGCCTGACTGAGTTTAAGAAGAGATTGGACTGTGCACTTAGTCACATGGTCTGAACTTTTGGGTAGACCTGTGCGGTGTCAAGAGTTGGACTTGATGATCCTTAAGGGTCCCTTCCAACTCAGGATATTCTATGATTCTATGATCTCTCTAGACTGAAGCAATGGTGTCTTGTTCTCACATTGTCACATATCTAATTCCTGTATTTTGCCTGTGAACATCTAAAATCTGAGGTCCCAGATCCTTTAAGTTTCTATTTACCTGTACAATCTTACTCATATGAGTTAAGCACCCAGATAAAGAGAACATAAGAGGGGAGAAAAGTATTAGGGGAGAAAAGACAGAGATATAAGTAACCTCACAGTTAAGCATATGTTGGTGTACTGATTTTAATGTTTCTAAAAATAGAAAGGGAGAGAGAGTGCTATTCCACGAAGATACAAAGACACTGTTTTCTTTTGTCTGCTTGCTATAGGATACGTTCTTGAATTTAGCTTGTTTGGTTTTGCCTTCTTTGACACAACATCACAGAAAAACCCAGCCAGGCGTTTTGGAGACTAGATGTTTGTGTGTAGGTCAGTTGTGGATGGCTGCTTTCTTACTGAGTGATTACCAATAAATGTTCCTGTCACAAATACTGGCTTGAATTTTATGGAAAGTAATTAATTGCACAAGCAGTCAACTAATAGCTGCAGCTGCAAGACATAACTTAGCTTTTTTCTCACTAATATCAGTGCTATACTTATGCTAAACTGTTCT
The DNA here is from genome assembly GCA_011075105.1 of Heteronetta atricapilla. Classification (NCBI taxonomy): domain Eukaryota; kingdom Metazoa; phylum Chordata; class Aves; order Anseriformes; family Anatidae; genus Heteronetta; species Heteronetta atricapilla. Next base: position 113,909,019 of record CM021731.1, on the reverse strand, counting down.
GAACATCTCCAGAGTATTTTGCATGTCTGAGAATAATATTCTCCATCCGCTCCAAATTCATGTTGGCAATTTATACAAGCATCTTATTATGTTGTGAGGAAGATGTGAGAAATGGTGGGGGAAGGAAACTTATGGAAGAGGAGAAGTGTAAGGATATGTTGCTGTTCTTTCCATAGAAATTTGCAGTTATTTTGCAGTTATTCTGCATATTGTTATGAAAAGAATGGCTTCCAGCTATCAACTTCGATCTTGGTGTACTTTACTATGTAGGATGAATGATGTGACAGAAGGGATGAAAAGTGAAGTTTACCCAGGAACTAATACAGAAATATGTAATTGTGCCAGTTCCTAAACAATGAAATGTTCTTATTTTGGTGACCCAAATGAATATGTTTTTACTCTGTTCACCTCCCTATTATACAATTTCTTTAAACAGGATTGTCAATGCTAGTAATTCATAATACCTACATCTTACATGAAAAACCATCTGTAGTTCTCCCAAAGCTCTTTGCAAATGATGTATAGATTATTAATTTGTTGAGCAAAATGTAGGTGAGATATTGGGTTTTGAGATGTGAATATTTTAACATAACTTTTCAGTATGTAGACATATTAAATCCTTTAATAGATATGATATTAATCGTGTAAATTTTGTTTTCCAAAACATGGGAGGGCATAAAGGCCTGAGAGATTAGATATTCCTATTCCCAAAAATACACACACACAAACAAAAATAAAAATATCTATTCCCTCACAAATTTAAGGAAGCCATTGCTAAAAAGCAAATAAATAATAATAATAAAAAATCAACTCAGGTCACTTATTAGAAGATGTTCTACTTCCATCAGTCACTACTGGTTTCAGCATGATTATTTCTCCACTCAGTCCTTACTCACAGAAATTGTAGCTTCTAATCAAATGTTCACGTAAGCCTTAAACTAAATAGCTAAGAACGACATGAGCCAGCAGTATCTCCCAGAGACTAGGTCAATATAACTTTTGAGACAAAGGCTGATTTTTTTTTTTTTTTTTTTGGAAATAATGAAAGAATAACTTCAATGGGAAAAAAATCACATCCTTACAAGATCATCAATAGATCACCTCTTTAAACAATTGTCAATAACTATGAGCATTCCCACCTATTCACAAAATATCCTCTACAATTATGAGTTTCTTCTGCTTGCTTTATTGGACTGATAATGACTTATAAATAGTCAGCAGTACACAATTCAAATTGGCAGTCTGTATAGCACGTGCAAGGGGAGAGCAATTAACTGAAATACTGAAAAAATGAATTAATATTCATTCAGTGTATTTCTAAAAATACTTCCAGGAAAATAAGCAGCTAATGTTTCCTCTTGTTTCATTATTCTGGGAAACGGAAAGGAAAGGAAAGGAAAGGAAAGGAAAGGAAAGGAAAGGAAAGGAAAGGAAAGGAAAGGAAAGGAAAGAAAAGAAAAGAAAAGAAAAGAAAAGAAAAGAAAAGAAAAGAAA
>CM021731.1:113888928-113907515 GCA_011075105.1 Heteronetta atricapilla | reverse complement strand
AAAAGAAAAGAAAAGAAAAGAAAAGAAAAGAAAAGAAAAGAAAAGAAGAAAAGAAAAAAAGGAAAGAAGAAAAGAAAAACTTTAAAAGATTATTTTTTTTTTAAAAAAAAGAAAAATTTTAAAAGAAAAGAACAATTTTAAAAGGTAAAAACTTTTAAAGTTGAATAGAGCACAGTCATGAGTGAGTGGATGAGCAACCTATGCAGGGCATTGCCAGACATCTGCAAGAAACAGTTCAATAACCTGTAGGAGATGCAGACACGACATGGTACTAGAAACACATGCAGGATTTGCACCAAAAGTTATAAGAAGAATCAGTCCTGGATTCTGCTTAACTCCCCATTCCTGAAGACCCCCTGAAGGTATCAGAAAATGTAATCTTTCCAAAGTGATAAACAGACCTTTCTCATTTTGGTAGTTTAATTTCAGAAAGGTGAACACTACCTGTTTCTTTGACTAAGTAGAAATATGTAGAGGTGTTTTGTGAGAGAAGAGCCCAGCTGCTTTTTTTTTTTTTTTTTTTTTTTTTTTTTTTTTTTTCTCTGAAAACACTAAGTTCTGCTTGCTCAAGAGTCTTTCATAATAGACGGACATAGGTGTTGCCACAGTGGTGAGGAGAGACAGACAGAAATTCTTGTGTCGCTTGTGAGACTGAGCTGACCAGATGAATTAAAATCTGTAATTATGGCTCAGGCTTTTGAAAATATTGTTTTTATTTGATATTAAGGGAGTAAGACATAAAGCCCTGTTATTCAGGCAGTAGTTCTTCTTGCTTTAATGTCACTGGGTAAAACTCTCTTTAATTCTGTTTGTACTGAACTACACTGCATAGATCATTCTCACTTCACTTTCTTTTAATTCTTTATCACTCCTAACACATAACTGCATGCTCTATGTAAAGCTGGCAGCAGTGGGGAACAAATTGATGATACTATTTTCTGTCAATTAAAATTTCAGGGGACTGAGTGGACTGGAGGAGAAGGTGTCTGCACTTTCATGATTGCTACATTTCAATCTCTGGGTTTCAAAATTGGCATCTCCTTCATTGTGTAGCAAATCCCTGAGGGAGAACCACAGGCTTCTGGTTCTGTCCTGTTCTGTATTATAAATGGACTCCAAAGCAGACTCTTCTTTACACACTGTCCTTTGAATTGTGTGACTCATCTTCATAAAAGCTGTCTTGGTCTTGCAGTGAAATTGCTCCTCAGCTCTCACTTCTGTACTACTGAGCAGCTAAGAGGAAGAGAAATACACAGCTCTGTAACCCTGCTCTACTGTACATTGTCAAAACCTGCCAATGGTCCTTCATGCAAATGAGTTTCCAGCTGACAATGTATGTTATTAATTTAGCTCACATGGTTATACATGGGCAGGTGAGAAGGGCCCATTTCCCTTTTTCATTTCCTTTTTTTTCCCTGTGCTGGTAAATGTATTTCATCTTGAAACTCTTGCTTTGGGTTAAAAAGCTGTTGCCTTTGGCACTAAAGATGCACAGCAGGCTGTGGAAAGTAAAGCTTCCTTTCATTGCCATGTTTGAAACTAGAGGAAGTCATCATATTACTTTAACAAGCAGAAATGAATGAAAATGTTTAATATGATTATGCAAGCATGAGTAACTGTATTACTGTGTTCTAACTGCTGCAGATTTTGCTCTGTGTGATTCCTCATGCTGGAGGACAACGTGATTGTCTATTTTCCACTAACAGTCAAGTTAGGATTTTGTTGTTAAGTCTTGTGAGGTGAACTCTCTGGTGATCCAAAAAGGCTTGAACTGTATATCTGGAGTTAAGTTTTGCTGCCAATGAGCATTTAATACCTCACAGTTACATATCATTAAGCCCTTGCACACAGGAAGAAGTAGCAATCTTCTGTTCTTGCTTCTGTTGTGGGGCTGTGTAGAATAGAAATTAGTTCTTGGCTTGTGACAAACCTGAGCAAACCACTCAGAGCATAGCCACTTGAAAAAAGCCCTGTCACAGAGAAAGAACAGCATTAGCTTGGGTGCCAGAAGCAACGTTATCTTGTGAGCTTGGTGTTTCTCCAATTAGTTAGCTCTGGATGTATTGCGCTGTATTGTGCCACAAAACATGTTGTTAATTGCTTTGTGTTTCACCTCAACACCAATTTGGATGATGATTATGATTGGTGAAGGAGGCTGGGATTCATCTCTTCTAATTTTGGATACTGAAGTGGGAGCTGGCTGAGCCTTCTCTGCATAGCAAAGAGAGAGAGAAAGTGCACCTAATTATATCAACCTCACCTCTGTCTTAGCCTGGAATAAATATTCTGATGTTGACCATTTCTCTCCAGACTAAAATTTCTCCATAAAAGATTCTTATTTTAGGAAAGGAGTTTTTATTTAGAAGAAATTACGGAATTATAAAATCAGAAAATCATTAAGGTTGGAAAGGACCTTTCAAAGTTTTCTAGTCCAGTCCATCTTTTCAAAGCAAGGTCAACTATAGTTGTATCCAGTTGGGTTCTCAATATATCTGAGTATGAAGAGCTCACAGCCTCTCTGGGAAACATATTCCCAGTGTTCAGTCACCCCTACAGTAACGAATAAATAAGTTTTATAGGAATGTAATTTATTTCAGCCTGTGCCCAGTTCCTCTTGTCCTCTCACTGGGCAGCAATGAGAAGAATATCTCCATCTTTTTCACTCCTCCTACCAGGTATTTGATAAGATCCTGCCCGAGTCTTTTCTTCTCCAGGCTAAACAGTCCCAGCTCTCTCAGTCTTTCCTCATATGTCAAATGCTCCAGTCCATTAATAATCTTTTTGGTCCTCTGCTGGACTTGTTCTAGTGTGCCTATGTCTGTTGTACTGGAGAGCTCAGAACTAGTACCCAGATACGTCTCAGCCAGTAGTGGGCAGATGACAAAAACCACCTCTCTGGACCTGCTGGCAGTGTTCTTCCTAGAACCCAAAACTCTCCTCAATTTTGTCACCTGTGAATGATGTCTGTGAATGTTTCATATTTATTATTATCATTTTCTAAAAAAACCCACACAATTACAACAAAACACTTTGATTAGTTCTTCTAGCATTAATATTTTTTCTCATGCTTCTCCTCTGACACAGACAGGCCTTACTGTACCCAGACTCAAAGCTTGCCAGATGTGAATCAGAGCCTGGCCTTGTTAGTGCAGTAATTAGTCCATGGTGATAAGACCTCTCTCTTGGTACCTCATTAATGTGGCTTTATGGCTTTTGGACTGGGGCTGACTCATACCTGGTCAACTCAGAGGATGGGCAGGATTAACACAGATCTGTCTGCATCAGGCCATGCAAGTCGGCCTTTCTAGGTTGTAAATTAATAATGAAAAAGATCGTTGGTTACAATGGTATTGAGCTGTTGATTATAATTGACTACTACAGGTGCAAATACAGTCCGGATGGTGAATAAAAACAGAATATCCACGTAACCATGCTAACATCTTCATTGTCTAAGAAGAGATATATATATATATATATTTTTTATTTTAAGTCTTTGGAATATGGATGCACATAATTTAGTGTCCTGATTTTGTCAACTAATAGTGAATCTGAATGACAAATAAATGTGCTATGATTTACCCTTATGAGTTTTCCTAATACTTTCTTTTTACTCCTTTAAAATTAATTACTGAGAGAAACGGTTACTGAACCACAGTGCTTAAGAACTGTGTTTTGTCTCCTTCTTTTCCATTCCCAGCCTCTTTCCAGAGTGAGACAAAACGGTCACTATACACATTACTTTGGGGAAAATGATCTATGTAAGACATAAAGTGGTGAAGAATTGTTCCCATATACTTGGATTAGTGGTTCTGAGCTAAATTAAACTCACTGCACATGTGCAATGCACCAAAGTCAATGTAAGGATCTCATGAAAAAGTCCAGATTCTGGTAGTTATTCTTCCAACATACACTGGGGTCTGAAATTGCCATTGTTAAAAAAAAAAAAAAAAGGCAGCAGAGGAGGGGATAGATTGTTACCTATACAAAAAGTGCTAAATGCCCTTTCATTGTGAAAGAGGAGCTAGTAGTAGAAGTTTTTCCCATTAATCCATTAGTCACTCATTCTCATTTTCTTTTGTCGTTACCAAAATAATTGAAAAGCCATATCTATATAGGTAAGTTCCTGCAGGCTTGTAATTGTTTATTGTATCTTTTGAGCCTAATTAAGAATCAGGTACATATTGTACTAGCCTTATTAGAGAAAACTGAGAAAAAGATATTATCTGTGTAGGGAGCACACAACACAGTAGGGCTGGTAGGCACAAGAAACAAAGGGGATTAGTGTGTTTTGGAAGCACAAGGGAACACTTAGAAAAGAATTCAGTGAAAGTTACAGAAAAAGTTACCATCTGACAAGAAGGACCTGGGGGTGTTGGTTGATGAGAAGCTTGACATGAACCAGCAATGTATGCTTGCAGCCCGGAAAGCCAACAGTATCCTGGGTTGCATCAAAAGAAGCATGCCCAGTAGGTCAAGGGAGGTGATTCTGCATCTCTACTTTGCTCTTGTGAGAACCCACCTGGAGCACTGTTTTCAGCTCTGGGGTCCCCAGCACAAGGACATGGACATATTAGAACGAGTCCAGAGGAAGGCCACAGAGATGATCAAACGACTGTAGCACTTCTCCTGAGAAGACAGGCTGAGGAAGTTTGGGTTGTTCAGCCTGGAGAAGAGAAAGCTCCAAGGAGACCTTATAGGGGTCTTCCAGTACCTAAGAAGGCCTACAGGAAATCTGGGGAAGGGCTCTTTGTCAGGGGGTACAGTGATAAGATGAGGGGTAATGGTTTTAAACTTAAAGAGGGTAAGTTTAGATTAGATATAAGGAAGAAATTCTTTACTATGAGAGTGGTGAGTCACAGGAACAGGCTGCCCAGAGAAGCTGTGGATGCCCCATCCCTGGCAGTGTTCAAGGCCAGGCTGGATGGGGCTTTGGGCAACCTGATCTGGTGGGAGGTGTCTCTGTCCATGGCGGAGGGTTTGGAACTAGATGATTTTTAAAGTCCCTTCCAACCAAACCATTCTGTAATTCTATGATTTTATGTTCTCTTTCTTAACTAACAAAATATTATCATGACATCATCAGGGTATAGTGGCAGAGAGAGGACCTAAAAACATTGAATGGTTTTCATAAGTCTTGCAGGATATTTTTCCTTCGATAGACAGGAGAGACTGAATAAGTATACAGGCAGATGATATGGAAATGGATATAAGGATGATCAAGGCCTGGAGAAAAAAAAAAACAAGAGGTTGATGGTTTGCCGACTAGAAGTGAAAAGATGGCTTCATATTCAGGTTTCTTACTTGAAAAGGAAAGGATTTTTTTTTTCTTGAACTAGAGAGTTATGAATAGTTGTAGACAACGTGGGCTTCTGTGACCTGTCTTAGATGGAACGTCATATTGAAGTATTCACCTAAAGGCTATTTTAGGTTGTGAATCTTAGCATCTTTTCCTGCCTTCTATGTGAGACATCATTTTACATTGTCTCCACAATTTGAAATTTCCACATTTTTATTTCCACAATATTTTAGGTGGTAAACTTTTTCTTTGTTAAAAGTGGTTTTAAGTCCATTTGTTCAGGATTATTTAAGCCTTCAGACACCTTTACTCACAGCAAGTGATCTATGTGTCCTGCAAAACTACAAGATTTTCTCTTCTAACAAAGTATGATTTACAGGATTCACTTGGATCTAGAAGCCTGTGTTTTTTGTCACTCAGAAGACATTAGCTTATGTAATAGCAGTTGCATGTTCATTTAGCAGTTGTATGCACAATACTTGCACTTCCTTGTTATAGGTGAATTCTTGATTTACAAAGGTATAGTAGTACAGTTTGAGATCAACCAGTTATTCAGTTAACTAGCAGTTGCTAATAAAATAATAGTAATATTATTAATAATAATTATAAAAGCAGTGCAGTACTTGCTATATATGTTGCAATTATTCAGGCACCAAACCAGGCTTTCTGGCTTTCTATGCATCAGTATTTAGTTATAGGAACCTCAGTGGGAAAAGGTGCTTAAGGTTCTGAAGTTTTTCTGGTAATATACAAGAATATTTCACAGATGATTTATCAAAAATGGGAAGCCATGAAGTTTTATCATCAGATATTCACAAGCCTGGTGTTTCTCTGTTTTTCCCCAAGAGGTATAAATTAAGACATTATCACTATTATCTGCAATACTCTTAGATGAATCTCTATAACATTGACTTGCGGAAATGAAATAAATGCAGGCCATTTGGAGAAGAAATGGCATTCATAAATAATATCAGCTTATCCACAGATAACAATATAGGATTTAATTTGAACCATTTAGTACCAGGTTACAAATCTTCAGCGGTCTGTAAGTCAGTTTTATTTTTTGCAGCAATGTAAATTACTGTGGTTTGATGGCTTGATTTTGGGTTCACATAAACTACTTGTGAATAAAATCTGCCAATTTTCATGGCAATATAATTTTCAGATGCATATTTTTGAAGGAAACTGAGTGTTCAATACATCTTGGTGCCAAGAACCTGTGCTTATGCACTGTCCAACATACAATATTATCGCACAGTGGTATCTTAGAGTAACGCTCTTTGAAAAGTTAGCTGTAGCCCCAAAAGATCAGCTCTTGTAGTGCACACAAGTGAGAAAGACTCTCATCCCTCCACTTCCTTTACCACACCTTTGCAAATTTTAACAGAAGCCTGGTTAAGTCAAAGGACTTGTGCCGAAGGATGTGGAATGAGATAGCACAGAGCTGATTGTGGATTTGTGTCACATTTTACAGGATGGATGGAAAATGTCTTCTTTTCGCCTCATGTCACAACTTGGAAACTGTTATTGGGTGTATATTACTGTTGTTAGTGGGGGGTAGGGGGAGTATATTTTAAATTATTGGTAGGACAGTAAGAATGTGGTGAGGTATAAGTATGAATCTCTTGCTTTCTGATATCTGTATGCTAAAAAAAAAAAAAAGAGAGATAGAGAGATGAAGTCAGGAAAACATAGGAGTGTAATGAAGAGCAAGCCTTCGCATACAGTATTGGCCTTAGCTTTGTCTGCTCCATTGATATTAAAGTGAAGAAGGTGCAAGAAATTTATAAGATGCAAATATAAAACTTTCCCCCCAAGTATGTCACTATGACTACTAACAACTACAAATTTTATTTAGACTTTGGAATTAATGACTTCAGGAAGTCATTAAGGCAATTCTAAGCCTCATGCTCTAGCGTTTAAGACTATCTTTAATTATCGGAGTTAAAAGTTTTAGGATTCCTGAGATCCATATAAAGTTTGAACTCTATAGTGAATCTTGATATGATCTTTGCCTTAGTGACTTCTAGTGGCAATGAGATTCACAGTTTATTAACTTGTCTAAGGAAAGTTTCCTCTTAATGGTGTTAACTATAGTCATAGGCCTAGCTTTATAAATTGATCTTTTTTTGATATGCTAGGCACACCTCCTTGTGCTTTAATATCTATAAAAACAAAAGATATTATTTTTATTTTTATTATCATTTTTTAAATAAGGGTACTTTCACACATCCACTTTTTTTTTTTTTTTTTTTTTTTTTTTTTTTTTACAGACCATTTTTTTTTTAAAAAAAAAAAGTGAAGGTGGGAAAAGGGAATGTTAAGAGCAAGAAAATTTATTTTAAAGAATAGAAATGAGTGACACATTTATGTGTTTGGTAAATGTTTCTACCTTTGAAGCAGTATCAGTGGTAGCCTGAGGGAAAATAGTTTCAGAATGTTAAAACCACAAACTTTCTTTTTAATAATACATGAAGTTGCTTTAATAAATCCTTATGGAAACTGCAACAGCAGCAGCTAATGACTGGTTTTAGTTAATGACCCATTAACATGTTAGCAAAGCAACCACTAACTGTGATACTTGGTGAGAATCAGTTTCAAAGGGACGATTAATATTAAAATGTGATGTTGATTTATTAACCAATACATTTTAAAGGTATTACTTCTACCTGGAGCAACAAACACATACTGCGGGTTGTGTTTGTTGGTAAATCAGTAATTCTGTGAGGGCTAATAATCTGTTTTGTTCCAATCAGGCAACAGAAGAAAGAAATAGCTGTCCCTCCCCAGGGATGTTATTTTCTGAGGCAAATTTCAGTCCTGGATGGTGCTTTAAAACAATGTTGCTACTGTGGGTCTTAACAGGACACCTAGAAATCTGAGTCATGTAAAAGCAGAAGATATGAAGTCCTACTTTTGCCTAATTAGGTCAGGGAAAGGGACCTTCCATTAGTTCTTTACTGAGGAGGCTAATATAACAAATAATATTAAAAAAAAAATGCAGTAAGGAAACTGCCTTGAGATGTCTAAAGCCACTGATTTTAGGTACTTAATAAGTATTTTTTGGGCACATGTTACAGACCAAGACTTCCATTTCTGTATAGTTGTGCTCTTGCACAACAGAAAGCCTTTTTGCATCGTATTCCTTGTGGTTATGCCTGTTGTTGGAATCAGTGCTGGTTTGGCACGAATAAGATCTGTTATGTGCCACTAGTTCTCTTTCTATGTGTATTTCAAGTTTGTGTCATGCATATATCTGCTTGTTGCTTTATTTCCACCTCAGATAAGGTAGAGGCAAAGAAACCCACCCTGTGCTTAGAGCAGCAGATAACCAAGTCTGTGTCAATACCTCTTGAGGAACAGGTTCTGCTTCCTCAGGTGAGCCTTCATGAAATTGCTGTCTTTTGCACATCAAGTTTTATGTTCTACAAAATTCCACAGTTATTGATTGTGGCCTTCATCTTCATCACTTCTCAGAACTGAAGGCTATAAATCCCCCGAGAAAGCTTTTCCTGAGTTTCAGTTCTTCAGAACTGAAAGACAAGCATGTTCTTGGCACTTTCATTACCAAGATTTGCCTGCCTGAGCAATCACCTGACTTCAGCAGGCTTCCTTCCTCTCTTCAGTGTGTCAGATTGTGCAATGTCCCTGATCCCCATGTCTTTTCTATCAGGAGAGCTCCAATTATTTACAAAGAATGAAATGTTTTTTTCCTCCAACTCTGCAAATGGAGTCACTGAGGTCTGGAGACATGAAAGTTGCATTTGAGGGTTACAACTTCCAAAACATCCTAAGGGCTTTAGATCCACACATCTAACGTAAGTGTTTTTATGCTGTAGTTAGATTCCTTTCCCTTGTTTGTAAATAGCATTGTGGTAGGGTTCAGCTGCTAAAACATGTCTCCATGTGGTACACTGTGGGTGAAATTACAGTATCAGTTACACCACTGGGACCAAATAAGAGGCAAGATCCCTTACATCCATCATGGGTTGCCAGAAGGTAATGGCATGTCAATAGGTACTTACCTGCCTGGACATGCTTAGGCACAATAAAGCATTACAAAGTGGTCAAGCAATAGCCATTATAAGTTAGCTATGATTCTAACCGCCATCCTTCCAGCAATGTTTTGGCCAGTCAACTAAAGAGAATACTAATCTGAGGTTGATCCATGGCATCGTTTTCCTTTGCAGTTTGTGTCTGCAATATGTAAATGCATGCATTTGAACTCTTTGAATATTTGCTTGTCAGCATGAGATGCCTGTCTGCTGATCAGTTTGCATCTCCTGAGGCCACTTGACCATGGAAAAGTGAGCCCACTTACCTACAAGGTGCTACCAGGAGAGTGAAGGTAGATGAAATTGAAACAGAAGCCCAGTAGCAATTTGTCAATGGAGAAACATGTTCTCTTGAGTAATCCAAAATACTTTGCATTCCCCTGAAAAACTTGGTACACTAACAGTACCACTGTATAAGGATAATTATGATAAAGGCAGACTCAATTTATTATTGAGATCCTGTTCAGTCGAATCTTTGCATGTTGAATTTTTTCATCTCAAATGCAGATGTGAAAAAAATGATCCCAATGAAGGGCTCCCCACATGCAGTACAGTCTTGAGCTTTATTCCTCTGAAGAGAAAGCAGATATACGTAGGGTTATTGCCATGTCAAACCAAACTAGAAGTTTAGTCATGCTGTTTCATTATTTGTGCCGCCTACTGTTCCCGGTTGCTGAGAATCACTGTAAATACAGATACAGATACTCTCTCTTAGTTGATATGGGTAGTGTTTTATTTCAGGAGAATGAAGCACCTTTTTTTTTTCACTTTTTTTTTTATTTTTTTATTTTTTAAGGAAACATTTGTTTAAAGATTTGCTCAGGAAGTTGTCTTCTGCCCAAAAAGTCTTGCCCTGTTTGTTTGAGTCTTTCTTTTTCTTTTCTACCAATGAACAGTGGTAAGACACAGCTCTAATAACCTGAGAAGTTCCCTGAGATGATAAAGGAAAATGGAGCTGGAACATGTTCAGAAAGCCACCTCTGCACTTCAGTTTATAGAAGTAATAGAACCTGAGCTATTGCTCCTTGTGACAAAACAGCTAATGGTGCCTGATCTAAGACAACCTTTGCACGTCAGTGATTCCACCGCCAAAGGCACCGGTCATTCTGGTTTCAGGCTTGGGAAAAGCCTGAAACTGAGCTATGTATATCAACAGTGGTTAGATAGAGATGACATTGGAGATTTTTCCTTCTTTTTTTTTTTTTTTTTTTTTTTTTAGACTTCTTGGTCCAGTTTGGTATAGCTGATGTGGCCTTTATTATTATTATTTATTTAAGAAATGCCAGCAAAAATCACATTGCTGCTTTTTGGCATCTCAGAGAATGCTACTGCACAGTTGCTCACCTGCCCTGAGGCTCTGCTTCATGAGAATTCACAAGTCTGAAGTGACCACTTACCTCCTCCTGCATTTAAAGTGCAACTAAAGCAGCTGAGGTGCTGAGGACAGGCAGTACTACCTTAAGCTTACTTACAACACCTAGCTTTGGTTCTTATCTAATCCAGTTCTGATACTTCGAATGAGCAACTTGGTTAGAGCCTAAGTGAGGCTGGGGCTTGGATAAATGCCAGCGTGCTGATTCTCTGCCTGATGAAGACTGAGGAAAACAACTGGAAGATTTGGCAGAAATTACATCAGCATCCCTAATTGAGAATGTGCACCTGCCACTTGCTGTTCAGATCTATAACTCAGGTCTTTCTAAAATTACACCTGCTCCTTTTGCATGTTTAGTTAGAAGCTGTTGACAAGATTGTGTTTTATTATCTCTGCAACTATTTTTTTTTCTCTGAATGTGGGGTGACAGCGCTCAATGTGAAAGCTGTTTGGAACTTCAGCTGGCATGGATGTGAGGAGAGCCAGGCCACATGCTCACATTTAACCAAGCCCAGATGCTATGGAAAGAGGGGGAAAGATGACAGCCTTGCACATGAACATGGTTGCTGTGAAAAAATGTTCATTTGATTATGGGAATGGGCCTTGTTAACTTACTGAACTAGCTTTTGTTACAGCTGGCCATAGGTTTCAGATATTCCTTTCCCTCTGAAGAGGACCCAAATCTAGGAACTCCGACGTGTCTTTGTGAGAAAGGATCCTGGGGAATAATTGTAAGTAGGCAACTAAAATATACAGTATTATATACAGTCAATGGGAGACAGTTAGCTGGGTATGGTTAGCTCTATTGTCTTCTTTTTTCCCCTCTTCCCTATTCCTCATATTTTGTTCTTTTAACATATGTATATTCAGAACCACGAATAATTAAGATAACAGTATTACATGATGTTCACGCAGCCTGAAGAGAAAGTTGAGGTAATTTTAGGTAATTACAGAGGGCAAAACTGATCCCTAGTTACTTTCAGTAAGGTATTAAAATAGCTTTCACATGAAGATAAGATCTTTCATAAGATCCTTAATAATGTTATCTCTTAGAACTATCTCTATAACAATATATATGGTATTAGAGAGATATATGTATTTATACTTGCCTTTGTAATGACTTGGGTACTTTCAGAAAAATATAGTGCTAGGCAGATAATAGAAGAACTTGAAAACAAACTCAGAATATGCTTTCATGAATTAAAATTGAAAAAATATGTTTAGAAAATGACATAGAATGGAAGTCTATACATTCTCAGGTTGAGGTGTATCTTGTTCTATTGTGTTATTAAAAAAACACAAACAAACAAACAACAAACAAACAAAACCATCAGCAGAGTGCTACTGTGGGACTAGATATGCCTACATTCACCTCCTGTCTTTTCTTGCCCCAGAACATGCATGAAGATGCTCAAGTCTCAAGGGTGCTAGTGACATGAAATCCCTAATTTGCTTCTTGGCAGGTAGTGGTCTGCTGCACTTAAGCCTACTGAAGTATCAGAGCAGAGTACAGGAATTGTGCTTCCTCTTGACCACCTATATCACCCTCTAACCTAATTCAAGAGTGCTAGCCTTGAAGGTGGGAGATCCATGTTCCCTGCTTAAATTGGAAACGGATTACAACTCTTTTGCCTCAGAGAAGATAAGCTTACAATGGTGCTATATGATAACTTTTAAATAGCTCTCACCCTTGTTATGTGAAGAGAGTGTGGAAGATTACTAGGTTGGGAAAAAATCAGAGTAGGGTTTAGGTCTCCTAGGCAGGTGAACTACTGTGAACAAGATAGGGTAACTACATTCAAGGTTTTCTTTAATATTTGATGGAAAACCCAAGTTCTGCCAGCTGTTGGGTGTAGAGCAAGTTCAGAAGTCTACAGTGTTCTCTTCTGCTTCTCCTGAGAGAGGACTGATGTCGTGTCAGCACTCAGTCACTGAGCACCAGTGATCATTGCCCAATTCATAGGCAATTCTCTCATAGGTACTTCTGTCTTAGGTGCTCCCCCTCACTTCACAGAATCACAGAATAGTCTAGGTTAGAAGAGACCTCCAAGATCACTGAGTCCAACCTCTGACCTAATGCTAACAAGTCCTCCACTAAACCATATCCCTAAGCTCTACATCTAAACGTCTTTTAAAGACCTCCAGGGATGGTGACTCCACCACTTCCCAGGGCAGTCTATTCCAGTGACTAACAACCCTTTCAGTAAAGAAGTTTCTCCAAATATCCAACCTAACCCTCCCCTGGCGGAATTTTAGTCCATTCCCCCTCGTCCTGTCACCAGGCACGTGGTAGAATAGACCAACCCCCACCTTGTTACAGCCTCCTTTAAGGTACCTGTAGAGTGCAATAAGGTCACCCCTGAGCCTCCTCTTCTCCAGGCTAAATAGTCCCAGCTCCCTCAGCCACTCCTCATAAGACTTGCTCTCCAGACCCTTCACCAGCTTCGTAGACCTTCTCTGGACTTGCTCAAGCACCTCCATGTCCTTCTTGTAGTGAGGGGCCCAAAACTGAACACAGTATTCGAGGTGCGGCCTCACCAGAGCCAAGTACAGGTGGACAATCACTTCCCCTGGACCTGCTGGTCACACTGTTTCTTATACAAGCCAGGATGCTGTTGGCCTTCTTGGCTGCCTGAGCACACTGCTGGCTCATATTCAGCCGACTGTCCACCAGTACTCCCAGGTCCTTCTCTGCCTGGCAGCTTTCCAACCTTTCCTCTCCCAGGCTGTAGCTCTGCTTGGGGTTGTTGTGCCCCAGGTGCAGGACCCGGCACTTGGCCTTGTTGAACTTGATACAGTTGGCCTTGGCCCATCGGTCCAGCCTATCCAGATCCTCCTGCAGAGCCTTCCTACCCTCGAGGAGATCAACGCACGCACCTAACTTGGTGTCGTCTGCAAACTTACTGAGGGTGCACTTGATCCCCTCATCCAGATCATTGATAAAGATGTTAAAGAGGACTGGCCCCAGTACCAAGCCCTGGGGGACTCCAGTTGGCCTCCAACTGGATTTAACTCCATTCACCACAACTCTTTGGGCCTGGCCATCCAGCCAGTTCTTAACCCAATGAAGCATATGCCAGTCCAAGCCATGAGCAGCCTGTTTCCTGAGGAGAATGCTGTGGTGAACGGTGTCAAAAGCCTTACTGAAGTCAAGGTAGACCACATCCACAGCCTTTCCCTCATCCACTAAGTGTGTCATCTTGTCATAGAAGGATATCAGGTTCGTCAAGCAGGACCTGCCCTTCATAAACCCATGCTGACTGGGCGTGATCACCTGCTTGCCCTGCAAGTGCCGCATGATGACACTCAAGATAATCTGCTCTATAAGCTTCCCTGGCACTGAGGTCAAACTAACAGGGCTATAGTTCCCTGGGTCTACCTTCTGGCCCTTCTTGTAGATGGGCGTCACATTTGCTAGCTGCCAGTCGAGTGGGACCTCCCCTGATAGCCAGGACTGCCGATAAATGATGGAAAGTGGCTTGGCCAGCTCTTCTGCTAGTTCTCTTCATGCCCTTGAGTGGATCCCATCCAGCCCCATCACTTTGCATACATCCAAGTGCTGTAGCAGGTCGCCAACCATTTCCTTGTGGATTATGGGGGCCACAATCTGCTTCTCATCCCTTTCCACCAGCTCAGGGTACTAGGCGTCCAGAAAACAACTGATTTTGCTGCTATAGACTGAGGCGCCTCACCACTTACTTTCTTTGGACCTAATTCTGCAGTACCAGGATGCTGGAAATTATAATGAGTTGTGATTTCTGATATATATCAGTTCACTTAAAATTGACTTTTGTAATGCTGACGAGTTCAATATCTGAGTCCCTTAATGGATTAGCCCTTGACTACCCTGTGTTTCAGTTCTTCATTGATACAGACATTAACTACAAAGTTTGAAGACAAAGGCATGAATGATTGTCCAGTGTAGAGACATAATTGTGAGAAGGCAATATAAGCAGATAAGGTAAGTTATGAGGAAGAGTCTGGATCACATCTCCGTGTAACACAGATACAACTATCATCTATCCACCCTGGGGAAGCCCAAAGCACTTCCTGGGCAACTGGATTCTGCATATTTCGATGTTACTCAATCATCATGAGGCTGTCAATAGCACTCATTGCAGGGTGAGTCTGTGCACCACCAAGGAGCATTAGGAAGCATCCCCCAAGAAAAATGGTGGGAGCAAAGCATTAAACAATGTTCTTGATCTTCGTTTTTTTATCATTACAATACATTCCTAGACATTCACTACTTATTTTCATGACATTTACAGTATAACCTCCATGCTACAAGTTTAGGAAATCAACAGCTGAAGTATTTAATTTAAGAACCAATAGCAAGACTACCTGATATTTTTCTCCTCTGCTGGTTTACCAAGCCATCTTGATAGACTAAAATCAAGAGGAAAGTATTTGTCTCACTACTGATCATTACTTCGTAAGGAAATTATATAGAAAATTCCAAGGAAAGATGTTTCAGGATAGAGGATTCCTGCTATCCATCCTATAATAAATAGTACTATTCTATAGAAGACTTGCTGTTGTTTCCATATATTTAATCTAGGTAAGAAGCAAAAGGAAGCCAATTCTATGTTTAGAATCTTACAAATAATTAATCCAGTATTTTTGCATTTGGCCTTAATTTGAATTTTGATTTTTTCCCTTTCTTCTTTTTTTCAACAATCCTTTAGCAGGTATTTTCAAGAGTTAATTTTATTTGCAGGGCTACTAATATATTGTCACAAGTGGTCTCAACTCAGGGAATTTCACTTAAGTAAATTTATTACCGATGAAGATAAACTTTTAATTACTGGTTTGGGTACTGGGAAACAAAGAAGACAATCAATTAAACAAATACTTAAGAAAACACCTTTCCTCTCCTTCCCAAGGCTCATCTTCACTCCAGACACCTGGATCAGAATCTTTGGATTCCTCTGTGAGCTTCAGACCCCTGGGAGTGCCCCTTTCCTGGTATGATTTACCCACCAGCTGCAGTCCCTTCAGAGACAGACCTCCTCTTGTGTTTCCTTTTGTGCATCCTCATGCATCTCTTTTTGTGTGTGTGCCCTGCCCCAGTGGACACCACCCTTTATTAAACCTTCCTGGTGGCAGTTGCTGCTCTGGCTGCATTACTGGTGGGCAATGCTGGACCCAGCTATGGTCTGTACGGGGCACTTCTGGCCTTCTTCCACACAGGGCATCCTGCAGCTCCCTGCTACCCAAATCTTGACAGTGATGCATTTACATATATAGGGAATATGCATAAATCATATACATATATATGTATAAATCATTTAGTCAAGTCTGTAGATATCTTGCCAGTCCAAAAGCTAAACAATAACCAATTCCATACTTCAAATGCTTTAGGAACTTTACATCTACTGTCTTGTCTTATTATTTTCTTTCCTTTTCTTTTTTTTTTTTTTTTATGTAGTACATCTTCCATCTTTTATTTTATTATTATTATTATTTTTTGTTCTTCCTGTTGAGTACTATGCCTTTACCACAGTCTGTCATTCAGCTGCACATATAACCACGTCAAGTATTCTTCCATACAGCCTCTTCAGGATCAGGATGTTCCCAAGACCTATTCCCATTTCACCTGTGAGCCCATCTTAAAGGCCTGCTCCTGTTTTGCTGCCAGTGTGACTGCCGTTCTGTTCTAGGGAAAACTATTTTAATATTCTTTTACCTTAACTTGCTGTTCAGCTGCGTGAATGCCTAAGGAGAAGTTTCATTTCTCCCAGGTTAATAAGGAGCTAAATGTCTGCAGGACCTCTGTCTAGGATCTGTCACTAGCCAAACTAACACTGTCACCTGTCTAGGAAAGAATATTACATTCTGGAGAGCTCTAACGCACTCTCTCATATACTGACATATAAGAGGGAAATCAAGCTATTCCATTCACTGAAAGATTTATGACTCAGCAAGGATTTTGCAAGTGAAGAAGGTCAACATTTGGAATCCTTCCTTTGAAAATACAATTTTGTATGACTGATCAAACGTCTTTAAAAACAGGTAAGCACTGTACTACGAACAACCCAATCTAATACTTTTCCCCAACGGCTCCTCCAGCGTGCCATCTAGAACGCCTCGACGACGAAGCATGCACTCGGTGCACACACAGCCGGCACCGCGAACAAATTTACCTGTTACGGTGCACCTGGGCGGCGTTTCTTTTGCTCTCCGGGCTTTCTCTCCCGCTTAAAGACCGAGGAGGGCTGCAGGCGGGGCTGAGCGCTCGCTGCGTGGACCGGCGGTCCCGCAGGCTGCCCGCAGCCCCCGGCCCAGGCGGCCGGACCCGGTGCGCGCTGCCTGGCGGCTCCGGCCCGGCCGTGGGCGCGGCGGGCGAGGGGCAGCGGCGGGGGCATGTGGATGTTGGCCGTCGCCTTGCTCCACAGCATCTCGCACGGTGAGCGCGGCGCGGGGCGTCTCCTTGGTTTGCCGGGAGAGGGGCGAAGATCCCCCGCGGTTGTGCTGGCGGCAGGCTGACATTCCCCGGGGGAGGCACAAAGGAGCCTCCCGCCCCCCATCGTCTCGGCAGGTTCTCATTTTGGTCCTTCTGAACCGGCAGCCAACTCCGTGCCGCCGGTCGCTGCCTGGGAAGGGAAACTAACGGGGGTGGTGGTGTTCGGGAGGTCTGCGCTTAACGCGGTTTGTGCTCTCGTGTCCTTTTAGAAGGCTACGTATAGAAGCTGTGAGCGTTATTTCTGGTGGGTTGCATCTAACAGTTTCCTCGGAATCCTTATATAAATGCGTCTTCTGACACATCGGATTTAGAAATGGATTTTTAAAAATATCTGCTGCCTTTACAGAATTATATTTGGTAAAAGAAATGATTGGGGCAGATTTACGAGTCACAGAGGAAACTTCTGTTACATGATTTAGAAGCATCCACTCCTTGAGAAGTCCTCTTTTAACGTTGTCTATTGAAGACAAATGCTATATCCCCCCTCCTCCCCCAGCGTCTTGTAAAGCTTGTTTGGGTGAATCTGTTCCTTCCTTATGTGAAAGGTTTGTAACACTTCAGGTGGATGTATACACGTAGACATTTTGCCATTTTCCCATATTCCCATAAAGCTTTGCCATCAGTCCATCAGTCCAAGACCATCAGTCGTGACCTGAGCTGCTGATCACTTCTGGAAACCATACTGAGTGCAAAGGTTTATGATCTGAATTCAGAAATGAAAGCCTGTACTTACAGTGCTGAAGATACCTGATGAAGATCTCAGCATGTGAATTTAAAATTATTTGAAAAACAGAACTTGAATTAATGACAAATGTTAACATGCTAATTCTTCCTGAATTCTCTACTTACAAAAAGCCTGAACTTCATATGGAAAAAGAAGTTCATATTGCTGCAGTTTTCTAATTTTCAAACACTTATTTTCTTACTGTAATTTGAATCAACTAGTCAAGGAACAGTAGTTGAAATTTTTAGCTTATACAGCAGGATGTTTCAAGTATACTGAATTGTGTGATTTTGGAAAAGGAGATATTACGTCAATTAACTCTTTGATCAGCCCTTAACTTACATCTAACCATAAAAATTAGTGAAATTTAGTGAATCAGCCTTGAAACAGCTTAGCAACGTAACTAGGTGGTGATTCACAGACCAGGAAAACAATACAATATTCGCTATTCACAAAATACTTATTTTACATTATATGGAGTATTGATGTAGACCTTGTCTCTTAAGATTATTTTCCTTCCTCAGCATCTAGTATTTTCTTCAGTTATTATTATTATTATTTTTAAATAATGCTATTTTGGTAAAAAAATCTTCTCAATCCATTTATTGACTTGTAAGCAACTAAGTATAACTTTGGTTGTTGTTGTTCTTTTTTTTGGGGGGGGGGGGGGGGGG
>CM021731.1:113874205-113888828 GCA_011075105.1 Heteronetta atricapilla | reverse complement strand
CCCCCCCAATCTAAGCTTTCAGGCAAAGGTATGTAGACTAAAATAGTAAGAAGTAATTCTCTCAACATTGCTGTGTAAGAAAGGCAGATGTTATGCAAGACAGGTTTACCTTTTTAAGACTTCTAGATTAACATTGAGATAAAAAAATGCTTAAAGCCCATCGTGTTCTAGTTCTATCATTTCAGAAAAAAGACTTACTAGAAACAAACAGGATTCAGGTTTATCCAACAGAAGTAGGAAGGTATTCTGTGTGAGAGGAATGTGAGGTGGGGAGAGAGAGAGAGAGAGAAAATAGTATGTTAAAGAAAGAGATGAAGTGGTGGGGATGTGATAACCATGTATAAACCATCATGTAAAAAAAATGGGTATCCCTATTTGCTCTGCAAAACGGGGGATGTAGAGGCAAACATCGCTTCTCTATGCCTTCTGTCAAAAAACTGAGTCCTCCCCACTGTATGACTGTGTCCTGTGTGCTGTTCTTGTATCCCAGGATGCTAGATGGGGATCTCTTATTTTTTGGTAGTTTTGGAAAAGTGTTCCAGAGCAGTGGGAGAAAAAGCATTTTCAGCTACTTCCCACTCCTCTAAACTGCAGTCTTTTCCAGGCAAGGTGGGCATACTCTCTTTCCTTTTCCCTTTTGTATCCTGTAAAGATGATATTTACAGTGATTACTTAGCAGCAGTCACTTTATAAACACTTAAACTCAGAGGAAAAACCCAACTTTAGTAACTGTTAGTAAATGTAGGATTTCTAAGCAAGCAACCATTATCTAAAAATAAGTAGTGGTGGTGAAGAGACCACTGTTGACAGGTGGATGTACTTAATCAAAATAAAACCACCCAAGGAAAGCTGAGTAAAGGTACCACAGCATCAATGTGAGCTGGACCTGAATCAGCTTCTCTGTGGAGAACAAAGCCAGCTGTTTCAACACAGAATCTGAGAGGGACTCTGAGAAATATTGTCCATCCCCCCCCCCCCCTGCCCAAAGCAGAGGTAGATACTATGGCAGGTTGCATGGGAATATGTACTGTCAGGTTTTCAATGTCTCCAAGGATGGAGACTTCATGGTTTCTCTGGGCAACCTGCTCCAGTGTTAGACCACCACCAGTGGACTTCCTCGTTTGTCAAATTCCTTAACCAACTTTAACCCCTCACTAGACTCTCTTCTACATCCATGTCTTTCTTAGACTGGGGAGCCCATGTCTGGTACACAGTACTCCAGATGTGGTGTTGCCAGTGATGCGATAATGGTGTCTTTTTTTCTCCTCTGATACCAGTCCAGAATGCTGCTGTCGCTCATATTTACCCAGATTTTTATTTTACTGTGAAATCCTTCAGTAGACAAGATACACCATTGCATCTGTCAGATGCTGCTGTCCTCTGTTGCTGATGTCTTTCATAGCAGTACCCTACCGAACTTCTCCCATGAAGTACTTGGAATCATTTTCCATCTCCAACAAGTATATCAATTTCCACTTGTTAGCCAGACTCTCAGACAAGTATTTTTCTGCTCTTGTATAGGAATTTCCTGCCAAAAAGACAAGATCTCCATTAGCCTCCTTCAAATCCTTCCCGTGAACTTACTATTGCTTCAAAAATTTGTCAATGCTTTTCTGCTACTGTCATTGGTAAACTTGCCTTAATTTAAAGTGTTAATGGTGTGAGTCATTTTAGCTTCTTTGTATAGTCAATGAAAAGAGAGAAACAAGGACTACAGATGTGCAATTTCTATTCTACTTTGGAAAACCACAGTAAGTTGGGAGGAATAACCTTAAATGTGCATACTTCTCCCTTTTGACTGCTAACGGGGACCAAGATCTCTGGCAGAAAGTGAGAGCATGGACAAGAGAGGTCTGCTCTATGTTTTTGAATTTCTATGGATTACTTCATGACTTCATGAGATATGAAGAAAGTATGCATCTGCTTATCTGGAAACATTTTGCATTAGTGAAACGTTCGGTATATAAAAGTAAATACAAATGCTGTTACCTCTACAAATTTGTTTATTTTGTGTGTAAAAGCAAACAAGGATAGGTTATTACAAATAATTTTGACTCCACAGTGCATTTTCTAAAGTGGTGTGCAAGCACATAGTCTCTTGGTGGTCTGTGATAGTGTGTATAAGGTGTGAAAGAGCAAAAAAAAAAAAAAAAAAAAGCTAACAAAAGAGGAGGTTCCCAATTAATTCTGGTGACCACACCTGCAAACAACCAGTTGTACCAGGGAGAGGCAGATGCTTTGCACCTGGAGCCCCTTTCCAGAACTGTTGAGAGCTGTAATATGCCCAACTGTGTGCAGCTGGTTCAGCAGCAGGTCATCTGTGTTGAGAGAAACTTGGGATCCATAAGGTCAGCCTCTGTGAAAGTCTCTCCACTGTATGTGGTCTGTTCCAGTGAGCTGTTAGCGGTTTTTAATTTTGTATTTTCCATCCCCTCTCCAATATTGTCCTTCCTCACCAAAATACCTTCCACTTAGTGGTTTGTGAAGACCTCCAATGCCTTGCTGTCAAGTGTTTATGACCTCACAGAACAGTCTGCCACAAAATGGGAACAATAACTTTTTATGGAAATAATAAGCAGAAAGATCTTCAGAGGATGAGCTCTGCTTGTCACAGGTGAAGTCTATATGGTGTGAAGGAAAAAAAAATCACCCATACATCGTTCATGTTTCTCTGTAAGACAAATAATGGTGTACCAGAATAAACATTTCTGGCACAGATGTGTGAATGGGGGAGAGTTTGGTTTTAGCTCGTGCTCCTGACTTTTGGGGCAGACCATCTGGAGAACCTATGACAGTCTGCTTTTGTTCTTGTGATGTTATCCATGACAACAAGTTGGCAAAGAAAGCATTCTTCACAGGCTGTCCCTGGTGCAACCTTCTTGAGGAGCAGACTGGAGCTCATGACGCAAGAAACACTTGTGGCCAACCCCTCCCATGAAACACACACCAATAACTCAATGGAAGCAGGAAGAAGAGCAGATGGAAGGGCTACCGTTGCCCCAAACGAGCAAATGCAATTTATATCTGTTTCCTTTCCTCATTTTAACACCCTCCCTGGTAGGCTGTTGCTTGGCAACCCTGCCTCCTTGCTCCACAGCTGCTATGCATTTCTTCTCCCCCCCTCAGCCCCCACGGCTGCACTGGTGTCGGGAGGAGGCATGACTGCATGTGCTCCCAGCAGTCTGAAGGCAGAGATATTGCCTCTTCATCAGCATTCTGAAACAGGTAGGAGCTACACAAGGAGGAAGATGAGAGTCCAGAGGACACTGCATTTTCTGAGGCATGGCGAGCTCTGCTCTTCCTGTTTCCTTCTGTGTGCTGACTCTGGTTAGGGGGGTATTGGCTCCCAATAACTCAATTCTTCTTTTGTTTATGTGGTTGCTATTCTGTGCAAGCCACTGGCATCCTGGGCAGGTAACAGAGAGCAAACAGTGTTTGGCTCAGGACCAGGTGCAACCTTCTTCTCACATAATTACAGTGCTTAATGAATTGCACTGTAAGAATTATTTAAAAAAAATAAATCTGCAGAGCTCTGAAACAAAATTTATTTTTTTTTTTTAAAAAAAAAGCCTTGTAGAAGCTACAATACTTCCTCATATTTCCTTCCCCCCCATTCCTTTTTAATAAGAAGCAGCTCTGTATACATACATGCCCATTTTCAAACCCAGAGTAGTCCTATGCCTCTCAAAAAAAGGCTCAGACTCTTAATCCAAATAATCAAAAACCAGATTTGAAGGTGAAATAGCACTCTTGACTCAGCCATTTCATGCTACAATATTATGATGTATACTGTATGGCATAGCTTTGCCTATGATTTCAATATATGTAATTCACTCCATCATATCTTGGCATTAAAATCATTTTGTGCTGTGGTCTTTAATGTCTTTTCTTTATATATACATCAGACGCAAAGGATTTAGTTCATCTTTATTTGGAGACTTTTAAATGGATATCTGCAGTGCCACAGTGCTTGTATGTCATGTTATACTGCTTTCCCTTATGAGAACCAATTAGTACCAAGACAAACCTTTCTGCCCTTCTGCAAGCCCAGTTTTTCACCCAGTTGTCTTCTGATATCTTATATGCTGTGTTCCCAGCTTTTATCTTTAGCTATTTTATGTGCCCCTAATCCCTCCCACCCCCCTTCTTTTCTATCATAGGAACAGACTTGTCTGTATGAAGATATGAAAATAATATATGTATTTTTCCTGGCCTTTTCCTTCTGAAAGAGAATATTTTTCTTTTAGTTGACTGCTAAACCTGTAAATAGGCAAGAATCTTACCTTTTCGTTTGTTTGCAAGGTGCAATACAAAAAGAAGTCTGTAGGCACACACAAATTATAATAGTATCCTTATGTTTTGATGTTGTTGTTTTAAAGAGGAAAATCTGGTATTTTCCTCAAAAAAAAAAAAAAAAACAAAACCATCAGTCACACACTTTTAAAATCCTACCCACAGACTGAATTTGATTTTTCCATGCTTTATTCTACCATGTTTTTCTAAGAAAATCCTCTGTCAGCTTCTTCCCTATGATAATGTCCAAACATACTGGCCAGTTTCAATGTGGTAGATGAGTGTAAGAAAAACATAGCTAAATAATTGCATTTATGTGTGTATAAGTAACATTCACCTGGACAGAGAAGAGAAAGTAATCACACTTTAAGTTCTTGAATGCATTGGAAAATAATAGACACTTGAGAATCCACTTAGGTATTCAGTCTTCCGACCAAACACCCACAGGAAATTTTTTCTCTTCCTGCTGATTCTGTACTTGCAGAACCACCTCAGAATTTAGGGTGGCTTGTTTGTGTCTTCCAGATGTTGCTGGAACCCTAGGAATGAGAGCTGCAGCAGTAAAGAGGGAAGGGAAAAAATATCAATTTTTTGCTTTTAAGTTTGGTAGTCTAAGTCATCTATGCTGTTTTGCAAGCTGCTGCATATCAAGACTGAACAGTTGATTGTATGCATATTGTAAAGACAGATCAGGTGAGAAAGTGCATTTTTTGCTAGATAACAATATTTTTGCACAGTATCAGTTTAGAATAGTTAATGGCTTCTCACGAAGCTTAGGAAGCAAACTGTACTTATTACCTTATATTCTGGGATGTGGACAAGATAGATGTCAGTAGTGTATAGATGCACTTAAAAATAACTGTATGCAACTGTTTAGATTTCTTTGTCCATCCTGAGCATTCCCAGTATTCATACTAATGAATTTCAACTAGTATCTTCATAATAACCTACAGAACTAGAAATTACTTTTAAATTCTTAAAAGTTTAATGGAGAATATTTAATTTTTGCAGCTTGTTCTGATAAAAATGGCTGACTGTGAGCTTATAGATATAAGCATTAAGCTTGGTAGCCAGTGAAATCAGAAGGCTTAGCAATTGGTTTTGACAAGCATTCAACATTTATCTGAATCTTTCCAGTATCAAATCAGGCATGAAGTCTTGTGAGAAAAACCTGTTCTCACGAGGCTTTTGATTCTACTGCTTCCAGACCAATAGAAACTACTGAAAAGCTTTCCCACTCCTGCTTCTCTTCCATTCTTAACCCTTGGCCCCTTTATCACTCTTAGAATGCATCTTACTTCATTATGGCTACAGTGACAAAGGTCTGGACTTCCACAAAATTTGGTGAAGAGTCATTCAAATGTGTTATATTCAACTTTAAAATGATTTAGAAATTTTGATTTAGAAAGAAAGCTCAGATCTGAATACTTTAGACTAGTATTTATTTTATCCAGATATTCACAAGTTCTTTATATGACTCCTCTTTACATGTTTTTATTAAAAGGGGAAAAAATAATTACTTACTGAAATGTTCCAGGCTTTGTTTCTTTACTGGTGTTCTCTTGGGGTGATATACTTCTGCTTTTTTGTTGTTGTTTGTTTGCTTTGTTTGTTTGTTTTGTTTATAATACAACTGGGCCTACAACTCCCTCCTCAGTAGAACTAAAACCAGATCTTATTAAAATGACAATTGTAATTAAATTTATAGCTACAGTTGGTATACTTGGATGATAGCCCCCATCAATTATCTTCATCTAGTCTACAGACGAGGTGTCTGATATTTTTGTTTCTATTAACTATGCTGAAAGAACATATTCAAGAAGACTACAGTCAGGGAAAGGGCTCTTTAATAAAGAGACACAGAATGACTTAGAAACCGAGGGAGAAGTGAGCCAAGGTATCATCTCTTCCAGAAACTGGACTGATCAGTCATCTAGATTCTTGTTTCATGTATGCTCAAATTTATTCTCCAGCCCATGCCCCCCAGGTCTTCTGGCTGTTGAGAACTATCTCTTACACCATGTTTTCTCTTCACTTTTTGAACCACAGGGGTCATTTCTTGTGTGTCCTCTCTCAAAATATGAGAGCATGATGCACACACATTGCATTTACAGATCTTGCTATTTAGCCCTTTCCAGGTTTGCTCAATTGAAAGGTAGAAGGCTGGGCTGATCATTGTCAGTCTGATTGCACTAGTGGCATTTCTCTACGTACATTATGTTGGTGGTTCAGGACACAGCATATCTTCAATGTCTGCATCCAGGACTGTCAGAAAGTATGCTGATGTTCTCAATGCTCCATTGAATAGGATGGCTCCATTTTTTTTTTTTTTTTTTGAGGTCCTAATACAGGAGTCTTTTGCTTGTGCATTCTGCAGTATATTGTAATCTGGACTGATAATTGTTTGAGCTACTTTTAGGGTGATTGTCAGCTGGTGTATACTGTTGCCGTATCTCTGTTAATTTCAAGAGGTCTTACTCATAGTGTCTGTGTGATAGCTGCAGAAAGCTAGAGAGTAAGGATGATCAGCTTGTTACAGTCAATCGGTACAAGATCTAAACCCTGTTTAAGAACTTAATTTAAGCCCAGTGTAAGCTTTAGATCATTAATCACAGCTACAGTAATAGTTGCACAGGATTTATTATTATTATTTTCCAGAAAAGATAAAATTATGTGCAATTTCAAATTGAGCTCTCTTACTGGAAAAGGCTTGAGTTTGTTTTAGGAAGAATTCTATAATTTCCATCCACGTAATCTAGAACACTTGTGGTTTTCCATTTGATTAAAACAAAAACAGCATTCTCCTTTGTTGATGACCTGAAGTGGCTTTGTTTGCTATTGAAGCCTGGTCATGCTTGATTTTTCAGACTTGAAAGATAGCATTCTGACTGATTTCATGTACTCGGAAACGTACAAGTTATCATATAGTCTTGTTTCTCCACTTTGACAGATTGTTTAATTTTGGTTTCAGTCAAGTTATTCCCTGAGCAGCAGAGCCAGTGAACCCTGCTTTCATGCCACAGTGTGTCCTGTCTTCTCCTCTCTTCCTTAAACCCAGCTCGAAGCTATGTCTGAATATACCGAGTAGTTGGCTGGCTGATGGTTAAAAAGAAGTTATATACCTATTGAAAGATGGTCCCTTGCCTTTAAGAGTCACAGATGAACAAATTAGACTTTTCTAGTTTGATGCTGTTGTTGCTTGAAATGCACTGAAACTTACAGAAATTAGCTTGAGATTTCTTTATATGAAACTGAAATTTGTTGAGGGCTTCCAGAGTTATGTAGATGAGTAAAGGAGATAGAAAGGTAAAAGAAGATGGTATGTTTCTTCAGTGTGGTACTGGTACAGCATTGTTTCTCTTAAGCCTAATGTATGTTGGGCTTCAAAATGGAAAACAAAGCAGTTCTAAAGGAGCTGCATGAATAGATCTGGCATGAACTTCTCCAAAATTCTCAGATGAACAATTATGCACTTCTGCTAGTCACTAGCTCTCTTCGAAGCAAAGAGATAAAATAATTGTCATTTTTAACAGAACTTCCCTCCCAGTAAAAGCAAACTTCCTCTTTCTTCCTTGAAGATGTTTGTATTTCTTTCTTTTCTTTTATTCATTTTAATAGCATCAGATATTCCTTTGCACCGAATGACTTCCCTGGATACATTTTAGCCTTAAGGGCAACCATGAGCAGCTTGTCCTACCCAGTGTTAGTTTCATCTCTCCTACTTTCACTTCAGGTCTTCAGTGTCTTCTGGCTGATATCCCAGCCAAAATGTGATGCAGGGCACGTCCGTGATGGAATTCACTGTGTTTCAGTTGTGACTTTGATTTTCTCCAGAATTAGAGTGAAGGGCCTTATACAAAGCTTTGCAAGCGCATTTTGGTCAGTTCTGTATGTCTCTAGAAACATCTCCAGACAGATTCTCCTACTTGTCTGGCTGTCTTGCTGAGCTTTTTGCTTATGTTCTGTCTTATGTTCTGTCCGCACTGTCTTTAGAGAGGGGTCATACTTTTTTGAGTTTCATTGTGGTGAAACAAGGCTGAGACCATCTCTGCCTCTATATAGTTTTTTTTTTTATATATATATATATAATATTATTATTTTTATTTAATTATGTCATATGAAGACCCCCAAATGTGAAGTGATCCTGCTTGGTACCACATGGGGATTTTGCAGGTTGAGAGTCTGTATAGCTTTATCGTGTTTGCTTTTCATTTTAAAGCTTAAACTCAGAGAGCCCTAATGCTGTTATGTATTTCACAGTATTGATTTTTTTAGCTGCCTTCCTTTAATATTTTTTCACTTTTTTTTTTTTTTTTTCTTTTTAGACCAACCTTCACATCATGAAAGAAATAAAAGATGCAGAAATTGCTTTTAGTTAGAGAGACTGTAATTTATTCTTTCTCTACCCGGGGGGTGGGGGGAATTTGTTACCACAGGAAAAAAAGAACCACATGAAAGGCCAAACTATATCTGGGGCTGCGTAAGCACTGTGAAAGGCAGAAGTTTCCCCCAGCCCCCCTTTCAGTTGTGCAAGGACTCCTAGTCAGTTCTTGGACGTGCTCGCCCGCCTGGGCTGTGACCTTCCAGCAGGGCCCCCTCCTCTGGTTCCCCCCCCACGACTTGTCAACACATTAGTCATATACAACTCAGCTGATGCCAAACGGCCGCAGTTCAGCCAACTATTGAAAGGCAGGCTATTCCTCTGAGTCCTTCTATTGGTCTTGTGTTTTTTTTTCCACCGCGGAGACTCAGTGCTGCTTTAAGACTGCGGGAGGCAGGGGGCCGAGCAGCGGGACCGGCGCGATCCGAGAGGCGAGGAGGGGAGAGGAGAAAAGAGGAGAGAAGGGGAGTGGAGGAGAGAGGAGGGGAGAGAAGAGGAGGGGAGAGGCGAGGAGAAGAGATGTGCCCGCCTGCCTCTGGGCCGCCGGGCGCTGCGTGAGGAGCCGGCTGGCCGGGGCTGGGGTCTCGGCGCTGGGGGCTGGGGGTCGGCCGCCTGGGCCGGGGATGCTCGGGTGCCGGCGCCGGAGGCCCCGCTCCTCACCTGTGGCCCTGCCGGCGCGGCCCCGCGGGCGTCTCCCCGCGCCGAGGACGCACCTGGGCGCCGCGCCCCCGCCGCCCGCCCCCGCCGCCGGCCGCCTCTTCCCCCGCCCGAGAGTCGGCAGGCGAGCGTCGGCGGAGCCGCGGGGCTGCAGGCGGGGCTGACCGCTCGCTGCGCGGACCGGCGGCCCCGCAGGCTACCAGCAGCCCCCGGCCCAGGCGGCCGGACCCGGTGCGCGCTGCCTGGCGGCTCCGGCCCGGCCGTGGGCGCGGCGGGCGAGGGGCAGCGGCGGGGGCATGTGGATGTTGGCCGTCGCCTTGCTCCACAGCATCTCGCACGGTGAGCGCGGCGCGGGGGGTCTCCTCGGCTTGCCGGGAGAGGGGCGAGGGTCGCCGCGGCGCCCTTTGTGCCGGACGCGGCCGCCAGGAGAAGGGCGAAGGCGCCCTGGGAGCCGCCGGTCCCCGCCGGGCGGGGGAAGACGGGTACGGCGGGGCTGGGGATGGAGGCGCTTTCCGTCGCCTCCCGAGCTGCCCGAGTGCGGAATTTTTGCTAAGTGCCGCCTGAGCCCGGCTGAGTGCGCGGAGGCTGTCTGAAGGGCTTTCATCCCCAGCTTTTGCGCTGAGACCTTTCCTGCTTTTACCTTTGCTTCTTAATCGCCCCGCGCTTTCACCTAACAATTTCATTGTTTTTTCTTTTCTTATTTTTTTCTTTCCTTATTATTTTTTCAAATACTTTCAGATTATTTCCTCTCCATCATTTCACTAAAAATCTACCTGTTTCCCGGTAGTTTGCTTTTTTTTATCCCCCCGTCTCCGTCACTTATGTAAAAATATGTACGGATAAGCATTACATCATCTGAAAATGTTCGAGACAGTCGATTATAAAGTTAGGAAGGAGAAATTAGAGTGGAGATGTAATAAGGGTAAACCTACCCTGTTTTATTCTCTCTTCATTCTGCAAACTCTCTGACCTTTTCCTTTTTTTTTTTTTTTTTTTTTTTTTTTTTTTTGTAGCTTCTCAAATATTATTATTATTTCATGTAGTGGATGGGGGTATTTTGGAGCACTTGGTATATGTGATTGAAAAGAGTCATGTAAAAATGTCTCTAAATTGCATAACTTTTATTAAGATGTATTTTATCAGTGCAGTTTTAAGGATGGAAAACAAATTCTGTTGTAGTGTGTGATTCTAGCTATTCCACTACGTCGCCTGCTTCTCAGATTTGATAACGTAGCATTGCCTGTAATACATTACATCCTGACAGTTAAAACAGAAAGGTTAAACACACAATTTCCAAAATAGGCAAAGCAGGTAGAGTGGGAAAATGATTCTTGCATTGAATGAATGGGAGAGAAGCAGAGGGCAGAGTGTAAGGCTTTACTGGAAGATACAAATAATTAAACCTCTACCAGAGGGTGAGAGATGAATGCTGGATGAGGGTGTCTTCACATCTGCTTAAGTATACGCTGGATGAGAAAATGCATTGACAGGCATGGCCAGTCCAGTGCAACTAGCTGGATAGGTCATAAATCAGGAGGTGAATCTTAAGCATGTGTTTAGGGCTATCTTGAGATGTTTTCATGTTCCAAGTACTGCAGAATGCAAAACGATTGAAAATCTCCAAACCTTAAACTTTACATTTTTTCATTTTCTTTAGTAGTAAGACAACTGCAACAAGTTTTAACACTAAGAGCTTGCTTGCTTGCTTATTTATTTATTTATGTCAGGCAGCACTGTGCCTTTCTCTGTTCTATTCAGGCAGATCTATTGAAAGAAGATATTTGCTATCATTGAGACAGAATCACTCTGAAAGTTTTTTTTTTTTTTTTTTTTTTTTTTTTAACTATTTTTTTTATTTAATCCTAGATTTGCATAAAAAAGAAATCTTTCTATAAAGAAATCTTATTTTTTTTTTTTTTTTTTTAAAAAAAAAAAAGAAGATATATATTTTTATGTCTGTTTTATGTCTGTTGTACTGATGCTATACATCATATGCTCCAAGTAAGGTAGTTCCCTTCTTCCCCAAAGGATTTTGAAGGAACCAAATAATTTTTACTTTATGAGGTTGAAATAATATGGAAATTGCCTTAATTTACTCCTTTATCTATGAAGTCAGTAGCAATTTCACTTTCAGTATCCATGTGTTTTTTGGACCACAGTCAAACAGGAAATTATATTCTAAATGTTTTTGTTTTTAATAGTGTAAACTGTAAGTGATACATGCATCTGCATAGATTCTATACTGCCATGCAGCAATGTTTATGCACTTGTGCATCCAGGTTACTAAAATAAAATATTTTATGTATGTTGTAGAAATACTTAATGGATGCTTCAATGATTCTGTGCAAACTTCAATGTTTTTATTTTTGACATCATACCTGATGTCAAAATTGGTATGCATTTAGGACTTTTTAAAAGGAAAATTTTGGAACTGACACCTATCTTCATATTCAGTGGTACTAATAATAAAACCCAAGTTGTTCAGTTTTATTTGAGACTGTTACATCAGGGCCAAGAGTCAGAGAATAATATTTTTAAAGGACTTCAGATTTTAATGCACTGTCATATCAGATATGTATCTCTTTGAAGGAAATGACTGCATATATAAATAGAAATGTCACGTATACATTTATTTTCATTATTTTATCTATAACTATATCTAATTCCATTGTGTGAGAGGTAGTGTTCTTCTGTGACTATATCTTGATGTGGGGGGAGACACTGAAGCTACTGAGCTTATTTAGCTTTTGCCATTGCTTTTTCTGAACTCCTTATGGAACCATAGCACATTAACTTCAAAAACAAGTATGAGTGGCTTTCAACTGTGTTATATCTCATTCTAATTTGAACCTTAAAATGTGTAACATGTGTAACTTAAAATGTGTAACATGTGAATGTAACATATAAACATTCATGTTTATATTCTGTAACAATTTTTTGTTTCTTTTGGTGGGGGGGGAAGGGTGTAGATAGCTTAAACCCATAAAGTGTTAATTCATTTTTTAACCCTGTAATTGTCATCTTGGGCTAAATTTCTACTGAAGATAATGGAAATTATCTGAATAACAATAGCAAGATTGGCCCCCATATTTCCCTGCAGTCACTCAGCACAAATACATTTTGTCAAATTAGATATGAGTGGTGCCACTGGGTAGGCTTTGTGTTTGTAAAACAGCTTCCTTCTGGGGACAATAAAATACTGACATGCTGTTACATCCAATTAGTATTTCTGAAACCTGAAACAAAACCTTCCCAAATACCCTGTTAAAGTTCTTTGAATTTATAAAGGCTTTAAACTCTCAGTGCTGGGAGTTTCTTAAAAATACAGGTAACAGGTACTGTTAACCACAAATGTACTGCAGCCCTAGTAAATGCATTTCAACCTTAATAAGTGCACGGGACTATACAGGCATCAGTGGGAGCTATGCAGCTGCATTCACCACGGTGAAAACCTGAGTCATGCTCAGTTACAATCCTGAGCAATACTTAAAATTATCTTCAAGATTACTGTACCTGTACTACCTTCTATGTTACTATACCGAAGTATTCAATAAACAAGCATGTGCATTTAACTGTGCTGATGA
The DNA here is from genome assembly GCA_011075105.1 of Heteronetta atricapilla. NCBI lineage: Eukaryota > Metazoa > Chordata > Aves > Anseriformes > Anatidae > Heteronetta > Heteronetta atricapilla. The sequence continues at coordinate 113,875,913 of CM021731.1, read as the reverse complement.
AGAAAGTCTGTTATAGCCTGGCCATAATCAATAAGGGGATATTTTGCTGATTGCAGGGAGGGGAGACACAGAAAAGAGAACAACCTCCTTCAAAATCTTGGCTATTGTAATTTGTGTGATAAAGTTAGCTCAGAATTAGGGGTGCTCTTTTCAGAAATTAATATCATCCAATAGCATTTAATCCATGGTATAGGTATGCTGAACTGATATGCAGTCTTCTTTCTGGCAGCATTTCTTATGTGCCTGGTGTCCAGAATTCTGCAGGAATGAATGGAGCATCAGGAGACATATGATGCAGTACAGTTGACACTAAAAATAAATTCCCATTAAAATGACTTCCTGTTTGAACCTGTAAGTCTAGAGTACACACACGTCCCTTTCCCCCCCGTGTCTACAACCATGGGTTTTGGTAGCGCACCAGAATACTGAGAAGAGCAGTACACTGAGCTGAGAGCAGGGGTTAGGCTGGAGGAAGAGCAGCATCGAGAGTGCTGGTGGTGCCAGTGATGCTCTCCAAAGAAAATGGTGACTCGGTGCTGGGCACAAAACATTTAAGGAAGAAAACAAGTCATCTCTAAAATTTTTGCTGAAACACTGCAGTATGTGTATAGCTTGTGTGGAACTGCATAACCAAATCCTTTCCTTAGAAGTGTCACTGCCTGTGCAGGAAGCATTGATCTGACTGTATGTTTCTGGAAAGCACAGCACAGCTGATGGTGTTTCTAATCTAGTGTTACCTATCAGATACAAATAGCTATTAATTCATCACCCAGTGTGTAATATAGAAATCTGTGATAGCAAAGAAGTCCGAACACACTGGAGATCTCTATTCCCACTCCAAAAGAAAGACTTCACCCTGGGCTGCGCTCAGAAGAGGTGACCCCAGGACCTAGGGGGGGCTCGGTGCGGGATGCTGCCGGCGCGGCTGAGCTGGTGCCACACGACACTAGTGGGCAGCAAACCACATGAGTCTGGCGGCATTTCTGACAAGCAGTGGAAACGCACAGTACCCGAAGGAGGCGTTTTGTCTGTTTTTTTTTTTGTTGTTTTTTTTTTTTTGTTTGTTTTGTTTTTTCATTTTTTCCACTTATTTTTTTTAATAATACGTTAATACGTAGTCACTAAACTTATTGACTAGTAGAGACTGCATCTTCTTTCCACAAGGGCTGAATAACAGATGTGTGTGACGGTGAAGGTAGTTTTGGGAACAGTTTAAAGTTAGGTTGATTTCTGCAAATGATAAAAACAAAACCATAAACCCTGCTAAGTAGCTTGAAGCTCTGTGCTCTTTTTCTTTCTTGCTGATTTCAGGGGTGTCTCCTCAGTGATGCTGCATCCAGATATGTTTGAGTTGGTTTCACTCTTGTTTGTTCTTGAATAAACTTTTGTCATGTAATATACCATTAAATGAGATTATTTAGGAAAATCTTATGGGTTTTAATGAGCAGCTCATCTGTAAAGTTCCTTTAACACATGAGCTGTGCAAGACTCTGATTACAGCAGCAGCTGTACTCAGGTTGGACCCCAACTTTTTGTCTCTCTGCCCGGATGAGTGTCTTCATGAATATGCCGTTTTCTCAGGCAGTGGTGATTGGGGAGCAAAAATAATCTCCTTTACCTATTCAATAAACATTAAAAAGATAAGCAAAACGATGAGAAATGGAACATCGGGGGGGGGGGGGGGGGGGGGGGGGGGGAGGGTGGGTCG
>CM021731.1:113732867-113874105 GCA_011075105.1 Heteronetta atricapilla | reverse complement strand
GGGGCGGGAGGGAAGGAAGGAGGGAGGTTGCAGGTAATGAACTGAGGAGTAAAACAGATGGGTAGCACTCTTTCCCCTTAAAGTTTACCCTAGTTAACGTGATGTGTCAAATCAAGGCCTCTTCAAATGTACCACTCGTTTAGACTTTGATTTTAATTGGAACATGCCATGTCTTGGTCTGTCAGTCCAGGAATCTTTTAGATTTCCATTGGGGAATGTACTAATTCCAGCTTTCACTTTAAGGACCAGAGAAGGAAGAAAAAACATGTTAAATTCAACTTAATTAAGTTGAATAATTATTCTAAGGTAAAATTATTTGATTTTTTTTTTTTAATTATTTCTTTTGAGTTGTTGAAACTAAAAATACTAAAAAATCAGTTTAAGCAATACAGGTTTGTAGATCAGAATACTTTTTTTTTTTTTTTTTTCAAGGTGAATGTGTAGGTGTATGCCATTAAATCACTTGTTTCACAATATAGCTTGAGATATTTCACAATACGTTTTAACCAGCACTTCCTTTCTTTTAAGGTGTTTTGAAATCAATGAAATTAAAATTTCAAACATCTTTATTATACAAAAGCAACTCCATCTTCTCAATCTTTATCTTTCTCTTAAATGTATTTCATCAAAAAACTGATATTTTAAAAAATGAAATAACATAAAATGAGAGAGATTTTACAAGAGCCTATTGCAGCACAATGTTTTGGAGCACTGAAGAGGACCTCTTTAAGAACAAGCCACAGATGCCGCATGTACTGTGGGCTTCAATTGCCATTGCTTTTATTTTTATATTGCCATTCATATTTTTATTATCTCAAGCATTTTTTTTTTTTTTCCTGTTAGAGTATTGGATTACTCATCAGAAAGAGAAACTGAGTTTCATCAATGGGCATTTATCGTAGTGAAGTGGGCAACAGATATGATGCACCCAGATGAAAGAAAGAAAGGCAAATGGATGGACACAGAGGGTGTCAGAGATTAACAAGTTCTCCCAGCATCCCTGTTTAAGCTATTTTTACTTAGAAGGCATGGAGTAAGGTTTAAGAGTGAGCCAGTGATCCTATTTATAGAAAGACATTTTTAAATGCAAAGACTCTGAGAAAGAGAGTCACCTCCATACTAAACACCAGCCTCCCTGGAGCTCCCTGGTAATTGAGGGAGGGAGCAGCCCAGCGACCGGAGCTGCATTGCTGATGTGCTTCTGCTGAAGCTTCCAGAAGGACAGAGCCTACATGAGCACAGGGGCATGGGCCACAGCGTGGCCTGAGAACTCATCTGAAAATAGTCCATGGGTGCTCACCAGTGTGGCAGAGGCAAGGGCACACACAAGGAAATGGAATTGCACCACCTGATAACCTGTTGGACTGATTAATATTCAAAGCCTTAACATGCAGGCTGCTACAGAGCTGAAGACAACTGTTCTGTTCATGTATCTCTAAATCTTGTGTTCTGGGAATACAGTTCCTTCTGATATAGATATCTATATTTATACATAGTTTGTAATTGCTTAAAAGCTACTGTGCATAGAATATCTGGCACTTGTTCTGCTGTCCAAGTGTACTGATGCTATTTTCTTCTAATTAATCACATGGTAATCCCATGCAGAAGATTTATGGCTTTAGATTTCTGTTTGTATTAGGCTAAAAATTATCCTTAGTAACCTTCTGTCATTTAAGTAATTTTTGGAGAAAGTTTTGAGGAGCCCTTCAGTATCTTAAGAATATCAGAAATATGATTCCTGAAAGGAACAGGAATCTTTCAATACAACTGGAATATAATTATGTTGCACTGTGTCTTCAAATGGTCATTTGTCTATGTAATCTACTCACAGTGATTCTGTAGATAAGATCATAGGGCTCCTCTGTCCATATAAATATCTGTTGGCATGAAATCTTTACATGTGGTTTTGCCAAGAAGTGGCTTATGCTAAACCTGCACATTAAGGGTGTTGTCTCCATCATTTACGAATGGCATCCCTTCATGGTCTCACTTTATTGCTGCTGCAGAATTAAATAATTTGATGAAAGTTGTCTTGAAAGAAAGGGTTTAAAACTGTTTGCATATTTTCAGTTCTGCTCTGTAGAGGCATCTACATTATATATAACATGTAGTTCAGTCTCCTGGAGGCTTAGTAGTATGGAGTTAAAATACCAAATGTAAGTCTTTGACGCACAGATTTTGTGACAGAGAAGACTAGGTGGGGTATTGAAATGTACAGCCTTGGAGGAACCCACATGTTGTTGCTACAGTGTGTGCTGGACTGGATGAATTGCATGGTAGGATTTGAGTGCACTGAAATGCTGGTTGATCATTTGCTTTTTTTCCAGACCACAGGAATGAGATGCATAAAATGCAAGCTCTGGCTTTTAGCTCTGGCTTTTGCTTGCATGATTGCTTTGTTCATCAGAAATCTTTATTACTTTTTATAAAGTGTATTGCTTTCTAAAACTGAAAGCATAAAAGAATTATCTGGGGTTTTCTCTGGGCTGTTATTTGGGATTTTGGCCCTGACTTGGGAATCACACCTTGAATGTATAAAGTCAGTCTCTTGAAAATGAAGAGGTGAGTGCATGACGTGCTGTTAGACCACTTTCTGCCCTGATCTAAAGACAGGGGCAGTCCTTGACAAAATCCTTTTTGTTAAAAGCTGATTCTGATGTCCCTTGAGGAGAATCTTAGTGGAAAAAGTGTCATTCAAGCAGACCAGACTCTAGGTAGAACTCAATTTAAACAGGAAAGCCTAGTGTGGTTCACCACCCAGAAGGTCCTACATCTCCAACTGGCTCTAGAGTTCTCTTCCCATTAGGTGGTTTGCTGTGGGGTTGTATCAAAATATACTGGTGTTCATGTATTCCAGAAAAGAGACATGGACCATAGTTTGGGTTGCAAATGCAGTTGAAAGGCATGAAGCCAGGCATTACTGTGTCATGATAGGTAGTAAATTTGGGAGACTCTCACTGAAGTCCCTGTTGCCTCAACATGTCTGTAGAGCTTTTTGTCATAATAAAGTGAATCCCAGTAGTCTAGAGCAATGATCTGCTTTATACTACTTCATGCTTTAAGCTGCACATATTCAGGAAGCTTCCTTTTGTATCTTTCCTTTCTTCCTAGGTCTGTTGTGTGACTAAAAGGTTTCTCTTTCATCTTGGCAATGTTTTTTACAACCTTGTTGCACAGGGGGTTCTAGAAAGCAACTTTTTATGATTGCAAGGGCAAATGGAACGCACAGAGAGTAAGGCTTAACTCGCTATGGGACCTGAGTGATGGGAGATGCTTGGTCTGTTTGGTTGTGACATCAGATGAGGATGGAGCTTTTTGTTCTTGGCTTTGTGTGTTTATTTAAAAAGTACATAAACTGATGCTTAGGGGGAGAAGGGAAAGAAGGTGATTTGAACAGATTTTTGGTGGGTAAGGTGAGGGAGCAAGAAGGGAGAGTTTCAAACTGCATAGAGATCTAGACAGCATTGCAAGGGGTATGATGAGAAGAGGCAGGGCACTCAGAACCTGAATCCCTGTGGGACAGCAGGAGGACAATGTACAGAGGCCAAGTCTGAACTTGTATACATTACGGCAGGAGGCTCTAAAGTCTCTGTGCTTCACAGTTTGCAGCAGGGAAGGCAAGGCTGAGCCTGCTCCTTTGCAAGCAGGATCCATGTGTAGGGAACCCAACAAGGCTTTGGGACTCCCTAGTGCTGGTTCCTGTAACCACATCCTGCTGCTGCTCTGTGCCGGGGAGCAAGCTGGTGCTCCACATGCGTCCTCTGCCCCTAGCAAAGGGAGAGCTCAAACTCCTGACTGTTCTTATCCTTCACCTACCTGTATTCAGCCTTTTCTGTCACTTGTATCTGCTCATGTTGTTTCAACTGTGTTATAGGCTTAATTTGAGGCCTACAACACTTTTATCTCCACCTTATTCTTATGGTTGTTTGTATTTATTTGGGTAGCAAAAGTATTTCTTGTCCCTAGAAGTTTGTCCACTGAAACAACAAATGAATTTGTGCAAGTGAAGGGGGATCAAGGACAGAAAGCAGTCCTGTGAATGTCAGTGCGGCGGTACGGTAGGATGCGTGAGTCCCCTGTCTGAGCAAAGGACAAAGAAACTGAGATCCTTTATTGGGCAGGAGGGAGATAATTAATCCTCAGAAAAAGAGGCTGAGCTGTCAGGCTTTCACAGAAACACACTGGCAGCCGTGATTTGTTGTTCTGCTTTTGGGAGCCACAACTGGCAGGTTTGGTGCAAGGGGGGCTGCTTGGAGCATGTGCCTGAACACCCTGCCCTGCTCCTCAGGCCCTCCCTGGGTGCTGGGTCCTGTGAGCTCTGTGTGATGACAGAGGTAGAGGCCTGTCTGAAGGTCTCAGCTAGAGGTGAATGCAAAAGTGACAGAGGAAAAGAAATACCCATCTGAAGAAACCGTAGTTATAGCAGTTCAGTGTATATTTATTACATTCAAAAGTTAGTCCCTAGTGGATAAAAGCAATTACAGTATTCCTACCACATCTCAGAATGTTTCTATAGAAGAGAAGAATGTTGATTTTTTGGTAATTACAAAGGGAGTTAATGAGTTTAAAAATAAGGAGATTTTCTTCTGCTCCATAATAGTGGTCTGACTGCTACTTAATTTTGAGAAGTTTTGAGATTTTTTTTTGATCAGTAAAATGTGTTTTTGTCTCAGCCACGTTTGAAGACCAAAAAAAAAAAAACCAAAACAAAACACGTTTGACCACTATATGACCACTATATAATGCGGTTACTGGCTGAGTACCCTAGCTCTGGCATTTCTAAAGGCCAGTGAACTGGGCCTTGTGCTCAGAGAATTCTGTTTAAAATAAGTAGTATGTATTAAATAGCTAGCTCATCAAAAATGAAAGAATTAGGACATGGCACAATGTTGGTGCTCTCATGACATCAGAAAGTAGATGAAACAAGGAGCTATGCTATTATTTGGCTCAGGTCTGTTGCCCTCTTAGAAGGCAGTAAGAAAGGTTTAGGGAGATCACAGAATTGTTTAGGTTGGAAAAGACCATTAAGATCAAGTCCAGCCATCCACCAAACACTGCAAGTCCACCTATAAGCCATGTCACCAAAATGGCTGCTGGTGGTTTTCTTGTGTCCCATATTATTTCTGACCATGGTGCAATCTTAAGTAGCATTACCAGTTCTATGTTGCTCCCCCATCACTTCACTGTATTGCTGTATTCACTGTATTTTCACTGTATTTTTTTTTTTTTTTTTTTTTTTTTGTGTGTGTGTGTGAAGTGATGCGGAATCTCCTGTCTTTGAAGTCATGGCTTAGAAAGAAACAATTTAGATATTTTAAAATATCTTAAGTTGTTTTACTAACTTTTTTACTTTTTAATAAAATTACTTTTGCTTTTTAATTAAATGGACTCCACGTATGCTGGTATATGACCTCCCTCTTTGAGCTGGGAGTGTCTGCAGGATGGTGGCTCTACCTTTATGCTAGTGAGAAACTAATTTATTTCATTTTATTAATTAATCTATCAGTCATGTTTCTTATTAAAATGTGACACTGCCTTAAAGTGATATACTGTTGGATATACTGTTGACACAGCTCTTTGCTGCTGGGCTGCTTTTTGGAAATGTCAGCTGCGGTGGAAAACTACATGCTACACTCCTGAGAATCTCCAGGCTGCTTGCACCAATTGCATATAGTGCCCAGTATGCAGAAAACCTAGGGCATACTGGCCTTGCAGTAATGCAGTAATTGGTTACCTTATTTTATTATTGTGCAGTCACTCTTAGATGGCTAAAGGTGGCTAAAGATGGCTAAAGATGGCTTAGTATAGCTCTGTAAGAGGGATATAATCAATTTAAATTAGCTCATAGTTGAGCCTATATGATCTGGCATCTTTAAAATGTAGGTAAGCAGCTCATCATTTTGATTTCTTATGTAATATTGTAGGAAACTTTTTTCCAAGCCTAGTCTTACTGTGAATGGTGCAGTTCATCACTTAAATATTTTTAATGTCCAGAAGAATAATCAATTTGAAAAGATAAACAGTTATTTCTAAGAATAAATTAATTTATTTTACATAAACATTCAAAATATGATTCCTACGATCCTTTCCACCCAGCATTCTGCTTCTCCCTTTCCAACTTCCCACACAATCTTCCAGGTTTCCTTCTATCTCTACATATCTTTTCCTGCCCACTCCAGACACAAGTGTTGTTTGATTGTTTGGGTATGCATTGGGATGATTTTCTCATCTACCCAGGTTTCTGTTTTAGAAAAGTGATGTGATTTCACCAGGAAATCTAGACAACGTTAGGCAGAATAATTCTCTTAATATGTCTTCCTTTCCTATTCTCCCCCTCAGCTGAAAGCCGAAAAACCCAGTAGTGCTGATTTAGACTAATTACTTTAAATGCAGTTTGTAAAAGGATGCTAATACTTTGCTATATCCCTGAAGGTCGTCTAAGTGATCTATAGTTAAACATTCATGTAGGAGACTCTTGGGGGAGACAGCAAGGAATGATTATAATGGAAACACCGTGGGTTAAAGCATGTGCTCATGCTCAAGTCTTCATCTGGCAAAGCAGGGTAGTGGATTGTTTCTGCAGTTTTAGAGCTCTTCCTTGTATCTGAATAAGATAGTTTGTAGACTCAGCTTCAACATCTTCTGTGCTGGAGAACTGTGTGTGGTGCAGGACTAGAGTATTTAAACTGCTTCCTCAGCACTGTGAACCTCCATCTCTGTTGTGTTTCATTATGGGAAAAAAAAATAAATCTGTGCATGATCTTGCGTCATTAAAATGTGCTGGGTGCCCAAGGTGTTTCTTCATCTGTTCCTCTAGCAGCTTTTCCCCTCAAGTGATTATGCTAATTAGTGTTTGATCAGATGATTAAATTATAATTCGATTAATCCTGTGCGCTAAACGCTCTGAATGCATTTCCATCGCCTGAATGCCTTATGCTTAAGCGTTCCTGTTTGCAGCTTGATATGAAGCTCTTGCTTTTTCCGTACCTAATGGGTTTTCTATTTTAAAAGCACTATAGTTCCCTTTGACGTTAGGAAGCAGAGGAATGGGCATTTCGTTTCCTACTGCACTGAACAGAACCAGAAATATGTATGTTCCCCTTATATGAACCAATTATTTCTAGGGATTATTAAAAAAAAAAAGAAGAAAAAGAAGGATCAAATATGTTTTTCTAATACACACCCCTCATGTTCCATTCACAATTTACCGATGCAAAAACAGTGATATGGCTAAGTCTTCTATCTGTTCCCATTATGAGTTGTGCTTTCCCCTAATAATTCTCCCCTTTTCAAAGCTGAAATTTATTTGCAGAGAAGAGCTTTCCTGACCAAGAACCTATTGGTGTGTGTGTGATTTGGGGGGTGGGGGGGAGGGAAGGAGAAGGATGATTTTCTTTCATTTACTTGCTTTCCAACCCCTTTTCATCCAGGTTTATTTCTGCATGTCATCTGTATGAGATAATCTCCAGCTGGAGTGTAGAAAGAAGGACACACAGAATTTATAACGTTGGTGCCACTGTGAGATGAATGCTTAGCTGCAGTATTGCTTTCTTTGTCTTTGGGGTCCTGCATTTTCAGGTTATTTAATGTGACTAAGTTAGGCAGATTGGAGAGTTAAAAAAAATCATAAAATGGAGATACTTAGGGTTTAAAATTTAATTTAAATAGTTATTACATAATTGGATGAGTTAACTCATTTTTCCATTTTTGCAAATGTAGGGTACTCTCTCTGAACATCCATTGCTTCCTCTGTCAGAGACTGCTGGATAGTAATGAGTGGCATGAGTTCAGAAAAGAATGCTAAATTTATTATTATTTTTTTTTCCATTCTGAAGTGCAAAAAATAAATAACCCCAGCATACAGCAACCTTTCTCCCTCCCTTTCTCCCTCTCTTTCTCTCCTCAATTTTCCTCAGGGGAAGTGTGAGACAGATTGAAAATAAGGTTGCCAAGACCTTGTCTAGGGGGATTTGGCTTTGCTGTACCCCAGGTGTGGGAAGGTAGAGCAAGGGAATAGGAATGTAAAGGATGTTTTCTCTTCTCTCTCCCTTTCTTTGTTTACCTTAAAAGCTGTCAGAGGCTCATAGAGCTCCTATAACATCTTACTTCGCTTCTTCCAGACTGTCTAGGAAGCAATTTTACCTGTGAGGTGACTGGCATGTTACAATCTATTACCAGCCATAAAACAACATGGGGTAAATAAGTCTCCATAATTAAGGTCACAGAGGCCACAAGCACCTTCATACTTTAAAGCACAGCCATGTAGCAGTAATTGAATATTGAGATCTCCTCAAGCTTATAGTCTATGCCTTGTCGATGAATTCTTTGCCAGGGACTGTAGCCTGTGAGTCTCTATCACCCTTGGCTCACTGATGTATGGTTTTACCTTAGTTAGTCAGGTGTACATCCCAGGCAATTGTTCCACTTGCTTACACCCTCCAACAAGATTGGGCAGATGTTCATTCTATAAACATCTGTGCAGACTTAAGGAGCTGCAACCTTTGGATGTCTACTTCTGCCTAGCAAGGAGAGGTTATAGCCCCTGCAGGTTACCCTTTGAATAGTGTGTAGATTTTTTTTTTTTTGAGTGCTCTCTAATCTCTTTTAATAACAGGCTAAGATTAATGTAAACCTCCTGTTTTAAATTGCAGCTGATATAGTTGTCTGTAAGCAGGACCACTCGCATGAATCACTCTGCTGTCATAGCTGTGTGGGGTAGAAAACTCCATCTGGAAAGCAGTGATGAGTAGCTGGAGGCAGTAATGCCTTCAACTGATTCAGATAAATAGGTCTGGAAGCAGGCTTGTGTCAATGTCCCCATTTTAGAGCTGAAAGAATTAGGCTAAGCTGAATTAAGGCTCTAATTCTAAATGAAAGTACTAGCTTCGAATGGTGCTTAGCTTGTTCTTTTTTAAAGTTTAATTTCAGATTCATTTCCTGAGTTTCCCCATGTGGACAGGTCTTCAGACTCTGCCTAGCCTTGGGTAAGCTACTTAAGCTTGTGACCTGAGGACATTATTGCAAAATAAGCTAAGCTGTGTGGGAAGCGCTCTAGATATTCCATGTAAACTAGCTGTATGCCTGCTCCTTTTTCTTAATGGAAAATATCCTTTGTGTGGTCTTCCACAGCAGACAGATGGTGTTCTTCATCATGTTGATCTTAGAGTAGGGTAAGTAGGAAATATCCAAGTAGGAAACTAGCAATATGTCTGTGGAGGATGAGGCATTCCTAACTATTTCTTCTTAAGTCTTTATCTCACTTCCTTATCTGTGTGGTGGGAACAACTTCTATGCCCACCTGGCAAGCAGTCTTTTGGCTGAATATAAAGATCCTTAGCTCTTCTGACTTCTAGATGTCGAGAAAATCATGTTGTGCAGTATGCATGCCCTTTTGAAAATGCTATCTCTGTGTTACTGAGCATTCCTTTCCCTAGTAAATACACATGCTGATAATCTAGCAGTAGAGGTCAGTACTGATTTGCATTGGAGAAACAAACCTAAAATAAGGAGGAAGAGGAAACTTCTCTAACCTACAGTATACAAAAATACAACCAGTTTTGTTTTGTTAATGGTATCCACTGTTTAAGTCATGTTGTCTTGTGATACCTTCATATAAAAAACTGGTAACAGTGGATGGGATGACACCTCCAAGGTCAGGTTTAGCTATTGCTATTTTAGGCATACAGTCTCTTCCTAAGTGTGTTAAACTCTGCTTCAGAAGTATCTGGACTGTAGTTAGTCTTGCTTCCTACTTTCAAATAGTTAAAGAGGGATTGTAAAGATGGTCTGTCCTGTGGGACAAGTAGTGCTGACCTCAGTGGTCCTAAATCTTGCACAGAAACTCGATGAACTTTCTTTTCCTTTTTAAACATGTCACTGAATGCTTCTGTTCTTTGTTGCAGGGATAGATCCTCTGAAACAACCCATAGTACTAGCAGATTTGTCAGACAAGTAGTGTTGCCTGACACATATTGTCTTTTCTGGGAAATAGTCTCACTTCCTCAATCACTTTTAATGGATGTAAACCTTCCTCTTTCACTCTCCCAGCTATTCTCCCTCACCTTCTCACTGTTTCAATGTATTTGTGGTTGGCTGGTTTATTTTAAAGTTGAGTGGGCTGACTTAAAGCTTATATCAGATTGGTGTCTTCAGATTAGGTTGCTCTTCATAGTTGCAAGTATTTTGGTCTGGTGTTCGGGCTGTGCACCTGGAAGGGTGAAGGAGAAAAAGAGCAAGTCTGCAAGAGGGAGCAACTTCCTGTCATGGCACTTGAAGCCTGTGCTAGTGAGAGAGACCATCACCCTTGGTACCCTTGTCCCATTTTCTAGCCTCCCTGTGTATCTTGTTTGCACCATTGACTACTCAGAACTTATTTCTTTTCAGAAATATCTGCTCCTGTGTTGCATACTGAAGTACACAGCAAGCTTAAGAAAAATGTAATCAGTTCTCCTTATCTTGTTTTTATTTGCAAGTATGTGCAAGGTGCAACTTCAGGAAGGCTTAGTGAATGTTGGCATGATCAGTGTTTAAATGGGCTGTTTTTAGGCCTGAGAACAGCATAACGTGGGCTGCTGCTTTTTGGATTCCACACCACAGCAAGCTGTTTTGAGGACTCAACCTAGAAGAAAAAGTAACTTGCACTCTCTGTCCCTAAAACAGTTTACAGGCAGGATTTCTCACGTTACAGGTGTCAGTGGTCCACACTGGTATTTTATGGCTGACCACCCCTCTTGCAGAGGGAAAGAACTGGGTCAGAAACTTATCAGAACCTAGCAAAGCCTACAGCTACTTTCTCATAGTTTTGGCCCTAACTTTTAAAACTCAGTCCTGGGGTGTTAATTTTTTAAAAGCTTGATCGATTTATTCCAAGTATTTTTTTTAAAAAATATTGTTATTATTATTATTATTTTCTGCCAGAGAAATTGTCTTCTCTATACTTCTTAAGACTTCATAGGCTTCATGCTTTTCCATTTTCCTCCAGCCTTTAACTCCTGCAAATATCTAGTCTGCAAGACTAGAGTGCATTTAGAGTCCTGTCCAGTCCAACTGTCTGGAGAATTCACTAGCCATGCAGGTGCCTCTGTTCTCTCTTGTTTGCAACAACTATTCTGTGCATATTGACAGAAAGAGAGGGACAGAGAGGTACTAAAATGAGAAAATGGTTCCATGGCACAAAACTGAGGTGTTTGTTTTCCTTTAAGAAAAAAAAAAAAAGCCTTCTGGAAAGTCTCAGAGTTGGGTCCATGAGTCCCTAATAAGACTGCCTGGGGAAGTGGAGGGGGGAAGAGCAGGGAAAAAACAAACAAACAAACAAAAACCCAAACCACTGGATAACCCACATGCTGTATTTTCAAGGAGGAATTAGTGAATCAGTTCTATACATACTATATGAACTTAAACTCTGTGTACTGTACATACTTAAACACTATATACTTGTCCATATGGGGAAGATTTTCTCTGCTGTAGGGTGCAGGAATTTTAATTTTCTTGCTTTTTGTCTTTACCTCTTTATTAGCAATAACTAGTACCGTAATAGCTTGCACCTTAGGAGAGAAGTTTACCTCCTCCTGGTGTCTTCACCTCTTCTGCCCTGGATTTTCTCTGGCATCATCTCATAGCACTTGTCAGTTGCCACACATTGATTTGAAAGTAAGGAGAGCAATTCACCAACACTTTATTTTCCTCCAGTCATTCCCTTTTCTGTCATCCTCCAGTCACACCAGAAAAGTAAATATTCAAAGATAATCGAACCTCAGAGTAGATTAAAATTGAATAAAAATTTTTACTTTAGCCTGCCAGAGAGAAACTTCAAACACCTCAAACACCTAGAGTGACTTTCTTTTATTCCCTCTTGGAAAAACTAACTTAATCAAAATAAATGTGATTTCACAAAGTCAATATTTCTTTCATGTTCTGCCTGTGCTTTCATCAGGTTGGTGTGTGTATGTGTGGGGAGAAAGGTTAGAAAGAATATTCAGAAAAATGCTTTCTGGCAAAGAAAGAGATCACAGATCAGATCAATGAAATTTCCACAGAAAAGAGAATTGGAGTGATTTAACTTTATCAGCCAGAAATCTTGCATCTGGGACCAGTTATATCTTACTGATAACTTAAGTGAATAAACTTATTTGAAAAAATATCATATAAAAAATAACTTGGTTAAACCTCAAAAACAAAACCTGGCATGCAATTTCATAATGAACATATGTATTTCTACAAATCCATTTTGACTTTTGATCATGATAGGTCGTAAATGTGAAGGTCCTAGCGAAGTGGTGTTTAATTTGTTGTGCTGTGGTACGTGATTGCAATGTGCAAATGTATGAGAAAATGTGTCCTTTAACAACTGAAGCTCTCAAGGGACACATCATGTCAGCAGTGATGCATTAGCAAAATATTGAAAATATGCCTCTTACTTGAGTTCTGTTTCCTCACCAGTGTACCCAAACCATTTTAATCCTCTTATTTGTGAGACCCTAGCCAATTTATTAGGTCTGACTAAAAGTCACTGTATTAGCCCTTAAACTCCAACCAGTTTGATCTGAACCATGAGGAATCTGCTCCTAGAAGTCTTTTTGGCCTGTTCTCCTCCATGCTGTCCATTCAGGAATGACACAGTTGCTTTGTATGTGCTGGATATAAACATTTGGTGGTGATACTTTTTATGTGTCTATTTGATCTTTTGCAATTTATTCTAGGATAAGATTATTATAGCCACAATTAATGATTTCAAAGTACTGGGGCAAAATCAAGACTCATTTCTGGATGATGTTATAGCTAATATTAACATCTGAAGGACATCCATTAGTGCTTGTGCAAGGAAACCTCTGTGTGCTTTATTATTATTATTATTATTAAGCAATCAAGGCAGCAAGAAATGCTTTCTAGGTCCTCGTTGTGTATGAGTTTTCACTGCTTAGCTCTCCTAAAACAAAATTCCTCTGCGTAGATTGGGAAATACATTGTTTATTTCATATCATAAAGTGGTATGGTGCTCCAGGACATAGGAAACAAGATTGAGCAAAATTATATAGCTTCTTGATATCTTCTGAAGTACTAAACATTATTAGAGGTATTTGATATTACAAAAAGAATCCTATATTTTCTAGTACACATAGCAAGTAATTGCTTGTTCTTGACTGTATTCCCTTGTTTTGGGTTCTAGTTAACAATTGCATGTGCTAGTACACAGTTGCCCAATTAATTAAGATATTGATTGGAATATGAAACACTGCATGAGGTACTATTGACAAAGGGCTTCCATTGCCAGCCTGCCTTTCTCTTCATTCAAAAAAGAAAAGTGAGCGTTGAGTTATCCTATGTGGTCATTTTTTTTTTTAAAGGCATGGTATGAACATTTTATAAAACTATTAAAGAAAAAGCATACAGGGTTTTCCAATTTCATGTTCATGGTCTGTTATCTAACTTCTGTGACTGAAGAAATATACATAGTCTATATTTATACATAGTCTATAAACTTCATAGACTACTGATATACTTTTAGACATACTGATTGACAAGTCATAAGTAGTGCTCCCAGCAACATTTTAGTTCTGTGGATTTACAGCTCATTACCACTTATGCTATCTGGTAAAGATTTAAAAGTGGTACATTTTTGAACCTGAAATAGGAAAAAATGTGACTAAAATAATTACCTCTGAAATGTGTATTACTAGTGTTATCGAATCCTTATTTTAGCAGAGCATGTATTAGTGTTTTAAAACTGAGTAGCAATTGACATGAAGTTTCAGCAGAAATATTTCTGCATTGATTTTGAAAGTGTATCTGATCTTAATGGCTCCATAGTAGGCAGAAGAACAGTGTTATTGTGGTGGCTAGACATTACAGCTTAGAAGACCTAAGCTCAAATCCCCTGCTTTGCTGCATATTTTCAGATGTGATGTCAAGGAATTTGCTTGGTTTCTATGGGTACTGGTACCTCACTGGTTGATAAAGGTGTTCTGCTTCTAAAGATGTTAGCATGAACATGGTCAGAAACATGAAATGGGTACACCATGCTGGTAGTTGGTAAATGGAAATTTGAAAGAAAAAAGAGTTTATTGTGGGGTGAATCACTACTAAAGAAAACAACCCCAAGAAATTCTTATTCTAAGCAATATAGTGTTGTTCAGCAGGCACTTTAGAAACCTTGGAGGAGAATCCACATCCATCTATGTCATAAGGATGAAAGTAAATAAATTACCCCTCTATACCTTAGTCTGAAAAACTTAGAATGTTCCAGCTACATGCACATCTGACTGCACTACAGTTCATGGTTAAGAAGGAAATATGTGTTATTCAGGTGAGAAATAAGTTCCCAGGTATCAATTTTATTTTTTCTTCCCTGGATCAAGGGAGCTCTTTCAAGATAATCTGATTTCAGCATTAACTGTGAATTCCTCTGGCTGCCTCTGGAAAGCTGTGCTCTCTGTGCCAGGCAGTAATTGCGTTAATCATCCATTTTTAAATAACCACATTTGAAGTTAAGTTGAGAATTGCCTTTCAGATCTTTAATTTGCTTTGGAAAAGTGAAATAATTCCCACAAGGGTTGTGCTAATCAATATTCCAAAGGCAAGTAACCTTTGCTAATACTTGAACATGGGATACTTGATATTGTTCTGCTTAAAGAATTCTAAAGAAAAAATAAATACTTGAATTCCTTCTGTGATTTGGCAGGTTAATAACTTTTCTGTCTGCCAGGCATAAGGATTTTTAGTAAACAGGAGATTCATCAAGTGCAGAATTGCATTGTATTATCTTCTTTTCATTGTTGTTGTTTTTATTTTAAGCCTTCTTTCTAATATAAATGATGACAAATTGCATAGTTGTAAATTTGAAAGTCCCTAAATGGTGTTTTTGTCAAAGCCTTTATGCTGAAATGCTTACTTGGAAAGATTTTAAACCTCAAGAGCCGGGGGAGGGGTTTTAATTATTATGCATCATGACACAATGCATTATGCATCATGGTTGTTTTTCTGCTTTTTAAACACTTGTTATGGATGATGAGACTAATATAAATGGACATACAGTGAGAGCTGCTGCAAAACCTTCTATGATGTCATATTCTGTTTCCAAGGAATTTCAGCACTGCTGTACTATGAAACCAAAGGATAAGCAAACTTAAAAAAGCACTTGGAAACATGCTAGTAATTAGCTGCCAGGTAGTCATCAAGGCAAGGTTTTTCCAATGGTGCTCTCCTGGTAAACTGGATAACAAACCCATTTGTTGAAAAACTAAAAATGATAGAGCATGGGTGCTGCGGTCTTTAAATTTGACCATGCTTCCATTGAAACCACCTGCAAATTACTTCTGAGGCTCAGAATTTGTTGTCTTTAACTTGCTTTTCCCCCACAAAGGCATGCACACTACTGAAAATATAGTGGTGGTGGGACTGATTAAAGAGATGATTGGATACAACAGATTCAGTGCTGGAGCTGTTTTTTCTCCTTTCCTGCTCCCCACTCACCCCCTGCCCTGAATAAATGGTGACTTTTCCTTGAAAACAATTTGATATTTAGGTGTTTCAGAGATAGAGGAGGGGAAAAAAAGAGAACTGTGCATTCTGTTCTTTAATAAAGCCTATTTTTTAATAGTCATAGAGATTGCCTGGGCTGCATCCTGTAGAGATTGAGGGAGGGAGAGGAAGGCTGGTTTGTCTGAATAGATATTTAAGGAGTCACAGCAGGCAGTGGATTTGTGAGAGGAAAAAAAAAAAAGACTGTACTTCCCCAGAAGGCAAGTAGAATACAATATTTCATATTTGAGGGTTGGAGAAATGAAAATTCAGTGTCGTCATGGACACTACAGAAGATATCACTCAGTGACCCACAGACAGTTGGCAACTGCATTTGTCCCTGAGATACTTATCAGGAAAATCTCAAATCCACCCTCCTCTGGCCCCCTGTATAAGCAGAATTAATTGGCTGGTAGTTGTTGCTTTTTTTTTTTTTTTTTTTCTCCTCCAAAAGGGGAATTGAAAAGTCCTATTCTCTCTCTGTGTATGTATGCTGTTTTATAAAGGCTGCTTTGGTGCTGCATAGGCTGCTGCTGAGGAATGCATTACATTTGTAGGAGGATGGTGTCACCTTCACTGCCCAAGCCTGGTCTGTGAAGCTGCATACTGGTATGTGAGGAAGGGCTGTAGCTCTGCCTGTGGCAGTGGTGCCACACACTCCACAGCTAGGAATAGAAATCTACCTCCAGGCTGAAGCTGGGGGTGCAATGTGGGACTCTGCCATGAGACATGAAAGCAAATTTGAGTAGTTACTTTTTTATTTTATTATATTCAGTATTCCTATTCCTATAATTTCTTTTTATCTTTGTGGTTACATGGTTACAGAAAGATAACTAATGCCTCCCAACCCCCCCGGGGCCCCCCCCCAATTTAATAAGGTAGTAATAATTTCTTTGGTGTTGTGTTTCAATGTTGTTACTCTGCAGTAGATGTTGGACATAAAACCTTACCTATTGCTTTCTCCCAGTAGCTCTGGCTGACCTTCTGTAATGATGTAGAAAGAAATGTTCATCGTGTAGTCCCTCCTTTTGTTTGTCAGGGAGGGCACTGAGTGGAAGCTCATGCTCAACAGCAGGACCTGCATGTCTCTGTATCTTGTTTCACGTATGCTGGGACAGCAAGAAAAAGCCAACTCTAAGATCTTATTATCACCTTATATATCCTACAATACATCTTACAGATGTATTTTCAACCATTGAGAGTTCTATTTATTGTCTGGGATGTTTAGAAAAGCCTCTGTTATGTTAGCTTATGTGTTGAGTTCTTGGCAACTTCCACTTCACTCTTGGGTCATGAGATGCTTTCTTTCCATCTCCATTTACTTTGCCCAATGCGAGCCTTTGAACCCTTCATCCACATAACTTCTCTACACTCTCCACACAGGATTTCTTCTTTGTTGTCCTATTGAAGTTCCCTACAGTGCCCTACATGTGCAGCTAGTTGTTCTGTCCTAACTTTTCTTTGTCTTGAAGTGTTCTGGGACTTGCAAAAGATTCCTGTTTAAACTGTGATTACTCTACAGTCTTCTCTTTGCAACTCCTACATACTCAGAGAAATGAAAAGAAAATAGGAATGGAGGTTATACAGTAAGCAACAGGATGAAGAAATATGTTTTTGTTTTGTTTTCTTTGATTCTTTTGCAAACAGAAAGGGAAGCAGAGCATCTTCCCATCCCTTAATGTTGTTATGCCACAGTTTATCAGAGAGATTTTGAGAGGATATAGGAACATAGTTGAAGAAAAAAGAAAACAGCAACAAAATTTTAATGGCTATGTTTCTTCTAGTCCCTCTTGCACCATTTCCTTGATATTAAAAACCAGTGTCGTGCCAAAAGACGCATTGCAGTTCAGGTTGTTCTAAAAATCCACGTTTCCTAGAATGGGCTGTTACTGCTGCCATAGTAAACTGTCTCCTGGTCAAGTTGGATGGGGATGCTGTGTTTAGCTAAAATGACCTAGCCTGGTGGTTGTCCCCACACAGGTAACCTTCCTTTACTGTGGAAGAACAAAAACATAAGAGAAGGAGGAAAGAAATGTTTTTTACAAAGGATGTTTTCTGAGATCGAAAAAGAGAGCACAAAGCCTGAATTACTTGTAAGATGCCAAGCAGAACCTTCTCTGCTCCTTTCTAAAGAGTTCCTTTTCACCTTCATTTCTGCAGGTGAGAAGAGGGATCCTGTGGCCATGATCTTCACAGTAGTGAAGTATGTGGAAAAAAAATATGAGGTGAAGAGAAAACTAGCTAGGAAGGCTAGGCCAATAATACAGCTGTGAAATCCAGCCAACTACAGTTTCACTTTAAATCTGAGAGGTATCGGTTGTCCTGGCCAAGTCTTGCAGTCCCTCAGTTCTTGAGGGAGAAGCCATTGAATGGTACTAGCTTGACCTAAGAAAAGAGAAAACTGGGCTGCCCATGTTTTCCTCTTCCTTGTAGAATAATTCTCTTCAGAAACTTCTCCTTATTTCTCCTCCTTTCCCCTTTTCTGTCTCCCCATTCTGTAATGTGTCCTGTTGTTTTTTCTTCTCCCCACCACTACCTTCCCTTCTAATAACAAAAGAACACATTTAAATGTGCTCACGCTTTGTCTTGAGGTTTATTAGTAGCCAGCATGGTCAGGCATATCTGTACTTCTCAAAACCTGTCTTTGAATGCAAATAGAGCAATATGGATGTGAAGTTTCTGGCTAATAGTATAATCTACATTGCCTGCTGTCACAGAAAGGGATTCCTTGCCACCTTTCCTTCTAACAGTGGTGGTGGTTGTTACCTTTGAACATCTTCAGATGTACTTTCCTTAGCCTGAAGTTTTTGAATGTTTCCTGTGCAAAACTGAAATCCCTATTGTTGTCAGGCACTACTGGCTGAACCAAAGGAAATGCCAATACTGTGGCAATTTACAGGAGGATTGTTCCCACTTCACTGTGGCCCTGCTGTTTCAGTGTGTTTCATTAGGCTGTAAGGAGATCTGGGAAGAAAAGACAACTAGGATGTGTTGCTGTGCTGCTTACTCAAATTTGAGCATGTTCAGCACATGTGCATTACTGGTCTGCTTTCACTCCCATTGAACTCGGTTTTCTTTCAGTCAGTTTCTGTGGGAGTATTGAAGTTGTAGTAAATTGCTTTACAGAGAGCTATACTGTCTTTACAGAGAGCTACATTGTTTGTCTTTAGAAATAGTTTATGGTATCATGGCTCTGTAAAAATGGCATAGTATTGTACAATATACTTAAATAAGAGTAAGCCTACACAAGATATTTCTCTGTGTATCAAAAAAAGAAAAGAAGAAAAGAGTTGTCCCTGCATAACGAGGGACAACACGTTTCTAGTACTGGTTGATCTCTTTTGTTGCTATAAGGCTTAGTAGAAATGTATGCTAGAATAAAATCCATACAATTTAGACTGAATACTGACAGGGAACATTGCGGTTAAAGCTATTGCGTGTGTGTGATGCTCAGTTTAGCAAAGGAGAGAGCTGCACCTAGTAGCCAAAGATTAAATGACCTATCAAGACCCATTCTTTTTCATTCTTTTCACCGTAATGCTTAAAAAAATATATATATATATATTTTTTTTTTTAATAGGTTGCTTACACATTTTTGTATGTTTTTTTTTTTTTTTAAATATTATTATTATTTATTTGCTTTATTTTTCAACCAGTTATGTTCTTGTTCCAGTGAGTCCTTTTACCTTGTTTATCTTATGATAAATGGGTCTTTTTCAGAATCTTCCTGTAGTGAACACAACAGAGAAGAATGTGACTAGAAGTGAGGATGGAAGAAAAACTATCAATTTTCTATTCATTTTGTGAAAAAAAAAAAAAATGTTCACAGAACGTGCCCTAAAATATAGAAAGAGAGAAAGGAAACTCATTTGCAGAATTTGTGGCACTTTTTCTTTTGATTTTAATTAGAAAATTTGGCATCTGCAAAATAAAGTTTCCTGTTGTTACTAGCTCTCAAATGAATATTCTCCATTTTAAGAATAATTCCTAAAAGTTTTCATCAGATGAACATAGTATACTGAGTATAAGCACTAAATAGGTTTTTACATAATTAAGAAATGAGCAGCAGGCCATGACTTTGAATATTTGCAGCACAGAATAATGATTCTCTCATTGCTGAGATTCTATTAAATTTGACAATGAAAGAATTCATGGTTGACTTGCACTTGGTGGTCTGTCAAGTCTGAAGCCAGTGCCATTTATAGAGGTTTATAAACTCTTTACAGAAGCTAGATTATCCTTTGCATGTGCTTTTTAGTACTAAGGTTAACCCCCTTTGTGACTTAACACCTGCATTTAATGTTTGTGTAGGGGGAAATATCATTAATCAAGTAGCAACAGCTTATGAGCACAGTGGCTTCTGATGAATAAACTGTGGAGCTATGTTAAGATGTAAACTAAAAAGACAGAAGACTTTGGGGGATGGAAAACAAGTACCTTTGCCAACATATCTGATTGCATCCAGTTTGCTAAGTTAAGCAAAGAATTTTTAATGTGAGGAAATAAAGGGGAGAAAGCTGTTTTTCAGAGTATAAAATGTCTGGATGCACCACTCATGCAGATGAATGTGACAAGGAAGAGGAGAAATCAGTATTTGGAGATTTCTGAATCTCTTTCTTGCTGGAATGCTTTCTCCACAAACAAACGGACAACAAAATGCTAATCTTCATTTGTTATTTACTTGCATGGTAATCTTGAGGTGTTCCAAATTGTATGCAGTGCCTGGGAAATTTTACCCATTACTGATGAATTTTACTAGTTTGTCAGCTGTTGTAAACGTAATCATATTTGAGTTGACAGTTGTTATTTAAAGCTTTAGTTTTAGGTGCATACATGCTTCCCACAAATCTAGCTTTTTACTCTTTAAAATATGGTTCCTATTGTCCTTCCAAGGGCAAATTTTCATCTGTCTGGGATTAAAATGGATTCATCAAAATAACTTTCTACATTTTGGAAATGCTTAAGTTTATACCAGTAAAAATACTTTGCATCTTCCTAGTCTCAAAAAGGGACAAAATGTTTTATGTAGGTGGCTGCAGAAAGAAGAGGAAGAAAGGGTAAAATGAAACTGTACATTTGAAACAGAAGTTCTCTTTGATGGCTAATGCAAATTCTATATGTCCTATAATTATGTTTTCTGGAGTTCCTGTTAGTGCTGACACACTAAATACATTTATCAGTGAAAGAATAGGCCTTGTTTTATGCATCTATGTAGTTTAACGTATTAAATGTACATTATACAATTTGTAATGGCACTATCATGTGAAAATGAAAGGGTGGATGAGGGATGGAAGGTTATTCTGGAGCCTATAGTATACTATCTAGTTACTTATTTCAAAGACCGGCTCTTATTAAACTGAGGTTATTCGAACAAAATGGAAACTCGCTACTCTGCACCCTTAGTTGTGATCTTCACCCAGCCTTTATGTTTGTTGTGTACTTCCGTGGGGGCATATTAAATAGTGGGACAAATGTAAAGTTGCCTCTAGCGATTTCAAACAACAAACAAAAATGCAAAGAAAAACACTTTTTACCAAGTAACTTTTTTGTTGTTTTTTAAACTGGAACAGGGCAATTTAGGAAGCCTAATTGGTTGCATTATACATGCTTTCAAAGATATCTCCTCTCCAAAGGAAACTTCACTGATTTGAATTAAATGATGTTGCTGGTCTTTAAGACAATGAAGGTTTGAGCTTTGAAGAAGGCAAAAGACTGATTGGAGTGTTTGTGACTTCTTGCATGTGAATTTCTTGGGGTAGGATTTGAAGAGAAACTGAATTCTGGGGGGGACGTTTCCTTCCTGTGTTCCCCCAGCACTTTCCTTTTCCTTATAACAGCAGTAGCTGAGCTAGTATGAAGGATATCAGGATTTTTTTTTTTTTTTTTTTTCAGTACTTAGTGAGAAGACTTAAAAACTGCCATTTGTGGGCCCATCTGTATGTACTTGGACTTTGGACTTCTTGTCAAATGTACAATCTAATTTTTAAAAAAAAAAAAATTATTCTAAACTTCTTTACTGGAAGTATCTGGACAAAGGGGGAGCTGTGCCTTCCTTTCTGCAGGCGCTTTCATATTTTGAGAAAAATCTTATTACAAAAGATGAGGAAAAGGCTGAGGTGCTTAATGCCTTCTTTGCCTCAGTCTTCAGCAGCAATACCGATTGTTCTCTGGATACCCAGTACCCTCAGCTGGCGGAAGGGGATGGGGAGCAGAATGTGGCCCTCACTATCAGAAATGGCTGGTGACCTGCTACGGCACTTGGATGTGTGCAAGTTGATGGGGCCGGATGGGATCCACTCGAGAGTACTGAGTGAACTGGTGGAGGAGCTGGCCAAGCCACTTTCCATCATTTATCAGCAGTCCTGGCTATCGGGGGAGGTCCCAGTTGACTGGTGGATAGCAAATGTGACACCCATCTACAAGAAGGGCCGGAGGGCAGACCTGGGGAACTATAGGCCTGTCAGTTTGACCTCAGTGCCAGGGAAGCTCATGGAACAGATTACCTTGAGAGTCATCACGCGGCACTTGCAGGGAAAGCAGGCGATCAGGCCCAGTCAGCATGGGTTTATGAAAGGCAGGTCCTGCTTGACGAACTTGATCTCCTTCTATGACAAAGTGACGTGCTTGGTGGATGTGGTCTACCTTGACTTCAGTAAGTAAGGCTTTTGACACCGTTCCCCACAGCATTCTCCTCAAGAAACTGGCTGCTCATGGCTTGGACTGTCGCACGCTTCGTTGGGTTAGAAACTGGCTGGATAAGAGTCGTGGTGAATGGAGTCAAATCCAGTTGGAGGCCAGTCACTAGTGGCCTTCCCCAGGGCTCGATGCTGGGGCCGGTCCTCTTTAATATCTTCATCGATGATCTGGATGAGGGTATCGAGTGCACCCTCAGTAAGTTCGCAGATAACACCAAGTTAGGTGCATGTGTCGATCTGCTTGAGGGTAGGAAGGCTCTGCAGGAGGATCTGGATAGGCTGCACCGATGGGCTGAGGTCAACTGTATGAAGTTCAACAAGGCCAAGTGCCGGGTCCTGCACCTGGGGCGCAATAACCCCAAGCAGAGCTACAGGCTGGGAGATGAGTGGTTGGAGAGCTGCCAGGCAGAGAAGGACCTGGGAGTGATGGTGGACAGTCGGCTGAATATGAGCCAGCAGTGTGCTCAGGTGGCCAAGAAGGCCAACGGCATCCTGGCTTGCATCAGAAACAGTGTGGCTAGCAGGGCTAGGGAAGTGATTGTCCCCCTGTACTTGGCTCTGGTGAGGCTGCACCTCGAGTACTGTGTTCAGTTTTGGGCCCCTCCCTACAAGAAGGACATGGAGGTGCTTGAGCGAGTCCAGAGAAGGGCAACAAGGCTGGTGAGGGGTCTGGAGAACAAGTCCTGTGAGGAGAGGCTGAGGGAGCAGGGCTTGTTCAGCCTGGAGAAGAGGAGGCTCAGGGGCGACCTTATCGCTCTCTACAGATACCTTAAAGGAGGCTGTAGCGAGGTGGGGGTTGGCCTGTTCTCCCACGTGCCTGGTGACAGGACGAGGGGGAATGGGCTTAAGTTGCGCCAGGGGATTTTTAGGTTAGACGTTAGGAAGAACTTCTTTACTGAAAGGGTTGTTAGACATTGGAACTGGCTGCCCAGGGAAGTGGCTGAGTCACCATCCCTGGAGGTCTTTAAAAGACATTTAGATGTAGAGCTTAGGGATATGGTTTAGTGGGGACTGTTAGTGTTAGGTCAGAGGTTGGACTCAATGATCTTGAGTCTCTTCCAACCTAGAAATTCTGTAATTCTGTGATCTCAAATAATTTTCTTCAGACAGGATGTTCTGTAAAGCCATTTTATTCGTGATTGCAATGGCGGGTGTTCTGTCAATCAGGAGTCCATTTTAGTAAACAAATCTTAACCTTTTATTCCCTATTACCTGAGTCCTGATCACCCCCCTCTTTTTCCTCATTGGCTGAGTACTACAGGTTCACAAGCTACTCGACACTCCTCTATACAATATATTACATTTTTATTTTTTCCAACCCTTTAATTTTGCCTTATGTATTGAGAACTTGTGATCTTTGTTTTACTGGTCTCACACTGCTCATCCTTTTTTTCCTCAAGCTTCTACCTTATTTTGGAACAGTGAGGTCTTCTACTGTCTTCTGCTTATCTACTTAGCATTTCTCCTCATTATGACTACACAACTACCTTGGAATAAAGAAAAATAATTATCTGCTCCAAAAACACTTTTTTATTTTTTTTTTTTTTTCACAATGTCTTAATAGTTCTGGATGGTGTTCTGTAGATTTTCTTCCATAAACAAAAAGTTATTCATGGCAACGTCTTTCTTTTCTGACAAAATGAACGTTGACTTCTGCCCCTGCCTCTGTTCCCCTTACTGAAGGGAAGATCTCTCTTAATTTTTGAATGAGAGATCTGTCTCTGTAAGAGTCTGAGGTGGTATTTCAGACACAGTGAATAAATTCCAGAACATCATATTCAAGCCTTTTTAAAAAACAAAAACAACAACAAAAAAGCTCTCAAGATGAAATAATTTCTTAGCTGTTGTGAAAGATTAAATTTATTATTTCTGATATGATTTACACTGTTCTATTAATTATTGCTATTATTGATTTCATCATTCCTCATAAAATTCAGCAGGAGTGCAACAGCAATCCACTGGGCTACCATTAGTGTTGGGAACTTCATTATCTTGCTTCAGCTGTTAGTGCATGTTTTGCTTGGATGTTTTCTGGGTTTCATAGATACCTCTGCTTATCTGGGCACTGAAAGGCATTGTGCAAGAGATTGACAAGTATTTTATAGCTGTTCAATTGTGTGGTATTAGTTTTGTCCATTTCTGTTTGAAAATGTCTTTTAAAAAGTGAGAAGTGTAATGTGGTATAAAGGTATAAAGTTAGGTACCAATATCAGAAGACAATATCTGCTTTTCATTTCTCTTAATCCTGCCCTCCATCATTTCTTTTTAAATTATTTTTTATTATGCAGTCCAGCCGCAAGTGGCTGATCACATTGAGTTGTTCTCTGTTACCAACAAGATTAAAAGTATCATGTACAAGTCAATATGAAACCTTAACCTACTCTAAAGGGCTACTTGCCAGGGAGCTACTGAAAGAGTGAAGCGTAATTATAACACCTCCATCCAAATGGGGTGCTTTTTAACATTTCGGGGAGGCTTCTGCAGGTGCTGATTGAAAATTGGTTCAGAATCAAACCTTTAAGACTGTAACAATAAAAATACTTACAAAAGATAGGAGAGCATATGAAATCTCTCCAGCACTGTACATCCCCACCAGGCATGCTGCCAAAACCACAGCTTTTTAACTAAACAAACAAGCGAAAGAAGCCCTTAGGCTATGGAGCAAGGAAGTTTGTGCTTCTAACAAAGAGAAACAATTTTTTCTTTGAAAAAGTAGTATTTGTGTAACCAACCGAATTAAAATATTATAGTACCTGGGATCATGGGAATCCCTATGGGCTGTTTGCTTCAAGCCTTATTTACACGAGAATCTGTAAAACTATTTTTGACCTATATAAAGCAACAACCATACCCCCCCCCCCCCTTTTTTTTTCTTTTTTTTTTAAAGAAGAAGGATCAATAAGAGATTGTCTGTTCTGAAAACATTTCTAATATGGTGAGGGAAACATCAAATGAGATTACATCAAAAGGTGAAATAGAGCCCCCTAAGGGGAAGAGCTGCACATAATTCTGTACAACTTCCATATTAGAAATAAACAGTGTAATATAACAGTTTTGCATAGAAAGGCTGAAAAATCTTATTTATTTTTTTAAGAAGAATTGAGGTATTTCCACATTTCAGATATGACAGTATGATACATCATTCATCTTGAATTCAGCTTTGCTCCTGTCCCATGGAGATCTCATGTTTTTGTGATTACTAAAAATCCTGAGCTAGCAGACTATAAAACCCCCTACAGAGAACAGACAGGGCCCCAAATCTGAAGTGACCTATTGTAATTGTCTGGTCATATTTTACTTGGCTTGGCTGTTATCCTTTAGCATCCCAATACTTGATTGATTCACTCTGCTCATAGGATTTGTTTGGGAGCTACTCTCATGGTAGCTGGTGGTAATAGGTATATGATTAGGCTTTTTCTTTCTGTGTTTTGGGGAGGGGTGAGGTTTGTGTTTTCTGTGTACGAGATAACAGTGCACCAAATCTTTGTGGGTTGTGACAGTAACGGTTCAAACCTCACTGGCTCCCCATGACTCCTGGTGCTGGGGAGCCATGAAGCCCCCAAAAGAGAGCACTTGTACAAGCTCCAGTATGCTGGTGAGCTGCAGCTGTGGTGGGGAGATGGCAGACAGTGAGAGAGGAAGCTGCAGGAGGTTTGCTGTGAAATACTCTCTATTGGCTCAGCTCCTGGAGCCACAGAGGTCTTGCAAGAAGTGTGTGTACACTGGGGATGTGTGGTCTAATGGAGTAAATACGGAAGCTGTGTGTGCATGGCTAGTGTTAGAATCCAGCAGGTGAAAAAGGGATGACTTTTTCACACGAGACAGTGATATAAGGGAATATAAGGGAATTGCAGGGATGGTGTAGGGAGTGCTCAGGTTATTGCAGCTGTTTGCTGGATTTTCACTGCCAGAGTCCTTTGAGGCTGACTATCAGGGTAGATGTGGAGCTGAGCCCACTGGACTGAACCCTGCGTTTCATGCTTCCCAGGCAAAGCACTGTCCTCCAGAGCTCAGTGTGCTGTTGGGGACCACAGGACAGATCTCCCTGCAGCTCTGGGGTACGGGAAGTGCACAGGTAAGCTGCCTTTTCCTCTCTGCTGGGCTGATGAAGGAGCTCCATCCCTCTCTCTCCTTCCTCTTAGTGGCACAACCATCCTGCTGTGCACCAGTCATGTTTCCTTGCTGAGGCCGTACAGACAGTACACCAGCCTAGCCCTCAACTACGTACTTGCAGCAGAGGGCATTGCACTTTCCATTGCACCTCATGCATTAATTTTGCATTAGTTCTACATGGCAGGTGGGTTTATTTCCTCAGCAGTAGCATGTGTACTTTGCTTCCTGTTGTAGAGGGGAAACGGCAGGCACCAGCGCGGTCAGCTCTTTGGGAACTGCAGTTTCCCTGCCCTATACCATTTCATCCCCATTCACACACCATGAGGAGGGGACTTTTAAGACATCAAAGCAAACAAGTATCAAAAATTGTTTGAAAAAGTTGGTATTTCCTAAGATTTACAGCTCTCTAGCTTCTGTAAAATACAGCTTTTTAATTTTAATACTTACCATAAAAATCTGAATTTTTCTCCCCTATTCATTCATTTCTGAATGAATTCTCAGAAATTCACTGAAGTTCTGAAGTTCAGTAGTGCAGGTTTTAACACTCATTTGTATTATTCTTCACATTAAAATCGTTCTGGTTCAAGCATGGTATAAATGCTTGGAAATCTTAAAATAGTTCTATATGAAAACTAGGGTTCTGCTGCATGCCAAGATCTTACCATGTTTGCACTGTTTGCCATTTTTCTGAAGCTTCACATTCTGAGCTTAGTGATTTGTACAGAACCGTGGCCTCTGTTGTACTGTTACTAGATGCCTTGGGATAAATTGAAGCTTAATAACTTCTAAGCTGTTCTTTAAAGCTTTTATTTTTTATTTTTTTATTTTTTAAATATGGTTGTGAAAATTATCCTGTCCAAAGATTTTAATTTGCTTGTTTTTGTTTGTTGAAGTGTTTGTCTTGTTCCACAAATGCAGGACCTTTTATTTGTTCCTTACAAAAAATAAAAATAAAAAATAACCTGTCTTGGATGTAATTGCACATCTTTATACTTTTCCCTTTTCTTGAAACAGTCATTATGTGATTACTGTTGTCAATCTTTGTTTGAAAAGGGGGATGTTTCTAACCCCTGAGACCAGGTGACAAAACTTAAGTCTCATATTTTTAAATGTGGAAAATATTCAGTATTTTTGAACTTAGGATTTTAAAGCTAATATTTATAACTGGGGACAAAAAGTAAAACCAGAAACCTTTTAAAATTATTATTATTATTATTTTTAGAAATGGCCTTGTTGAGATTAAGATCTTATTTTATTATTTCTACCACTTTTACTCTGAATCCTACCATGAAAAAAATAATAATAATAAAAAAAAAAAAATAAAAAACAAACCCTTCTCCCTGTTTCCTTGCAGCTTGGACAAACACGCTAAGACAGCGAGTGACACCTGGTGCTCAGGCTGTTCTGAGACATATTGGTGCAGCCTTGTCCAAGCACCTGTGAGGAGCAGCTCCCCACACACCTGCCTGAGGCCCTTTTGTGCCATGCAGGGAGCTTTTGCTGCTTCTCAGAGTGTCTGGAGGCACCCTTGAGCACTGTCTTGAGAGGAGAACAGTCTAGAAGTCCTTTTTCAAATTTTCTTCAAAAGTTCCTGTTTCCCAAACTATTTTAGGCAGTTCCTCCTCTTTATTCTTGCTCTTCATGTGAAAAAAATTGCTAACCTAACTCAAATCCAGAAGTGACTGTGGGCATAATTTTCTTCTCTTGTCCTGCAGCAGTGATGAGAGGGAAAGACTTTTGCTCAACCAGGGTTGATCCCAACTTTGCTATCCTCACCTCTACATGTGGATCAGTGTGTACAAGTGCAGTCTAGCACATAGCCCTGCCTAATGTGCTCTTTCCCTCTCTCTCACATGCAATTCTAATTGTCATTTGTGCCTTGAGTAGGTTAATACATTAAAATTGACCGAGAAGCGAATGGGAGTTGTCTGAATCTCAAGAGCAAACTAAAACAAGAGTCACATGAGAAAAGCAGTCATCCATTGTTGCCTGATGATAGAGAAGATTTTAAAATCAAACACTCCACTATAGCCTGACTGTGCACATAGAAAAACCTAATTAATTATAAAAAAGATGAATAAATAATTTAAATGTATCACTTATTTCTCCTTTATAGTTTAACTGAAGAAAAATTATTTCAATTAGAAATTTCAACTCAATCTGAAATGCAGAGAGGCGTGATGGTTCA
The DNA here is from genome assembly GCA_011075105.1 of Heteronetta atricapilla. Lineage (NCBI taxonomy): Eukaryota > Metazoa > Chordata > Aves > Anseriformes > Anatidae > Heteronetta > Heteronetta atricapilla. Next base: position 113,845,593 of record CM021731.1, on the reverse strand, counting down.
AGATGGATGTGAAGTCCTTTACAATTTTCCTTCAAAAATGTTTTTTTTTTTTTTTTTTTTTTCTCAACTAGGGTGATTAAAAAAAGGGGAAAAAAGATTCCTGAGAGACAAAAACAAGCAAAATTTCCTTTGATAGGGTAACAGAATGTATGTTTAATTTATGAATTAATAAGCATGTTATGTTTGATGTCCAATTTGTCAAAAATGTCTTATTTCCTTTAGCATTCATGTTATATGCATGAAATAGATGCATTTTTTTTCCATTAATTATAATATCCCATTTCCTCAAGAGTAATGAAAGATGATTCATTCCTGTGCTCTGACCCTAACTGGCTCTTTGGTATTACTGATGAGTGTTTTCTTTTCTTTTCTTTTTTTTTCCCCATTCATTTTTGACCTTGTGAAAGTATTTATGTTGGACTCAGTGATGATGAATGCAAAATGAACAAGGCAGGCTAAGGATGAGAGAGTAGATGCAGAGAGCTCATGTCCCATGTCCTTGGTGACATCAGCTTGTGTACAGTAATACCCAAATATACCTGAGCTCACTTGGCTCTGTGGGAAGATCCTTGGGCCTTGAAAAACATCTGTTGGCTATAGCTGTAAAAAAAAAAAAAAAAAAAAAAAAAAAGTTTATGATACTGATATCTCCAATACAGTTTCTTTCTCCTTCTACTTTTACGGCTTTTAATAATTTTAGGACTATAAATAGGACTATGCTTATTTCTGTGTAGATCTTTGTTTTTGTCTTACTGTTTATTTTCCTCAAGTTTAAACAAGTATGTCTCTATCTATCTGTTTGGTGATGACTCTCTTCTCAAGCACAAAATATGGTCTAATTGCTTCAAATTACTGCTTTTCCTTTCAGTAGTTTCAGTAGGTTTTTTTTTTTTTTTTTTTTTTTTTGAGTTTCTGCTATGTAATTTCCCTGTTTGCTTGGATCTATCACTAGATTATACACAAAATACATATGCTTCCATCTGTGGACAGTTGCAAGTGAGAAATATTGAATGTGGTGAGAAGCAATGGTTTTATTAGAACTCGTTTGGAATAATGCCAAACCTAAGTTCACTGTGGATGTTTTATTTAGACTGACATCAACTTGCTGAGAAGTACTCACAGAATTTTGATACCCTGCCATGTCCCACTTCTGATGCATTTAAAATTCCAGGGATATTGGGCTAATGTACAAAGCATTCAGCGGATCTTATCCCTTTTACATGTACAGTAAACCACCATTAGCACTTCCTCTTTTTTTTTTTTTTTTGAAGGTAATGGCACAGTATAGACAGTTTCTAGAAGAAATAAAATGTTTATACATTATACTAAAAATAGATGACTGGTTAATTAGATTGAGAGATTTGCAGATTTTAAAGGTTACATAGAAGAAAGATTTAATGTGCAGTACAAATGCTGTTCTGTGGCTGGGCAGAAGCTGAAAAACAAAAATAGGACTAGGAAATTTTATGAATCAAGCAGAAGTCATATCATCAGAAATCTCAAAAAGGTGCTGTGTGAGGTAGCATATACTAATTATGGGAATAATTATCAGGAAAAAGAAGGGAATGGGAAGGGTAAAATCAAAGAGGAGACCAAAGTTGGCAGAAATAGAAACAGAACAGCAGCATCTTATGACTATTACTGAACAGGAAGGCATGCATACCTATGATATCTAGCAAAGCAAGATGGCGTTATTTATACAACTGTCTTAAAGGGAGTGAGAAATTAACATAAATCCATATTTTTCAGGTGAATTTTGTAGCACCAGTGAAATAGCCATATATTTATTTATTTATTTTTCTACATGGTTTGAGTGTTTCTTTCTATGGACTTCTCTATCCAGTGGCTGACAGACAAATGTATTGCTGTCCTCACCCATAACTTTATATTTAAGATCACATATTTTAAAAGTTAAGTAAAATGTTCTGCATGCCATTTGGTGATACAGTGGCTTGATTAAATGAAGCCTGCATTAAGGTAGGGGTGAGAGTAAATTTGAGATCGAGGTAAGACAGGTGCCTGTCTATAAATGACTATCCGCTTGCTGATTAGATAGGTGGCAAGCTCTAATTAAGTCTGTTGAAAGCTAGCCATTGTAGCCAATGGTGAGCAGGGAGCTATTCAGCGCATCCTGAGGTTGACCTCAAGCTGGGGACTGAGTTGTCAAGCCTAATTCATTAGTATCCCTTTGAGTTCTGTGTCATATTCCACAGTCAGCTGTCTTGGAAGGAGTGGGTCTTTTTGCAGGTCCAGTTCTGTGTTGGTGTCTTGTAGAACAGAACACTATATGATCTTTAGTCATCTGAGCTCTTTCTCCATTTCTATTTCTTCTCCACCTGGAAGTGGTCATGGTCAGCTACATCTCTCCCTGCATGCTTTGAAGAGATAATTTGGATAGTTGATAGGCTATGATGGGAGATGGACTCTTGGATTTTGGTGTCTTAATGTGAATTGAACTGAAAACGATGAAGAACAATATAGCTATTTATGTAACAAGTCTTTTTGGTACTATCTCACCCAAATCATGTTTGACAGAAAGATCTGGGTTGTTTCCATGCTGCTCTCAGGTGTTGAAATCAATCAGAGGTTGCAAAATTTTCCTTATCTCTAGAGGTCTTACACTAACTACAGTCACTGATGTTCCAAGTAAACCTTTTAACTTCACATTCAGTGCTTCAGCAGATGTTTCACAAGCCCAGTTACTCATTGCTTTCGGGGCTTGGTTGCTTAGCAAGGAAAAATGAAAACCTCAACAATTGTTTCAGTCCTGTATGACCTTACAAAATGCTGAGATTGGATTATATGTTTTATAAGGAATTCCAGTATTTTTTAAAATTATTTTGAGATCAATTTCATATAACTCTTAGATACAAAAAACTTCATATTTTTTAAATATTCCAGTTTCCATTGGAATTAAGTGTAGTGCTGTCTCTTGCTACATGGAGGTCCTGATACTCAACAGGCCAGATGTGCACATCTATGTTTAATGATTTTCTACCATTTTCTGTTCTGAATTTCCTGAGAAAAGCTCATGAGTATGCATTTCTGATGAAGCATTTGATGGAAAAGCATTGTAATTTTTTTTCCCCATCCTTATTCAAAGAATGTTTTTGTGCAGATGTGGAAAACCTATATTTCAGCTTATAGAAGAATCAGACAGCTAATGGGGGTGGGGAGTAAGGTTTTAGAATTAAATTGAGGCTAAAGGTGTACTGGAGGAGAAGTGCTAAAGAATAAACGCTCTTTGCTCTTAGGCTTTCTTCAGCTCTTATCTGATCTATTGAGGCTTTTAATTCAAAGGGCTTATTTTGTTACTTGGAAGTCCGAGATTTCAGCATTTTCCCAAGGCTATATTATAGACTCATATTAGAGACATGTTAATGCTATAAATATTTTGTTTTATGGGTAATAAAACAAATGTCACTTGTGGTAAGTTATCCTGTATGTTTATCTAGTTCAACAGCTGTTTTAATGCCCTCTAACAGTCGTATTAGCCCCTATTAGTAGCTAGTGCATGAGAAGCTGCAAAAGCATCTCTTGAGAGGCAGTGCCTCTTCAGGTTGACTTATCAAGGGCCTGTGTATCAACAGGCTGCACCGTGTTGCTGTTTTTGTTATGTGATAAACTGGCTGGGGAATAGTTTCCTCCTCGTACAATAATTCTTTTGATTGCATGATGGAAAGGGGTTTTATTTTAGTGAGTAAATATAAAGGAGAAAGAACTCTTTATTGAAGAATAACCAATATAGGATACAAAATCTTTTTCTATTTTTTTTTTTTTTAATCAAAAGAAAAAAAAAGTTGCTCTGTGGAGAGTGTACAAGTTGAGTAGTATAAGTCAAAAAAAACGCTAAATGGAATGTATGAAATAAGAATGGATGAAGATTTGACCAAACTAAAACAATTAGAAAGCTGGGAATAGGTGTAAGAATATGTTGAATGATGTAAAGTTTTCAGATATTTAGGAAAAAAAATACTAAAAAATTACCTTTTTATTTTCTTACCTTATCTGTTTAGTGTAGGTCAAGCATTATGCAAAGAAAACCCTGAATTCCTGAGGGTATTGGAGACCTTTGTTTTATAATTGAGCTCTTAATTGCTGCTGTAGCTTCCATCTCCGTGACGTGTTGTGTTAAAACAGTGATTTGTTTATGGAGAGGTAAGATGACTTCAGAGTACTATGATAAAGTTGTACCACACTGGACTTTTTCCCAAAAGGGTGACAGGTGGATATTCTCTTTGGTGGTTTTGTTCACAAGAGCTGCTGGAACAAACGGAGGAGTTGACTGCTAATAGGATGGCAAACAGTATCATTACATGGGGGGAACACTTCTAATGGTGGCCAAGACTCCTGCTCCATGCTCCACTGAAAAATAGATGCTTATCTACTAATATTACCTAAGGTCAGTAAGTTAGTCCTTCTTTACTTGACCCCAGGCCCTACAGCACCATAAATGCTTTGAGAGGCCATTTTTACTCTCCTGATTTGTGGCTCTTCCATAGGCAGTGAACTAGGTTCCTAATGCCTCTTGAGTAGTTCTGTTCACAGCTTTGATGTGAAGTTGTTTTATGTCAGGTGTATTTATGGAAAGTGGTTATGTAGGTTCTAGCTGCAACCTAGGAGATCATAGTATATTGCTTGCATGCTAGTGCATATTCAGAGAAAAAGTTCACTGTAGGCCAGACCCTATATACCTTTTGGGATCTTGTAGCTGAGATGTATTCATTGTCTGTTTCCTTTTGCTTTTTAATTTGTTTTCCTTCAGAGAAGTATGTTGGCATACTCATGTTTTCATGTTTCTGGTAGTGAAATATTTGCCTGAATCCAGCTTACTTAGTACATAGTTATATAGACTATGTCCCTACCTCCAAATGTTTTCTCCTTGTGCTCAGTGATTTTTAATATGGTCCCATTAGCTTGAATTAAATATAGAAGTAAATTGACTATTATCTATGTGGTGGTTTCGCTTGTAGCTTGTACGTTTGTGTCATATTCTTGTATAATATTTGTGAGAACATGAGACTGGAGAGAATTCCTGTTTCTTCAGCTCCAACCCCTTGTGACAGCAGGCAATCGTAGCATCATCTTGTAACCTACCTCTAAAATGTACTTGGTGGGTTCTTTGTCCCTCTTAGTTGTATTGGGAGAATTTGCTTTATTTTGGCTTTAAAACATTCTAATTTTCATCCCAAATATCTCCACAGTTAACTTTGTTTCTTTACTTATATTGTACTTGTACTATTGTACTCCTACTTTTTCAGTGTACATCTCTCTGATGTAACTATGCTTGGAGGAGGATAGTATTTAAAACTCTCTAATGGCTTCTGTGCATTACAAATCAAATACCAGAATAGTTGATCAAAATTAAATGCATTTTCTTCCAAAAATATCATAATAAAGAGTGAACCATTGAGCATTTTATTTTAATTCTCTGCAGGATTTACCCAGCACCTTTAGATAATTAATATGTTTTTGTTTTTACATGTGATATTGAAATATACTTGAAAGTTCATCGATAAAAGAAAGCAGAGAAAATTGATTTAATTCCACCTTTTAAATAAACAAGTCTTTTGCTTCTGTTTATAACAATATCTCTTTAAAAATCATTGTTTCAAAATGCAAGGTAAAAGGCTTATTTCGTTTAGTGGTATGTAAATATAAAACTTGTGTTTACAAAGGTATCTTTCAGTGCCCTTACAATAATTTTAACAGTTAACCTGGATTTGGGCTCACCTTTTCAGTGCAGGAGTGAAAATATAACCTGAGGAAATAGGGTGGAAAATTTGTCTATATTACTGTGTCATCTGACATTCTAATCACATAAAGAGTTCATCAGTGTGCATAAGGGTAGTAGTTGATTTTTGGCCTAAAATATTCCCAGTTTTACAGCTGCTTTAGTTCCCTTATCAGCCCTCTACCATTTTGTAGTTGTACAGTCTCTGACATGACCATTTGTTGTACGCTCAGAGAACCTATGACAGCCTCTGTCTGCCTTCTCCTTGCATCCTGTAAAGGGCACAGATGCTGTAGAAGTCTGTAGAAATGTTCATGAAGACATAAAATTATGTCTTAAAATTATGTCATAAAATTATCACTCAAAGCTGTCCTGTTAAGATCATTTTACATCTTGGAAACATGCCCCCATCCTTCTCCATTCTCCTGTGTCTCAACTTTGGTTTTAGAATAGCATTAAATGTTATGTTAATATCTCCCTTAAAATCTATCCTTAATATATGTATTCTTCAGGGTAAAATATGGTATCCTAAAGTATTGCTAGCACTCAGCATTAATATTAAGAAAAAATGTGTAGGTTCAGCTTAAATGAATATTAAAACCTTTCGTATTCTTGAGACAAGTCACCTGTGTATATTTTTTCAGGTGCTTCGTAGCTTAGGCAATTTATGTCCACACCCTGCATTAAAATAAAGGTAAATTTTTGATAAATTTGGCTGTTAATTCTATTATTCAAAGATTAGTGAAGCTGTGCCATTCAAAGCAATGGACATGCTTAAGATTCTCTAAGGTTGTTAAACATAATATATACTTGTTTCATAATATGGATCTCACTTTCATAATGCAAAAACATTACTGTAATATTTTTATAAATTAATAGTAATGTATCTATCACCTCTATTAACTGCGTATAATCTGAATAATGACTAGATGCTTCTGTCTATGTGAGTATATCTGATGGTGTCTGAGATTGTATGTGACCTATATATGTGTCCTTCTCCATTGTAATCAACGTTTCTTTCACTGTACATCTGTCCTGTTCATCCATTGGCCTGTACTTTGCTGGGATTGCCTGTGGAGTTTGAAGGCACAAATCAAGCGTATATTATTAAGGCTGCCCATTTTTCTCTTTTAGATAGGCACATAGCATTCCAGTCCTGAGTCCCTCCCAGTGGCAAGAATTCATGCAGAATAAAAGATTCGGAATGAAAGCTTTGAAAATGAACATCTTTTAGTAGTTTTATACTCCTAAATCTTTGTCTCTGCACTTGGAGTAACCTAAAAGCATTTATTAATATTTGATGGGATTGTGAAAGCCCTAGGTATGTAGATTTATGGAAGGTACAAATGGCTCATCTGAGCTTAAACATTCTTGGTCCCTATCCTTTTGCGAAAGGCATGTATGCCCCTTGGGAGTTCCTGTAAGAGGACTCAGCTTGATGAAAATATACTCCATTGCATACTTATTCCAATAATTTGTAGGTGATGCTAGTATGAGATGAAAGCTTTTGCATTTTATTTAGTGAATTGGATGAAAAGTTTTTTTTTATCACATTTTTTAATATAGCTTGGCCAAACTTTGCAAGAATCTACAGATGTTAGATCATTGCCTGAATCTACATGCTGAAAAGGGGTTTGCTAGGTTTTTAACAGCTAACAGCAAGATCTGTTAGTATTTTTGATGGGAATGCACTTTGATTTGTTAAGCTAATGATTTGTAAGAAATTAGATTTGGGATCTGGTAAATTTGGGTTAAGGAAAGGTCAAGGAATTAAAAGATTATTATAGGCAATAAAAAACAGATGGAACACAACATTATGCAGTGAAGATGAGTTCCTGTTGAGGCAGGGCACATGAAAGGCAAAACACCCAGGCAAAGAACAAATGTGAATTTGCCAGGACCAGCAAAGCAACTGGTGTCACACAACGTGAGAATGAGGTACCTTAATTTTGTTTCTCCTGTGCAGGTGCAATAATTGAGCTCAGGCTGACATTTCTAGTATGTTACTGTTATGCTCTGGCCCCAGATGTGCTGCTGTCCTCCACTAAAATTTTTCCATCTGAGTGAACAGTTCAATTTATACATGTAAAAATAACGCTACAATACTAATCCACATGGCACTGTCCCACAGCATTCTGCTCTTACTTGCCTGTCAGCCAATGCACTAGACATCTGGGCCATCTGAAGGGAGGGTTGAAAGGCACCTTTCCTCCCATAATCTCTGTTTTGTGAGGCTATGAGGTCAGGTGATAGAGTTCAGCTGCACAGGGAATGTGTGTTCAAAAAGAGTTAGTGGCTGGCTAGTGAGTGGTAGAGCTGAGATGCAAGTTTTTTTTTTTTTTGTGTACAGCACCAAATGTCCCTGGCTTGAGCCTTGCACCAATGCCAGCCACTCAGCAATGTCATACACCACCATGGGGGACGTCAGCCACGCATAGTGATCAGGCCACGCATAGATGGACCCATTAATCTGTTCAGTCTTGCTGCTCATCAAAAGTGAAAGTCAAACTTCCTGTGGGAATTCTGCCAGATTTGAGTCATCATCGTGATTATGGGACTTGCACTGGAGAAGATTGCTTCTTGTCCTGGGAAAATTAGGCAAGAGTGACACAATTATATTTTTGTTCTGTTTGTAATACACAAAATATTGCCATTACACATTTGTCCTGTTAATTAATTTGTGTTGCTGATGTGTATTGCCCATTCGTAATGGGTGTGTTTCCTTGGTGCTTCTGCAGGAAATTATTAGGCCAGTATTATGTAATGCAGGTTACTTAAGCCTATGTGTGTGGTGTTGTCTATAATAAGACTGGGGATTAGAAGCAGCATATGTTCCAAGATAAATAGAAAGCTTTGGAATGATCCAGAAATAGTTTATTGTGACCTTATTTAGTGATAGGACAACTGAGATAAAGGTGATCTGTGGCTGGTGCTAACTTGTCTTTACTGACTTAATTGCAAAAAGAGGCTCCTTCCTGGAAGACGATAAATTCTCTAAAGCAAAATCCCTTTTAAAAACAGAAAATCTATAGGTTGAAAAATAAATGTTACCAATTTGTATCCCTGTTCATTTTAGTAAAAGAGGTGGCAATGCAAGCTATAACAATGAGTGTAGCATGTACTCTTGGACATAATTGCAATTAAATAACATGTTCTTTAAAGTTGCGTTGGAATATTTATATCACTCATTTTAGAAGTGCAACAAAAATGAGTGCATATGAACTCATGACTTACAGAATTTAGATAGAAGGTTCCATTGTGCCATCTTTAACAGAAAACAAAACAAAAAAAATCAAAATGTTCTGTATGACTATTTACTCACAACCAAAAAATAAGTAAATAAATAAAAATATTTATTTTCCTTTATGCCCGCATTTGAGGAGAGGAAAGGATTGTTTTCAAAATTATTTCACCTTCTATTATTTAATAACATAGAAGACTTCTTTCCTGAGCTGATTCAAGTCTCCTAAATTTTTTTAAATATTATTTTCCTCAGTACTTTCTTTTTTCCTCCTCGATACAGCTAAGGCTTATTTGTTAGTGGCTGAACTTACTTAAACAGCCAGCCTTGATTTAAGGAATCCAGATGATTAGCAGTTTAGTAACCTGTTTGGTGCACTATCCCAATGGTAATGATTTTTGTGTGTGTGTGTTTGCTTAGTAAATGGTTATTGTTTATTGCTTGAATTTTGCTGACCTCTGCTTTCAGTATAAAGGCTGAAAAAACTAGTGTCTCCTTTTCTTGAAATCCTACATCTAGAAAATGCGGAGTAAAGCATCTTTGTCTCCATCACAACTTGGTGCTGAATGTCTCGATGTTAATTATTTGAACAGTATGTTCTTTGGTAAGTCTTAAAGCACAAAAGTGAGATTAGAATATGTTTATCCTTCATTTTCACAGCAAAGCTGCAAGGTTATACTTGGCAGAGGTCTTGTTTTTCAGAAGGTGTCTTTCTGAGGACTCTTAGGTCCATGCTCGAGAAAGGCAGTGTAACATGAAGTTTTTGGATTTAGTTCAACTGGCCTAAGTCTGGAATTCTGACATCTTTAGAATTAGAATCTGATAGAAAAGTTTTACAGATTTTTGTGATGGTTATTCCCTAGCCCTTTTTTCATTGTCACTTATTTTCCCTCTACGCACACTAAATTTTCATCCTCTTCTTTTCCTGCATCCCTTCCTTCTTCTTTCACCTTTTTTGTATCTTCTCTTGCTAGCATCCTTCCTGCTTGTATCCATTTCTGATGAAGAAATAATAGAATAAAATTGGGTGAATTATGAGTTCTTTTTATCATATTCAATTAAATTTTTGAAACAGGGAAGAAAAGTTTGTCTTTCTGAACTGAAATAAGAAAGAGGTGGTGGAACTAATTTAGAGATGAAACATAGAAATGTCATTTAATTTGAATGTCATCTTAAGCTTAGGGTCTAACAGCCTAAAAATATGAGGGACAGGGAGAGAAGTGAAATGTTATGTCTTTAATTTCTCTGGTAAAATAAGTTAATATTATCTTAAATAGTGAATAATATTGCTATGAAATGGCCGTTGTTGGTGTTTAGGAAATGTTGCAATAAGTCTTTCAGCAATTAGATAAAACATAACATTATTTCAGTGCTTTAAAATACTTTCCTATCTTCATCCTTTTTTTTTCCCAGTCAAAACTCTTTGCAATACTCGACCCAAACTAGTAAATCCTTCCACCACTCTCTGCTTCCCCCAGAATGATTCTGGGACTTTGTTGTAAAGGCTCTTGACAGCTTAGACAGCAACATCTGCTGCTGGATCTATCATCTATGAAGCTAGTCACTCCATTGTAGAAGGTTATCAAGTTGGTCAGGCATGACCAACTTGGTCAGTCCACGCAGGCTATTCATGATGGCTTTCATGGTCTTTCATGTACCTGGAAATGATCTCTGGGATTAGCTACTTCATCATTTTCCCAGTAATGGAGGTGAAGCTGACCAGTCTGCAGTTCCCTGGGTCATTGTTCTTAGCTTTTTTGAAGATGAGAATGACATTTGCTTTCCTCTAGTCCTTAGTCACGTCTCCCAGTTACAATGACCCTTCAAAGATTATTAAGTATGGCCTTACAGCATGAGTTCAGCCACCTTGAATAGCACTCGTATAAGCATCCTATCAGGGTCCATGGATTTATGTATGTTTGCTTTGCTTACGTATTCGCTGACCCAGTCCTCTTCCAGCAAGGGCACACCTTTCTTACTCTAGATTTTCCGCTGATCTTTGGGACCTGAGATTCCTCAATGCTGGTTTTGCTAGTAAAGACGGAGGTAAAGATGGCATTCAGTACCTCAGACTTTTCCAATGAAGGTGCCTAGAGATTTGACATCATCCCTTTTCCTGTATGCATTAAACTTTCTTTTAAAATTAAGTATTTTCAGACAAATTACTTTCTTTGGAGAGGCATTTGTATTTAGAGATTCTGCTGAGAAGAGGACACAGCAAGTGGTGGTCCTGATGGCAAATTCTTCCAATTCTTCCTCTTCCAAAATATAAACATCTGCTCTGCTTTTTTATTTTGGGGTTTGGGTTGTTTTATTTTTTCCCTCTTTTCCTTCAGTTCCCTCCTCCAGGATTTTGTACTTTACTGGGGTACTATCGTGTGTAGCACAGCTCAGACTTGATACCTTTATGCCCCTTTTGCTCTTTTTTCTCTCCCAAGTTGAAAGCAGTGCCATTCTCACACTGGAAAAATAAATATAATGAAAACAAATAAATCTGCTCACAGATACTGGCTTTTTCTTTCCACAAATAGTAAAATGAGGATGCATGTACTAAGGGTCAATTTTGTCCAAATGAGAAGTATAGATCTAATATTGTGGCAGTATTATTTTACTGTGATGTTCATTTCCTATTAAACACTTTTTTTGGTAGATATTCCTTTTTGTTTCTTTACCGTAAAACTATTTTCCATGTAAAATCTTTTACAGCTTTTCTCTATTACCAAATACACAAAAATTTGATTTTCTGCAGCATGTGGCCTCTAAATCAGTTCCTCTGTACTTTATATTCATAATGAAAGGAGTTGCTAGCTTACACCTGTGAGGTAGAGGGCTATAAATACGATCAATAGCTATTTGCATCCTATTACTTTTATCCTAGCTATATTCTTATGGGCAGGATGTCAGATTCATTGCAATATAGTATGTTGACTAATCAATAATAATAATGATAATTCAGCTTTTTATCTTGATGGCAGCTTCATGGAGGAATTTGGAAACCATTTGTTATGTGAATAGTGATATAAAACCTTGACATTAACACCAACCATGCTGCATGTTCCCTTCAAGTTTTTAGCACGTTGAACATCTCCTTCCATTAAGTTTAAACATGTCATGCAGCTGTACTTTAAAGAGCTTTACTTGTTCGTACATTAAAAAAGAAGAAGCAGATGAATATGTTTTGGATTTCCCATGCTGCCAATGGATTGCAGGAAGGATCCAGCTTTCCTTGGAGTTGTGGTCTAATTTCTACTTATTAAAAATAATGAACTATCTTAGTAGTTGTACTTTTCTGCTGCAGATTTAATTAGTATTCACCTCTTCCCCCACTTCCCCCTCCCCAAGTCCTTTGCTAAGCTGACAGAGCTGAGAGGAGGGAAACTGAAGCAATTTGAAACCTTGTTAGAAATTTATGAAGTGCTAAAATGTTTTATTCCCAGAGGCTGGTTTGCCAGCTGTCACTGGTGAGCCATTTGCTGCCTGCCTCAGAGTGAGGATGTCTGTGATAGCAGGGGGAGGCAGCAGGCCACAGCCAAACATGAGTGTGTACATCGTTTGGCAGATTATACACTCCGTAATTAGCAGGAAGTAGAGTGAAACTAATTATTTTTCTCCTCAATTGGGCCAATGACATTTGAGAGCAGGACAGATGTGGTGCTAGATGGGGAAAGAATTGAGGTGGTCCTCTATCTCCCCATCCACTGCGTCAGCACCCTCTGTGCTGGTGGGGATCCCACTCCTGGATGTGCCACTGAGCAAGGAAAAGCACCTGTACCTCTCCCGTGTGCAAAGTCTGTGGCCAGCAGGAGGAAAGCTGTGTATTTGCTCTGCAAACAGTTTTTTCCCTCTATTAGTACTGGTCTGTGAACATGATCCCTTTTGGCCACAGGAAAGTTGGGAAAAGACACTGTTCTAGGTCACTTCTTGAGCAATGCTTTGTAGGATGGCGTACAGGCCTTAGGAAAGAAGGTGCATTTGTCACTCCCATTATGTCCTCAGCAGCTCTACATGTGAGGTTAGAATGACTGATTTGGCTGAAAAGCAAACTTCCAGTAGGCTGTCTAGGAAAGTCTGTTTTGGCAAAGGGATAAAGAATCTGTTACTAAGTTTAGTGTTGAATTTTAGTTTACGTTTCATTAACTAAAATTGAAATCATCCTGCTTCCCTATCATAGTTCTCTGTTACAAGAAACAGTCACTCCTTGCCCACACATATGAGCTGCAGCTTGGAGAACAGATATCTTTTCTCCCCTGTAAGGTTGACCTTTAAAATTCATTTCTATCTGTGCATTTCTAAAGGAAGACTTTTACAAGGTCAGTTTGAAGACCTTATTATTTAAGTGGAGTTACTTGAAGTACAGTGCACAAGAAGCATACTTCTAGAAGATGAACAACTACAAAATATATTAAGTTTTTTTTTTTTTTTTTTTTTTTAAAAAAAAAAAAGTAGCTGCTGATTTCTGCCTTCAACACCAGGTGAGCTTTAGTGTTTTAAAAACCAGTCACTGTTTTTTGGCTTTGTTTTTTTGTTTTTTTTTGTTTTTTTTTTTTGACTAGCTAAAATCATTGCTTTATACTTTTAGGTTTTGGGCCTAGGTTCTGTTCTCCACCACCTGGGTCATTTGGTCTGTCCTTTAATTAGAGTAAGAAGTGCATTTTTTTGTGGGTGTGTATGGGTGGGGTGTGCCTTTTTTTCTTTTGTTTTCCCCCACCCCATCTTGTATTGTTCCCTCAAGTATTGTATTGATCGTATTCTTAACACGTCTAATGACATTCCCTCAACTCCCTCCCTAGACAGATCATTCCTTTAGCTAATTGCTGTTAAAGTTAGTAAAAGCATGATGTGTGCAGCCTTATTATTTTCTTCCCCTCATTTGGTTTCAAGGCATTTTCTCCTCATTATGCCAAATAGGCCTGAGGAAGTCACATCCATGAAATACGAAAACCAGGAAAAAGAAGTGAGTTTGTGTATAACTAGAAAGAGAACCCAACAATAACAAGGCATTTAAATATCGGCTAGGTGCAAACTGAGCTGCATGTTCCATGTAGACAGTGCACATCCTTAAAAGCTTGATCCATTTGTAAAAATGCTTTTTTAAAAGCCAAACAAAACAATAAACCACCCACAAATTGAAAACGAAACTCTTTTTCTGAAGAAATACCTGAAGAGTTTTTCTGAAGAATTTAAAAGTAACAATTCTTTTGTATGTTTTATTTTGTGCTGACTCTCGATCTTAAAAGCATAAAAGAATCTGAGCTTCTGAGGCTTGAGTCTTGAATGCATCAAGCAGACATTGCTGCATTTACATTACATTGATGTTTAAAGGGTATTTAAAGAAACTTGACTTTCACTTCTTTACCTACTTCCTCTTCGTATATGTACAGACAACTCTTTCATGGAGTGGTCTTGCCTAGTTTTCAGCTACCAGTGTTTGTGTTGCAGCATCTCACATGATCTGTAGAGGAATCTTGAGAATCTTTGGAAGTGTAGGCAAAACTCAAATGTTTAAAGTCCTTCATCTTCAGGCATTCAAATTCACTTTTGCATCACTGTCTCTCTGACATCCTTAAGTGGCTTATATTGCACTGCCTGGGTGACCTCCCTACCTTCTGATGCTGTGATGTACTTCTTGTCAGAGCTTGGGTTCACTGCAATCTACTTTGCTAATGTAAGGTAAAAGCCAAACGAGAGTAGAGTTAACTTTAGTTCTTTTATGCTTTCTCCTCTCTCCCTGTTAGCACATCCCACTACCAGTGTTACTTCTCCTGCCAGCCATAGATGGGTTAGAGCTGTGACAGCCAAGTACAGGTGGGTGTGTGATGTATGGGAGCTCACCTGGCCCTGTTGTGAGCTCCATAAGGGCAGTGTAAGAGCAGGCAAGCTGGTAAGGCTGGGTAAATAAGTGGGCAAGTGAACCCTGCCACAAAACAGAGCATGTCTGTCTGTCTCCCACTTAATGCCATATGTTTGCTCTCCTTGTCATTCTGGGAAACTGGCAGATGTGCTTATGTCTGAAGCTTGCCTGGAGTATATAGGGTGTTGGTACCTGCTGTAGCACACAAGGCTTCATTGTTTACCTAATACTGGTAAGTTAGTGCAGTTTGGGGGAGGATAATGGAACAATGAAAGAGGAGTCAAACTGTTCTTCTGGGGATTGGGTGTCCTTCTGGTAGCTCTTGGAGAAGGCAGTGCTCTCTATAAAGAGAACTAGATGGGATTGCTGGCCATATATAGTGTGTTTCGTACAAGTGAGCTTGCCTGTTCTCCTTTGATTGGGAATCCTCCAAGCAGTTTACAGGTGTTGAGGACAGAAATGGAGAAAACATAAGGGGGTGGGGAAGAAATAATTTCCACTTCAGGATCATGAACTAGCATCCAAGTAGAGAAATGTGAGGTGTGGACAAGGAAGGGATAGTGCTGCAAGCAAAAGGGACCAAATGGAGGTTGACAGCAGAAGGAAGGCTTGCTGTTGGATGCTGTCAGAAGAGCAAATAGCATGTTAATGTGTATTCAGAAAGGTGTGGAAAAACGTTAGAAGAAGTGAGACTGTGAATACTGAATGATATCCTAGCGCTAGTGAAATAAATTGCAGAACTCCCACTTGACTACACTGAGCCCTAGATTTATCTAACAATGAGTCTTGTTCACCCCATCTCTAAAAGAAGTCCAGAGACACTATACAAATTATTGAAAATGAAAGGAGACTTCCAAATAATGGGGGGAGACAATAATATGATTACAATATTTAATTGAAGAGGTGTCATGACTGAGGCGAAAGATGTAAGAAACAGCACAGAGAAGATGAAGTGGATTGTTTTTTCTTAGGAGTTAAGAACAATAGAACATTGAAAGAAAAGAAAAAGAAAAAAAAAACTCTTTCCATAGTATATAGCTTACTTGTTTCATAACCATAGAATAGTGGGGACCAAGAATTTAGCAGATACAGAACAGAAAGATCATTTTTTTTAAGATGAAAGGCTGGCTGAAAAAAAGTCAAAAATAAAGAATAGGGTGAAAATACAAAATTTGTTTTTGAAGGGGTGGAGGACAAATCTCCTAACAATCCTTGTTTTTAATTTATGACATTGGGCGGATACCAATCCAGGCACTCTCAAAATTAAGGAAATTTATTTCAGAAGGTACCCTATTGCATGTCTGTCTGTTACAGACCTTGTTAGATTTGTTAGCTGTTGTCTGAGATGGCTCATTTGACTAGGAAGATCCCCAAAACAGAAAATAAGATTGAGAAAAGAAACTAAGCCTAGATATGAATAGGGAAAACAGACCAGTATAAAGAAAGAAAAGAAATAAATATGTCTCACCTTATTAAAAAAAATTAAAAAAAAATATGATTTATAACTGTTTGATGGAGATCTCAGGTCTTTAAATATGAGTAAAAACATAAGATGGTGAGAAGTTTCCTCATGATGAGTTTGTATGGGAAATTTGTGTCACAAGTGTGACACAGGTGTCCCTCATGATCTGGTGTTATGCTGATGAGAAGGTGCAGCTCCCACAACCCCAGCCCAGGAAAGTTTTTGCACAGGTTACAAAGAGTCCATCCTGCGTATGTGTGGAGCTCCTGAGGGAGGTCCTGGATGATGCCTGCAGAATGTATAAATATAGTCCTTATCATTGTTTCATTGAGTGGTCAAAATCTATGCTTTTCTACTGAAGTCATTTGGAACATTTCCTTACCTCTATCACTACCCTTTATTCACAATATGTGTATATCTCTAACTCAAATTAAGTGGTCTATGAATAGCCGTGCTGACTAAATTGTGAGGCTAGTGTTTGTGAGGGTGCAAGCTGGTTGTGATGTCATTTCTTTAGAGTGCAAGATATTTGTTTACTGCCTCTCTTGCTAAGTTTGTCTTTGTTTTTACTTTTCTTCGCCTGTTTTTGAGCTTTCTCTGTACTTAGTACTGCATTGTTACCTGTGATAGCATTTACATAATATATTTATTAGAAATACCTAATTACAGTGAATATCAGTCTAGCTTTAAAGATTAAATACTGTTAAAACAAACCAACAATAACAAAACAACAAAGAACCAAGAACTTAGTAATCAAAATCTGTGAGATGTTTTACTTCACCTGCAGCATCTCAGTTGTGCATATAGGCAAAATGTTTTTCTTGGTGTGGAATGAGAATCAGTGTTTCCTTTCACCTCAGCAAGACAGATCTTTCGTGAGTTGCTGACCGAAGGGTGGTTCCAGAAGAGTGGCCACCAGCTGTGAGCTCTTTGAAGCAATGGTATCCCAGAAGCTATGTGTTGCAAAGTAATCTTTACAATTGCTTACTTGGGAGCAGGGTGGCTCAGTAGTAGCAGAGCAGCCACATCAGTGTGGAGCTCCAAGTAACCAAGCCTACTTAAGCATCAAAGTGAAGCTATGTTTGCACTGCAGCAAAACTTTGGCTGTTGCTGTTTTCTTAAAGTGAGTTTTGTGCAGGGCTGTGTAGAGCTGTGGTTGAAGCAGTGTGACTGCAGCTAGGTAAACAGCTACTCCTGTGCTTTGCAAAGACTGTTGTGGCCTTGATCTAGGGAGAGGGGAGTTACACTTCTTTAACTGTCTGCATGACTAGTACTGCATGTTTGTCAGACTGGGCAGTGTCCATAATGAGGTTGACAGCTACCTCAGCTTTTTCTGCTTTTTCTGTAAATGTTCAAGAAATTCTTATATTTCTTGCTCATCTGCCTTCATTCCCCTCTTTTACACCAATTGTAGAATCTTTATGTAGACCTGAAAATAACGTTGCTTGTATTTTTCCCACTTATATGGTTGCTCTCAGACTGCTTCTTGCCTAGGAACTTCCTGATATCTATTGCAGAAAGACATAATATCTGAGCCACCTGTTATATTATTAAAACATGCAGTTGCAATTTTAATAAATATGATGCTGTAATAAATTGTTCTGTAAAGATATGTTTTCTTTAATAATGAAATCTATAGAAAACCACCTGAGTCTCCAGATGAAGACTTTCATATATTCCTCTTCTTTTGCACTCAGTTTAACATCAAATATGTTCTTGTCCATTACATGGTTAATGAATCATCTATTTGAATCATTCTATTAAAAGTTAACATACACATGCTTTGCAGAAAGTCTGTGTAAAATTTTAGTATTGGCAGAGTGAATTTGCACAATCTGCTGATTTATTAGTATTCTGAAATCCATGTGAGCCACTTGGGTATACCCTTGATTTCTTTCATGAATTTTACTTGTGCTTGCTATTAGAATAAACCCAAGTTTCATCCATATCAACCATATCATTGATAATTTCTACATAGTGCAAAACTGTGCTTCAGGTCATCAAAATATGGATCACTTAGAGGCCTTTTCCTGTTTAGTCAGGTCTTCCAGGATAATCTAGGCTATTGTTTTTCTGACCACATTTAGTTTCTTACATCTGGGATCCATTCTGCAGGATAACATTTTGGATGAAGACACTCAAGACAACATCTGAGGAGAGGTTTCTGGAAACTGCAAAGTGGGGCTTGCATATTGTCCCAAAAGTAGTTCTAGCAATCACCTGATATTTTGTGTGTGTGTGCACGTGTATTTAAGAGAAAGTAATTATGCTCTTAACATCATTCACTGAAGATGCTAAGTTTGGTGTAGTGCTTGTGATCAGTGTAGCATGATATGCTTGCCTTTTTCCCACTAGATCAATCACATTTGTTTATTAGTGAGATATATACGTACAGAACAAAGATCCCAAGGGCTAGAATCTGGAAGAAACAAATTAAAACAAATTATTTCCAACCTTCCTAAGGATAAGAAGTACAGAATTTAAGATCCTGTTGAAATCCCTGTGGAAACTGTCATATTATCCTCTGAATCATGAATGCATCAGGTTTGTATACACATCTGTGGTATGACACATCTTACTGTTTTGTTGTTGCTTTGCATAATCTGAAAAACTGTTCCTGTATGTGTGTGTGTGCTTGATTTTGTCAAGGATGAGGCTGTTGCTGTGTAGGGAAATCACTGACTAGAGACACAAGAAATGCTGGCTTGCTGACATTGTTCTGCCTTCCCATAGTTGCCTATATTCTCAAATATTTGTTCAGTTTTATATTATAAGAGAATTCTAAAGAAAATCACATGCAGAAGTAAGACTGTTCCCAAGGGTGACATTTTATTTGATCCAAATGTAGAATTGCTTTATTTCCCCACTCTCAGGGTTAATGTTCTGGGAGGCTAAAAAGGACACCTAAGCTCATGAAAACTGATACAAAGGTCAATGTCTTCCCTTCCTTGCAGCTGAGTCCTTCATGTAATTAAATGTGCAGTACTTGAAGCTTACCTAGTGCTTTTTTTTTTTTTTTGTCATCTTGATTAAAGATGACAACAGATCAATAGGAGAATAAAAACAAGCCATTAAATATAGGTACAAGCTTAAGCCAAGTATTCATTTCACTATGGAACAATAAAACAAACCAGCACATTCAGAATTTTGCTGAAAAGATTGTTAAACTTCTTGAGTATATACTATAGTGTTTGGCATATATTTAGGAATGTTTAGTTGAATGTTTTTGATTAGAAAAAAATGGATGTGAAGTATATTAGGAGTAGGATAGGTGTTGTGATTGGGTGCCTTTTATTTTTATTTATTATTTTTAGTTTTTTTTTTTGAAGTCTGGGAACCAGGGAACCAACAACCAAAGAGAGTACAATTCTCTATAGGCAGCCAAAATCTTCCATGTTGTTGTGGCTAATGCAAGAAAATAATGAAGGGAATAGAAAATTTTAGTTGTGCTGTAACCTAAATACAGAGAAGAAAATAGGGTGATAGCCTTTGCAGGAGCGATTTATAATGTATCTGTGTGTCTGAGGGTTCTTGCGCTGTGATTTCCAGCCATAAAACAATGCAGGTGGGCAATTAGTTTGATCTAGCAAAATAATGCTTACAGTACTAAGCACTGTACATTTATATTACTGATATTAGTAATGCCACTTTCAGGACTTGATCCCATGGGAAATGCTAGTCATGGCTGGTTATCCAGAAGCCCATTCCACTCAATGAATTTACTGACCATTGCAAACCTAGTGCCAGCTAAAACCGTTATGCTGGACAAAACCATTTCATTTTTTAATAATGTTTTGAACTGGGCATAAAATAAAAGTTTTTGCAAATATACAGCATGTTCAAAAGCAGCTATAATTTCTTTCTTTCATTCTGCTATGATTTGCTTTCCTCTGCATGTAACACAACCTTCATATACCTACAATTGAACACACTTTCAGGAGCTGCTGTTTCTGGCAATCATGTCTGCTTATGAAGTCTATTGGAGCAAAGAAGACTTGTTATTCCATAAGATAATTCCCATTATCTCCAAATAGCGTTTGTATGTACTGTGTTGCATCTACCTGTGGTTACACACATATATTAGATGTGGATTCATTTGTGTGATGGGAAAACAGACTACTATCTTTCTACCTTAATCTTGTTATGTACAGGTACAGCAACTTTTTAAAGAGATAAATATAAGTTGAGGTGAATATATGTTTAAATAAATAAATAAATTAGACAATTTAATTCCTGTTCATGTTCCTGTTCCAGCACAAAGTGTCATTAAATTGTGATAGTGATTACACATAATGACTACTTGATGCTTTGATTTTGCTCAAAAGATCTTTTATCTCATCATTATTTACACTTTAAGCTCTGCTTCAGATTCTACATTGCTGTCAATTTATATGATGCAGATACTTAATTAGCACTGATTAGAAACGAGTGTGTGTGGGAGAAGCTATTTTGCCAAATACAGTCATTTTATTAAGCCTTAAATATTATGATTTAATGTCATTGATGAATGAAAAGGTTTATTTGCATCTTGTTAAGGTTAATGTGGTCACAGTGACTTGAATGCAGTCCGTGAAGCTGATGGGAGAAAGGTACATAGTTATGGTTGGGAGATTCCAGAGAAAGTGCATCCTCATGGCCTGGCATAAGATGTAGGAACTGGAGCTGTAATCATTTAACAACTACCAGCAACACAGGAAATAATAAGAAAAGACTTGCCCGAAGTAGACTGTTTTAATAAAGAGCTAGACAGTAGGACATCTCCGCTAGCCTTTTTTTGAAAGCCTTTGTATCATTTGCCCAGACTCAGTATAAAGCTGAAAAATAATACTGGAAGGAAGGAGCAAGATTTGAGATGAAAGGGAAATCTGTAAAGATACATTGAGAGGGTTATACAAACCAGAACAAGACAAGGAAAGTGAGATGACTGGAAAATTAAGGATGGAGGAAATCAACGAGTGTGAAAGAATACATCATTAGCGAAGACTTGTCTTCCGGAGCTGAAATCCCAAAGGACATCCATATTCTGTCCTTCAATCTTCAGCAAACAGTGGTAAAGTCAAGGTGAAAAATAGTAAAGAACAATCTTAGAAAATTACCAAATTAAGCAAATATTAAAAATGTTCAACTGTGCCAAAGCAATTCAATCCTTAAGAAATCAGTGTAAGGAACTTGATTTTAAATAATTTCTAAATCTTTTGAAAGGGCCACACATTAAATGTATTCTTTCATGCATACTGCACTGGACTGAAGATGGTTAATCAGAAGAGTGTATTAAAAGCAATCTTCACAATATGTGTTGTGTCCCAACATGGAAACAAAAAATTATTAAACCTTACCTTGTGAAATGCCTGTTCATGATAAAACCAGATTTTGAGAAGCAGCTTGCCTAAGACATGAAAGATCTGATGAGAATAATGAAGAAGCAAAGGAAATGTCAGGGAGATGGTGTTTTTGCGGAAAAGCTGCATGAGTTTTCAATCGTGGCCTCTTTGACTTTTCTGTTTGTGACACTCCCAGCAGCAGGGATGTTTTAAGCTTGTGTAATTGGTCTCTGGTCCCATATAGTGTGCTGAAGGTACAAAACTGGACATGAATTGCATGATTTGTCTGCACTGGCAGTTCGCAAGACCTAAACTCCCTGCACAGAGAGGTTTCACAGGAGCAGCCTTTTCAGTCCATTGTCAGAACAAGTGTACTTGATCTTTCTGCACAACTGAGTAAGAAAATCCCTAATAATTCTGTGCACTTTATGCCTCAAAGTGGGGAGTGAGGTAAACTCCTTGCCATCCTCATTCTCTTTGAAAGGCAGTTCTCAGGAATGATACAAAACTGTAGTGCAAGTGAAAGAAATTTCAGAAGAAACTCAGCCATGGATGAGATTCCTTTAAGAGTTGTAAATAAAAATAGAAATGTAATTACATGGAGAAATAGTGACTTCTATAAACTTTTGCTTATATTGACTTAGATTTGCTATTTTTATTTGGGTATTTAATGTCAGGGATTTTTGTTGATTTAAAAGACTATGGCAAAGAATTATAGGCTGGCAAGTCTTTGTTATGTCAACTTGAGAAAGAACAAAGTTATTAGAGCACATAGGTAAATGCAATATGCCGGGGAAATAAGTTTGACAAAGAGTTTTTAGGGAATCAAAGTGGATGGACAAGGAGGATGCAAGAAAATAGGTTGCAAACATGCAGTTAGTATAACATAATAAGATCTTTAAGAAGGGTTCGTCAAAGTGTCATGTGAAATAGTATGAAAGAAAGATTCCACAGGATAAGAGATCTTCATGAAGATAAATGACAGCCTAGAAAACAAACAGGAAACAAACATGATTTTCATGCTGTAGAGAAATCATTGTCAGGAAACATCTGGGTTATGGCTTTTTCAGCATATGTGTAAATGAGCTGAAGGTCATAAATCATAAAGTGAAAAGGTCTTCTAATAAGATAGTATTTAGGATAGCTCAACAGTATGTGAGTGTAGCTCCCTACAGGAGACATCACTGGGGAGTAAAATGGGGAGTAAAATGAGTGCTGAACACTGCAAACAGAAAAAGTAGTTGTGTTATACTGGACTTCAAATTAGCTGTTACCACTAGGAAAGTATGAGAGACTGTTCCCTAAGTATACTGTATTAGCCACTGTTGGAGGTTGGATGATGGGTAGACAGAAGGTTGGGATGTAACCAAGGCACAGCCAAGCCTTGTACAGCCCAAGGACTCTTATCTGCTGCTGCTATTTCATGTGGACACTAATGATACAGCCAGGAGCAGTCTGAGGAGTATCAAGAGGGATTACAGAACCCTGGGAGCAGCAGTAAACTACTCAGGGGCACAGGCAGGTTTTTTTTTTTTTTTTTTTTTTTTTTTTTTTTTTTTCCTCCATGAGTCCTGCCAGTCAAATGAAAGGGGATTGAAAGGGCCAGTCAAATCTGGCAAATCAACAGATGGTTTCAGAACTGGTGTCATAACCAGGGGTTCAGCTGATTAGACCATGGGATTTGCTTCGAGAACACTGGTCTGCTGAGGGCTGATGGGTCCACTTGTCAGAGAAGGGTGAAGAGCATCTTTGGTCATAGGCTTGCTAAGCTGGTGAAGAGGGCGGTCAACTAGAATTGCTAAGGGAGGGGAAACTTCAGGAACTGCTTGGTAGAGTACCATAAGACATGGTCATGGAGGGAATTGGGGCCCAAGAAAGCTGGTTAATATTAAAAATCACTTCCAAAGTGAGGAGTGATGCATCCCAAGAAAGAGGAAATCAGGCAAAAATGCTAGGAGGTCTGTATGGATGAAAAAGGAGCTCCTGGCCAAACTCAAACAGAAAAAGGCTTATAGAGAGTGGAAGCAAGGACAGATAGCCTGGGATGAATACAGAAGCGCTATCCAAGCAGTCAGGGATCAGGTTAGGAAAGCCAAAGTCCTGTTAGAATTAAATTTGGTCAGGGGCATCAAGGGCAACAAGAAAGGCTTCTGTAGAAACATCAGTGATTAAAGGAAGACTAGGAAAAACGTGGGCCCTCTCCTGAAGGAAACAGGAGCCCTGATCACCTGGGATATGGAGATGGCTGAGGTACTTGATGACATTTTAAATTCAGTCTTCGCTGGTAAGAGCTCTAGCCAAATAGCCCAGGTCCCAGAAGGAAAAGTCAAGAACTGGGGGAATAATGAACCACCCACCTGTAGGAGACCATATTTGAGACCAGCTAAAGAACCTGAAGCTGCACAGGACCTGATGAAGTACATCATTAGGTCCTAAAAGAACTGGAGGATGTAGTTGCTAAGTCACTATCCATCATATTTGAGAAGTTGTGTCAGACTGGTGGAGTTCCAACTAGATGGGAAGAGGGGAAAGATAATCCTCCCCCCTTAAAAATAAAAGGGGAAAAAAGGTAGACCTGGCCAGTCAGTCTCGCTTGTGTGGCAAGATCATGGAGCAGATCTTTCTGGAAAGAGTAAGATACATGAAAGTTACAGAAGTGATTGGTTACAGCCAACATGGCTTCCCTAAGAGGAGATCATGCCTGACATATTTGTTGGCATTCTGCAACAGGGTTACAGCATTGATGAATAGAGGAAGAGCAACTGATGTCATCTACCTGTAACTGTGGAAAGCATTTGACACTGTTTTGCATGAGATTCTTGTCTATAAATTGAAGAATCACAGATTTGAAAGATGGACCACTCAGTGGGTAAGGAATTGGCTGGATGCTCACACAAAGAGTTGCAGTTAATGGCTCAATGTCCAGGTAGAGATCAGTAATGAGCGGTGTTCCTCAGAGGTCAAGTAGTGGGACCAGTGCTGTTTAAAATCTTTGTTGGTGAAATGGACCCTGGGATTGAGTGCACCCTTAGCAAGTTTGCTGATGACACCAAGATATGTGGTGCAGTCAATGTGCTAGAGAGAAAGGATGCTATCCAGAGGGACCTGGACAGGCTCAAGAGCGGGCCTGTGCTAACTTCATGAGGTTCTAAAAGACCAAGTGCAAGGTCCTGCATCTGGGCTTGGGCAATCCCAAGCACCAACACAGGCTGGGTGGAGAATGGATTGAGAGCAGCCCTGAGCAGAAAGACCTGAGGATGTTGGTTGATGAGAAGATGAACATGAACCAGCAATGTGCACTTGCAGCCCAGAAAGCCCACTGTATTCTGGGCTGCATCAAAAGAAGCATGCCCAGCAGGTTGAGGGAAGTGATTCTTCCTATCTAGTCTCTTCTTATGAGATTCCAGCTAGAGTACTGAATTCAGATCTGAGGCCCCAGCACATGGATGTATTAGAATGAGTCCAGAGGAAAGACACGAAGATGATCAAGGGGCTGGAGTACCTCTCCTACAAAGACAGGCTGAGGGAGTTGTTCAGCCTGGAGAAGAGAAAGCCAAAGGGAGACTTCATAGCAAAGTCCCAGTACTTAATGGGGGCCTACAAGAAAGCAGGAGAGGGACTCTGTCAGGGAGTGTAGTGATGCGACAAGGAGAAATGTTTTAAAGTGAAGAAAAGGTAGATTTAGATTAGATATTCATTAGAAATTATTTACCATGAGAGAAATGAGGAACTGGACCAGGTTGCCCAGAGAAGTTGTGGCTACCCTATCCCTGGAAGTATTCAAGGCGAGGCTGGATGGGGCTTTGGGCAACCTGGTCTGGTGGGAGGTGTACCTGCCCATGGCGGGGGGGGGGGGGAGGGATGGAACTGGATGGTCTTTAAGGTCCCTTCTAACCCAAACTATTCACTATTCTGTTATTTTATGTTAATGTTTTGTTTTACTGTTATACTTTTTTTTTTTTTAAGAAAGATTTAAGGATCTAATAATTCCTTTCCCTATCCTTTATGTAGGACATTGTCATCCTATTGCTGAAACTAATTTAATACAATTATTTTGTGTGTGTATTCTTAAGGCATGGCCTTTATAAATAATTCTTCCGGGGAAGCTGGAAAGGAACAGATTTGTTTAGACTCAAGTTACAACAGTGTAAGAAAAGTACATAGTGCTGTTAATTCAATTATGTAAGTCTTAAAAAAATATTTATTTCACGTGGGCCAGTCTCAATGAAGGCCACTGATACTATTTACTATCCTTTTGGATACATTTATCAAAACACTTCTTTAGACTAACGCTTTTAAAGTGTATAGTTGGAGAAGAGAAATGCTA
Source organism: Heteronetta atricapilla (assembly GCA_011075105.1). Taxonomy (NCBI): domain Eukaryota; kingdom Metazoa; phylum Chordata; class Aves; order Anseriformes; family Anatidae; genus Heteronetta; species Heteronetta atricapilla. Next base: position 113,819,657 of record CM021731.1, on the reverse strand, counting down.
CAATGTGAAGATGATACCATTGCATAGTGGACTGATATATATATATATGTATATATATATTCAGCTATGGTATTATTTTGTCTAATGCTAAAAAAAACCCACAACCAAACAACAACCAACCAAACAAAAAATGCAACACGCACACACACACACACAAAACACTAAGATTTGCTGCCATGAGGATGTAGGACCTTTTTTCCCTCATTGTCCTTGTGTCAGAAAGTGATATTTTGTTATTTATACTTTAAATGGCTAGAAAACACAGACACAAATTGTTGCTGGTATTTAAATGCTCATACTTCACTGGAATTCAGTAAAGCTAGGTTTTGCAGTTGCTGGGACTTTGAGGCTTGTGACTACCTTGTAGTGACACTGGAAATCTGATGGGGGACTGAGATTGCCAAGCTGCAGCCCAGTTTCATGAATTCTGTTTTTGTTTTCCAGGTAAGCAAAGAAGACAAAACATTAAGGCAGAACATTCTTGAATTTTATCAAGGATATCTAAAAGAAGACAAAACATTAAGGCAGAACATTCTTGAATTTTATCAAGGATATCTAAAACGTGCATATACTGCCTGTTCAGTGTTTTCATATACATTTCTTCTTTTTCTCAACTAATTAGCATGTTAAACTTGCCACTTCCAAACTCTGAATGTTATGTTGGGATCACTGAAAATGTTAAACTACTCTTTGAGAAGTTATTTTTATGTTGGAAGTATCTCTCCTCAGTTTTAGGTTTTATGGAAAAATTGTGAGGTGTTGTCATTTTATTTTGGATATGTTTATTTTTTTTTAATCTTAAAACCTTTCCTTCTCCAGCAAAAGCAAACCTCTGAAACTTTTAACAGTCATCAAGAAAAACAAATGTACTGATGTCCTTGGAAATAGATTGTGTGTATTTTGAAATGCTAATATTTTCTATATGTTCTTTATTGTATGAATTATATATTAAGCCCATGGAAAAGAGAGCAATACCCTGCAGCTGTTCAGATAGAGAACATTCCAGAATTTATAGTTTGTTTGTTTTTGTTAAGAAGCCAAGTTAAATGCTGAATATTTGTTTCAGATTTGACTTTTTTTTTTTTTTTTTTTTTTTTCCTCTCAAGTGATAGGTACAGTGAATGGCTAATTTTGTTTTTGATGTTTTTGCTATTAAGATTAATTTGTCACAACCCTAATCTTCCATAGCAGTAGCCGTGAAAACCAGTACATTATGCTTTCTTTTTATTTAGTGAGTTCTAAACAAAAATTAATATATCATGATGATCTCAGGAGCAGTATAGGAAAAATGTGAGCAATAACTAAATGCTAATGAGACTTCTTCATTATGCCTAGTTGTGTTGTAGTGTTTGAGCTACTTAATGCCTACATAATTACTGGTTTTGTTTTGATGCTTACTAGAGCCAAATCACTTCAGGCACCTTTCAGCAGTTTGATTATTAAAATATTCAGTATTGTATACAACTTGAATTCTCTTTGCAGAAGTGAGGCTGTCTGCTTACACTTATTGTTACTGGCTGCTTATGGTGACCAGAAGTAATTGTTACTGGCTGCTTATGGTGACCAGAAGTAATTGTTATGTGGTGGGATCATTTTGTTTTGTCTTACTATTCTTTTTCCTCTCCCCTTTATTTGAACTCTGCATTACTTGAGAGCCATCCCTCAAGCAAGATGGGAAGCTGTGCCCCCTTCACTCCAAGTTACTCTGCCAGTGCTGCACATGGTGTGTGGGAAAGGCTGCTCTTGTTCTTCAGCTGGGATGTTGCTGTGACTCAGCTCAAGCCAGCACTGTCTGATATGATGGGCAAACTGTCAGAAAAAAAAAAAAAAAAAAAAAAAAAAGTCAAATTGAGCTCTTGTCCTCGTGTGTGAAAAAATCTAGCACAGTTTTTAGTTTAGTTTCACAAAGCGTTTAAGATGTGCTGCATGTTCTACAGTGGTTTGAAAATGCATAGCAGCCCAGAAAATCCAAATGGCAAGTGGCTGTGCTCTTGGAGGGGTTTCTAGACAAAGCAAAGGTTTGCTCAAGACAGCCTTTTCTAGAACCAGGGTTTTGATCCTTTCAGTCATCCATAATGGTATTTATTGACTGTCTTGCCTCTGACCCAGGAACTTCTTCCATTCCTGCATTTTCAGGAATGAAAAGTCTGCTTCTGCAGACTTTTGGAATAAGAACTAGTAGAAAGGGGAAGAATCACAGAGAAGGGATGGGAAACAGTAAAGTCATGCTTCCTGAATGGAAATTCTCTTAAGCCACGATACTATGTGACGTGTGATGCAAAGGATTCACCACAATGGTATTACATTTTGTCTGATATGCTAGTAGGTGATGATGGTGACTTGGGACCATTAAGACTACAGGTTTTGTTCAATATTTCTTAGCTAGGAAATACAGTAAAGTGCAATACTACTAACCCATTTAGTGGAACAACTCTGTTTTTGGGGCAGTACAACAGCGGTTGCTCTAGCTATCCTAATGCTCTGCTTATCCCCGTGACCTGGGGGACAGATTTTGTATTTTCTTCTAGGGAAGAAACTGTTCTGAGCAGAACAGTGTCTATGTTGGAAATGGTGTGCTACCAAAGCTTTGACCTAATTCTTTCTGCCTTTTATTTTAATGCTGAAATATTTAACAGTGTTTCTGTGTGACTTCTTGCAGTAAAAGCTTGTACTTCATATGCTGATACCTGTCAGCATGTGTTTCAGATGCCTATGCTTGTATTTGTTATATGAGCTTGCTGAAGGTGTCTGAGTGAAGAACCGTGCAGACCCAACCTAACCCTAGACTTCCATTCTTATCTTTCTTTTGGGACAATGTTTTTTTTCCCAAATGTTCAGTTCCTCCAAGGAGAACATATTTTCCCTTCAAATGTCTGAATGTGGAGGAACAATATACATCAGGACCTTTCCCTCAGCTTTCATCTTCTACTTTTTGTCCTGTGATAGCTGAATAATACTTTTACTGATCAAAACTTTAAGCTTATTATCCTGTTGTAATAATGGGATGGACGTTTGAGTGGTACATGCTCAGGGCTGCTATAAATGTACAGAAAATGTTGCTAGAGTCCTGGTGTGATGACAAAAATCAGTTTTAATTTGTAGATGCAGGGCTCTGCTGAACTTGTGGTAATAATTGTTAGTGAGGAGTTCTGAAGACTTCTTGAGGGCAGGGGAGGATGGAAGGCTTGTGGGGTCTGGTGGGAGACTAAGGCCCACCCTTGCTGTAGGCCTTACCCATGTCACCTACATGAAAAGGTGTAGGTCACCTACATGAAAAATCAGGGAAGAGACCATCCCAGAAGAGCATCCCAACTGTTCTCTGAATCCAGATGTAAAACCTTACAGGCTCTTACATGAGTTTTAGAACATTCGTATGGAATGTGAGAAAGATGACATTTTCTGTTAATAGACTGTGGGACTCATACTGTAGTTGACTGCTCTAGTCTAAAATATACACTCATATCTAACTGTGGGACATCTTCTACATCATTTGGTTCCCCTGCAAATTTTTGTTTTACTTCCATCTTTGTGTGGAAGAGAACTTTTTTTTTTTTTTTTTTAAAAAAATGTTTCTTTCTTACACAGATCCAATGAGAAATATGCCAGCCTTTGCTGTTGTTTAGTTGTAAAACTCTCTTATCCTATTATGATGTGATGCAGGTGTCTAGCAGTATACTATAAGAAAGTATTAGGTCTACTGCAGTGTTTTCAGACAAGCCCCAGATTGAAAACTGATAGACCTCAGCCAAAGGATCCTTGTAAGAAATGACTCCGTTTATGGAAAATATGGTAATTTTGTAAGTCAAAATAAAAGCTATACAAATATTGATTAAATCATTTTTTTTCAGAACTCCATGACAAAGCTAAGTAACTATAATTCTACTGCTCAAATACATATACATGTATATAAGATATAAATATTCTTTTTTTTTTTTTTGGGGGGGGGGTGGAGACAGGGAGAAAAGGTAAATCTGAGGCTCTTATTTCTGTATTGTTGCTTTTGATGATCTCACAATGCATCTTTTATGAGAGAGTAAGAGGAGTTAAGGTTATGAATGGACTTTTCAAGAAGCAACAATGCATGGTTTTTTTTTTTTTTTTGTCCCTAAGCTGACAACTATTTATTTGCCTTTTCCTTAATTTCTTTATTTCTTTTTTTTTATTATTATTTTATTTTATTTTTCTTTCTTTATTTTTTCTCTCTTAAATAAGGGAAAATAATCTTACTAACACATCTTACTCTAGTAAGCACTGGAACACCTATCCCACATAGGTTGAATGAAAGGGTAGATATTTATTGAACACACAATTAAAAGTAAGCATTAAATGGTAGGTTATTCCTTTTTAGCTGATTAAAGGCTCCCGTGACTTGTTTCCATTGCATTTGAGCATTAGCCTGTATGCTCAAGTCTCCACAGTGCACTGTGCTAAAACCCACTCTTCTCCCCCTTCCAGAGACGTATCTCGTTTATGAGTTCCACTTCTTTTTATGGTTTGACCTGAGGACCTTTTCTTTTAATTGTGGAAGATTGCTGTGATTTAATGGAGGCTGCTGTCCTGTGAAAATGATAATGTAACACTGTGTGCTTTTTCCTGTAGTGATTTTTTTTTTTTTTTTGTACGCAAAAACAATTGCATACTTAATTACCCTCATTAGTGGTTCTGATTTTGAAACTGATTCAAATGAATACCCTTTTGGAAAAAAAGGTTGAGCACTAGCATATTGAATCAGAGTAGCAATTTGAAAATGCATGGTCAATTTTTTGTTCCTTTTGGACATGTAATTTTGTAGTGTTTAGCCCTAAAAATACTGGCTGCAATTACACAACACACTACATAGGAAGCAGTTCTTCATTTAGAGATTACAGACTGTGGAAAGAATTTTGGCTTTCTGAATGATACCAATTACATAATCATATACATTTAAGCAGTAGAAAAAAACCTAACCAGCTCATCTGTACTTGCTTCAGACTATATCCTTTTCATTTTATTTCCATTGCATGATACTGCAGTAACAATTGTAACAATTTACATGATCAGACGAATAGCAAAAATCAAACACCCGTGATATGCTTTCATATGCTTTCAAACTTTATTTATTTATTTATTTATTATTTATTTTTTTTAACCCTGGTAAGCTAAGTCTTGGTAACAACTACTGAAACTGGCCGAGTGAAGTTAGTGAATAACTTAATGTTTGTTTACAAACATAGCCCATTTTCTGGGACACCCTCTGCCACTATGCTCTGGACATCAAGTCTGGGAGAAATGCTCAGCAGGGAGTGATCAGGATTAATTTTGTCATCTTGCTTCTTCAGAGTCTTTGATAGACACCACAAAGAGAAAGAAAGGAGCATTTTAGTCAAATTCGGAGGTTTCAGGTTTCAAAGCACCAATGTGATGCTCCTGCAGGTGCTAGGGCTCATTTCAAGCCTAGCAGGGTGGCCTGTTGTGGACTACTAGCAGGTCACCCATGCACAGCCCTCATTTGGACAAATTAGCATTTTCTAATTGAAAAATTGGTGAACAAGGTTCTTATTTCTTCTGCTTGTTCATAGTTTAGAAGGCCTCAATAAGTACTATTGGAAAAACTTGTTTCACTCGAGCAATGGATGCTTAAGCAGTTGTTAGCAGATTTATTTTTATTTTTGTTGGGGGGTTGAGGGGTGCAGAGGAAGGGAAGGGGGGAAGAAAAGATTTTTCTGCCAATTGTTCTCATGAACACCTGTGATCTGACCAGTGCAGAGCACAAAAGTTATATTCCTTTCTGTAGGAGATGACAACTGCAGACAATAAATATATAAATAAATTCAGGTTTTCTCAGCAGTTTGTAAGAAAGTGGCATTGATCAAAGAGGTCAAGCTGATTGATAGCAGATAAATATACTTTTCCTTTGATTCCATTTTTGACTTGATTTACAACTATTGTATGTGGCGGTGTTTAATTGGTGCTTTCTTAACCACTTACAATAGCGTAGCAATGCAATAGTCATCTCTTTGTTAATTATACTTGTAATCTCAAATCTCCAAGTTTGTACACTTGACTTTATTTTGTTTTCCATATTCAGGCCATTTTGTGTTGATCTAGCCTTTCTCTCATCTTTTCATGATTTTCATCATTTTCTCTTCTTTAATGTTGTCTTTTTTCTTTGTTCTTTTAGTTCTTTTTAATAACACATTTCATAGGCCTTTCATAGCACATATTTAATTTTATCTAGTGCTGTTTTGCTGTTCCCTGGTGTGGAAGACAGCTATCTTGCCTTCACCTGTATCTTATTCCCTGCATGAGCTCTGTTTTACTACACGTCCCCAAATTGTCACGAATATCCAATCCTTCCTGATTTAGAGAGGTATATGAAATTCCTGTCAAGAGTAAAAATCTAAGCCAAAATTGAAAAAGGTCACTCATTTTACTTATGTTGTAATAAAAGTTATAATATTTAGCAACTTTAGTCATTAGATAAAACCCCTAGAGGGAGACATGACCACAGATGGATTATTGTAATTCCCCATCACTCTGATCTTTTCACAATAGCTGAAGTAATTTCTCTGGGTTACTTTGCATAGCCTGTTACTTGAAAATTGTGCACTATTAGCAATGCTATTGTTTGTAGGTGTCCAGATCTTTTTTTTTTTTTTTTTTTTTTTAAAAAAAAAAGAGACTCTATCTCTCTCCCTCTCTCAAAAAGTCTCAGTAATGGTGACCCAGAAAGGCATTTTGAAAAAAATTCATCCTGAATAAAGATGTAGTCTACCTAGACTTCAGCAAGGACTTTGACATGGTCTTCCATAGTGTTCTCCTGGAGAAACTGGCAGCCCATGGCTTGGACATGTACATTCTTTGCTGGGTTAAAAGCTGGCTGGATGGCCGGACCCAGAGAGTAGTGATGGACGGAGTGAAATCCAGCTGGCAACCGGTCACCAGTGGTGTTCCCCAGGGATCGGTGTTGTGGCGCATCCTCTTTAATATCTTTATTGATGATTTAGATGAGGGAATTGAGTGCACCCTCAGTAAGTTTGCAGATGACACCGAGTTGAGGGGAAGTGTCGATCTGCCGGAGGGTAGGAAGGCCCTGCAGAGGGACCTGGATAGGATGGGTCAATGGGCAGAGGCCGATGGGATGAGGTTAAACATGGCCAAGTGCCAGGTCCTGCATTTTGGCCACAACAACTCCATGCAGCGCTACAGGCTTGGGGCAGAGTGGCTCGAAAGCTGTGCAGAAAGGACCTGGGGGTGCTGATCTATGTCCACCTGAATGTGAGCTGGCAGTGCGCCCAGGTGGCCAAGAAGGCCAACAGCATCTTGGCTTGTATCAGAAACAGTGTAGCCAGCAGGACCAGGGAGGTGATCGTCCCCCTGTGCTAAAAAGATTTAATTTTTTATTTTTTCCTTAAATTTTGATTGAAGATTGATGTGTTGTTGAGACTACCTATGTTCCTGGTCACCTATCCAGTCAAGAGACTGTATCTCATCCTATTTTGTACCTGCCATATGTGTGTGACAGTATGCCAGCAGCAGAATTCCCAACTGTCAATTTCTCCTGGAGTATGTTGTCCTATGATGGTACAAAGTAGTTCCAGGCACCCACTATTCCATGTGCAGACTACAAGTGTCAGTGCTGGGAATAAGCTTACTGAAAAAGGGATGTTCTAATTTCCAAAAGAGGCGAAGTTTAGACTATTCTATACTGTCCATTTTTATGTTTATACTTTTGCTATATTTTGGGGGGTTGCCTCCAAATTTCCTGCATTTACTTTGCTGGTATTTAGCAGTGAGAAATTCTTAAATTCTAAGGTAACACTTTACCTTAGGTCTACTAGATCTAAAGAAGTTTCATTGTTTCCCAATCCATCAGTCCCATTACTGAGGAGAAAAGGAAAGGAAATATTAATGTCCAGGGCTGTGGCAAACTTGATGCTCTGCTTTAAGACTGGTAAGGCTGTTGCTATAAACCTTCTGCAGTGCAGAAGAGCAGTCATCTGCTTAATTATATAATTTATCTTTTCTACTTTGATTTTTATTTTTTTAAAATAATCTTAGTGTTCTTTTTACTTCAGACTTTCACTTTGATTCATATCTTTTATCTATATTTCATGCTGAATTTGATTAATCAAAATGATAAGGAGAGATAATTTTTCCTTTGTTTTTCAGTTGCTGTTCATTCAGAACCAAACTTTCCTCTTGAATAAGCACTGTGGGAATATTTCAATTTATCAATATATCAATTTATGAATAGGACATGGAAAATAATATAAGTATCAAATAATTTTTAAGAGATGTTTTCCTAATACTTTTGAATATATTGAGTTGTCCGTCTCCCAAAGGTACCTCTGTTCTTTCATGTAAAAATAACTGGGGCTTTAAGAGGTTAATATGGCATATAAAAAGAAGGGTGTGAAAAAATTTGAAGAAAAAAGAGATAACATTTTTGATTTTTACAGCTATCTGAATTTACTAAAACTGGATAAAGAAAACTAGAGAAAAAGAATATGATAAAAAGGAAATAACACTAAGCTGCTCTAGTATGTTCTGGCACCCAGTTGTATATATATAATTTTTTTTTATGTTACGTCCAAACTCTGAGAAAGTTTTCACTTTTGGAGTCGTTATAGTACGGATTCTTCAATGTAATATAGTATGGTCAGGACATAAAGAATAGTGAAAGAAGGGAAGACATGATCTCCCTTGGACTGAGAGTTTCGCAGTTTACTTTTACATGTCATCTTTCATCTGTGTTGTGGCTGGTGCTGATACCTCCAGGATGTGAGATCCTGCACAGACCAAGCCCAAGCCCAAGCCCAGCAGTGTGGTAGTTTATGCAGCATCTTCTCTATAGTGTCTTGGTGACACTTCTTTCAATCCACTAAATAGGATTATGAAAAAACATTTTCAGCCTATTTTGTCTTGTGCAACATATAAGCCCAGGCAAATGACAACCTTGTAGGCAGAAATACCAGAGGTGTTATTTGCTAGGCTTTATGTAAGACCTTTGCATTGACAGCATATGTATATATGTAGGATCGCAGTGTCCTGGAGACCTAAGGAAGGAGTGACGTTACCATATAAGAGTAGAGTTAACCTCTGTACTAACTAAAAAGGCTAGTCCAGTCTCTATGTCTGTCCAGTCTCTTTATGTCTACCCAGACTAACTGGCTGCACAACACTCAGTCTTATTTTCTGTTGTTGAGTGTGATCAACTTGCAGCCCCACCGACCAGCTTGTCTTGAAATAAGCCAGCTTACTTGACAGGAGACTTCTGAAGTGCTAAAAGAGAATTTGTATCCGGTTGACATGTTCAGCACTTTGCTAAGCAGAATACGGCAGTGCTGTCTCTCCTGAAAAGGAAGAGAAATTTCCTTGGCTATTATACTTTTCAGTTCTCTTTATCACTTCAGGTAGTTGAGTCTAAGAAATTTTGACTGAACTTGCAAAAAATACATATTTCCTTCCTATTCTTGTTGTATGGATAAGATTATGGTATTGTTAGGCTATTTAGCCTAAGATTCAAGAAATGTCTCTTGTCCTATGTCTATCGATCTGATAAAATCTTTATGTGCTCCTCTAACCACGTGGATAAGGAAAAAGACCTTCACTTCGTTGCCCTGAAAAAAATGCATACAGCTGTCAACTCTGTTTGTCAATTCAGTTGGGGTACCCAATGAGTTTTGAGATGCAGACTTCCTCCTGTTTCCCTCAGGTATTATTGGTTTCAGTAATACAGTAATGAATTACTGAATATATATCTATATCTATATATATATATATGTATGTATGTATGTATGTATGTATTTTCCCTAGGGGAATCTTTGACTTTCTTTCCCATGGACTGCTAACTGATACTGATGTTATCTATTCCAAAGAGCTGATGTTTCTTTGTCCAGGCCAAGTGTAATCAGATGCCACTGCTGCTCATTTGAAGTCTGGCTTAGAGGTGTCATTGAGTCCCTTCCTGCAGAGCTAGCTTTTGGGCAAGGCCTATGTCTGTTTGCTTGAGCACTTGTCATTTTAGCCATTGTTCTGGAGATAAAACACTTTAAAAGCCCTGTTTTCAGAGCAGTATTTAGGTAGTATAAGTCTAATATTTTTTTCCTCCTTCTGTTCTTACCCTTGTTTTGGTTCATCAGTATTCTATTCACTCTTTTATAGATCTAACATTCATCAAATTTCTCTACCTCTCTCCCTTGTAACTTTTTGTCTGAGCTTGCTGCTGTTTAGTCTAAAATACAGTGTTTAATTGGATTGCATTTTACCATTGAGTAACATATAATTCATATAATTACATATCGTCTTTGACTTGTCTCAGTTTCATTTAGGTTTTGATGTATCACTTGTTCTGTTATTTAGCTAATCACTTTCTTCCTATGGAAAACTGCAGAGAAATAACTTTTTAATAAAATATTCTGAAATACCATTTTTGTTGTTGATTGTATCTAAGTAGCTTATGCATTGTTTTCCACTACAAAACTCATCTGGATTGTCAGTATTGTGTATATGTGTGTATATTACAGCACTGTAGTTATTTTCTTTGTATCTTTGTGTGTTTGTCTGCCATTAAGATGAATGTGTACCAGATGCTTCTTTAAAATGAAGCACTATTGTGCTGGCTGATGGATGGAAAGTTTGTCAAAAGTAGTGAAAGCTTCTACAAGGGATAGAAAGCAGCCGGAAAAATTCATTGTTATGTGCTGCTAGTATGAATCCCTAGTTTGACTGTGCTGCATTTCAATTAGAAAGTTAGATTCCGTGGAAGTGTCAAACATAGTTCCTGATATTCTCTATTTTTATGGTATTTGCAATTTGGTATTCACCTCTTTTTCTTCACCAGCAAGTCTGCTGTTTTATATGAGTATTTGTTGAGAAGCAGTATAACAAAAAATTTGGCCAATGTGAACTGTATTTATTACCTCTATGTGAACACCTTCTTGGCCAATGAAAATTAAAAATCTCTGATGATTATTTCCTTGGATTTGTAAAGGATAGCTTGTAGAGCAGATGAACAATGCCAAATTTTATTTTCTTAGCTCTCTATTATGTTACCAACAATACTGTTCTCTGCTTCAAAGTACAACTATAATTAGAAATGTATTATGTAAAAGTGGCACCATCTTATTCAGCTGTGCTTCCTCTTGTGCTTAGTCCTATTATGTGTCTTTTTGCTTTCCTGAAACACAAGTTTCTGCTAAAGCTGAGCCAACTTCTTGCAAAGGACGTATTCTGAACTAGCACCTATCTCATCTGTATGCAGGGACTTGTTGGCACCAGTGCTTGAAATTTGTTCTTTCTAAATCTCCAAGTGCCTTTCATCTTGTTATGCGATGCCATTTTATTTGGCTGTCTTCTGTATGTGAGATATCTTTCCCTATTGCTTTAGGAGAGTCTCTCCTACTTCTCTCTCTCTAGAGACTCCCAGAGCCAATCATAGCATCTTTTGAGATGGACTCTGCTGACAGTCAATACCAAGATGACATTAAGAAAAGAATCTCTTCCCACCTTGTCTCCTTCCCTCAAACTGCCTGGAGAGAGAAAGAGAAAATAGTCCATTTTTTTGTTCCAAACTATTAGAAAACTAAGTAGCGGAGGTAGACAAAGTGCTTCATGACTTCATGTTTTTTGCTAGTTATTTCTGGAGGACAATAGTACCCATCTTGTGTAAATGAAGGTTAGTTCTGAAATCAGTCTTGTTGATGCTTATTTGGGCCTGACAAATTATAATCGCATTTTCAAAAACTTAATTCTCACTTGACCTGCAAAGGAAAATCATATCAGAATCTTCTGTATTCAAGACATTGTGAAATATATTTTTTTTTTTTTTTAGCAAAATTGGTAGATTTTTGTGGTGAGCTGTATATACAAATGTACTATGGGGTGGTATTATTGGTAACGTCTCTTTTTACTGAAAAATAAAAATCTTGTCTTATGCAGAAGTCCTATGTCTCAAGCAGAAGAGCAGTAGAATGGTATTTCAGATGAAGTGTCAGGGCATCTTCAAGCTGTCTGAAGATTTCAAACCATCTGGGTAGTAGTTGAATATCCTATGGAGGAAGTGTTCAAAAGAAAGGGGGTTAATCCTGTGTTCTGACCAATACTGATGTGTTTCCATGTGACAGAAACTGCTCTTTGTGACTGGGAGGGGGTCTACAGTCACACAGATGGCAGAAACACCATTAAAATAAGTGTGCTTCGTACATAAGTTTTTAACTCTTTGTTAGAAGACAATTAGGGGCAATTAGGTAATGTATCTATTAAGTTGTGTCTGTATTAAATATAGCTATGTATTGCTATTTAGGAATTACAGGGATTTTTCATTGTTTGCTTACTTCTCCTTATTACTTCATAAATTATTTTGCCATGGAAGGACTGTAAAAATAAATTTGTAAGTGTTAACAGAAGCATCCCATGCTTCAGGCAGGAATTTGATACTAGAAATTTCATGGAAACAGATAACTACTAGATTTTTTCTGGTGTTACAAAAAAATGCTGCATCGGCAAATGCAAAAATGATCAGATTTATTTCAGTTCACAGTATGAAGTAGGAGTTTTCCCCTTTCATTTTTGTATCCCAACCACTTATTGGGTTTAATTCAGTGATATTTTCTCCTAAAATGATAAAGGTTTTATTACAATTTGCATTAGGATCCAAATATTTTGTTTAACTTCCCTAACATCATAAAAGCTTACATTTGATGTTGTGACAAATAACAGTGAAGTTGTTTTGTGTAGCTGAAATTTATTAGATTTTCAAGGTCTCTCTCTCCTTTTTTTTTTTTTTTTTTTCCCTTTCTTTTGTCTTGCAGTTTTCAGTGAAGATCTACACGCCAGTCTATATTTTGTCAATGCATCTCTGCAAGAGGTAGTGTTTGCTAGCACCACAGGGACACTGGTACCCTGTCCAGCAGCAGGAATCCCCCCTGTGACGCTCAGATGGTATCTAGCAACGGGTGAGGAGATATACGATGTCCCAGGGATCCGCCACGTCCACCCCAACGGCACTCTCCAAATTTTCCCCTTCCCTCCTTCAAGCTTTAATAACTTAATCCATGATAACACTTACTATTGCACAGCTGAAAATCCTTCAGGGAAAATCAGAAGTCAGGATGTTCACATTAAGGCTGGTAAGTACAGTCTTTTATGTGGCTCAAATGGGATCAAGGTGGGAGGAAATTTGGGTGTTTTGGGCAATGAATAGCCAGTAGTCATGCATCAAAGAGATGGGCTAAAATGGTAACCTTTGAAACTCTCAGAATATTGAGATAGTGTATTCTTCTATCTTCAAGATTTGATTTTACTTTGATGGTGAAAAGTTAGTTTTCCAAAGATGATAATCAGTTGAGCTTCTGGAAAAGTATATGGAAAAATGAACCAATAATGAAGTAATTAATCAGATTGTGTTTACTCATTAAAAAGCTGTGAGAGAGAAGGACTTGGTCTTTGGATTTTGTATAACAGTTGGAAAAAAAAAAAGTGATATGCTTGCCTAATCACATCCCTTCTTAGTGTGTGCAGACTGGGTCAACCAGTAGAGAATTAAAGATGGATCAAAATCAGGCTTTTTGTTACAACACACAAACATATGATTGCATACCTTTTTGAAGGTTTTGTCTACCCACTTCAGCTAATTAAAATATTCAAAGAAACAAAGAAAAACTAGTCTGGAAGCTGAACTTTTTCTAATGCAAATCCTCATAACCTTTTTTTTTGTTGTTGTTGGTGGTGGTGGAGCTGTGATAGTCTTATCTTAGAAGAGAAGTATCTTTGGAGATATGCCTTCACAGGATTTATGTAGGGAAAACCATGAACAATTACCAAGTAGATTTTGACTTGTCTGTAAGTAAGAGAATTAATTCTGCTCTTCTTAAAAATAAACTGCCATTCATAGATTAGTAGTTTGTAGTCAATTAGAAGGTGAGCTTGGTTCTGTTTTTTGAACTTTTGTATTTTGTTTAATGAATTTTTGGACATGACATCTATCAGACTTATTTAGAAAGAATATAATATTGGTTGTCCTTTGTGGATTTGTTAATACATCCCAGTTTTGTATTTTTGGGGCATTGTTTCCAATTTTTCTATTTTTCAGATAAACTAGTGAGATGTTATAAAGAATACTAAAACTCACAACTTTGTTAGCTAAGGTTCTGAACTCATAACTCATTTAGTTATGAAAGCATAGGATTTAGATGACAGGATGTGGCTGTGTCCATTGCTCAGCATTGACTGATTTATCCATGTAACTCCTAAAGAAGTCTCCTTAAAGCAGAAGTCTCTGCTTTAGAGGAAAACCCTCCCAGATGGAAGCAGGGCATGAAAAAGGACTTTGGAATAGGTACAATAAACTAACAACTGGTTTAGAAATGCTCTTTTTTTTTTTTTTCATTCATTTGTTTTTCATTTGTTTTTGTGTTACTTTCAGTCACATTTCTGTTCAAGTGGTAGTAGAGATAAGCATTCAAACTTGCTAATGATTATATTTGTGTTTTTGCATATGATGCACCCCACTCCCTCCTCTCCTCTGAAACCAAATGAAACAGAAAACAAACAAGCAATCAATCCAAAGAGATAAACCCATAGCTAAAAAGCCCAAACTCAGCTCTTCTCCAGACTAGTCTGACAAGGGAATAAAGGTGTTTACCTCCATTTCACCTTCAAGCTTCTCTGTGCAATATTGGCAGGGACCTATTTATTTATTTATTTATTTATTTTAGCAAAGACTGAAGTTCTCATATATATTAATGTCTCTGGGAATTGGCATTTTCAAAACAATCAGCAAAACATCGATGGGAGCTGGCAAACTATGATTTAGAAATAACTGAGGAGCCTCTGAAATCTCAATAATGTAAACTTCTCAAACAAAGAAGTGAATAATGAACCTCTTTCCAGTTTTTGTGCCCTACAGGTGGTTTCTGCATTTGCTTACTGAAATGATCAACTGGGCAGTCAGCTTTAAAATAATATGGGAGATTTTCAAAATGGCCAGCAGTTTTGGAAAAAAACCCACACCTTTAAAAGTGTGTTAGAATGTTACTGTTAAAAAAAAAAAAAAAAAAAAAAAAAAAAAGTCTGTAAATGATGGAGCGTGAGCATTAGTCAAAAGTCAGCCTCATAAATATGACTTATGTTCTCTGGATCATTGCCTCCAGTGTAGAAAAAGATTGGGGAGACTGCTTCATCACAGGGCAACCACAGTTGTAAATTCATTGCATTAAATGTACTTATAATATTATCAGTTCAACAAATGTGTGTGTATCAAAGATGTGTTTATAACAGGGGTAGGAAAATTATGTTTTTGATTAAAAATAAATTGTTGACTTTTTTTTTTTTTTTTTTTAAATGAGTAGTCTATCTTATCACAGAAGATGGATTTATCTTGATTTTTAAAACAAACAAACAAACAAACAAAATTTATCATTAAATTTATTTACTTTTGGCTACAGTTCCTAACTGCTATACAGTCTTGTTACTGTTACAGTCTTGTTTAGGGTTGAGATAGGGATGGAGAATTCTGGTCTTCCTTTTCACAATGGTGGCACTGAAGCTGAAATCTTGCTACTGTTCGCATTTGTGAAAAATACATGTTCACTTCAGTACACTGTTTGTTTTCGTGGTGGCACTGAAGCTGAAATCTTGCTACTGTTCGCATTTGTGAAAAATACATGTTCACTTCAGTATACTGTTTGTTTTCTTTAAAGACACTATGTAGAAGTGACCTTTAAAAATTCCAGTGCTCCTGGAGTATCAAAATACATGCACAAAAAGTGCAAAGCACTTACTGGCTCTTCAGTCTAGAATGTAACTGGTAGAGCTCAGTGTATGTTTGTGGGCAGGGTATACGGACAAGAAGTGCCACAGTTCAGCATTGCTGAGTTGATTACATTGCTGCACTGGGATTGTTCTTGGCAATAATTTTTACCTTCAGACACATACATGCCTCAGACACATGTTGTTTTACAATACATTTACCCCTATTTTCGTTGAAACTCTTTCTCACTTCACGACTACCTCAAGATACATAATCACGTTGGTTGCGGTGGTTTCTTTTCTTGCATCTTCAACTTATGATACTGTGGAAGTGCTACATTACTGCTTGTCCTTCTTGTTTTACCCACTCACTACTACTTGCAGTATATAACATGTGTTTCTTCTCTGTTCTATCTTCTTCTCTGTTAACTATTGCTTGAAGGATTTTCTTCCCTCCTTCATTGCATCATTTCAATATTAGTTTTCTTTTTTTCCATTCTTCTGCTCAGTGAAACTTCATCTCATCCCAGCAATACTAGTTTGGTGTTAAGAATTTGTCATGTTCTTTTTTCTCTTTGACTAATTATTTAATTATTCCATTTGCTAGTCAAACCACATTCTGGATCTCAGTGCTATCAACTTTGTTATTTAAAAAAACTCCCAAACACAGTTTCTGTTTTCTTATCACTGACTTATTTCTTTGAGTGCTGGTCAGTTGAATGCATTTCTTACCTTACCTGCTATCATTTCTCTGCATCTCAGAAACACTTTGCTTTTTCTCTGGCTGTCACTTTGTGGTAGCTTTACTCAGGTGGGAAGCTGAGCTCTGCCACAGCCACCTTCTCACTCCCCTTCCTCAAAGGGAAAGGGGGAGAAAATATGATGTGAAGAGCTCAACATTTGAGATAAGGGGAGGGAGATCACTCAACAGTTATCGTGACAGGCAAAACTAATTCAGCATAGGGATATATAGTAGGATTTATTGCCTATTACTAACAAGCTAGAGAAGTGAGAAACAAAGGAAATAAACCAAAAACACCTTCCCCCCATCCACCATCTTCCACCTCCTCCTCCTGCCTGACACAGGGGAATGGGGGCTGCAATCAGTCTTATAGCACTTCATCTCCATTGCTCCTTCTCAGCCATGCTTTTCTCCTGCTTCAACATGGGGTCCCTCCCATAGGATGCTGTCCTTCCCAAACTGAGCCTGTGGGGGCTTCCCACAGGCAGCAGCTCTTTAAGAACTGCTCCCACATGGCTCCGTATCATGGGGTCCATCCCCCAAGAGCAAACTGCTCCAGCACGGGTCCCCCATGGGCGGCAGCTCCCCCCAGACCCCTGCTCCTGTGTGGGCTCCTCTCCACGGGCTGCAGCTCTGGCCCGGGGCCTGCTCCTGCGGGGGCTCTCCATGGGCCGCAGCCTCCTCCAGGCCACATCCACCTGCTCCACGTGGGCTCCTCCACGGGCTGCAGTGTGGAGATCTGCTCCATGTGGGACCCATGGGCTGCAGGGGGACAGCCTGCTCCACCAGGGGCCTCTCCACAGCCCGCAGGGGAACTGCTGCTGCCTGCCTGGAGCACCTCCTGCTGTACTGACCTTGGGGTCTATAGGGCTGCTTCACACTCCTCACTCTCCTAGCTGCTGTTGTGTCACTTTTTTTTTTTTTTTTTCATTTGTTTCTTTGTTTCTTTGTTTTGTGTGTCTCCCCCCCCCAAATATGCTCTCACAGAGGTGAAAGCAACATCACTTATTGGCTTGGCTCTGGCCAGCAGCAGGCCCCTTATCTGAGATGGGACAGCTTTCTGGATTCTTCTCACAGATGCCACCCCTGCAGCCCTCTGCTACCAAAATCTTGCCACATAAACCCATTACACACTCGCATTGATTTTCTCCTTCAGTTCTTCAAAATCCTCAGTGACACTGACCTTTTCTACATTTTGGATTCCTTATTCACCTACAGTAGTTGCATGTAATTTATACCTTTTGATAGAGCAGAAAACAATTTGTGATGGAAAAGGTGGCATGAGAAACAAGAGAAGCAGCTGAAGACTTAACACAATTTGCTCATATAAATATGCAGTTCTTGCAAAATTCTTTCTCCTTTCTCTCAGAATTAAGTAGGGAAGGAACACAGAAACATGGTGAAATGCAAGTTGTGAGTAAATGCAAAGATCTGGGATATATATATATATATATATATATTTGTATTTATTTGCAGTCAGCCTTGCAATATAACTATAATTTATTCATATATATATATATTTTTTTTTAAAAAAAATCACACCTGTAACTTTCCCGGGGGAACTTTGTGATTCTAACCTAAGCATTAGGAGGAACATTTGATTATGATTTGTCTAACGAAACATATACTTCTATTTTCAGTTTTACGGGAACCCTATACAGTCCGTGTGGAGGACCAGAAAGCCATGAGAGGCAATGTAGCAGTGTTCAAGTGCATTATCCCCTCCTCTGTGGAGGCATACATCACTGTTGTCTCATGGGAGAAAGACACAGTCTCGCTTGTCTCAGGTAGGCTTTCATTGCCTCTTGGCAATAGCAGCTGTAGGTTTTTTTTTGTTTTTTTTTTGTTTTTTTTTTTTTTTTTTTTTCCCAAAATGCCTAATGTTTACTTTGAATCAATTAGAGCTGAATGGTGTGTCATCTTTGCAGTAACATATTTCACATTAGTGTTGCTGCATCCTTATGATTGTGTGTGACATGAAGGTTTTAGACAGCCCTGCTTGTTCTAGCATGCTTGAGGGGGAAATAACATGATTTTTGTTTTATGCCAGACATCAAATCAGCTTCCTGGTACTGTAGCAATAGTTTTATGTTTTAACTTTGATAAGGAACCTCCACTACATGCCAAATAAACTTTAGTGTCATAAAACATGTTGAGTTGTAATTGTTTTTCAGTTGTAATGTTGGTCATGGATTAAAGAAATTCTGAGTCTAAAGTTTATGTTTAAATGTGGTATGTAATCTGTATTCATACTTACATAACATTTTTATCTCAAGTATCTTCATAGGTAACACTGGAGTCTTAGGCACATTGCAAACTGTTTGGCTGTAAGCCAAACACATTGAAGTGAAAAAATCTATTCTAAAAGTTATATGTATTAATCTATTTACTGCCAATTTGAGGTATTGCTTAGGAAGTACAGGGTTTTCAAGCAGGGAATATCCAGCATTTTAAAGCATAAACATTTTAAGAAATTCATAAGAAACTGTATATATACATTAAAATATTTTTAGTATGGTACATATCTAAATTGTGTATTACACACAGTGCTTCTGTTGGTATACATACAAATGATTTACATGTGCAGGAATTTGAAATATATTGTTCCAGGGTAATGCAGAACAGGAGAAATAGTTTAAGTTGAATGTTGCTACAGAGGATGTTTAAGAGTGTGTTTGTGGTTATGATCCTACAATGTGGGTAAATGCTTTTTCACTTCTCAGCAAATTAATAATCTTTCCTTCCTGGTAAATGTGGCATTGATGGAAATATTTATGTTTTTATATTGCTCATGTTCTAGATTTTATTTATCCTTGTAGTTTATTGAAATCCCAGGTTAGATTACAGGTTGATGCTATCTGTTGTGCAAGGGCAAAAATGAGACAGGAAAACATTGCTCCAGTTTAACCAAAATGATTATAAATTTGTTTGTTTACCACTTACACTCTTTAAATGCAGCTTAATAGTGACAGCATTTAAAAACCAGAGCCCATATGTGTTTTATATATTAAAAAAAAAAAAAAAAAGCCTTGAGTTTTACTTGTAATCAATTTTGCAATAATCTGGCCATGAACTCAAATGGTAGGTATTGATCAGGCATGTCTTCTTAGAATGTCAGTGCTGACGAATAAGATGTATGATGTAACACAGCTATTGAGCCATTTTCCACTAATGTTCAGTATTCTGAGGAAATGCATATGCCTGCTTATACAATCGTTATCAGCATGTTTTTGTTGGTGGTGGTTGTGTTTTTTTTTATTTTATTTTATTTATTTCCCAGGGGGAAGCTCCTTATGTGAGTGGTTTAACAGAGAAACTTTTCTTCTGAAAGGTCTTAGTCCCAATGCAATACTTCCAAGTGTAATTTAGAGAAAATATTTCATATACCTGAATATTTGCAGCCCCATTCTGACTGCTAGGGCAGATAGATTTGTGGGAAAGGTCCTTTTGAACCAGAATCTTTTCTTTCAGCAGTTATTTACCATTTTAGATATCATTCCTCTTTCTATTCAAATTGAACATTTTAAAGAATAAAAGGAAAGTGTTTTCAGTTCTTTACTCTTAAAAAGATCTAACTTTACAAAGAGGATTTTTAGATGCATAGTCTTTAAGACTTTTTTTTTTTTTCCCTCCTTGTTGCAGAACTGGACATATGGACATATCTTCTTTTGTTCTATAATTCTTAGTTATCAGAAGAGAGAACAGTGAAGTCCATGGTAATCAAAGTATGTAATAAATATCTGGGCAAAAGCATCTTCTGTTTCCTGGTTGCAATTGTATGTCATGCCTCCAGGTTACTGTAAAGTAATTGGGGGTTGAAACTTACTAAGACATATCGCTACAGCATTTCCCAAGAGTGACCAGATAGGTCAGGCTCCTTGTTCAATACAAGGTGCCTACTTCTGAAGCTAGTAATACTGAATTTCAATAATTTTCCATGCGCAAGAACATCTGTGGACTAAAAAGTTTTGCATCTGCCAGAGAAACAGCCAGATAGTTGAGGTTTTGATCTTAACTTTTGTCTTTCAATATGACAGTAAATCTGAGGCTAAAAAGCATTTTCAGATGAATCTGTTCTGGGAAAAAAATGGAAAACCTTAACTTCCAACAAGAAATACACAAAAATATTTTCATACTAGAAAGATACATTTTGAATAATATTTGTTAGATGAAATATTCAGCCATCTCTTCTAGAGACAGCTGTCTTGCACTCTCTCGTGATAGACACACATAAGAACAGCAACAGACCTTTGCAGTTATAAGTCCACTACAAATGCATGAAATATATCTAATTTGCCCATCTGTGTCTCCTAGAAAAAGGAATCAGACTTTCCAGTGGTGTGTGTCTTGCCTAGCAATCTCTAAGATGCTGGCAAAACAGAAGGACCGACAGCAATTTTGAGTAGTCTTTGTGGATATGCAAAGTGCATGTTGTCATTGTACAAAGCTCTTCAGCTGTATCTTCAGGCTCTTTTTTTTTTTTTTTTTTTTCAAGAAGATACTTCTTGTCTAAAGAGTTGTATATTGTCAGTTGACTTGAAACTGAGTCTGAAATTCACATGAATTATAAATAGTGTAATGATGTGCAGTTTACTGCCTTGTATTTGCATCACTCACCAGCTCTTATGCATTTTCATTAGATGATACTAAACATAAAGGCTTAAATAATCCTCTAATGTTGTATGACTGATAGCTGCATACAGCTTGTTTAAAGGTCAAGTTTCCTTTCCTTCTCATTGCTCTCTTTTACAAACCATTCCCAAAGAGACTTTTGGAAACAGCTTTGTGTAGACCTTGTAACCATTGAAAACAGCGTAGGCCCTGCAGGACCAAAAAATGCAGTGAAGTATGTTTTTGTAGGCTACAGCTGTAAAAACTAGGAATGATAGTATAGAAACGTGTCATGGGTGCAGACTGTGCTCCTGCTGCTGTTGAGCAACTGCAAGGCAGGTGGGAGATTAGTGCTTGGCTTGTATTTGTTCTTCACACGCAAAATAGTGAAGCTGGACTAAAGGGGAAGGCAATGACATAACTGCTGCTTCTGCTCTGTCTGGGTGAAAGCAAAGAGCAGAGTCTGTTCATGTGTTAATTAGCCCCAGAGAGAGCAAAGGATGGGTGTGGTTGTAGGGGGAAGGAAAGCAGAAAGGGATTATTAAAAATAAAGGTCAGTAGAAAGGATCAGCAAAGAGACGGAAAATAGGAGAATGAAGAACAGATGGAAACAAAGAGAAAGACTGAAGATTAAATTTTGGTCTGTAACTACATACTGTATTATCTTTATGGATGCCTCCTATCCTGGTGCTGATAACTATGAGGCATTTTCCATGTATCTGAACAACTTAGTGCCACGAGCAGGATCATGAATAGGTTCATGCCCTGACCTTTCTGAATTCCTATTTTCCTGTCTAAAGACATATCTTGCAAGAATCTGTCCAATATATATATAATGCAATTGCTTTAAAAATGCAGAAAAGAGAGACAGATAATAACATCTGTGCACAATGGCATATTTAAATTTGTCCAGAAAGAATAGCAGCTTGAACGAAAGGTGTGTAAGCATGAATGGAACACATCTCCCTGAAGGGCTTTGACTGACATGCAGATGACAGCCGATGAGCCCTTCAGACAGCACACTTTACTTGGGCCAGAAATTAGACACAGTGGACCACAGTTTGAGAAGTGTCACTGATGTACAATGACCTACATTTGATGTAATGAATTGTATTATTTATTTACATGCCATTCCTCAAGTTTTGTCTTTAAAAGGCTCAGAGGCTGTTGGATCTCTTTCTGCACAGAGGGCTTTTCTGAACTGCTGCGGTTGACAGCAAGCAGTCAATGTTTGCCAGTAGTTATCACGTGGCAGCATCTGAAATGCAGCAGTTTTTGTTTGTGCTGGGGTTTGGAGATTACAACACTGATTATGTTTACATAGAGTGATCACTTTTTTTTTGTTTTTCTCATCCATGAGGTTTGTACATAGAGGGGAAAAGGAAATCTCTGTTTATAGAGAGTGGTCCTGTGTGCAGAGACCTGTGCTCAGAATTAGATTATTGCTGATGGTTAAGTCCAGCCATTTGATTGAGGCTGTTTCTAGTAGAGATGAGATGTGATCTTTCTTGTTTTGGTTTGATGTCAGGGCTTAAACATGGTTGCCAAACAACAAGCATTCAGCAGACACTCAACGTATACCACTGACTGCTCTTAGATGTAAGCTTTTTTCTCAGTCCAGGTGCAGTTGGCTGACGTGTAAGTGAAGTATAAGCAATGTATATAAAAACAAAAAAGTTCTGAGTGTAAACTACCTTCTATCAGAAAGATGGCTATGGGATTTAAACCTGCTATTCAAAATTGTGATATGGCAGAAAATTAGGCAGTCAGACTCCTACATCTACTGAACTTGCTTGACTCCCTGGAAAGATAATGTGTGTAGTTTTCAGCAATGCTTAGGTCAGACTGTAGTTTTGCTCTTGCAGTAATGTGTTTATTAAGCTTCTTGAAGAAGTGTAAAGTGCACATGCCCATTCCTAAAGACGATATGCAGCTTCCTCAATTTCTCTTTCAACAAAGCTATTTTCCTATGGGACCTTGGAAAAAAATTATTTGCTATATTATTTAAGAAAAGTTTCATTACCTTTATTTTTTCCTAAGAGCACGATTCTTTTAAGATTAGGCTATTTCAGAATCCTAGAAAGTGGAGACAGTAAAAACTTAGCACTTCCTGGTTGTGCAAACATTTTAATGCTTTGCTTTGACTTACTGTAAACCAGGATTGTAACAGAGCAAGGCAATGTACCTCAGCTCTTCATTTCTTCTGGCTACTCTGCAGCACATTGCTTCCTGTGACATTATGCTGGAATATTTTGATCAGACTAATCATTCTAAAATTAGAGCAAAGGGATAAATAGGATTGGGTGCAAGGGATTCCATGGCTTTTTGGGAGGTAGATGTTCAGAATGGCTTGGAGGAATGAAGATGGACAGCATCTGACTCACATGTCATAGACTTGTATTTTGATAGCACAAAAGAAGGTAGGTGATAAGACTGTAGGCAAAGGAGTTTGCATTTAACTGGCACAGGGAAGCATAGATGTGAAATTGAATTGTTAATATCAGAGACACTATTGTTGTCCTCAGAGAAGGAACTTGTGGATCTTCTTTGGCATGACTGGATATTGTGGCTACTCTGAGGGTATAGAACATCAGTGACTATTTGTGAGAGACAGAGGAGAAAAAAGTACCTCAGTGTGGTATCTTATTGCCTAAATTGCTGAAAGCCGAAATTTGTTTTGTCTCGCTCCAACCAGCGTATTTAATATTAGTAGGTTTTGCAATTAGTAACAGTATTATTGGCATTTCAGTAACAAAGCATGTCTAGGGGACAAGTATGTTGTAATTTTTTTTTTCCTGTTTTGGATGGCCCTCTACTTCCATCAGTTGGATTTATCCTTTCCTTCTATTCACTTTAAAAACAAGCAAATAAAAAAATAAAATACATTCAACACCCCCTCAATCCTCTTTATCTATTTTTTCTTAACTATCTATTTTTTTTCTCTCTGCTTACTCAATTAAGAAGCATGAAATCTTGATTGGATTCAGGGCCCCTTTCAGAATTACATCTTGTGCTCTTGTGAATTAATTGAAAAGAGAGGGCAAGAGGGAAGTTGTAACTCTGCTTTCTTTGTTAGGGCTTCAAATATTTGGATATGGTTTCTTGATATACGTTTCTCTTTCCATCTCCCTATTCATGAGTGTGTGTATGTGTATACACCCACATATATAGATACACCTATCATGGATCTCTACAGGCCTAAGAGTTTGTTGGACCATGCAAAACATTATTACATGTGATGCCCTAACTGTTCTGTTTTACCACCTTGTTATTGATGTTGCCAGTCATGAAAAGTTTTCTTTCAGCATGGTTGAATTCAGTGGCACAGTTAGTCTCTCACTGGAAATATTTGTTATATGATCTTCCCTCCAAATGTACTTAAAGTTTCATTCATTTTCATGGAGTTAATCCCATTTTATCATCTGGCCAGACTTTTCTAGCCTCAGTTCCTGAAATATTAATTCTCTCTGGGGTTCCTAAAACCTCTAAATAAATATGGGCTGCACTTTAATTAATGTGGTGTTTACCAAATCTTTATTAAAGGTGAAATCAGAGCAGACTGACTGCTAACAGTCATAGAGGTTCACTCAACAATTTTACGTTTTGCCTTTGTTCTTTGTTCACTACTCTTAAGGCAGGTTTTGGTTTATACAATTTTCCTGAATATTTGAAGCAATATATATATCAACTTGGTGTGATATGCAGGATTTTTTTTTTTTTTTTTTTTTTTTTTTGTGATATTTAGACAGCAAGACCTAGTGCTATCAAACTTCACAGAAATGGGCAGGGAACAGTAATATATGTGGGTGATATATATGCTTATATATATGCTTTTTTATTTTATTTAGTAGTGGTCATAGCACTTTTCTTTATAATCTGCTTTGCTAGTAGCTTGTGATCTGGTCGCCTTGAATGGTAACAGACAAGTAGATGACCAGAGTAAGTGCTGTATGCTTGGGGTTTCCCAACAAAATTCTATCTAACCTGAGCAAACAGCCAATGAGCTCTGACAGTTTTTATGTGAGGGGACAAAATCGATGTATGAGATTCATTTTAATGAGTGCATGCCTTACTGCCCAGGACACATTATACCATACAGCTTTCGCCTGTGTATGACGTTTGAGAGGGGTTGCGCTCTGAGAGGGGTAAAATGTCAAAACCACCACCAGCCATGATATTGATCTGTATTATTGTTGTTTTTAATGCATCAAGGAGACTCCTAACAAGTGACATCTGTAAGAAACAAAAAGAGACACTTGTAGTACCAGCTAAATTATTTCCAGTAAAGTGTCGTTGTACAGTATGTTTTCACTGTTGATAAGCCTGCAAATTTTTAGAACTGTAAATAGACATACAAATGCTCATTTGGTTTGTCTTCCCCAATGAGAGCAAATTTATATCTGAAAGCTTCATTAGAAGAATGAATCATTAGAAAGAACTGAAGTGCCTGTGTGGTAGATCTTTGACATCAGCATTCCATCTCTGGTGTTTCGCCTGGGTTGCGAAATTGTAGAGGCATATTTTAATACCAGCATGTATGTTTTTTCTTCAGACAAAGTTTATTATGAAGACCAGGAAATATTTTAGTTAGAATCAAGCAAATTTTTACTGTCTGTGATCTGATAGGTGAGCTCAGGCTGTGTAACTGCACTGTGGTGGAACATGCTTTACTCTGATGCAGCAAGATGGTGGATCCAAAGGCTAAATATTTTTTGAAGTAAGCAGTGGCTGTACCAAAATTTCTTTGGTTTTCTAGAAAACTTAAAGCTAGTGAATTTCTTACAAAAGTCAGAATACAGAAGAAGAGAGTTGAACTGCCTAGATGTCCTTTTTCCCCAATAAAATTGCACTGAAATTGCTACTAGGTATTGTTTTTCATGGAAAAAAAAAAAAAAAAAAAAGTATCTCATTTTGCTAGTTCATGTTTGTTTTTCTTTTCTTTTCTTTTCTTTTTTTCTTTTTTTTTTTTTTTTTGGTTTGAAATAAACTCTCCATATTTTTACCATGCACTCAAACTCTTTTTATGTTGAATGAGTCAAAATGTTTACTGCAGGCCATGGAGATGTATGTGATGCCATGCTTTCAGCTGGTCAGCTGGTGAAGGAGTGTGATCTGCACAGACCTGTCAACAAAAGCAGGTCAGCAGGATTGAGCAAGAAAAAAAATCAATAAATCTTTGAATTAATCATGTAGCTGCCAGAGAGAATTATGGGTGCATGGAATGAAGGAAGTAGGTATATATCTATGGCAACTATTCTCTCCTGCCTTATTGTATTCTTTTCTTTTTTTACACCTGCAAGTTTTCGCCCCTCTACCTCCATCTGAGTGGTCCTGTCTTTATTCTGATACCATCACAGAATACTCAGCACTCATTTTAAAGTGACTAATTCAATGTGGATTACAAAAAGCCCTTACTGTTCTCTCTATTCACTGCCACTTTTCTCTCTGACTTTTGTGTGCACTCAATATGAATTAATACAGGAGTTTCACCTCCACATAAAACTAAGATTGCACATTTTGTGCAGTGAAGTAGACCAAAAACAACTGCTGCTTCATTGAACAGAGGAGTTAAAAATTCATGTCCATGCTTCTGATGTCTCAGATGAGTGGCCATCCTCCTTGAGCCCTTCTGCAGCAGCATGGTGGGGGCTGAGCCCTGGCTGAGATGGGGCTAAACCCATGGGCCAGGTCCCTCATCCTAGAGCTAGGCACCTCTGTCTCACAGGGAACTGTGGCCAGTAGACATCATTACCAAAACAGAACATTTCAAACCCTGATCTCTGAAGCTGGGCCACAGCTGAATGCAATGATGAAGAACTAAAAGCAGCTCCGGAGGGAGCAACCTGACACGAGGAACATGCTGGAGAGGACCGTAAGGTATTATGAATTAGGAAATGCATCCTCTTGGTGTATCTTTGTGACTTCAACTCTAAGCTTGGGTTTCATTCTCTCTTTCTATGAAGGATTTATCCTTCATTGTGGTGCCCTGGAGGGACTCTTCTAGTATAGCTTCCCATGCAAAACTTTGTTTTACTGCTGCCCTGCTTCTGGGTCCCTGCTTCTGGGTCTGGTAGTGAGGAAGGCTGGTGAAATTAATGATCCAATGTCTTTAAATCCTCACCTGCTCTGAAGACAATGCTCTCCTGTCCCTTCTTTGTGCCCAGCCAAACTCTCCAGCTGCAGAACTTGGTCGTACTCCACCACAAGGATATCTTCTTGGCTCTCTGCCCAGGGATCAAGTCTGTCTCTCTTCCATCTGGGGAATAGCCTAGTACTGGATGTTCACTTTCACTGCAAATTCAAATTCATTTTCCTCTTTTATCCGTAGCTTGCTTTTCAAATATATTGTGATATTCATAAAATCCCCAAGAACAATTATCCTGCTACTTGTGGAAGGTCAGGGCAGCTCTGTGCAGGGACTACATATTCCTGCAGGGAAAACAGAGCTGACATACAGTATATATAAATATATATATATATATATTTTCCCCTCCAATTTCATGCCTATTTTTTTTTTTTTTCCATTTTCTTCATTAAAAGAGAGCATCAAATTCATGACACACTCAGAAAATACATTTGAGTACAGCTGTGGATCTGAATTTTAATTTTTGATTATAATTTCTTTAGGGGCAGAGAACATTATTAATGCCCTTCCTTTGTAAAACATCCTCCCCAACTGCATGTAGTTAAATATTATTGTCTAATAAACACACATTTTACTTTAGAGGTGTAACCCATAGAAAAGTAACATATCTTCTCCTGATATATATATATATATATATATATATTAGGAGAATATATATATATAATATATATATATAATATATATATTATACATATATATATATATATATTCTGTAAGTGATCAAGTGATCCTCCAGACACTAACTGAGTGATAATGATGGAAACAGTATTTCTCTCTGCTTTTTGGAGTTGCATTTGTTTTGAGCATGTAAGAATGTTTTGTCTGTCCTGAGGACTGAAGTTACTCCATTTTCTCTTCTGATCTATTACAGTTTTTTGCACAACATGGATGAGAAAAACATTTATTTAAAATTAGAGAATATTTCTAATGTAAAAGAAGAAAAAAAGGTATGAACTGAAATGCTGATATTCACTTCTGGAAAAATATAACTATATTGTCAGTAAAACTGATGCCTTAAATGTATGAAATAAGATGTGAGTTTTTTTGTTTGTTTGTTTTTAAGGATACAATTAAACAGCAATATTCCATATGAAGAAATATTGATTATAGTTACTGTGTTCTGAAAGCAAGTCACTTCTGTAGCTTATTGGTTTCAGTGAAATTTCAGTGCAATTGTGGCAGCAAGTGTAATAATCTTTGTATTTATGCACAATATAATTTAAAATATTTTGAGATCTTATTGTATTTTTCTGAAATATTTTGCAATTTGTTCTAAATTATAATACAATAACTCAGCAACTGCTGATGTGAGTGGAGAGGTCAGGAAAAAAAAATATGGGAAAAAACAGCCCCTCACAATACATTCAATTGTATTTAAATGCATATACCTTGTGGAAGAATCCAGTGAAATAAGGGGATTAATGTAATTCTTTTTACTTACATAAATATCTTTTGAATGCATAAATACACTGAATATCTTGAAATCCTTAATCCATTTTTTGTTGTTTTTTGAAAAAAAAACATGGATTTTCTTGGAAAAGCACTTAGAGCAAGAGAATCAAAACTGTTCTTTTCAAAGTGGATGTTTGTTACTTGCAAAAAAAAAAAAAAGGCGATTTTAGGGATGGAAAGCAAAAGCATACCTATAAATAGGAAGTGTTTGGAGATTGTATGCTGTGCCACAGCACTTTTATAGAATGAGTGAGAAAAAGAGAATCCCTCTAAGCCCCTCTAAATGTCAATTTCCAAAAAAAGACTTTGTGATTTGCTGTATGCATTTTCAGAAGGGATTTAAGAAGTTATTTACTAGATTTTGGTTCCTTTCTCTTTCATGTGTTATCTTTGTTTCTTTTTTGCATGAGCTCTGTTTGTTGATGGTATTTGCATCTCTCTCTCTCTCTTTTTTTTTTAAGTGTTTAAAAATTAGATATCTCAGGGCCTGTAGAAAATCAGAAAAGCTTGTATTTCTGCCTGCTCTGGAATCTCTTCCCTTATGAGAAATTCAAAATCCCTTTAAGTTAATTCAATTTCTAGGCCTCATTTTACATAGAGGGAAATTAAAAACCAAAGAAGCTTCAAGATTTCCTGTTACTCATGGAGGCTGTTGCGAAAGCTTGGGCAGACTGTCCTAAGCAAAGTTCTTTTCTTTCTGTTTCTTCCCAAGCGCTGTAACAGCAAAAGGTGCAGATTAAGTGTGAAGGAGTTTTTAAGGAACATGTGGTACTTACGTAGCAATATTTTATATTCCCATGAATAAACCCGGTACCACATGTCTTCAGTGCTTCAGATTTATGGAGCTCTTATTACCTTGGACTGGAGCAGCCTGTGTGAGGACCTGGAAGATGAAGCTCAGTGGGGGAGGTGGGTTTGGAAAACATTGCTTAGAAAAGTAGTCTGTTGAAAGAAGATGTATTTCCCTTTGCTGTGTCATTTTCATGTAGATTTATGTTCTTATTATATTTGATACCTAAGGATAAATTGTTGTAAGAAACCTACAGAAACATTGGACCATAAATGTGAATGTCCTAAATTTGTCAAATATATATATATTTAAACTCTGCAGTTTTAATCAATGAAAATTATTTGCATTTAGAATCAGAAATATCTTCCTCCTTCCTGTCTTAAAGAAGATTTCTTTCTTTCTTTCTTGTGATTCATGTCCTTTGCAGGAGACTCGTGGAATTTAAGGTCTTTCTGAGTTAGCTGTACATTTTTTGTGTCAATTACTATGATATACTTGCATGGCTGAAAACAATGTCTTCCTGTAGAAAAAGTCATGCTGAACCAAAACAAAGAAATAAAAAACTGCAAGGGTTGCAGGAAAAATGCCACAAATTTTCATTTAAAATTTCAAAATAAAGTGTTATCCTTTTCCTATTTAAAAGTTAAAACTGTCTCATAACTCCTCATGTAATTTTTATAGAGGAAAAAAAAAAATCTTAGGACAAAAATTTCCATAATTTTTGGTTGATTTCTTTGTTTTGCTATCACTTATAGTAGTGTTACTTTTTTTTTTTTTTTTTGGATCATTTTGTTTTCTTTGTTTTTGATGTGCTGCTTATTTTTCACTTTCTTTTATGAATTTCTGCTTTGGAAAAGGAGTACTGAATATTTTGGGTTAATTTAAGTAAAACATGGATGCTAACAGACTCCATAAAATTCATGTAGGTTACTTTCTTTGAAACAAAATTGCCAGAACTCAGAAAAATTTTGTGTGTAACCACTAAACTGCACCATTTATCTGAGCTGCTTTTCTTAAATAAAATCAATGCTATTTTTTGCATTTCCCTAATGGGAATCTATTAAGCTAAGTACATAGGCATTTTTAACCTCAGACACATTGCAGGGGCAAGTCAGTATTGGATTCAATCCAGCATATTAATGAGGAGAATTGCAATACATGATCCTGT
Organism: Heteronetta atricapilla; assembly: GCA_011075105.1. Taxonomy (NCBI): domain Eukaryota; kingdom Metazoa; phylum Chordata; class Aves; order Anseriformes; family Anatidae; genus Heteronetta; species Heteronetta atricapilla. The sequence goes on along the minus strand of CM021731.1, from coordinate 113,789,017 downwards.
GTCTGGGCAGCTTGGCTTCTGGATTTAGGAGCACTTTGTTGATGTGTCATGATGCCAATCTGGAGGATAATTTAAACCCTTTCATCTCTAATACTCCAACAGGTATCTCTTTGCCTGCTTGACTGCTATTTGGAACACTTTTAAGGCTTCTGTTCAGAATTCTTTTGGAGTTCACAGATGGCCATAAAAATAAATTCTGGTTTAAAGCTTGGCTCTACATGATTTCAGTTTGAACTATGAATGATCTATTAGGCCACTGTATATTTATGACCTTTAAAGTCAATAGGGATGGGAACTGCAAAATAGTTTAGGAAAGACTGGCTATATGAACGTATACTATGTGAATTGAAAGGAGAGGGAAACTTAGAAGAGCAGGGGAAGGAAAAGTGGTTTTATATATATTCTCATTTGGGAAGTGTATTTTTGTTTGCTTGTTTTTAAGAACATGGAATAGACACAGTTTAGAATAGAAAAGTAGAATTTGTAGGAGAGATCAAAGCTAACAGACTGCAAGCAAAAATAAGGCTCCTTTTCCTTCTCACACTGCAACAGGTATCTTAGCTTTATATAACGTTGCCCTAGAAAGACTAGGAAGAGACTGAGGAAAAAGCAAATAGGCCAGGTCTCAGTATAACCAGCTGCCTCTCACACTTAGTCCAAATGTATCCATCTGTTCCCAGGAGAGGATGTTTCTTCCTATTTCTAAAACAATGGGGAGAGGTCAAAACATGACTGCTGGGGGCTTGGAGGATCTTAGAATTGAGGCAGACTAGTTTTTTATTTTTGTTGTTGTTTGTTTGTTAAAAAACTTTGAGAACTTTCATGATTAACATTTCATGTTTTCATATATATATATATATATAAATCCCCACCTCCTTTTTCTCTCCTCTTCCACAGAGCCTTATTCTTTCTTTGCTAGCATAAAAGCATGAATTTAAAGACATTTTTGAGGCATTCCCACCTCTTCCTTACACCTCCAAACTAAGGACAATTTAAGAAATTGTGAAGAAAAAGAAGGAACTGAAGATGAGTTTCTGTTCTATTATTTTTGGGAATATTTCATCCAAAGTGACCAGCATGCCTCTATTTAAACACTTCTAAAATAATAAAATTCAGTTTAAAAAAATGCTGAAACTAGTACATCCCCCAAAATACTTAAACAGTGTAGACTCAAGCAGTTGAATAAGGAGCTGTACTATCCACTTAAAGCTGATTCAAAGCTTTATTTCTTGTTGTTCTGTTGAATCATCAAGTTTCATCAGTAGGGCTTAAATTGATAAAGTATTTTGATTTGATCATCCTTTAGTTGTTATGACCCCTATCACTTGGAGATAGTTGGTAACACTATTACAGCTATTCATTGGCAGGCATTGAAAATCATCATTTGTACTTATGGGGAAAGGGGTTCAACGTAATTAAGAAATTTGCCAGACACTCATGTGAAACCCTATCTGTTGATCAGTGTAAACCAATAACCATCACGGTGGCCTATAAAGCAGTTTCCAATTATTGCTCCTCTGTGTACCTCTTCAAGCATAACACTCCCAAATCCTTCAGAGAGGATACAGGAGTTTGTCCATTTTTTCTCCAAAAGGTGTCTTCAGTTGCCTCCTGGCATCTGGGGGGATTGGCCCTTGGCAATGTCAGGCTCCAAAGAAGAAACTGAATAGCCTTATTAGACACAAGGAGTACCTAGGACTTGGGCCTTGTGATGGATTATTTTCTGGTTTATGTTCATTTAGTTAGGCAAATTTTGGTTCTTGCAGGTGGGGAGCTGAGGTGACAGCAAAGAGCATTCCCTCAAGATGCCCTCAAGGCTCTGCTGTCTTTGTAGGCTTACAACATGACAAATTATAGGATTTGTATTCAGATTTGTCACCTTAGATGGTGGTTATCTGAGGGATGTTAAACTTGAACGTGGGGATAAGTTATGGATGGTAACATAGCATTTATACTGCGGCCTTCAGAAGGGTGAACCACCCTTAGAGGAGTGTTCAGCTGTGTCACAATTTTTCCAGAGCTCCTACAACAACCCCTGGCAGGGGTGGGAAAGGGGAGCAGAGCTGTACATGGTTCAGCATCTGTTGCAGTTGTCTGGTTCCTTCCAACTATCCCGTCTTATAACTTTTTCTTATTCAAGTGTTAGATGGAGGCACATCTGTAGATACCACGTAAATCATTTTGAAGAAACCTTTTCATTGCTTCCTTGCTGATGTGTTCAGCTGAAGCTTGCATTTCTGAACATTTGGCTAAACTTTGGGAAATGCCTTTATAATATGGAGAGCAAAGCAGTGGAGTAAATTTCAGTGAAGACATTTGCCAGTGTTAACTATAGAAGGGCCCATTAGCTGAAGAGTCCTGAAATGGAGCAGCTGTAGCTCAAAATAAGCAGCAGCTATCATGGCCCTTAAGTGGCCTGTGTTAGCCAAAATGTAGATATTCTTGTACCTAGTGGTAGGGTAGATCAGCCCTGTTAGATTTATTCACCAAGTGAGTTTCCATGTCTGTTTTTTTTTGGGCCATTGTCAAGATCCAGTACAACTATGGGTCCACAAACTCTCTGCTGCTTTTGTGTTGCATGAGCAGTCTTAGATGTCGCATTTGAGCCCTTATGTAATAGCAGTGGGCGTGACTCCGTTTTTCTAATAATAAACAAACCTTTTTGTTTGATTTTCTGTAATTTAAAGTGTGATTGTAAATTTGCTTTAGAACACTTAAAAAAGACAAAAAACAGCCCCTTTCCCCCTCTCTCTTGGGAAACAGTGCAGAATAGTCCTTGGATGTATAAACCATTGAATTGGCAGAAACATGGAAATGATATTATGATAAATCACAAGCATTCTTCAGTGGCTCAAAGGATATTAAAATGTCATAGTGAAGCAAATCAGCATTCTTATTCTTTACTCCCATCTTTGAGGATACACTTTGCAAACTATGGGAAAAAAAACAGATAATTATGTCTAGGAATTAGGGGAACCTAAATATTGCTGTACAGCAGTGAATGATTAACAATATTTATCTCTCACATAAGGCTTTACGCTTTTCATATATAAATCTCTTCCTGTGCAGTAAGTAGTAATTCAGTAAGTGCTATCTCTATTCTCCATATACAAAAACAGACACTACATGAGTATGGGATAAATATCTAATCTGTCTCAAAGCTTTGGCTAGATTTAAAGTTCTGTATTTCAACATCTCCCTGGCCCCACATTGGGCAAAATTCAGGGCTCATTTTCTTAATGTTTCTCATGGTAAGTTGGTGTTTTCTGTTTGACTCCTTTGATTTCTACTCTTTGAGACTTTTCTCTGAATAGAATGATTGAATCTTTAAGGTTGGAAAAGACTTTCAAGATCATCTAGTCCAACCATCACCCTACTACCAATGTTACCCACTAAACCATGTCCCTAAGCACCAAATCCAACCTTTCCTTAAACACCCCCAGGGATGGTGACTCCACCACTTCCCTGTGCAACCCATCCCAATGCCTGACTGCTTTTTCTGAGAAGAAATGCCTCCTAATTTCCAAACTGAAACTAAACTTAAAAGTCAGGCAAATTAAGGAAAAAAAATATTAAAGAGGATATGATAATTTTTGCCTTTTATTTATTTTACATGAATAATGTGAACTGAATTTCAAGGATTTGTGAACATTCTGAAAAAATCTTGCACTCTTTGAGAGATGTTTTCTCAGCACTGTACTCTCTAAGCACTGGTTTCTCATAGCTCCTTTTGTCTGTAGTCAAAAGCCTGTTTTACTAAGTTTTAGTAGACTGGCAGAGAAACTTAAAGAAGTCATTTAAAGTATTTGAAATTGGACTTTTGGCAAGAAGTTCCTCCTCACACTTATTTTTTTAATGCTCATAATTTAAAAAATGATCAAGAAAAATATTATTTTAAAAGACAAAATATTAACTTACAGTCTAACAAATATATCTATGTTTTTAAATCAGAATTGACCTTTTGAATTGATTGTGTATGATTAAGAGAAGGAAGATCTGTGAAAGACCACAGTTACAGATGATTTAAGGGATCTAAATGACTTGGATTTATAAAAGTAAACACTTTACAGTACCAGTTGAAAGAACTACAGCAGAAACAGTTATGATTTCAGCTTGTTGCAAGTTGGTGAACAGTCAAGGTTGATGTCTTTTCTTTGTACATTGTTACTTTTTTTTTTTTCACTTTGTAGATGGCATGAAAATTGGCACCAAGTTTAGATGAAATTATCAGACTACAGATGTTCATGCTCCTGGGATCATGACCTTTATAACCTTAACCTATAACTACAGAAAATAAATCAGACCTTTTGATTAGCCTTCACTTGTTAAACATCCTGTTTAAGGGCTATCCTGCCTACAGGTTGGAGATCTAACAATCTAGACCAATAAATGGCAATTTTGATGGCTTTAGGTGCTTGGCTTTGGCCTTCCTATTCTAAGTCAATAACACAACTTCTTGCTTTAGGTTGTGTAGCTCCCTTCTTTGTCTGTCTGAGGAAAACCATCATGTTCTTTCAGCCTGTGGTGATTTTACCTTGCTGGGCACCTGAACATCACCACAACCTCTCTCTCGCTCTCCCTCCTTAGAAGAAGAGGGGCACAAAAAACAAACAAACAAAAAACCTCATGGGTTGTGGTAAGGATAATTTAATTAAAGGGAAAAGGAAGTGTGAAAACAAACAAAAACACAGAAAAAAAAAAAAAACAAGCAAAAAAAAGCTGCGTGGAAACACAGAGAAAGAGAAAAAAAATTACTCTCTGCTTCCCATCAACAAGCAATGTTGAGAAGCATCCCAGGAATCAGGGCCTCTTTGCATGAGGGGTTTCCTTGGAAGGACAGACATCTTCATAATGAGAGTCACCTCCTCGTGCCCACACTCCTTCCGCTTTCGCACATTTTATTGCAGAGTGTGGCACCACATGGTATGGAATATCCTTTTGGTCGGTTTAGATCAGCTGCCCTGGTGATGTTCCCTCCTCACCTCTTGCCCACCCCTGGTCTGCTGTCTCTTGGTGGGGGTTGAAGGGAGTCTTGATGCTGTGCCAGTATTGCTCAGCAATTGACAAAACACTAGTGTGGTACCAATGCTACAATGCACAGCACTGTATGGGCTGCTGAGGGGAAAGTTAACTCCACCCCAGTCAGACCCAGTACAAAGCCCTTGGGAGATATTTGTGTAACTGAGGTCCAAGCACATCCCTGTAGACAAGTGTAAGTCTCTCTCTTCTTCAGAAATTCCTGTGATGATGGATGAATCTAACTTCTGTGAAGTGAAATTCTGAATCCTATCTTACGTCTTTAAACTAGAAAGCACCTATATAAGAAAGCTATCATCAAGAAAATCACCTGGTTGATTTGGATTTTCCTCTTTGTGTGTCTTGTTCTAAGTTGTCTGTCTGTCTGTCTGTCTGACACTCCAAAACAATGTTGCTGCTCTGTGAGGAAAGTATTTGTTATTGCCTTACAAATACAAAAATGGAATATAATGGAATAGAATAGAACAGAAGAGTTCAGTTGGGAGGGACCTAATAAGATTATCTTGTTCAACTGCCTGACCATTTCAGGGCTAACCAAAAGGAAAAATATATTTTTGAGGGCACTATCCTAATGTCTTTTGGACACTGCAAGGCACAGGCAATCAACCACTTTGCTAGGAAGCCTCTTCTAGTGTTCAGCCACCCTCACAGGAAAAAAATATTTCCTGACATCTAACCTGAACCTCCCCTGGAACAGCTTTGTGCTGTTCCCATGTGTCCTGTCATTGGTAACCAGGGAGCAGAGGCTAATGCCTTCCTCACCACTTCCCTCCTCAAAAAGTTGCAGAGAGCAATGAGGTCACTTCTTGGTCTCTTCTTCTCCAGTCTGGACAGCTCAAGTGTTGCCGAGTGTCAGCCTCTCCTCGCATGACATGCCTTCCAGCCCTTTTTACCAGATCAGTTGCCCTTCTCTGGACCTTAACGACCTTTTGTATTGTGGAGCCCAGAGCTGCATACAATATTCAAGGTGAGGCCACACCAATGCTAAATACAATAGGAGAATCACCTCTTTTGGCTGGCTGGCAAGCTATGCTGTCTTAAATGCATCAAAATGTGGTTTGTCTTCTTGTTGACAGGCCATAGTACTGGTTCATGTTGATCCTGCTTTCAAGCAGCACCCCTAGATCTCTTTCTGCTGAGCTGCTCTCTTAGAAATGAAGTAGGATAAAGAGAAAGACAAGTTCAGCAATGTAGGCCTGAACTGAATGGTAGGCAGGTTATTCCTCAAGTAATGCTGCCAGTGCTTGCACATGGGAAGTCACAAATAACACTGTAATTGCTTTAACTGTAGGTTTTGTATTACCATTGTTTGGTAAAGATTTTAAAGAAACTTTACTGATGTCAGTTAGGGAACTTGACATTTTTATCTAAGTGTTTCTAATCTAGAAGATTTAGTTGCCTTGATTTCACACCTATTTTCCAAAAATGTTGTGACTAGACAATATAAAAAACACTATAACACCTGTTGACAGAGCTGATTATGACTCTGAAAACAATAGAAGGTAAATACCTATGTGTCAGAGGTCACTGAAAAGGCATATTCAAGGCTGCTGATGTAAAGCATCTAGATATTCTGCTATCTGTGGATGTTTTGAAGAGTAAGTTGCTCTTTAACGGGATCATTTTCATTGGACTGTCACCACTGACTGCTCTATTATCTGTTCAATTATTATGCGCTACAAAAAATATGACTTTTTCTGAAAAATTATAGTTAAAAAAAATTGAAATGATGAAAGTTTGGAAAAATGTTGTAGCTGTTACACAATATATTAGCTGACTTTCTTATTAAGAACCAAAGTGGCTTTTGTAGCGGGCCTACTTTATGCAAAGGCATAGTTCTTTTATTTTGCCTCAAAGGATGGATAATTTCCATTTTAAAAGGAAAGGATACACTTGACCTCCATAATCGTTTTGCGTTTGAAAGTCTGAATCACCCAGGTTTAGAACTGCTACTACCACTTCCTATTCCACAAATGTGTGCATGCCTTTTTACAGAATATGCTGTATTGTAGTTTGTGCACAACCAGACTTCACGTTGACAGGAAAATTTGCATTAGTTTCATATAAGGGGGAAAAAGAGGGCAGACAAGAAAAATAGATTATGTATTCTGAACATTGCAGTGACACATGACAGTACCTGAAGTGGTAGCGAACTGGTGCAATGTCATGCTAATATAACCTTGATGAACCCTGTGTAGTCTCCTTCTTAATGAAAATATCATATATTATATATTTCTTCCTGAATAAAAGTCAGGATAGGTTTTTTTTTGTTTATTTATTTTTATTTATTTCATCAAAATATGCATTATGAAACTTCCATTTGTTTTAAAAATGTGCCTATTGATCAGTGTGGAAATGAATAGTGACCTCATTTTGCAGTTTCTCAATAATCTTGTTGTGTAATGAAAATATTTCCAGTAGTATTTTTTTTCCTGTACTTAAGCACAGGGTCTTGTATTATTGTTCACCACAGAATACTGATGTAGACAAGTCAGTCTCTAAGCTTCAGCAAATGAGACAGTTGCCTAGGGCAGAGACTGCCAAAAGGGGCTAAATGTCCTTGGCCACTCTCTTCATTTTCCCACTGCATGGGAGGTGTTCACAACAGCCTGCACTTCACCAGTATGTCTAGCACCCGCTATCTGCAATGTAAATTTTTGCTTTTTGTAATGTGACATAAAAGTGACCACTTCAGGTGCTGTTGTATGACAGGATGGTCTGGATCATGACCATGAAAGAAATTGCTATGGACATTTTATTCTCTCCAAAGTCTCATAAGTATTATCTTCTGCAGTTCCTCTGGCAATCCTGTATTTCTTTGTCCTGCCTTTAAGGAGCAAATGCAGCATGCTGCTGCATCTCTGAGCTCAGCAACGGTCTGCCCTCCAGGAAGGGAGCTGTTGTATTGCTGTCTGCTGAGAAGGCCTTAAGAAAAATTACCTAGCATTCCTTACTAAAGATTGTGCCATGGGACTGTGACCTATGCTTGCATGTGTGTGTATATATATAGGTAAAGGGAAGGCAGAGGAGAGAGAGATTAATAGTGTTCCTATTAATTGCTCCTGCTCCACCTTGCTGAAAAACATCTTCTTGGAGAGATAGTTCAGCAGTAGGTGACTGCAACAGAATATGAATGGGGACTATATGGACTTTATGCTATCCGTTGTAAATGGATTATTGCCTTCTGGCTGTGGTTTACTGTCACTAGCATGATCAGCTTGTAAGCAGAAGGTTGTGCCTTCCAAGCAGTTTCCTAAAAATGGAAAATCTCTCTTGTGTATGCATATTTAAAAGGGAGATACTACCTTTATTATGCAGACAGAACACATATAAAGGTAGATGAGGGCTTCATATAACACAGTTATCTTTGAATTTTCTTTCAAATAAAGCAAGCAATATTGGGAACATATTTCTGTGTGGAAGTTAGAGAAATGTGTGTTTCATCTAATGATAAGCAAAGGACATCTGGTAATACCATCCATCAGTCTATTGCCTAGAGCAACAGATATTCAAGTTTGACATCTCTCTCTTTTGGGAGGGGGAGGAAGGAGAGGAGAGACTGTTTTATCAAATGAAGGAGTTAAAGTTTGTTGGCTTCTTGTGCTGTTTTCCCCCAAATTATTTCTAGTTGCATTTGCTGTGTTCACTGTTTGTGGACACTACTTAAATAGATGATCATTTAATACATTCTAAAAGATTATATTAAAATAATTTGAACATTAAGGAGGTTAGGAAAATTATTTTAAAATATTTTTCTTGCTTTAAGTTACAGAGGATTCTTTACTTGAGTAATTCCTTTGTTTATTTATTTATTTATTGTTAATGTTTCAAAAATATCCTAAAAGATAAAACCATTTTATTTAGGCTTAAATATATTGGCAGTGCTCCTCTCAATTTCAACATGGGTCAGTGGATACTGATTGACATTACTAAAATCAAGAAACTTTTCCTACATTGTGATGTACAGCTCGAGCTAGCATCAACTACGTGATGTTTGTGAGCCACTGCCTTGAACATAGCTCCTCTCTGGGCCGTTAGTAATGAGGCAAGGGTATGGCAATGTATAAAATTGGTTGTGTTCAGTTTTATGGAAAGTTGAATCAGAAATGGATATCATAATTTTTAAGAGATTTTCTTATGAATTTTTAGTGTAAAAGCATGTCTGCACACATTGAAGATAATTTTCAGTTGAATCTAAAACCTTCAATGCCAAGCCAGTTATGTTCATGACAGAAGCATTTCTGCAGCTCTCCTTGTTGACAGATAACTCATTTATTTCAGGTAAAACTTGTTTTACTGTCTGCCTGTATCTTGGTGGAAAAGGCAAATACAAGTTTGTACTTGTGCATTTAATAGAACTGAATATGGTAATGTCTGATCTGATACTTTAGTAATAAATAAAATGAATCAGTAACTAGGTTTTTTATTGCAACTGCATGAATAATTGAATTTCTCTTCTGTTTGGCTACAAAACCAAAACAAGACATGAATCAAAAATACATTTTTTTCCCATTTTTTCCTGTCTGTGACAGAAAAGATTGTATGCTTCCTGTGAATAACAAAATATTTCGTTCACATTGAAACAAAACCTTTGTTTGCCCTATAAGTGTATTTTTAGCTAAAGCAATAAACTACAAAGGAATAAATTTGAATGCAATTTTTTGATTCTGTTATTTAAGACACAGAATATATAGCTGTATATTACATTCTTCAGAATTCAAATGTTTTCTTCTATTCTTTCCAAAACTGCTATCAGCAAATGTCTTCCACAAGCTCAGACCAATTTCAAAACTAATTCTATTTTGAACCATACATCTCAGTCTGGTTTCTGTGCACTAGCGGACAACTTCTTTAGATAGATGTCTGCCTGCCTCTAATTTTATTTATTTATTTTTTCCTATTTGCATAGCATTGATGGAATCATTCATAATTTTCATTTGTACTGTATTGAGCACTTAGCACTTTCAGCTACAAAAAACAGTTTTATAATCATATTGTGCTGTCCTATTTTGCAGATGCAAAAATTATAATAAGCAAAGATGAGAGCAAGTCAGTTTTGTTTTGATTCAGTACTTATTTGCTGTGGTGACAGGGATTTATAAAATCCCCGCAGAAGATAAGTAACTTAATTTCTGGCCCTTCAGAGCTTAATTGCTGCGGTTCAAATGCAAATGTTATTATTACTTTTATATTTAAATAAAGATTAACATTTCAGTAATAGGTGTTGTTGAGAAGCTGGTCTTTCTTTCTTTTTTCCAGTATCTAAAGTTAAGGGAATAATGTCTTGAAGGTGAGAAAATAGGTATTGGAAGCATGCAAAATCATTACTGTTCCATGTACATTATGAAGTCATAGTTTCTCTGACTCATTTTGTGAAAGAAACATGGTTTTCATTTATCTTGTTTTCAGTTTGATGTGTTTTGAAGTGTATGTAGTTCACTTTTTTTTTTTTTTTTTCACTTACATGTTTAAGCTGCTGAAAGTGCAGCTTTTGTATTGACTGAGATGCTATTGAACTATAAAAAGCTGGTGCAGAATTAAATAGTGGAATACAGGTGGTGTGGAATACAGTAGAAATCAGTGGCATACAGGTTGTTAGTATGTGGTGTAGGAGGACTTTTTTAAAACCTTGAGGTGTTTATATATATATAAAAAAAAAGATAAAACCTCCTCCAGCTAGAAAAAAAAAGTGGAAAACACAAAGATGAAGGTACGCCTTTGGAGAGGTCATAAAAAGTATATAAGTTTTAGGCCTAAGTAATAGATCAAGAATTAAATTAAATGACTTAGAAAAAAAATCCACTTACAGCTTAGAACCTTGCAAGCTCCAGGTCAATTTAGGAAAGTCACTAGGTTGGATGTTAGAAATTGGAGAGTTTCTGAATATACTAAAAATATCCTGTTTCTAAGGGCAAATATTTTTTCAGTCTTGTATTTTCTTATTTAATCAAAAATTGTTTGCAAGGTAACAATATCTAACTACTCTTCTATGAACTTGAAGATAGCAATATCTAATGTGCTTACAATAAATATAAAAAGCTTAGAGGTACTTCATATTTAAGTAGTACTGTTATATTGTTACAAATGCACAGCTATAATGAAAGTAAAAAACTGGAACCTCCAGGACCCCAAAAGATCCTGAAACCTTAGAAGTCTCTTGTCTGTACAGGCATATGCTTAGCATGCCAAAGCCTATTCCCTCTGAGGGCAGTACTCTGTGATAATGGGACACTTGGACAGATATTGGATAGGAAGGATGGCCTTTCCTCAAAGCAAGGATTAGCTTTTTTTTTTTTTGTAAACCCATGACAAACCAATCAACATGATCATGAGAGAGGGCAACAAATCACTTCCCAGCCAAAACAGATGAGCTCTCAGTGTGCTCCAACACAGGATGATCATAAAATCATGAAGGTTGGAAAGTACCTCCAAGGTCATCTGGTCCAGCCATCCCCCTATCACCAATATCGCCCACTAAACCATGTCCCTAAGTGCCACATCCAACCTTTCCATAAACATGATGTTAACTTTGGAAGCTGAACATGGCTTTTTATCATTCATTTTACTTTTAAGTACAGTTCAGCATGTGATGGGCAGGTTGTCTGTTGGCACACTGCCAGTTGCACAACTTTAGGCTCACTCTGTGGAGATAAAACACATTAGGAAACTCACACCATGCATGAATGAAAAGAAAGTAAGTGATGAAGAACTTAGTCTATTTATATGTTTTTTATTTATTTGTTGTATAGAAAGTAGATTAAGACAAGATATAAAGCATCCACATTTTTTAAAACCATCATATTGTGCTACCTCTTGCTCTGCATTACAAAGTAACTCTGTCTTATGAGGAATGATAACCTGGTTCTAAGGCCCATTCTAATTATACACTAACCTTGAACTCTTAAATAATCTTTGTTGCATAGTTAGAAATTAGATTCTTTTTTGAGATACCCTTATTTAAAATATATATTTTCTCTAGCTTTGTAAAAATATGAAATAGGAATGAAAGAAAGGTACATTTAAAAATGGACTAAGAAGGGGAATGGAGAAAGGAGGAATTAAGGAAGTGAGACAAATACAATTGAAGGTGTATTAGTAGCAGCATCTCTTCCATGGTATCTTCTGTCCCAGAGGATCTTAAAAAGCTTTACAAAAACGTTCAAAGTAAAAATGCAAACTTCTCTGCTAACCTCTGTATGGGTAGGTGCAAAGAACTTCTACTTAAAAGGCCTTCAATCCATTCTAATTCCACACTGAATGATAGATGTCCACAAAGATTTGACCTTATCTTCTTCATGCGCAAAAATAGCCTGTATTATCCAGATCTGTTTTTCCAAAGGCTTGGTACAATCACTTGGTTAGTTTGGATACACAGACCATAGTTCTATCATCCTGGTGTTTCTTGGTGTGATTTTCTGAGTCTTGTGCAAAATATTCACATAGAGATGAAATCAAAATGAGTGACCTTGTAAGTAATACCTTAGAAAAATTTGCTAATTTAAAACTTCAGGAGAGTCTCTTCCAAAAAGATCCCACTTGTTACTGAAATTCATAGGGTGTCTGTCACTTGTGATTAGTGTGGTGCTCTGGTCAAAAAAATAGTTTCTATTTGGCCTGGGTACCATGCAAACACCAAACAAAGAAAGCACTAAAATCCCTGTCTCTATGATGTGGAGTAGATGAGCATATTAGCTAGGTCTGGCTGCAGATTTCAGTGTGTTGCATCTGATGCCTATTGCATTAAATGAGCAGTTCAAACATTGTGTTTGCAGTTTAAGTTTCAAGAAGAAGAGTGAATGATCACCAAAATGAGACTTTTGGGTGAACCTCTGTGTTCTTCATTCTGAGGAGGAATCTCTGAAGGATGCATGGAAGCAGGGATGAGGGGAAAAAGGATTTGCAGAGCCCAAAGGAGTAAAATGCTCCTGCGAGATGATCATGGTATTTGACTTGAAGGTATCTAGTAAGGAGAAAAAGCAGGAGTACTAGCCCTCAGCTTTGCATGAGGGGTGTTGCAGGATGCTGATCAGAGAAGGTTAAGTTTAATGCAAGCGGAGAAGGCAGTAGAGAAAGTATCTGCTGTGAGACAGTAAGAGGTAAATTCTTATGACTGCAAACTATGCATTTGATTAGCTTTGGAATGAAAAGGTCTCCAGATGGAGAGAGCATTGACTTTGTAGTTTGCTAAAATGGCAGGTGACATGTAGTCACAAGTAATTAAATGAAATTTTAAAGGCTCCCACACAGATTGGATAGACAGAGGGTGGGTATTTTAGTGCATTCAACATTTAAAAAAAAATTAAAAATTGCCTTCACAAAATTCAATATTTTCTTTGCTTTATAAAATCTCCTGCTTCACTGCTGTAATTGCAGGCAATTAGTTGATCTCTCATTTCTGACTTAAGAAATTCTTATCTTTATGCTTAAAATTATACCGATGTGAATTAAGTAGACTACTGTGGTACGATCACCACTGTGTAATAGATATGCTAAGGTTAATAATGCAGATGGCCTTAAGACATCTTGAAAATCTCTTTTTTAAATTGAAGTGTGGATGCCAAATGAAGTGCGGATGTCAAATTTTATCAATTTTGTTTGCTTTGGTAGAGACAGTGACAATGGTATACAGGTACAGACACTAAGGAATATGCTTACAGACTTAAAATTGACAGACTTCTCTGAGCATTGTTCCTGTATTGAAATGTGTATCTTCAGAAATATTCATGAAATGATGAAAATTCATGAATTCATTTTCTGGTTACTATGGAGAAATTGAGCCTGAACCTTTTGGACTAGTAGCCAACCCTTGCACGTAACTGTACATCCTCACCAAGTAACATTTGTAATATTTCCTTGAAATCACTTGTATAATGATAATGTTCTTGGCCATCTGAAAGAGAGAGGATGCTGCAGGATAATACTATTTCTTATCATCCTCCAAGGTGTTGTCCAGCTTTGGGTCAAAGGAAGAGGTATGATGTCTGCCCACAATTCTTTGTGCAATTGCTCTTCAGGATATTTAGTTATCATCTGTCTTTATCCATTGAAGTTTTCATGGGTTAAGTGTAGATATTCAAGTACTCTTCAATACCATGAGTATTTGGCCACCTTTAGTTGAAAGGTTTGGCTCATGTTGACGTTTATCTCTAAACTTTTTTTTTTTTCACTATGTTATTTACATAGATCCAGTGTCTGGATCCTGGACTAAACTTTCTGCCCTTCCCAATCACAGTGCAAACTCAATATGGCTTTGCATTACTCCTTCCCCAGGCAAGTCTCCAACCTACACCTTATCACCTCTGTTTCCAAGGTCTTCAGAGGCAAGTGAGAGGAATGCTCTTTCTGCTCCCACCTTTCTGTACTCTATATACTGGCAATGAGCTACACACATGGTTTAATCGTTCTGTCCTCAGGCTGATATGATGCAGCCAATCCAGGACTTTCATACTATTCCCTTTCACATTAATTCCTGTCTCAAGTCTTAACATTGGCAGCCTCTGAAGCAATAGAAAAAAAATGATGAATCTTCAGGAATGACATAATGTGCCCAGCTTGATCGCCATTTTAGTAAATGTGACTTGTGAGAGGCTTGGGCCCATTTACTATTATTCTTGGCAAAGAAACACATGTCCTTTGACCTTTGCAATCTTTCTGTTTTGTGCTTCTCATTGTTTTTGGCTGGGACAGTGTTACTTTCCTTCATAAAGGCTCACATAATCCTATGTTGGGGATTTTTGATGGAAATAGCAATGATAATACACCAATGTTTCTGGCTGTTGCAAAGTAGTGCTTACATTGAGCCAAAGACTTTTCTGCTTCTCATGCTGCCCTGCCAACAAGGAGGCTGGGGGTGCACCAGAAGCTGGAGGGGACACAGCCAGAGCAGCTGACCCAGACTGACAAGAGGATGTCCCATACCATGTGGCATCATCCTCAGCAATAAAAGCAAGGATAAAGAAGGAGGAGGGGGGTGGTGTTCACAGTGATGGTGTTTATCTTACCAAGAAACCATTACATGTGATAAGCCTTCCTGCCTATGCAAAATAGTGAATTAATTCCTTGTTTTGTTTTGCTTGCCTGCACAACTTTTGCTTTACCTAGTAAACCGTCTTTATCTCAACCCCATGGGTTTTCACACTTTTAACTCTCTCATACCCTTATCCCACCTGGAGAGAGTGATCAAGCAGCTGTGTGGCGTTGAGCTGCCTGCTGGGTCTAAAGCACAACAATGCTTTACCTTCTTTATTTGTTTTGATAGCCAGATAACATACCGTACAGTTGCTGTAGACCTCTGCTACCATATTTTTTTCTTTAAAATCTCTCTTAATTCCCAAAAGTATGTTAATTTTTTCCTTGTCTTCTGCTCTATTTCTTCGGTGTATATTATCTGTTGATCTGTCTTTTTTAAAAATTATTATTATTTATTTTTATTTTTTTTTTTTGCTTACATTCGTGCTTCTGCACATCTCTTAGAGGCATCTCTTGGGAAACATTTTCACTTTCTTCATGTTTTAGTCTGAATTCAGTACTTGAATATAGCTGTATTTTACAGATTGGCTATTTTGCTATTATTAAGCTTCATGAATATGAAGATTCATGTAGTATTCCCATGGTGTCCTACAGTTAGGTTTAGCAGTAAGATTTTATCTCATCTCACTGTAACCCATTATCATGTCACTTTCACTAAATTGTAACACCATAAAGATTCTCAAGAAATGGAGAGTAAGTACTTGCTAATTTTTGTTTTCTATTTTTTAAGCCTACATAGACTGCAGTGGTTGTTTAGCAGACCATGGGATGGGAAAAGGGAGGAAAGGGTTGACCAAAATTTGAAAATCATTTTACTTACAACTTTAGAAAGAGTTTGGAATTTAATAAAGCCTATAAAAATAGATAGCGTAGTCTACTGAACAAAGTCATGGACTAGAAGTTTTGAGCCCTCATTGAATTTATAGGACTATTTCTGACTTTCTGTATGATTGATTTGGACAGGGGCCCTTTATATCTTTTTGCCTCTGAGCAGGTTCCACCTCATCTTCTTTCTCTATTTCCCTATTTATTTATTTATTTATAAAAGAGTGTAAGATTTTCACAGCAGGTACTGGCTTTCATTACATGTCTACACCACACAGTGCTTGCGACTGCAATCTCAGCTAGCTTTTAGGCAGCGGTATCATGCAAATAGGGATTATATTGGAAAACTCAAAATATACTTCCTGGGACATTTCTGAATATGTGGAGCATAAATTTATCCTCTGCACAGGATTGAATCAAACCTCAAGCAAAAGCATGCATGGTATCAAGTTGTCAAAGGAAAAACAAAACAAAACAAAAAACCCAACAGATATTTTATTTCTGCAAAACCTTAAAAACTTTAAAGGAAAATATAACAATAAAGAAGAAACGGGTTGAGAAATTGGCTGAAAATACTGTATAACATAAAAAGAAAAAAAAAAAGAAAATTTACATTTTTAATCAAAGTGTATGTAGCTACACACAACTTTTAAAAAGGATACTGTATGTATTAGAATGGAATTGTAGAAAATTTTTATTCTGCTTTTCCATATAGAATAAGTGACTTCAAAATCTGACCTTCAGAAATTGTCTTTAACATTCTAGAGTTAACTAGCATAAGAAATCAGGAATCTTTCCCACCCTCTTGTCTCCTTTTTATTTTTTTTTCCTCCAATAGTATTTCTAACTCAAAGTATTGATATAACTTGTTAAGAGATAATTATATATGTTTCAGAATAACTTGCTGATCAGTTTTATAACTTTCATCTGGTTTATATTCCACATATAGTTTTAGCTTTCAGCAATATGCAATTGTGGTGTATGATAGGGAGGTCTCATGCTAATCAGATTTACTTATTCCCTCAAAATATAGTACAGAACATTAATTTCATGCTATTTCAAAATGTATTAGCCAAGCACCAATCCCATTCAGAATCACAGAAAGGCTGATCTGGGATTTGGAGAAAAAAATAAAAAAATAAAAAAAAAATCCCTGAAAGGTAGCGACATAATTTTCAGTTTTATGGAACCAGGTCTTGTCAGAAAATCTGATCTCTCTCTTTCTTTTAAATTTGTTTTAAGATTCAAAAATATGGTAGACGACAAGTATTGTGATAATAGACTGTAACATTAAGTAAATTAACATACTGTCACAAAAGTAATTAAAACATTTATCTGCAGACAGAAACTACACAGAACTTTCTAAAATAGCTTGCAAAAACCACCTCAGGCCGCATAATATGCTTCAAAAGTAATAAGTACCGTGAGTCTCTTCTTGGCTCAGTGTCTGTCAATATATTTATCACCTGGAAGGAAACATGAAACAGTTCTTGCTAAAAACTATCTCAACCTGAGAGCCTACATGCTAGGCAGTGAAGATGGAAAGTCTTGTTCAAAAAGGGTGGCACTTGGTAATATGGAACATGTTGTGCACAAGAGTGACCTAGAAGAAAGTAAGCACTGGCTCCAAACTAGGGATAGAGCATTGCAATATTTCTCCATCATTTGGCTGTTTTAAGATAACTGAACATGATGTTGTGAGAACAACTGTAAGAGTCAAGAAGAAAGAGGAAGAGTTTAGATGTCTGTTTCCTACTCTGTGTCTTAGGATAGCCCAACGAATGGAAGCTGGTGAAGACTTGTCAATGCTATCATCAATCTAACTAACATTTAGAGAAAGGATTAAGAGTGGTGATCCAAATTATACTTAACAACTATGTTTGTCTCAATAACATAGGTTTATTTGAACACTTTGGCTGTTTTAACATAACAGAACACAAGTCATGTTGTTAGAAGCAAAGAATGTGTGTCAAGCATATAGGCTGCAATGGGGTCTTACTTGAGGATGGTGCTTTGGGATAGTGTGTGTGTGTAATTTGGCCTGCACTAGTGTGGTGAAACAATTAAGCTGCCATGAGAGAAAGTGAATAATAACTAGAGAGAAGATGATAATATTTTTTATTTAGATTTAGTTAAAAATGCAGCTGAATTTCATATTCTGGATGGTGAACTCTTTGAGAGAGTTTAGTAAATGATTTGGGTTCTGAAAAACTGTCCCAAAAGGAGAAACTGAAGGAGTTTGCTCATCAGCTTCTTATGGATTATCTAGATAGAAATATTTTATTCAGAGATGATGAGTAATACCAATAGCTAGAGGGTCTGTGAGGATAAAATGCAAAGGCTGAAGCTAGTTAACAATGGGAGTGAGAATAAATGCAAGGTTTTAACAATGAAAACAGTCCTTTAAAACTTAGCATTTATATCAAGCTGTAATGACTTGCAGAAAGATGTGCTCTAGCATGACAAGAAATTATGAGCTTGGATCATCAGGGTAAATATGATCTATATTGAGACTGGTGATTATTTCAGATCAATTAAAAAATAAGTCTCTCTTAAAAAAGAATAAACAAATAAATAATAGTGTGCTGTCCAGGGTACTGACCATGAAAACCATTTTGTCATGCAATAGGAAAGATCTTGTTAAAAAATGTAAAATACAGTGTCAGTTTAATATAGAAGTGTACACTGAAGAAAAAAAAAAAAGTTGAATCACTCTCCCATCAATTAGTATATTCACATCTGTGCATGTTGTTTGCTGTAAGATATTCATTTATCCCCTTCCCCTCCTTCTCTCAAGTCTTCCCACCTTCCCATGAGTGAGAATATTTGCTTCTGTGTAACCATTTGTCTGTTTATTGGCCAAGCATGGCAAGAGGCATAAGTTGTGCAAAAATGTAATTTCAAAATAATAGCCTTGTTTCTGTCCTAGAATGAACAACTTCTCAAGGACTGATTTTGATATATGATCCATGTCAGCTGTAAAAAAGCTCTGTAGAGAGGAGATTGTCCAATATGTCAAGCTATATTAAAAACAGTATTTTCTGTGATGTGAACTGGTGTTCTGGAGGGGTGGAGCTGCAACTGTTCAACTCATTAAGCTCCTCTCAAGGTAAATTCCAAACTGGATTTCAGAAGTGATGCTTATTTCTGTAAATATCATTTTCAGACAATAATTTTGACATGTAAGTCAGAACACAGAATGAACTGTGTAGAATGTTACAGAATACAATGTTCTACAGACCTGCATTTAATTTACTATGTCTTCTTGGGAAAGTAATATTTTTGTTCTCTTCAGAAAACAAAAACAAAAACAAAAAAAAAAAAAAAAACCAAAAGTAAGAAAATGTTCCTTTTCTCACTGGGGGCCATACATCAAGCATGCTTCTTAATGTTTATGTTTACCTTTTAACTTTGCCATCTCTCCTTTTGGGAAGCTGCAATATCATAGAGCTCAGAGAAGGTCATGCTCTGTACATGTGTCAGGCTTGATTGTAATCCCATGCTTCATTCCTAACTTTTCTTTTCCCCTGAGGACAGACAGGCAAAAAGATTACATTTAATATCACAATTAGCTTTCCTGAAGCAATCGTGCCAGAAGAAAGATACAGCCAATTGATGGTAGAGATATTATAAAAATAAACTGTCCTGTTCTCTGAAAAAGTGTGTATAGGAAACTGTAGGAATTGTTCAGGCCATCTTTTTGCACTGAAGTACATAATAATGCAATTTAGTTCAATCTTGTCAGCTTGAGGAGGTATTTAAAATAAAATAAAATGCAGCTCCAGCTTGTTTGACAGCCCTATGACTGATAGGGTAAGTGACAATAGCTTTTTGCTCAATGCACACCAGGGAGTGTCTAGAAATCTTGTGAAAAAAGATAGAAATACAGTGGTGTCAAGTTGGTTGGAGAGCTGAAGAGATTAGTGGTGTTGCTAAGAGATAAATGGGATTCATAGACTTCAGCCTGTGAAACAGTGAAAACAAAAATAATTAAAATAAAATGAGGAAATGTTAAGACTTCCAAATTATTGTTTGGGTATGATCAAGTGATTTTCTGGGGTTTATAAGGCAGCAAGGTTTCCAGTTAGAATTTTTCAGCCACATGGAATGAGTGATATATACCCTGCTCATACGTAAATACATAAAGTGCTGGTTTTGGTTGGAAGTGACCAATAGCATGAGAATATGACATAGCGGCCTATGTTTGATCTAAGTAGTTTAGATGTTTAGTAGTTGTGTATAAAGTTCAGAATAGCAGTAAAAATAAAAATAAATGAAAAATGTTGGTCTGACAGTCTGACCTCATGCCTGCTGAGTTAATTTGTCAATCTGCAGCATAGTGAATATATTTTCCATATGTTGTGGTATAGCTATTTTGTGTGTGGGTGTGCATAAAGGCCTAAAGAAAGCAGATATTTCACCCCCCAAAAAATAGGCAAGTGAGCTTAAAAGTGATTGCTACAAATTTTACAGTATATAGATTCTGACATTTATTTCAAAGGATTTTGTTGTTCATGTTAAAATTGTAAGCCACCCAGGTAGTTAGGTCTAGAATATTCCTGATCTGCTGATACTTATTAAATTCAGCATGTAAGTGTGCAGAGTTCTATTACAAGACTTGATACGTGAACGAGACACCTTGGGTCCATGAATGATGTTGTTTTCCTTCTTCCTTGGATAGAAGTGGGCAAAGTTTAGTATCACGTAGACCTAAGTATATCCATCAAAATGGAAGAGTTTGAATGAGCAAGTTAGAAATAGCTTGGAGACAGCATAGCTTTTCAAAAATAAGGCTTAGACTGGTAAAGAGTAACTCTCAGACTAAAAGGAGATATTCCTGTGGAGTCTTCCAAACATATTTGAAATCTGTGTGGACAGGACTATATAGCTTTCATAGATGTTTTGCAGTAACTCTGATCAGGCAACAAGTAGTTTTTCTTCCAGTTTATTCATGACAGTACTTCTACTCTGCCATGTTCTCAACACATTGCAATGGAATTTGATATTGAATAACTCCTATAATCTGGTTACAACCCTAACAAATCTCTGAAATGCTTTAAACATTTTTTTTTTTCCCTGAATTGCCTGCAGATATAATATAATAGCTTAAATATAATAGTTTAAATATAAATATAAAGTCTAAGCTGAAAGTTCACATGTACCTGTGGGGGTTCAGTAACATTTAATTGAGAGGCTTAAATGACAACGTTTTTTGCTCTTCAGGTGGCCACCACTAGAACCATAACTGCATCTGATATTTTATGATCGTGATTAGATATATTAATAGAAAAAGTCTGACAAAGGTCTTGAAAAAATGTCTCTAAAAACAACTGCCTGAACAAAATGCGATTTCTTGAAGATGTAACATTGGCCAGAGAGATAAAAAAAAAAAAAAAAAAAAAAAAAGTATTTATACGTGCTTTGATTACAGCACTGTTTTCTTGGACTTTATGATGGAAGAAATGGCTACCACCTCCTAGAGAAAACTGATATTTGCTGAGTTGTTAATACAGACAGCTTCATAAGACTGGCTGTTTTTTTTTCAAGACAGTGAAGTTTGTCATTGGTGTCAGAAAGAACGGTAGTATGCCAAAAACAATGGGCTGGGCAGGGGTGGGGGCAATGGCTCACAGGCCACTGAAATGTGGACTAATGATCAGTCTGTGCCTTCCCTGCTCTGCTGCCATTGTGGTACTGGTGTTGAGACAATTTAGTGATGGCAAGGGATGAAAGATACCAAGGAAAAGGGGTGGGAGAGAGTCTTTTCTCTGAGAAATATAAGGAAGATGTGGGAAGGATGGTCCTGGAGCTGGGGGGGGCTTCTTTGGAGTGATACATTGTCAGCGTGCAGTAGGAAGAGAATAAGGAACACTGGCTTAAGGACATGACTTGGGAAAATTGGGAAGATATATCATGAGAGGGCGTAAGGGGTTGATTTTGTCACATAAAATTTTGGAACATGCCTTGTTGGAGGAAGGGGCTTGGCTCTCTATGTATGCATATGTGGTACTTGGTCTTTTCTGTTTTTCCTTTTGCAGTGCCTGGGATAATAGTACCACAAATAATCATCCCTGATGAGATATTAATGTTAGCAGAATAGTTTAACAGATCGCCTATTTGTACTTTGGTATTTCTGGGAAATCAACCAGATTCACTCTTACTGAAAAATACTCATATAAATTCACCTATAAGTTCACAACACTCTTATTTTCTACCATCAGTGCAGTCAGTATACATTATTTACCTGATAGCTGGCCCTTTTTTTCCCACAGTTAACCTTGTCTGTCTTGCTCAACTCTTTCCATATGAAATATATTTGAAAGCTGATTTATTCTGTACTGAATAGGGAGTACATGGAAGCTCAAATTCTATGCATCATCCAGATTCTTTTTATTAAATCAGCCATGTAAATCAGTAATCAAAAGAAAGACAATTTTTCCAAATCTGTGGACTACTCAGCTGAGTCCCAGCTTTGTAATCTAGTCTCTGTTCAATTTACCAGGAAACCATTGCCTTTTAAGCAAAGAATACTTTCTCAGTTCAACATCTTTAATACCACCCTTACTACTTATCCACAGCACTGTGTAAAATATAAAATGCACTTTGCCCTATAAAATGGATTTTCTTTAGCTTGGCTATCATTATTATTCTTCATGATCCTATTTGTATTTATCCCTACTAATTAATATGGCAGTGGCTTATTCCCAGACATACCGTGTTTACCAGGTAAGACATTAATGTACCCATGTTAGACAGAGAACGATGTAAGTAATTCAGTGATATCAAATAATTTCTGTGTGGCTTTGCTGACTGAAGAATACCACCTTGCTTTCATTTTTTTTCTGTTATGGCCTAAAAAGGGTATGATACCTCACTGCCTTAATCTGCTTTAAATCTGGTCTGAGATTTAAACCAACTTTTATTGTCATATATATATATTTTCACTACAACCTTCCTATATTAATTGCAAGCAACATAACCCATGTAGAAGAATTTTCCACCTTCTCTTTCCCCCACAAATAAGCTCCCTGTGGCAGTTAGTCAGTCGTTAGGTGCTTGTATGGATGGCTTTTTGTAACGAGCTTTTGGAACCCTATGGCTGTGAACATTTCTAATACACTCTAACTTAGAAGAGGATGCTGTGAAGTCAAAGATTAAATCTTAATTTGAGCATGACTCGAACTTTGTCTTCCAAATCTTTTACACAAAAATTGTAATGGAAATTCTGTTTGTACTTGCCAGAGAAGTTATATCTTTACCCACAATTATTCTGTTTTAACCTTGAAGAGCAAATGAGCCAAATATATATATATACATCTTCATGAAAAATCTCCATGGAAGAACATCTGATGATAATAATAATAATTGTTTTTCTGAGACAGGGCTCATAATTGAGTCTTGATACGCAGCAAGTGAGTCAGCCAAAACCTTATTTATCTTTTCCTGGAATAGGTGCCTCACCTTTCACAAAGGACCTTAATTTATTTCATTCTGCTGGAAACCTCTCTGCTCAGGTTGCTTTTTGTTCTCCAGGGCAAAAGTAGCTAGTTGTTTTTGTTTATCTAAGCACGCTTCTGCTTATAATCCCTCCCACCCTCCCTTCCTCCCTCCCTCCCTCCAAACAAACAAACAAACAAACAAACAAACACAAAACACCACCACCACCAAAAAAACGACGACAACAACAACACAAAAGCAACCTTTAATGTGCAATATTTTATATCAGTGAATAGTGTGAAATGCTGATCATGGGAAAAGTGTCATCTGGTTCAGAGCGACTCAGAAGATCTGAGCTCAGTTCCCATCTTTCCCACTGGTCTTCTCTATGACCTTTAGCTAGGTAGTTAAATAAATTGGACACCAGTAGCTAACACCCCTTCAGGTTTTTTTGGAAATCTTGCTGGATGCCAGCTTGTACCTCTAGGTGCAAAATATGATGTTCCTGAAAGTGTTGGCCACCATCATGTCTGATCTCTCTGGATGTTCCTGTCATGCAAGTGGTAGCTACTAACAAGTGGAATGAAAAGTGACTCTGTTCTACATTTCCTATATCTAATTATTTCATTTTCTTTTCTGAAAACAGACAGGGGAATGAAAAGTTTCTTGATGTGACAGTGGACTAGTTTATAATGAAGCAAGTTTTTCAAAATACCTTAGATTTTTGACATTTTTTTTTCCAGAGAATGGCATGTTAAAAAGCTACTAGCTGGCTGGGAAATGTAAGTACTATATTTGTCAGAAATTTCTTCAGGAACCTGACAGAACAATGGTGCAATATATGACAAAGTACAATTAGTAACATCAATAACTTTTTATTAGCTGTTATACTGATGTCTGTTCTAGAACAGTTATTACAAGAGTGAGTTGGCAAGGCAGCAGCTCGTCAATTTAACTTTCACCTTCATCCAGTCTTGCTGGTAAAACTCTCTCTCTTTCAAGTAATGTTTTCTCCTCCCTGTTCCTCTTGTGTGATGCCTATTAATACTACCTGTACCTGTTGCAAATTTATCTATGTGTTAATTTTTGCAGGCCATAAAAGAAATCATATTAATTTCGTTGGACATTTTTAGAATCTCTATGTTCTTCATCAATACCAAAGTTCTAGGTGGAAGATGAAAATGGGAGAAAATGTTAAAAATAAGGGAAGCAAACAGATTAATTCTTTATAAAAGAGAGGCAATGAAATGGTTATACTTGAAGAACATGTTTTACATTTATCAACTCTACCAGATTCTTTTTTGATATTAAAAAAATATTGTAATTAAAAAGACAGCTTTCCTTTGCTACACTTCCAGCATGGTAGTCACTTTAAAACTTGTTCTTTTGGTTCATTTTCCTTCTCACTTCACTTTTTTCTCTGTGCATTTCTAAATATGCATCTTCTAAAGAAGCTGTATTACAGGCTGGCAAGAAACCTTTGATTCCTCTTAATAATAATATCTGAAGTCAGCTGATGGGGCTGTGCTAAGTAATTACCCTGGACTCAGTGTGACTGGTCAGACAGCAAGGAGTTAGAAGCATCCCCTCCTGCTCTTCCTTCAACTGGAGTGAAGGTCTGCAATGGTCAGTGCTGAAGGGAAGGGTCCAAGGGAACAGTCAATCCCTGAGATTTCTCTATGTTGGATAAGAGAAAAAGTATGCGAGGAGGTATGAGGGAAAAAAAAAGATGTATCAGCTTACTAGGGCAGGTGAGTGCCTTTTATTTCTGAAGGTGGGGTTGGTGGCTAGTTGTAAATGTCCTTTGACTTCAGGGGAGACATAATACCATCCTATTTTTCTTGCTTAAACACAGTAATTTTTTTGCAAGGACACTTGTGAGTGCTGGAAACTCTAACAGTGACCCTCATTCCCATACACACTTTGGTTGAAATAAGTTGGTTTCTATATATATATATATATAAAAGGTGATATATCCATCTTTAATGCCAAGCAGGATTGGGCTCAGCTGTCTTTCCACTTCAGCTTCCAGAAAAAAAAAAAAAAAAAAAAAAAAAACCACTCCTTTTACATACAATAAGTATAGTCCAATGCAGAGACGAGCAACACAGTCTGAGCTCAAAACTATTGAAATCCTTTACAAACCATCTTCTTATCACATGTTGAAATATATCAGTTACAGCTTTTATTTGGGATGATCATCAGAGTTTGAAAGTTAAGACTAGCAGTAACTAACACATTTAGTCATAAGGCAGAACCAAATAACTCATTGTAGCACTCCTTGCAACCATGTACATATTCCAAGAGGGAAGATCTTTGTTTCCTGCAATCCCTTAGCATAAAATGGAAGGAACAAATATAACAGATGACAGTCTCTTCAACCAGTAAGTCATACCAGGGCATCAGTCAGAGCTTTGAGAATAGGAACTTCTTCAAGAAGGATTTCTACTTGTTTTGGTTGTTAGTAATTTATAAACAAAGAAAAACAACAACAACAAAAACTGTTCCTCATTCCTTTGCCTTAATTTGATGGGGGTGTTAAAAATGGTGTAGCTAAGAAAACAAACAAACAAACAAACAAAACCCCTGGTCTTTGACTGCTCTGCATATTCTCCCCTGCTGCCTTCTGCACATGCCAGCAACGCATCTTGGTAAGGTAATTTTATTTGACTTGTTTCCCCCAACTACCTGAATATGTAACAAACTAGCCAACATCTATGTATTTTTCTCAGACTACTCGTATCCTTAAATGGGGTCAGCACACAACAGTAGAACCATTTATGCAGGACATAATGCAGAGCAGGGACAGTAGTGGTGGGTAGTGCCAAGAGACTAGTGCAGGTCTGAGACCAAGGAATTGGGTCTTAGGGTAGGAAACCCTGCTGTGAAGAGTGGGGAAAACCACAGCTTGGCTGCATGCATGGGATGAGGGTTAGTGAATCCCTGCAGCCAGAGGTATCTTGGCACACAGGAAAGCCATGAGGGACCATTGAACTTTTACTTTCTGGATTTCCCACAATTTTTAATAACTACCTTCATATAGTGTAAGTAACTAAGGAATGTTTTTCCTCTCATTCACTTCATTTTAATTTGAAGAGGAAAACATATACCCTTTAACTTGAATACCCTCAGGACAGTCTTCATGTACAGTGTTTAATAAGGAAAGTTGACACAGAACATTAATAAAACAAAGCTTTAATAGCGTTACCTTGGATCAGTCTTTGAAAGAAGAGAAGTTGGCAGTGAAATTACATTGGTCATCTATCTTTTCTATCACTGGAAAAAAATATTTCCCTCACAGCTGAGTCAGAACCAGGGAAGAGGAATATATGCTTTAATATTGGAAGAACAATTTGTTTAGTTTGCTCAGCAAAGAAGTTAGTGTTCTGGCTCAGTCAGCAAAAAACAGTTCATAAATACTTGTGGTGACTCAATATGAGCTTTGTTTAGAAGAGTAAAGGAAGATTTAACTGTTCTCTGCTTCCCTGGAAATAACAATTATTTGTACATGTTACTTGGTTGGTGATCTCCTGTTTTCTCTGGTCCTGTTATTTTGTTCCATAACAAACTGGAATTCATTCATATTTTCATGTCACTTAAACATTTTGTTACATATTCAGAATTGAGGTGACCAGTCACATTTCACCATTTGCATTAGGTTGGCTCAATTTAGGCTTTATAGATGCTGTACCTTTATAAATGGTCCAACCAGAAAAGGTAAAGAAAGTTAATCTAAAGTGGTCTTTAAACAAGTTTTCATTAGATATCTAGCAAAGAAATGTATTGTACTGGAAGCAGTTTTTGATTGTATATTTCCATTCATAATTTATCAACACATTAGCTTTGGTTTTAGTATTCATGCAGTTAAAAGAAAAAAAAAAAAAAAAAAAAAAAAAAAACAACTTTTCATAACAATCTGAAAGTTCAGTTTGTGCACCATAACTTGCAGTCCATTTGCCACAGAATCATTTTGTTTTCTCAACAGTTGTTTGACTTGTAGCACAACTTGTAGTGGTGAGACTATAAAATGTGTGTGTATAACTTCTGTAGTAAAAGTGTTTTTTTTTTTTTTTTTTTTTTTTTTTTCATTTTTGTAAGCTGAGATATATTGTTGAAATTCTTGTAAAGGAACCAGACGGTGGCTGCTTATTTCCCATATGGTTTATTCATCAAACAGATTATGCTCCCGTTTTTTTTGATTGTTTGTTTGTTTGTTTGTTTGTTTTTTTCCCTAGCCAATGGGATTTCCTGACTTCTGCTGCATGCATTACATGGGATAGAACTATTAAAAAAAAAAAAAAAAAAAAAAAAAAGAAGTTTTAGGTACCCTTTTACTTCAAAACATACATAAAGTTATCTTTATAAAAACATAGTGTGTTATAAGGTGAACATTAGAATATAAATTTTTATCTCATGCAACTCAGATGCAGGAATTGAGCAGCGCAAATCTCACGCAACTTGAATGAAATTCATACTCTATAAGAAAACTTTAACTTCCTTTTACATGGCACATTGCTGTTACTATGTAAGCTTTTTCTAAGATGGTCATATTGATGTCTTTGCATTATATACCTACATTTTCCCATCCTGCCAGTTCTACCTTTGAAACACCAACGTCACCACCATCACCAAATCTCCATTTTTTCCTTATGGGCTTCTAAAATTAAAAATTATCCTCTTGGACAGAAGTGGAATATTCTTAAAGTCGTTCTGAAAGCCATTCAAGAATACTACTCAAGTGTTGTTTAGCATGTAATTAATGATGCAGACTTCTGTTTAAGCAATGACGGAACAGTCCTGATCCTCTGAGCATTTCCCTTTGAAAAACTAAAACATACAAGAGCAGAATAGAAATAGAGTGTTATAATCAAAAATGCACACAGGAGAGATGTTTTTAGGAGTCCTGGTTTCAGTTAGGACAGTTATTTTTTCCTCCTAGTAGCTAGTAGGGTGCTATGTTTTGGATTAGGATGAGAAGAGTGCTGATAACATGCACAAGTTTTAATTGCTGCAGAGCAATGCTTACACTAAGCCAAGGACTTTTCAGCTCCTCGCTCTGTCCTGCCAGCAGGCAGGCTGGGGGCAGCAAGAGCTGGGAGGGGACAGACCCAAGACAGCTGACCCAAACTGGCCAAATGGGTATTCCATACCATCTGACGTCATGCTGAACAATATATAGGGGTGGCTAGCTGGGGTGGGGGGCCAGCTGTTCGGGGTTGGGCTGGGCATCGGTCAGCGGGTGGTGAGCAATTGCGTTGTGCATCACTTGTTTGTACATATTATTATTATTATTTTCCTATCTTAATAAACTGTCTTTATCTCAACCCACAGGCTTCACTTTCCCGTTTCTCTCTCCCATCCCAGAGAGGGAGGGGGGAGAGTGAGCGAACGGCTGTGTGGTGTTTAGCTACCGTCCGAGTTAAACCACCACATTAGGTTATCCCATCTAACAAGTTTGTCATACTTGAGGTTTATTGAGTAGAGTGTTATTTTGAGTAGAATAGAATAGAACAGTTCAGTTGGAAGTGACCTTCATAAATTATCTTGTCCAACTGTCTGACCACTTCATGGATAACCAAAGGTTAAAGTATATTACTGAGGGTATTATCCAAACATCTCTAGAACACTAACAGGAATGAGACATCGAACACCTGCATAGATAGCCTCTCCCACTATTATACCACTGTCACAGTAAATAAATTTTTCTTAATGTCCAGTCTGAAACTTCCCTGAACCTCCCCTGGCACTATTTTGTGACATTTCCATGTATCTTGTTTCCTCTTCTCCTCAGGAAGTTGCAAAAAGCAATGAGATCACATCTCAGCTTCCTTTTCTGCAGGTTAAACAACATTAAGTGTCCACCCCTATCCTCATAAGACATGCCTTCGAGCTCTTATAGCAGCTTTGTTGCCCTCTTCTGGATGCTTTCAAATACCTTAACATCTTTTCTATCTCATGGAGCCGAGATATTAAACTATTCCTGTGTAGATCTAATGAACAGCATCTCAAATCTGTGCTTCAGCTTGAAGACTTTGTCTAAAACCTTAATTAGGGAAACAAACAAAAAACAACAACAAAACAAAGAAAATGTCAAAGGTCACAAAAGTAATCAGAGATCTTTTTACGACTTTGTTAAGAAGTTATCAACAAAGAGTTGTACTAGTATAGTGATACAGTACAAAAAGAAATGAAGTCCAGGTGTGTATGTACAGATGCTTCAAATTGCTATACATCAGTACCAAGGTTAAGTAACTCTCAAAACCCTAGCTTTGAAATTTTCCACACTTATATGCACATTAATCATTTGGCTAGGAAAATCCTTAGGAGCCAAAGATGGAGAGTGCCAGGTGTAATTAAATGTGTGTAATTAAATATCATTAACAGTACGGTTTTACAACTAGACAGAAATTCATTTTCTTCTGTGACAATAAGGAAAATGCTCTTCCCCTCCACTCCCCCCAGATTTTTGTTGAAAATGAGAAAAGTGAAACTACTATCATATTTATTTTAGTCCATATAAAGCATGGCTGAAGTGAAATATATCTTGCAGTTATTATGAATATAGTATAAAAAATACAGCTCTCTGACCCTGATGCTATACCTTGTGGCTGGCTGAAGGGTGCTCCCAAGTGTTCAGGTAGTGAATTGTTATTGCAAGGACAAATTCCTGTTGCTGTTCGCTTGACAGAAGCTTGACTTGATTTAGTGTCTCAGCTCTACTGTACAGATATTCCAACTTAAGAAACAAGGGACAGTTCAATTTCAGTTCACCACCTGATTAAAATAGCTTTCTATCCTATTAATGAATATAACCTTAATTCTACACCCTTCTCTTTGTTTAGAAATGTCCATAATAGCCATATACACATACCTAAATACACAAAGGTGCCATCACCTTACAGTTATGACCTTGCTAAATTGTTGCAGTTTTCTATTACTGCACAGGCTTTCCTTCTTCAACCACATTTAATGCTTTCTGTTTCTTTTTTATTACTATTTTGTTATTTTCTCCTGCTGCAGCAAACTATAGCTCTGCCTTGCTGCAGTAGTAACGGCTCTGCTTGCCCATTGCTGCACGGCTGCAGAGGGTGCACTTCTGGAGTTGCTCTCCTTCCCTGTCAGGAGAAGCTGTAAGATATACCCGGCAACCTGACACATTCCATTTACCCACAGCTCCTTTAAAATAAATGAATTCATAGCCTTGGCTTTCAAGCCTAGCTTGAAAGTAACTGTAAGGATCTTTGCCTGTGACTGTCACAGCTACTGTTCTCCTTATGTCTACTTTGTACATATTAACTTCTGATACTGCGGCCTGCAAGAAACTTTTGGAATTCCTCCATCAGGACCATTCATGGCTTTTTCAAGCCTCCTAATGTGCATAGCCTTATAATTTTCATCCAAATCTTGTGATGCTGATTTTTTTTTTTTTTTCCTCTCTTTACCATCTCTTCCAGGGTTTTTAGAGGCTCTGGTCTTTCAGAGCTCAGTATGGAAGAAGGAAATACTACGAAGTACCTAGTACATATTGCTCTGGGAAAAGACTAGAGGATGTAACTAATGGATACTCAGAAGGGAAAAGATTAAAATATCACATACAGTCAAAGCTAATCTCACTTTTTCAGGGGAAGCCTCTCTCATGGTTGCAATATATGTTAGGCCTTGTAAAAGCTGCTTCATGCAATGCAAGTGATGCTACGTGCTCTTGAGTTTATTCGTGTTCTCTTTACTTCTATGTCATGATAGAAAAACCTTCCCCTTTTCAGTTGCTGTGAAAACCAATCTTTGAATTGTGAAAGGGCGTGGTAGAAACAGTGCCTAGCAGCTTTGTATCAGACAAAAAGGCTGGCAGTAGGAGAACCTTCCACCTACAATGCTGTCCATGGCACCTGATTAATACTTGATTTACTAGCAATACTGAAAATTTGTTACTTTAAAGATGCTGCCATAAAGAGAGGAAGTTTTTCCTGAGGCATTATACTTCTAAAAGAAAGGGGAGATTATCTGCTGCTGCTTCTTTTAAGGTTAGCAGCCATATTTTATGATGGGACTAGTTCAGATTTCCTTATGACTTCGATAGTGTCATAAGTTCTTTCAACTGCTGTAGAGTTATATGTGTAATTACCAGTTAAATTGGTTACTGATATGTCTTATCCCCAACATTCAAATCTTATGTTAACTGCTGGGAAATTCATCATTCTGTTTTTCAGGTTTGTTGCTTTGACTCATTATTTGGGAAAAAATAATTAAAAAAAAAACAAGTTGGAAGAAGGGAGGGATGGTTAGAGGGCTGATGAAAGAAATTGTGCTGGAAAGAGTTGAAGGAAAACAGAGGATATCTTCACATAAATGGTTGTTTAGACCTTGGCCTTCAGACATATTAAATCATTGATTGCATTCCTGGGGCAAAGCAGGCTTGATCTATCTCATGCTGCCTAGCACCTTGTTACAATCTGTGTTAAGTCTATAATGTCAGAAGGATATATTGATATAAACACTTGTATTTTTTTTCCTCTATCCACAACTTTATTAAATATATATGTATATTAGAAATATCTGGGAGACTGGTACAGGTCAGTCTCAGTGATGCAACTTAGCCCTGCTCTGCAGCTGAGACTTTGGGAAAATGAGCAAGCTGTGACTTCAATACTTCAGTTATGTATTTCTTTTTTTCTTTTTTTTTTTTTAAGGTCCTAGAAATTTTTTTTTTTTTTAATTTTAATTTTAATTTTTTTGAATGATATTAAAATAGGAGGTTGATAATTGGCAACAGCATGATAACAATACGTATAAATCTCTTGAAGTGCCTAGTTTTCACTCTGGATACTTTGTTCTACAACTCAGTTTACCCAGAGGTGACCCTCACCCATTCCACTTCCCAATGTTATCCCCAAAGATTGGGAGTAAGGGAAGATTTGTGCAACATAAGGACTAAAATATCCAGTTTTAGATGGGAGGGGATTGGGAAGAAAACTTCAACATCTTTGCATAAAGAAGGTCTTGCCTCCAGACTCTTCTGTTTTCCATGCCAGCTTAACTGGGCTAACAGCACTGATGGTTCTCTGCAGCTCCCACCCTGTAGGCTCTGATCCGGCTCAGATGCTGCTGTTGACTAAAGCCTAGTAGCTGCAATAAATATAAGCCAATTTGTGCAATAGCTTAGCAATATGGAGCAGTGCCCACAAGGGAAGCTGCCTGTGAGCAGAACAGCATTTGAAACAGACTTTCTAGAGAAGGGTGTCCTTTCTTGTGGCATCTCACCCCTCTTTCTCACCAAGCTCTGTAAGACGCAACCTGATCTTAAAAGAAGGTATGTTCATCTTGGAGAAGCTGGGGGAAGAAATTGCTGTGTTCCTTTAAAAGCATAAAAATAAAATAATAATAAAAAAAAAGGCTGTTCATTTCTTTCATATTTTTCCTAGCCTGTAATTATTCCTAATCAAACTACAACAAACAGTAAACACTAAAAATGAAATAAACGCACTGACAGTTTGCCAATAACGAGCAGAAAATGTTCCATCTGTCTAGCAGTGAGTAAAATGTGTGTAATTACTGCTCATTTTTCTTCTAATTGCTGAGTTATTAGTTTAAAGCTTACGCACAACTGGTGAACAGTAGCGACTACCCATTCTCTAATTACAGTCCCTGCTTTGCTGTGCTTGAAATCAAGAAAAGCAAAAAGCAGAAAATTTGCATTTTAAAAGAGTTGTCTGAATTAACCCCTCTGGTAAAAGTATCTTTTCAATATTGGCATTGCAGGTCAGATCCTTGGCTGACAGAAATCAGCATCCAGGTATATCAGATGAAGTCTCTCAGGGGAATTATCACCATTCCCTTTTTTTCCTATTTTTTTCAAGTTTACATTTATTTTCTAATTTAAAGAAGATTAAATGTTCTGAAATTTATGGTAGGTCAAGGGAAGTAATTCCAATGAGGAAGCAAAAAATAGGATAGCCATGAGTTAGTAGTACTTGCGTTATTGTGCTTCTTTATCTGATTATCTCAAAGTGGGTCAGATGACGGTATGTCTATGTTTCAGTTTGCACTAAGATAGCTGAGCTGTCTTTATTTGCGCTGTGAAGGCTAACTCATTTAGATCCAGGGTGTGCCTGAGGTGGCAGATATGTGGTCACACAGTCCTGGCCACCTTTTGTCCATCAGGTTTCAGATGGTATCTCACCACAGGGGCTCTGAAGTCCGTAAGGGTTAACTTTCCTTGTTTGAGTGTGGTTCAGTATGAAGGACAGAAAATAGACCAGGTTTTGCTTATTTGCAAAAGCCTGGAGATGTTATTGCATGGGATTTTGGCTCTTAAAAACAATGGTAAAAAATACAGAATAGTGATAGAAAGAAGACTAAGGAAGCTGAACAACAGCTAGCAGTTTCTGGGATCACAACTCAAAGGGATCTTAGCATGGCACCAAAGCAAGGGAGACCTAATGGCCTGTAGACTGAAGTTCACAACATGGGATCAACACTTCTACTGGTGGGTTCACAAATGGGAAAAGATTGAAAAACTGGTGTGCTAGGTTCTTGTAGGAAACCCTTAGCTACATGCTAAGGTGTTGGTGTTTGGAAGCAGGATGAAGCTACAGATGTAAGTCATGAAATGAGATGCTAGAAAAATTGGGAAAAAAAGTATAACAGGACAGAATTCATTTTTCTGGTGTAGTTTAGGTGGTGAAATCTCCCACTCCAAAATCACAGCACTTCATCCTATCAGCATTACCTCTGTGTAGATTACAAGGATCTGCAGAGTAGTTGAGATGCCCCTAGCCTGCTTCAACGCTGGTTATATCCTAATTGGAGCAGTGGCAAAAACCCTCCCAGAAGCTTAGTAGTTGTGAAGGCTTCCTGTTGTCTTGGCCTGATTTTTGGCTGCACATGAACCACTCAGTTTAAAACCTTCTGTTTTAATTTGCCCATAAAATAAAACAAAAACTTTTCTCTAGCTAGTGTTATTTCTGGAAAACAAGATATGAGGAAAGTCTGTGGGGAATCCAAATGGTATAAACTATGAATAAAATCCAGCTAGCTGTTGTGCCTCCATACAAAGTTTGTTTCATAGTTTTTAGTCCTGATCTTCCAATACAGGCCATCTGTTTCTAAAGAGGGGAGAAGAAGGGATGTACCGCCCACGTTCACATTCATTGAAGAATTAGGTCAATAAAAAAGATATTGAAGAGAAACTATGCATCAAAAAAAAGTTAGAATTTGGGCACTATATTTAAGGGGTTATCTTAGCTTTAAAAAATAGTGATGAACTGTGTTAAGTATTAATTACCTGGGATAAGCAGTAAACAACAACAACAACAAAAAACAATTTTGTTTTTGCTTTAGCTGTAGATTCAGGCTTTAGAAAGCATTTGCAAATTTGCTTGCCCAGGAAGAAGTTTGAGGAGAAAAATTGTTGTCTTTGATACTGGCAAATGTAAAAGCACAGCAGCCTTGCCTTGATGTGGCTGTGTAACTCTTGCAAATGTCAGTGACAAATGCTTAACTAAAGAGGAGGAGAGGAAAGATTCTGTACGTTCATCTGGTTTTAAGAAACAAAAGCATCCAGGAAGCACACCAAAACAAAACAAAACAAAACAAAAACAAAAACACC
The DNA here is from genome assembly GCA_011075105.1 of Heteronetta atricapilla. Classification (NCBI taxonomy): domain Eukaryota; kingdom Metazoa; phylum Chordata; class Aves; order Anseriformes; family Anatidae; genus Heteronetta; species Heteronetta atricapilla. The sequence goes on along the minus strand of CM021731.1, from coordinate 113,754,084 downwards.
CCAAACCAACCAACCACCACCACCACCACCACCACCACCAAAAAAAAAACACCACCAAAAACTCTTTTTAAGGATGCACTGCTTTTGCAGAGAGCAGGGTGATTCTGGTGATGGTTTAACCTTGTTGTGGGACCAGAAGTGCACATAGTGAGAAGTCAGGATTTGAGGAAAAGGATGGAAGAACAATAAAAATTTAAGCATTTTTGCTCTGTGGCTAGAGAACTGAAACTTTCTTCCTGCATTTCAGTTCTGAATAAATGTATTTGCTTCATGGTCTCACATGGATATTATGCATAATCCTTTAGATATGCTTGCCAGCTGTGTAGTAGAGATAGGGGCTGCTGGGACTTTGCTACTTTAAAAATGGTGGAGATATTTCACCAAAAAAGAGCAGAAATGAAATAATTATTTGCATAATCTTTCTAGAGTCACCTAGATTTCTTGAAGGCAGCTTAACATGTTTGGAATAATCTAATAGGGAAATATTTAGGGAAAAAATACTTTTCCTTCTGACCATATGCATTTGATTTTTCTCTCTAGGTCTAACAGATTTAAACTGCTTTATATTCATTTTAAGAACATTTTATTTCAGAATAATAGCTCCTATTTTAAATGCTGTAAGTTCATTCTCCTCATGCAGAACAACAGGGAAAGATTTTTTTTCCCTGCAAAATTATCTTACTGCAATTTATTTTAACATAGGTACTGTACTCCCGAATGTTCTTTTCAACTCGATATATATGACCTTTTTCTCTTTTTGAACTGTTTGTGATGTTTTGCAAAGAAGAGAATATCCCTTTCTCTGCAGAATTTCAGGGAAAAGGGGACAAAGTGAGCATTATACAGACATGTAATCTTCATTATAGTTAAACTGCTTTCATACAATAAAGACCGTGTGTGTAAAGGTTTTTATTTTTGCCAACTATCTCAAAGATATATACTTTTTCCTTTATTTTTCCCCTCCCTCCTCCTAGAAATTAAGGAAAATTAAGTCACAGAGGAAAGGTGGATGTTTTTCTCTGAAATAATAAGATCCTTGTGTAGTTTTGGGTCAGAGCTACAGTGAACAAAAACTATCACTCAAAAGACTGTTGTTCTACCAGAAAAAAAAAAAAAAAAAAAAAAAATCCAATTTTAGATTGTATTTTTGTGCTTGCAGTGTAAACATCTGATATTTACAGTATAATTGTCCAGTATAGCAGTGTAAATATCCAATAAAAAATCAAAACTTATGTAACATAGCTGTTTCTTTAATAGAAAGGAGTTCAAACAATTTTTCTGGTGCACTGATAAGACTGCATAATGGATAAATGGAGAAAATATTCTGAACAGTTTTCTGCAGAACACTTCTGCATTAAAATATAGCGTGTTTGTATATTATGTTGTGGCATTGTACATGTATATTCCCTTGAATATAAGAATAAAGGTTTCTATTAGATATTTTTAATCATCTCTGTTACAAATACAGCAGCTCTTTATTCATTGCTTTAAGGACTGCTACAAGTGGCTAAAACTGATATAGCTATTCATAAAATATCATTTGCCATTAGAATAGAGCTACTTTCAAACCACTCTACTTTCACAAATTAAATGAATTTCATATCTCATGACTCTGCAGCATCTATGCTGGGGCTTTGGACAGCTAAAGGGATAGCCAGAGATGAATGAAAGAGACCTGGCATAAATGGCACTGTGTGTTTGTGCATTAAGGAGCAGGTCAGGCAGTGCAAAGAAAGTACTTTGAAGCATGAAATAATTACCTGATTCATCTCCATTGGAGGAGTAAGCCTTGCTTTCAGGACCTACAATGTAGGCTTTCTTTCACCAACTTGATTTGCCAAGGTTAATCTGTTCATAGGCTCTAGCTTTGTCTGCCTAAGTTGCATTTATGAAACATTTTTATGACAGTTGGCTTGTCTGGTGCTTAAGACCATTAAGACCATTTTAAATGTGTTTATTTTGTTTTAACTTGAAGTGATTCACGATCACATAAACAAACTGGTATGAAAAAATAAAAATAAAGCTTAAAATCTTAGATGATATCATCTGCCATGAGGGAAACGAACATATCTAGAACAGTATTTTCAGCACTATTGGACATTGAGGAGTAGTGAGATATTTAAAGACAATGGATATTTCTTGGCCAACATTTTTTTTTTAAAAGAAAAACAAATTTACAAATAAGAAGTTAATTTCAGGTTTTTGAAAAGGTGTCACAAACCATACAGCATTGAAAATGGTAGTAAAAGCTATAAAAATAGCCTTGCATCTACATGAAATTTTAAGAAAAATAATTTTGAGGGATTGTTAACATCCTTTATAATAGAAGATAACTATCAGTTTTATTGTAACTGTAACATATGTGAGGATGTTTGTTTAATTCCCCAGTTGTCAGATATGAGATTGAAAGTTTTTAATAGCCTCTGGCTATCAAATCTACAGCCTTAGGCTCCTGTTTGTAATTTAATATGGGTAATTTATTATGAATAGAGAAAAAACAAGAATTGCCCAGTAGCCATGAAAGCACATTTACATTATAATTATTAGGCACATAACAGCTAGAAAATAGATAAACGGAATTTTAGAGTACCATTGGCAAGAGAATAGTATCATCTGCTGAGATAAAGCAGAAAAATATGGCTCTGGAGAAATTATGTGTGAGGGAAGCTGTGGTTATAGTCAAAAGGTCATCCTCATCTCAGTTGCTGGCTTGGTTGTAATGTAAACCACTTTCAGAAAGTTGAGTGTGACTTAGAAACATCATTTTTCTCTGCTGTCTGAGCCTATGCACAATAGTTACAGAGGCATCAGTAAAGAGGGATTTTCAGGGTGAATGACTTTGGCATCATTAGATGTGTAGGTGACTTTTAATTTTGCTTTTCTTTTGAATGTTTCTACTTTCAGAAAACTCAGTTTCACAAAGCAACTAGAGTATGTAGTACTTCTTCTTAGAAAATGAAACCCTCTAGACTAGATTTCCCAGAGGATCTTGGCACTGAAGAGCATCTACCTGGACCCCAAGCAATTGGTCACATTTTCTCCAAAGGGTCAGTGCTCACTGCTCTCAAGTGGGAGAACAGCTGAAAATCTTGTTCATGTTATACAACAACTGAATCTCTGTTCTGACTGTTTAATCCCTGAGAGTTATGTTGGAATTTCCATATATCTTAAACATATTTTAATGTCTCATTTACTAAAATAAGATCACATACTAACCATTTAGATATTTATTATATTATAGATGCCAAGTGTTTGCTTTCTGAAGGTGATGCAGACCTACCTCACTGTTCATCTGTGGCAATTTAAATACCCACAGACATGTATTGCAGCCTGAGAGTTTCTGGGATTGTTCCCTGTGACAATTTCTCTTCCCACCCCCACTCTTTTTCTTTCCACCTCTCTCCCTTCTTTCTAGTTGTTTCTTCTGCTAAGGACTGCCATTCATGCCTCAGAGTCCTGGGCATGGCTACTACTATGTGTCCTCATTACCCTGAATACTTGCTTGAGGTCCTCATATATGACACCTTGTTGGATGAATTATTTGCCGTCATTCAGAAGTCTCATGGTGTGTTTCGACCAGTTTATGAAAGTTGACATGTGTCTTCCTTCTTCACCACCCAAGTCACTACAGCAGTTCACTGGTGTGAATCATTGCCATGGGTTCTGCCTTCTGGATCAAATATTTATATCTGAGATGCCAACAAAATTCAAAGATAGGAATAAGGATTTATTTTGTAATTGTGAATGAGTGAGGATATTTTGCCAGTAATTTGGAAATAATGTCTCTGTTTCCCCCCCTTTTCTTATGTGAGAAAAATGCCATGAAAAGGGGTAGTTGTGCTAAAATAAATGTTCCTGTCCAACTGTGAGACAGTTATCCTGTTCCTGGTGCAGTCTGCGGGAAAGGTTTTGCTGTGGTTTAACCCATCAAGCAGTTAAGCACCACACAGCTGCATCCAGGACACAAGGTTCTTATGGAGGCTCCACTGACCATGTTACTAAAATAACTTTTGTGCCAAAAACTCCGTGATTTCAGTCACTATGAGCATTGCAATCTGCATATGTCTACTCTTGTCAGGATGCTTCAAAGGCAAGCTCATAAGCTCTCAAGGTCTTGTGTGATTTCACAATTTCTCAGGAGTGTGGTACACAATGATATGTGGCTATGCATTACCTCATTCCAACAGCAGCAGACACTACTCCCTAGCAAAGAGTTTTAAGAAAGCAGGATCAAACCTATCCTTAGAGACTATCAATAGAAATATACCTCTTAATTTAATTTTATTTTTTGTACTTGGCTGTAGACAACAGACCACGTTTATTTATTTATTTATTTACTCTTGATGAGTTAGAATGTGCCCATTTTATTCCTGCAGTGAATCTGTCCTTATGCAACAATGACCTAGGAAAAAGCATATTCAACAAGGCAGTGAAATCAGAAAGTACCCATCTGGGGATAGCAAGAGGACAATAACATTCAAAATTACTTGAATAAAGTAGAAGGCTGTGGCAGAAATATGATGCATGCAATAGAATTCAGAATAAGTGAGAGCAATGAAGCTACAAAGGAAAAACCAGAAGGAAATAAGATTTTTAAAAGATGTTTATCACAGAACCCTAATCAAAATAATGGAAGTACTAAGCAAACCCTTAAAATCTTACATTCTTACTGATATTACACACCACTTGTCACATCATTAAATGCAATTTGTAAATGGCAAAGAAAGCTGTCATATATGCAGTGGGATCTGTGTTCTCTCTGTCTATTCAGAATCCTCATAGGTTTTCAGTAGAAAAAAAAAAGAACTGTCTATTCAAGACATGGAATTTGATTAAGGTATTCAGTCCTAGTCACTGCACACCACTATGTATATTTTTAAATGTCTTTCTGCATTGGAGTCTTCATTTTTCAATTCATCTTCACTTTTATGAATGAGAGTAAATATTTGCATCTTTTCTGCATCTTTAACAACAAATTATATTTTAAAAGGCATCAATTTTTAGTCAAGAATTAAAACCTATTTGATTCAGTTTCTGCTGGTTTAATATTGTCCATGTGGTGAAAATGAACAACACAGAAACATTTTCCTTCAAGTCTATTGTTTTCTCCAAGTCTCCAAGACATGCCATTTTAAAAATTGTGTCATTACAGTGTAATGTTAAACAGCTGATCTCTGCTTTTGCTAATAGTGACATGAACATATCTTGAGTAAGACTTGGAAGCAAATCATCTCTGTGTTGACTAGGTGCTTCAATTACTTAATTCACAAAGCAGAAAAAAGCTATAGTTCATACCATGATGCAATGATTTGCTGAACATCAAACACAACATACGCCTTTGTAAGCAAGACAAAAATGGTAGAAGAGAATAACCATTGCACCCTTTCAAGGATTTCTGTGGTGATAGAACAGATTTACAGTTTTAGTGGGCTGATTAGTGGAGATTTTGATGTTTAGATGCACCCTTGAAGTGGGTTTTCATGTATGCTGCACTTACCTGAAACTCTTCCCTCATTTGGAGTGAATTTGAGTTGCTTGCAGATGTGTGACAGCTTCATCCCTCCTTTTTATAATGGAAAGAACATCAAGAACAGGGTGGTCAGGCTTTATGTTTACTTTAAGGCATTAGGTTGTGTTCTGAAAAGTTAGCCTAATGATTTACTTGTACTGGGCTCACCTTGGTTGCTCACCTTTGTTTCACTTAAGCCTGACGAAGTTGATGGCCTCTGAACACCAAAGGGGCTGCATGGTGCCTGTGTTGTCTTGTGGGGGACCTTAAGTTGCCAATTCCTCGTACCCTGCAGATACTACTGTCCTTACACAACCAGTTTGCTGTGCTTATTCCCTGTATTCAGGGAGTACTAATTGTTACTGGCTTACCTCACAGGAAAAGTTTAAGATACTGAGTATATTTTGAACCACACCTGTCAGGTGCAGCACTGTGTGGGGGACAAAGCCTCCTGCTTTGCTTTATTGTCACTGATTTCTGAGGGTTGGTGCACTGGAAAGCCTCCTACCCTCAGTGTGGTGCTGGTGCTACTTTTTGAGCATGGAGGTGGCTCCTTGCACAAGCTGAGATCTGGCAATGGGAAAATCATTGACTGTTGTAGGGATCTGAAACCTCTCGTATGAATGGTGGTGCTACAGTGCCCTCTGGCACCCCAGCAGTCCTAGGCACCCCTGCCTTGGTGCTGAGCTGATCATTTGCAAAGTGTGGAGTTTCAAAAACAGAATAAAATATATATTTGAGAGTTTCAGTAGGAAATCCCAGGGGAGATGGAACCGTGTGCCTGTATCATATGTGGAGAAAGTTCTTGTGACAGTGGGCTTCATTAGCATTTGTTTGAATTAAGTTGCAGGTCCCGGAGCATTTACTTACTATGTAGAGAAGATCACTCTATAGTTCTAATTGGACTCTGCCATGCAATTAGCTACAACTTTTTAGAAATACTGTTGTAAAGTCTCCTATTTATCTTGTCTGCAATGGGAAACTTGTGAATGCTAAATTAACTGTATTCAGAAGAAGCTTTACAATGGTAACCTCCATAACACTAGTCTGAGAGTGCTTGAGACTATTCTGGGAAAAGCAAATATACTTAATTACAAGAAAGATTAAAAATGGACTAATATTCATAAGAGCTACTTCGGACAGAAGTTGACTAAGGTAATGCCATGGAATTGCCATTATAGGATGATTGCTATTAACTTTTTGATTACCCAATAACAGAACAAGCAGTACTATGATTAACTGCTCATAGAAAAATAGGGCGCAGTTAAACTGAAGGAGTGCTGTCATAAAATCCAGAAAAACTCTGAGCTGTATTGCTGCAGATAAGTAGCTGCTGCATATGCTATGTAAAGCATATAAACTAAGGAGTATTTTCCAGCAAAATTAATGTAGGCCCAGCAGGGACTCAGAGCAAAAGAATAAAACAAATAGCACTGGGCCATTATGCTGTGCTGTTGTGTCAGAGGTTTTAAAACAGTTGTGTAATAAGCATCTTTTTACTGCCTTCTGTGCCTACTATTTTATTTATTTATTTATTTATTTTTATTGCAGAACAGAATCCTTCTGAAGGTCTGTCTCTTGGGCTTCCTTTCTTTCTTTATTCTTTCTTTTGATAAAATTAGTAATTTCTATCTGACTGTATGTTGATAAGCAAGTTGGAGAGAGGAAAGAGAAGTGCTTCAGTTTACTTTTGCTTTATTTTAATCAAATGATATAATTTGTATTAAGTAAATGTTTTGAATATAATATATATATTTGGCCTTCTTCCACCATAGCACATTGCTGCTTGTGTTTGAAATAAACATCCACAGGTAGGCCATTTGAACATAGTTGAGAAAATTATAGATCTCTCATATGGCAGATATGAAACATTCTGCTGACAATAAAATATTCTTTGTGGCTGTTAGTCTGGCCCAACTGGTGGTGAGAATCACCTGAAAATATAACCCTGTGTACCTTATGCAGTTATTCTGTCATAGGCCCAGGATGTTGCCACATTTCTCTTCCTCCTTGTAGGAAGAGCTCTGACAAATGTTCCTCCCCTTGCTATGTGATGAGGTGGTAAATCATTCTGCTCAAAAGTTCTCTAAATGATGCATCCATGTTTGAAAATATCTGATACTTTCCCCTAAAGAAGAAGAGTTAAGGGGATATAGCAGGAATACTTCCTGGTTGTTGCATGGTCACTCTGAAATAATGGAAGATAATTGTCAGTGTCTGAATTCCAACCAGCTAACTGCAATAAACCTGCAGTACCTAAGAGGGAACCAGAGGCTTCCAGTGGTTGTCAGAAACCAGAAAAGATACAGCTGACACTTAAGATGGTTTACTTACTTTACTCCATTGCAGGGGTCTTGCTATAGCAGCTGCACATCTGAGGGGAAAGGATACTGTTAGATGAGCCTTATAATATATATAATGCAAAATAGCAATGATGACTGAAGGGAAGGAGCAGGTGTTGGTGGAAGCAACCCCACTGAAGCACAAATGAAAGCTTAGTTTGGAACAGCTTGGAAACATTGGAACAAGACTAAGTAACTTTGATTCTGGGAACATTATTTTTGTAGTTGGCTTCTGAAGGTATCCTTCTAAATTTTAACATTTCATGGAAAAAATTATTCATTTGCTGTAGATAAAGACTCTATTAATATTTTCTCTGGTCAAATCATATTTGCACAAAACTGGAGCATTCATTTTATTTCAGAGCAATGCAAAGAGTTATGAAATATATATAGTACATAAACATTAACCTTTATTAACTGCTTTAACTAGTAAGTAAAGGGAGAAGAAAATGTTATCTTCTAGCAAACACTTCACAATATCTGTAACTTGCAGTGTTTCTTGCTTATAATCTATTTCTCTTAGTCTCTAGACATCTCTTATTGTTGAAAATACACTCATTATTTATTCTGATTAACTGTGGATTGTAGCTAGAAACACCTTTAGGGCCTGTGTTTTATTTATTTATTTTTGCTAGGTAAAATAGCAAATTATTATAGTGAAGAGCAAAGTTCATACATTAAGACAAAATCGTATTTTGAGGTACCATTTCCCATCCCAGCATTACATTCAGTTTTTAAAATGTATTTTAATGGAGAACACCTAAAATAGGAAGGGATTATATGAAGACAGAAGTGCCTTATCTTTCTGAGTTGCAAACTTGGAACTGAGAATACATGAAATAGGGTGTTCTTCTTATTCTTCAGTATCTCTATTCATTTTAATATTAGTCTGAAGTTCTGCTAACATTGCAAAATAAAGAAATTATCTCAGTGTATGTTTCCTCTTTTTTTTTTTTTTTTTTTTTTTTTTTTTTTAGTTACCTCAGGTGCGAATAGCAGTGGAACAAGCTTTCCTTCAGTTTGCCATACCTGAGAAACATGCTCAGAGTTGTGTGATTTCCCTGGGGTAGTTTCACTGATACCCCTCAAAAAAGAAAGAAAACCATCATATGCAATACACTGTTCATATAATCATAATATCATAGAATTGCCTGGCTTGGAAGGGACATCATAGATCATCTAGTTGCAACACCCCTGCCATAGGCAGGGAGGCCATTCACTAGATCAGGTTGCTCAGGGCCTCATCTAATCTGAACACCTCCAGGGATGGGGCATCCACAGCCTCTCTGGGTAACCTGTTCCAGTGCCTCACCACACTCTGTTATATAAATCTTGTTAGGCCAAGAGGGATGGTTTGCCTGCATTCCCAGCAGCTCACCCGTAGTTTCCTCTAGTATCACCAGGTGAACCTTGCTTGAGGGGACAAGACATCTTCCCCTTCTGAGCTGAGAGCCACCCAGGAAGGAGCTCCATCCTTGGAGGAGCTGCTGACTGACACTCACTGAACTCCCCGGGGTTCAGGCTTCTTCCTGAATTTCTCTGTGAAGGAATCAAAGTCAAGATATGCCCCAAAACTGGGCTGTATTTTTTATCCCTCTGGTGTTCACCTTTGAGGAGGGCTTGTGCCAGAGCTCTGCTGTGAAGTCCCTCAGTGTATTAGAAAGACTGAAATACACTTAGCATATCCTGAGCATATCCTGAAAACAGAGAAGGAAAATTTGACCATTTCCTTCTTCTCCTCTGCACCCTCTAACTGAAGTGATTTTGCTCATACATTGATCAGTATGTTGTACCAGTAAGCAGTAGATATAATGAATTTGCCCCCCAGCTGCCAGTGCCAACCACATATAGGATAATAAAATACAGATCACAAAGACGGTACATGCAAGCCACATGTGAATAAAAACTTTAAAAGTGCAGTTTAAATAGTATTATTTATATTTATATAAACTTAGGATTTTATTAAAATAATAAATGGAAATGCATTGTAGGATGAAAATGCCAGATAGCACAGAAAACTTGGTAGCCTGGCAAGTTTATATTGACTTGAAACAAAGAGGGTACAGAAAGTTTTCAATGTGCAGTTCATATTGAGCCAATTTGAGGGTCCTTATTTTACAGCTGGTGGAGAAGGTGTACTTTGTGCTGATAAAGGTGCACTGTGCTGATAAAATGTCACCTGTTGAGCTCTGTGTAAATGGACCTTTTTTGGATGGTACATAGCAGCTGGGATGCCATCTGCATAAAGTGAGATGACAGGTGACAGTGAGGGAAGAGCAAATACTCTTAGCAGCAGCAGCAACAGAAGCTAGGACTTTTAAGTTGTGTTTGTTTTACTTGTCCCAGTGTTTGTCAATAGCAGATGTGCTCAGGAAGTTTCGGTCTTGAAACTGGACTGGGAGGGAAGAAGCCAGACTCACTGTCTGTATATTGATTTATACCATCAAATAAATAACAAAAAAATGTCCAAGTTGAAAAAAAAAAAAAAAAAAAAAAAAAAAAAAGCATTATTACAGGAGAAAAGCCAGGCTGAGAACAGTGTTATTTATTAATGATCTATATCTTTCATAATGCTCTTACATTTTTATTTAGAAGCAAGTCAGTGTTTATCACTGGCTTGTCTTACCCTTCAAATCATATAGCTTAATCTGTATATTGTGAATTTCTTTACAATGATAAGAGTCATTGCTGTACATTGAAATTTTAACACATTCATAAATTTTAGTTTACTAAAAGCACAGAAAGCACTATTGGAATCTAACAAAATATACTAAAGTAGACTTCTTGTGGTTTCAGTCCTTGCAAAAATTCTATTAGCCAATGTTTTCACCTCAGAGAATCTTTCAGGGAAACTTGATATTTTCCCATTTCCTTTTAATTATCATATAAATTAGCTATACTTTTGGGAAGAGTGGATTTAGGGGGTCAAATAAAGATTTTGGTCATTTCACTCAGTTATTAACATTTTAGTGTTAGCTACCATCTACAGCAGAAAATGAAAGACCAAATATTCCTGTTGAAGTGTATTCAAATGCACTGATGACAGGTTGAGAATAAAAATCCAACAGATATTTAGCTGTTGCAGGACCATGCTAAGAATTATAAAATATTAAAAGGTACAGTACTATTTATAGGGTAATATGAATGCAACAATTAAGAGTATGAAATGTGACAATGAAAAAATAAAAACCAACAAACAACAAACAACTACTTCAGCAGCTCATATTGCAAGCAAGAAGAATAGTTTAAATACCATCAGCTTTATGGAAAATTTACAGGCTATGCAGTCTATAGCAGTTAAATCCCAGTTTTTGATAGTGATACATAACTGCATTTAGAATAATCTGAACTGGGGTTTAGGAAAGAGGATATATTCCTCTATCAACAACTTCAAAAAAAGAAACAAAGCCTGGGAAGAATATGCAGAAATAAAGTAGGGAAGGCAACGGCATCACTTTAATGATAGCTGCTTTGCCTGTGGATATTAGAAGTAAAACCTTTTTGCCTTGTTACAAAATAAGGAATGCTTCTATTTTGCAAACAAACAAACAAACATACACACACACACAAACCAAACAACCACCATCCAGTGGCCAACAAATCTTACCTATTCATTGTCATCCACAGCAAATTTCATGCCCATTTATGTTCCCAGAATTAGTTTTCTGTTATGAATGGGAGGAAACTTCCAACAGTTCACTTGGTCTCTTTGTTTTATTTTTAGAGTATTCAGATGGTCAAAACAGCGTAAATGTTCCAGACATCTAGGAGAAATACCTTCTTGTTATTTAGGTACAGCAACAGTATAAAATTGTCACTCTGTTCTCCTTCCTCTGTCTTTCTCAATGTTTTTACACTGGGTTACTGTTTTCTTCCTCCAGCATCCTCTGAAAATCCTTTAAGGTAACTGAAGGCTGATAGAAAAGGTAACAATATTAAAAAGGAAAAGGAGTGTGTAAGAAGGATTTAATAGGGCTGATAAAACAAACAAACAAACAAACAAACAAACAAAAAAAAAACAAAAAAACACCATATTTTTGCAATGTCAACAAAAGCATGAAAGTCATAGAATCATTAAGGTTGGAAAGCACCTTCAGGATCATCTGGCTCAACCAACACAATACTACCAATGTCACCCCTAAGCACCAGGACCAACCTTTCCTTGAACACCCCCAGGGACAGTGACTCCACCACTTCCCTGTGCAAACTGTTCCAATGCCTGACTGCTCTTTCCAAGAAGAATGGTATCCAATTCCTGCTGGAAATTGATAGAAAGTTTGGTAGAGATGTGTGCATCTATGCAAACCCCCACACATGCCACATGAGGCAAAATCATTTTGCAGAGAGGCAAGGGAGATAAAATTTATTAATTCCATCGGAAGGGTGCTAATTTATTTTAATTTTGAAGTTGTTGGATTCCATAGAGGTATGCAGGAGACAGTTTGCAGATATCATCACCAGAAAAACAACAATCTGTAAAGAAGGATACTTTGAACTGTCAGGGTGGATTTAGCTCATCACATATAAAATCTATGACGTAAATGCTACCTTGGAGTAAGTCATCTTATGTTCTTATTAAGAGACAAGAGTAACAGACATTTCTAGGGAGCAATTCATCTTTTCTTGAGGAACACATTTATGTCTGGTCAGAGAAATCGTGCCCTAAAAGTATCTGTTTTTATCCATTTGCTATAAAGAAAGCCTGGACTTAAGAGCTTCAGACATAGACATTAACAGTGAAGCTGTAACATTAGAGGAGATGAATCCTACATTAGTGTTTAGTTCTGAGGGGTTGAGATTACTGCATGAAGAAGAGATTGCCTGACTCTCCTTGAAGCACTGCTAGAGCAGATAACGGGACAAGAATTTCTGTTTCTCTTTCTGGTCCCTGTGGAAACCCTCTTGTGCGCTAGTGCCAACAAGATTTATACGGCAAACTACATTACTCCAGACAAGCCAGGCACTGAGGAAAACAGAGGAGTCTCAGCTGCAGCCTGCCTGGCCTTACATCAATAACTTGCTTTATCAGTTCTCCATTAATGAATGCTGTTGAAAAAATATTTTTTTCTCCCATGTTGCACTCTTGCTTCAAGATGCACACGGTTATCCTGATTGCATAGAATTAGGAAGCGCCTATAGGTGATTTTAACTTATGGGGATAGAGACAGTGATACTTTTTGAGGCAGTAATTTCCTTCTATTTATGTAATGCAAAGACATTTTGAGGATATTGAATTTCCTTGCTACTTCAGAATGATCTATGGGGTGACCCCAAGCCACTACCTTTTACTTAAAAGAAAACAAACAAACAAACACACACACACAAATTCATAGAAAATATGTAGTGCATTTGGTTATTCATAGCAGCTGCTTGTTTCCTTGGCAGTAATTTTTAGGACACAGTTTTATTTATAAGAGAATTCTTTGATAAGGGAAGGGAGAAAAAGAGTGGTGTGTGTCCTGTGTCCTCATCTATCATTGCTGTCAGTTATTTCTGGGTCAAGCAACTAAATTCCTGCTACAGAAATAACCACTTCTGCTTCTCACTTTCCTAAAAAAAAAAAAAGACCCACTTGTACAGTTAGGGCCAATACATCAGTTTCTGTAATCTGTGTCGTTAGTAATTTATGCTGTCTGAGGATGAGATCTGCATCTTTTATTTGTTTCTGAAAATCTAAAAGTCTTTTATTTGGGGTTTAATTTATTCATTTGCAAAATGCATTAAGCTTTGATACCATTAGTGAGGGAAACATTCCTCCAACGGTGAGACCTGTGAAAAACATCAGAGAACTTCCCGAGGGCTAGCTCAGATCCTGTTCTGCCTTCAGCATATATTTGAATCTGCTAATGCCATAGAGAATACATTCTCCCTCTTGCCTCCAGCCTCTTACTGTCCCTCAGAGGCAACCACTGATGAGCTACATTTTTCCTCTCAATGAAAAGGTCCTACATTAGAGGCCCCCTTCTCTCTATGTTTCCTTGCATTTAACTGGATTCAAATTCAAAGCAAGAGCCTTTACATGCAGAAAAACATTTGTTTGCAGAGAATAATTCCTCCCTGGTGTTTGTCACATATTTATTTTGTCTCAGCATTATAAAAAAGGGTCTTGTTGCTGACTCAGAAGGAGCTCATTATGGAAAGACTTCACCTTTCAGTTGCAAAAGATGTCTCCTTGAAATGATAATGTAATGAGTGTTAGATCAGCTGTATGTAGCGGTTAGGCTATTCTTTTGATCAGTTGGAAATGCATTTGTTAAAAAGCTGCTTTATTGATTTCCTGGCTGGTTTTTATACTGTTTGGATCATCTGTACACACACACACACATCACATTTTTACCACTTCAAAGTGGTTAATAAATTCACACTGCTCAGGAGATTGAACACGAAATGGAGTGAACCCTTTCTATAGAGAACTCTGTTGTTCAACCTTTGATAGAAAGAGTCTTAACTGCCTGTTGAGTGTCTCCTTTATTTAAAAATATTCTCCTATTAAAAATATTCTCATACATATGTCTCCTATTTAAAAATATTAATTTTTAAAACAATCTGCCACAAAGGGAACAGCATACACTAAAGCAAAAGAATCACTCCCAGGCACGTAAACTGAGTAAGGGGTTGTATTTAAGATTTCAGTAAGTGTGCATAACAAAATATTACTGAGTTTATACAAGGCTCAATGCAGATATTGTTTCCTGCTCACCTATCCACATTTACTATTTTTGCTTTGTTATTTTTATGATATATTAGCACTATAAGTTCAATACATTGTGAATGTCATAGATGAAACCTATGCCTCTTCATATAAATTACTAGAACTATGCAAAATATCTCTAGTTAGATTTTACGAGCTTTGTTGGCTCTGGATATCTGTTGGATCACAGAGCTTAACACCATTGTTTGAACTTCCCCTTGTACATAGGTCCCTAGTTTAGACAATAAGCAAGCAGGTTATTGCATTGAATCATAGAGTGGAAAGTAGACCAAAATTTGTATTTGATGAAGTTTTAAAATATAGTCTCTGTTTTTTTGTTGTTGTTGTTTGCTTTTTTGTTTGTTTGTTTTGTTTCTTTTTCGTCTTTTTCTTCTATTTTTTTTTCCTTTCCTTTTGTTTTTTATTGATTTGGTTTACTAAACAACGTACTAATATTATTTTTGGATCACGAAGATCAGGAGCCATCCTTGAATTATATAGATGAGTCTTGTGAATGGAAATCTTAATGAATTGTGTTAATTACTCTCTTGCAATTCACCTTTGAATCCCCAGATGACACTCATTACAGCGCTTGTGTCTTCCTCTTCTCTATCTGAGTAGAGCTGCTAGCTTGTGTCTCATAAGAATATGCTGATAATGTTAGCACCCAGCTCTTTTATCCACGTGAATTCTATTAAATATTATCTAAACAGTGACTGGGTATTTAACACAGGACATTCAAATGGCCAAGCTACTTATTTGAGTGGCTGGCTTTCGCAGTTTTGAGGGTAGGATATCAAGTCAGAAGCTGTTGTTTTACCATGAGTTTGAAAAGTGTTCAAGTGGTTAAATTAAAATGTGAATACTGGATCTTTCTAGTGTTGTGAAATTATTGAAATTATCAGATCTGAAACTACACAAATGACATTATCTAGAAGGACTTAAGGCTGTTTTTATTCTTTAATTCATAAATATCCACATATATGCAGTATTAAAGGAACCTTGAGTAAGCAGAATAGAATAAAAATATTAAACTGAAACCATTTACATTAGAGTCCTTTATCTACAAAACAGAGATAATAGACTTTCTTACCTCTCAAAAAAAAAAAAAAAAAAAGAAAAAAGAAAGGATTGTGAGAATAAATACATTAAATATTGCATAGAACTGGAGTGTTATGGTAATTGATGCCATATGTCCAGCTATGATAGCTAGGGACAGTTTCTGAAGAGACAGGAGTTTTATTCAGAGAATCAAAAAATTGTTAAGGTTGTAAGGGACCTTTGGAGGTCTTCTGATCTAACTTTCCACTTGAAGCATGGCCAGTAAATCTTTCCACTAACTAGTTGTATTCTGTGAATTGTAGGTATATGACCTTGGGAGAGGAAATATTCATCTTGAGAGATGAATAGTCATCCTAAAAAAACATCATTTAATGAGCTTTCATTTCAGTTCAATGGCAAAATTGAAACGAAAACAATTGGAAAATAAAATATTGTTTTAAATTCTTGAAAAGATACACCCACCAGGCAACACAGGATTGGGTTGTTTTGTTTCTTTAATTTTTAAAATCTTTTTTTTTAGATTAATAATGACTTTTTTTTTTTTTTTTTCCAATAGTGAAACTTGGTATTTGTTGTTTGTCTTTTCATTTCAGGAAAATAAAGCCTAATGAATGCAATCGCAGAGCATTTTGGTGTTATCAAGTTAGTATTGTTCACTAAAGCAGAAAAATATTGCCAGTTTCTGTCCCCCTTTTTATTCCTTTTCTTCTGAAATAATTAAGATTTATTTTCTTCTAGGCTGCTCCTTTTCTTACCTAGATTTAGATGTATAGACAGAATGAAGAAAATCACTATAGTTTCAAAGGGAGGATTTTTTATTTCTGGACTTGTGGCAGCTTTTTAAGTGGCAGAGTTTATATCCTATCATTTGATAGGATATAACTTATTGATCTCAGGAATTGTATTGCAAAATATTTACAAATACTTAAGATTTATCTTTTGGGCTAGTGAATACCTAGCCCAAGTGAGAAATCAATCCCTCTCTTATAACATGCATCTATAGGAAGATGTTCTGATGTGCCTGCTTAGCAAAGTGGCGGAATAACATGCCATCATTTACTAGATTTTGGTCTGTGATTTGGAAATGATCTTGACATACATGGAGAGAAGGCAACTATTCAACAAATGGACTAATCTAACCTAGTGTATTACTAGTCATCTTTGATCAAGGTAGTTTCTAGGTTAGTACTCACACACACACACACACAAAATAATAAACCACCACCAACAGCAAATATCCAATATGCAGTTTTAAGAACTATTTGTATGGCTGTTTATATTAAACTGGGATAGTATATTAGAAATCTATATATCTGATAAATGTACTTTTAAAAAATGCACAATATACCTATCAATTTTTGAGCAGTAGATCTTTTTGTAATCCTTCACCTTTCAGACACTGAAACCACTTTTATAAATTATGTTTTTATCCTTTGATCATCTCTCAGTCTCATTTACTTGCATTTTCTTTTAGATCATTAAGTCCTTTGAAAGCTTAGTGGTCACTAGCACTTTGGACCCATGTTGCAAGCTCTGCTCTTAGTTGTTATGCCTCATTAAGCATAGGAAAATATATTAATATATTTATAAATATGTGTAATAATCATAATAATCCCAGTGTTACTTTTCCATATAAACAGTTGCTTTTCTTGCCAGAGGTATGTCAGGAGTGGAAGAGGAAATTTCTGACCCTGAGGTCAAAGTAATGACTCAAGAGACTCTCTCTGTTGCATGCACTGTGTGATATCCACACAGAGAAGAAGTTTTTGAACTAGTACTTCAAAGCAGAGGGATCTGTTAGCTTTAGAAATCAACTCAACCAATGTATAATGAATGGCCAAACAGTGCTCATGATCTAGTTCTTTATTATTATTTATTTTTAGATTTTACATTATTGCTACTTCATCATCCTGTTTATTCTCTTGCTGTTTGAACTATGCAGGAAATACTGTTCATTTCCCATTGGAATTTGAGATGGGATAAGGCCACATTATCTTGTTCTTGATAAAGCCACTGTAATTGTTATTCTGATAACTGAACATTATAATATGTCTGAGCAGTTAACAAACACCAAGGAATTATTATGAATGTGTGCTGTGGCTTGGAAATACAATGGGAATGCTCAACAGAATTTCAAGTATATATGTTAACCAACAAAAGAAGGAGGTAGGGAGGAAAAAGTTAGCTCTTCTGACTGATGTGTGATGACTATTAAGAAGCAGGAAGGTAGCACAAGCAGCAGTATACCTCAGCCCTAAAAAGGTCTGGACCACAAAGGTTACAAAGCTCTGAGTGCTCAGGAGGAGATGGGGAATCAACTGACACCAAGTGCAGAGTGGTAATTTAACTGGGGACTTTGCTGTCATTCTCAGAATTTGTAAGTCTCTCTACTGATTTCTTCTGCCAGTAGAAGGTTTTTTGGATCTCTATTAAGAGTGTTTTCCTATTGCACACCTGTGACAGAAGGAATTGTTTTTGTTCTTGAATTGTTCCTAGGGTGTCAAACAGCAGTAGTCTTCAGGCAGCACTGGTGATACCATGGCTGAATTGCACCTCACTCAATCTCTATGCTAAAAAGGATATAGAAAATTAGAGCCCAGAAAAAAGCTCAGAAATAATCTGACATGCTGAAAATGCACCTTGCTGTAAGTTAAAGAGCAAGATCTATTTTCCTTTTCAAATGCAATGTTTAGTTTTCAAGAATGGTTCTACTGTGATATAAGTATATACTCAGGGAAAACCTCTGCTAATTTCATGAAACTACAATCAAATACGAAAACTCCAGGCTTGTTACAACATTCTCATTTGTTATTTTTAGGGTAGTACTATTGTAGATTTAGGTGATATAACCATGGGAATATTCTACATAATGTTGTGGTCATTTCTTCATCCTTTCATCTTTCAGTCCACTCCTTGGGTAGCCTTCTAAAATATGTTTAGGACAGCTGCAGGGTGCTGAAGAGAAAGCAGAAATCACTGAGGCAAAATGTCTGTTCTATGTGATAGGAGGGATGAGGTGTTGATAATATTGTTTCAAAATGCTCTTATATGGATTAATCTATGTCTTAAAACAAGGATGACAATATTCCTTACTCCACCTGGCCTTTTTCCAGTTTGTTAAATTAAAGTGAACAAAATTATTTGCAACTAATATAAATGGTTGTTAGATAAGTCTCACTGGCCCCTTCTTTACTGCTAAATAAAACAGGATTAGGGAGTGAGTTGGAGTACCAGAAGGTCCAGTGGTGATTGTGCAAAGCCTGCCTACTCGTTAGTGCACTCTTAGGCGTGATTTTCACCAGTGTCAGCCAGACACTGTGGCTCACAGGGCTGAGAGGAGATCATGCACTAGATCCCCTTGCCAAGCGAGCAGTAGGGGCAAGACAGCAGCAGTGTTCTACTTTTTTTTTTTTTTTTTTCC
The DNA here is from genome assembly GCA_011075105.1 of Heteronetta atricapilla. NCBI lineage: Eukaryota > Metazoa > Chordata > Aves > Anseriformes > Anatidae > Heteronetta > Heteronetta atricapilla. Next base: position 113,735,059 of record CM021731.1, on the reverse strand, counting down.
TTTTTTTTTTTTTTTTTTTTTTTTTTTTTTTTCCTGCAAGACAGCAGCAAAGTGTTCTACTTTTCTATTGTAGAAGGCTTTGTAATCTCAGAGTCCGCAAAGTTGAATACCATGCAGCTCTTCCCCATGTTTTTAAAAATACTGCTCTGATGAGCAGCAGACAGGCTTCACATTATGTCATGTTCATTTGAAATGGGAAAAGAGCATGGTAGAAAAGGAAAGTTCAGCCATACTGCAAAGTTCAGTCATGACATGAAAGTTCAGTCATGCTGCAAGGACTGGAGGACAGCAAGGTTTATGTAGAATGGATTCAATAATGAATCTGACTGAGAGGCTAAAAGCATGAAGCTTTGCCCTGTCGTATGTATGAGTATAGTTATAATAAGCTTTAACCTCCTTGTGTCCAACTGGTAGTTGATTTTCCTAATGAAAGTAGTGAGATGGTATTGTTGAAGGGAATGTGTGATTTGCTTTTCTAAACGCAACTTTGCCACATGCAACTGGACTCTGCCACATGTAACATGATGCAAACTCAACATTTGAATCCTGCAGGAGCATAGTGTGCTCAGCTGCTCATGCTACCTGAAAGAGGGCTGTTTGTTCCACTTGTCTGAAGCACCTCAGTGATGAAGATCTGTAGGTATATAAGTCTGGTGCTGTAAAATTTACAGTCTTTGGCATTTTGACAGAGATGCCTATACCAGTTCACAGACAGGCAAACAGAATATTTGTGTTTGTTCAGTATTGCTCTTGTTTTATTTCTTCATGGAGCCTTTCCTTGCCAAATAAGAACATGAGAAATAATGGAAGTCTTAACAAGTCTTAGGGTCAGGAGAACAACCTGATGACTCAGAGGAATTATCTACAGACAGCTTAGAATGTTCTTTCATTGCAAAACACTGTTAATATCTGTCTTATACCAGTCAAAATATTTTTTCTCTGTCTGTGATTTTTTTCCATCTGAAGTAGGTCTTGAAATCAACACTAAAGCAAAAAGGCAAAATGTACCTTTTCTGTAAAGTGCAGAATTAAATAGCAAATAGAGCAGTGAGCAGTGAGGTTGTTCTTTCTTAATTGCAAAAAGGAACTTTACAAAAGGCTTCAATTATACCTCTGATTACTCTTTTAAGGCATATGAGGTCTTGCCTAAATTCCTGGCTTTTGGCAAATGGTGAAGCTGAAATATCTCACTTAACATTTTAAAAAGATCCCCAAAGAAATACTAAAAGAAACAAACAAAAAAATATCTCAGAGAATTTGATAAAATTTCATTATCCGATAGAGACTTTTACTGTTGGGGAAGACATTGAACTGATGAATGCGTAAAATTCCAGGACAATAGCATTTTAAACTCAATTTTTACTTTTTTTTTTTTTTTTTTTTTTTTTTTTCATCCTTAAACTGCATAATTAGTACACTTCTGCCTTTAAACTCATAGGGAACATTTGCTGAAAATGAGCAATAGAGCTCAAGGTCAGAAACCTGTTGGTATTATATTGAGATGTTGTGTACTTCCTAACCCTTTACGTCTTTAAAGGTATTTTTTCTCATTCAAGGTGATATTTTGGAAGTTGAGCACATGTGCATGTGTACACACACATTTGAATGGCAAAGCCTCTGTATTGAATTCTTTATTATTATTATTATTATTATTATTTTCCAGGCTGAAGTGCACTGGATTAATAGTCAATGCTTTGCTACAGTTAACAGTTGCCTGGAAAATAGCCAAATGTAAGAATTCACTGACCCAGAAATGAGAGAAATAAAATCAATCAGTGAGTTAGTGAAACAAAATCTGACGTACCTCTGAGCACTGCTAGCATGGATGATACTCTCAGCTTGCAGGTTAAGCTTTAATGAAAGCACCAATAGGGTGACGAAATTGGAAAGAGCACATTGTATCATTGCCAGTTCTCTTCCCATGTTCTGCAATCAGTGGAAATATATCTGGGTAAACAAAATTCTCAATGCTGGTTGATCTGTCAGAACAGTCTCAGAAGCTTTGTAGAAGGAGGATAGTAGTCCCTGTGCATAGTACCTTGAAGGATCAGTGAAAATGGAAAGCAGCATCCTCAACATATTATTCTTCTCCTATTTTATTTTGGGGTTCCCTTCTCTTTCCTTCCCTTCTCTTCCCTTACTTTTTTTTCCTTTTCCTTTTCCTTTTCCTTTTCCTTTTCCTTTTCCTTTTC
>CM021731.1:113702455-113723552 GCA_011075105.1 Heteronetta atricapilla | reverse complement strand
AAAAAAAAAAAAAAAAAAAAAAAAAAAAAAAAAAACCAACCAAACAAGGAAGCTGCAGTGACCGCTTTCACAGTAGATGAGTACAGGACCCTGCCTTTTTTCCATGTGAAGCTTTACCAGGGAGTTATTGGAAGTGCTTACCTGCTCACAGATCAGTGTGATTCTTTTCAGTTTGATTTATTCTCTCAGTGCTTTGTCAGGTTTGACTCCTTCAGCTTTTGCAAGTCCTTCTGCTCTGGGAAATCCCCAGGGATGGAAATTGCACTGTACTTCCCTTGGAGCAGGGGCTAATTTTCACACCATAACAATCCAGGACAGCATAAAGGGAACTGTTTGAAGCACAGCCCACCAGTGCATGAGGCTGTGTGCATTAATGCTGCGGCACCCCCTTCCAGAAAATATTAGTTTTACTAGGGCCTATGACAGTGTTTCTCCTTGCAAGAAAGTGAATCAGTGCCTCACTTCTCCATGGGCATATGTGAAAGGTAGCCTCCAATTAAGATATCAGACAATATCTCAGAGGAAACACTGATGTCTATACATAAGGGAGAGAGCTCTTGGCAGCTGAATAACAATACCTCCTCACTCCATTGCCTTTTGAAAGGGAAGCACAACTTCTTATCCTTATCTGAACTGTGCTTGTGAGACAAGAAACATCCTTTCTGCTTTTATTTTCTCATGTACTCAGCATAATTTGATAAAAGTGAAAGAATCAAAATCCATGACCTGATGTGGAGAAGTATCATTTACTGCCTTATTGAGCTCTCAGTTTTGCAGCTGCCTAGACAGTCTTTTCCATAGGATTTTGTTGCTTGAGTCTATCTGGTCTTACCCTCTGGGCGAGAAATGTCCCATGCTGTTTGATGTGGACATAGTGGTTTCTAGACATTGTTACCCTTACATATATGCACTGTTGTAAAAACAAAAATAAGAACTGTGTATTACTTTTCTACTTTTTTCCTGGAATGGGATTCATTTTTGAAACATATCTCATTCACCCTGGTTAGTGCATATATCACACTTAGTCTTTATAGCTGTTGGCTCCCAGACTCTCTGGTGGGGTATGGACAGTGAGGACCAGGCAAGTGCTATATCTGTGTCCCTGAACATGTGGCTTGAAATGCTAAGTTCATCCTTTTGGATTTCAAAGACTGACACATGGTCATCCGTAGGGAACAGGCCTGCTAGGAATGTGACTGCCTGTGGTCAGCTAGTCATGTGTGATTGGTATGCTCATGATCTTTACACATACAGTTATGTCACTGAATGTTTTCCCATTTTATCGATAGATTTGTTTTAATTATCCAGGCAACAAACTAAGTGCTGTATTCTTTTGCCTGCTCCAAGTGCTTCATCATCCAGGGGTCCCACAGGGTAGGATGTACACTATGGATGTCATCTATGGATGTCTGTGCTGGATGCCATCTGTTCTTGCTCAAGGTTTGTGTAATCCTACAATCAGCATAGTTTGGAAGGGATCTTGACAGATCACCTGGACCATCTCTGTGCCTGAGGGTAGGAACACCTCAAAGTCTATGCCATTTCTCAGAGATGCTGGGCCAATTTTTTGCTAAACTGAAGGTCAGGCCTTCAGGTCACCTGTTCTTTCCCACATGCACCCTGTTCTTGCTCAAAGTTTCTTCTGAACAGAACCTAAGTCAAGCTTTGTCAAGCTTATGGTGGATGAAGCAAAATCTTTCTTATTTCTACCTGCCCTTTACACATTCACTGTGTTTGAAGAATTCCTTTTGCTCTTCAGGATGAGGTGAAAGAAAACAATGTGTTTGTTGATGTTTGCATCTCTGGTGGGGTTTCCAAACCCTGGTATGAAACTTTGGCATGCTGATGCCTGTGCTTATTATGTACCTCAGCACAGAAATGATGCTGTTACGCTGCTATAAAATGATTTTCTTTCCAGGACATTGAAAAGTGAGAAAAACTTCACATGATCACTGCTTTAATCAACCTTTGAATAGTGGCATTTCAGTCTCTTGACATGTGCTGTAGACTACATCTTCAGAACAAAATGATGACCTTCATGTAACTTTCCTAGTACTCTGTGAAGTATGTCAAAATGTTGCCTGTCCTCCTCCCCTTATTCCTGCTTGTCCAGCACCACATACAGAGCATTTTTTATTCTGCCTCTTTGAAATCTCCAACATTTTCATATGAGAACTTTTAAAATAATGGGCAGAAATATATTTTTTTCTAAACTTTCACAGCTTATCATATTATTGAAGATGTTCATTATATAAGATACCCCTGGTAGGTTTGCACTCTCTCTCTTCACCAATCTTTCCTGGTGAATGATTCAGATTCACATGGGGGTCCAAGAGGTTAATGCACAACTGCGCTGTGAATAACTGTGTCTGCCAGTTAAGCAGAGGAAGCTAAAAAGGAAACAATGAAAAAGCATTTACTGGAGCCTGCTGGGTGATTAGGTGGACCGTAGACACAAATTAGATTTAAACTCATATTTTTAGAGCCTTGGATGTTTGAATCAAGCCTGCCACAGAGATAAAACACTCTGTATCTCCAGCAAGACAGATGCTTGCTGTCGAGAAGGGGATCATGACAGTTCAGCAGGGAGTTCTTTGCCAGCCTCTTAGGAGCAGTCAGCATTAAATTCGATGACCTGTGATCTAGCTGATAATCAGAAATAAGCAGGACAGGAAAAAGAAAAAAAAAAAAAAAAAAAAAAGCTTTTTAGTGAGACTGAGTTTTTAGCTGATATGCACTTAAATTTGATGGGGTTTTGTTTAGTTTTCAGAATATGTCCACTGAAAAGAATAAAAATGGTTACATTCTGCTTCAGTTTGGCTTCTGCATTGGCTGAAGAATTCCTTTCCCCATATATTTTTACTTTTACATTTTATTTAATCATCTGCAGAACATAATACAGCTCTGGAAAATAAATGACAGATGACATTTTGGTTTTTCTCAGCCACCGTGCCTTGTATCTAAAAAGATGGTAATACTGGAACAAAAACATGTTTGTTTCTGCTATAGCTGTGCTATTGATAAATGTTCCATCTTTTCATCTTGCTCCAGGAAGAAAGTATGAATTAAACATTAATTGAACTGTATTGACTGTCAACATGTAGAAATCTTATTGTAGATGTTAGAGAGTGCAGAAGGCTTCAGGGTAGATTGCTGTTTCTTCATTGATTATTTCAACGGTAAAAAAGACTTGCTGACAGAGTGCTGTTCTTATGCAAGTAATATTTACTTCCCATAATATTGCAACAGAGGTGAAAAGTATAAGAAAGACACAATGTGTAATATATGTTCTATATGACACCGTGGGGTAGGAAATGCTGCTGATCTCTCTTTCAATTTTTCTTTGCTTCTAACTGCATTAAGATTTTCAGCTTCTCTCAAGAGAAAGATATCATACAAAATTATATCTTACTGGTGGCTGTGAATTTTCTTCCCCTTTGCTATGTTTTTTTTTTTTTTTTTTTTTTTTTTTTTTGGTGGTGGTGGTGCTACAAATCTACGTGCCTTTTCTTTCTTGTGGCTCTTCTCTGTGTACAATAATAGGCTTTCCAGTACCCATAGTAACACATATTGAAGGTGACGGGCAAAGAATCCCAAAGCTGAGATTCTTGGCCTAGATGACTGCACTAGAATTTAAACGAAACATACAGTAGTGGCTGTATGAGAGACCCCGTAAGCACTGAATCATTGGATGAACAGAGGATTTTAAAATATGCTATGACTTGAAGACTTCTATAATGTATACATAGAAGGGAATCTGACTGAAGTGATTCTTTTGCTTTTGGGGTTGGACAGCCAACATTTGCAAATAGCCTAAAAATAAATACAGCTCTGAAAAATTGCTAGTGCTCAGAGCAGGTGGTCATATACTGCATATAAAAATACAATGTATCACAAAAACTGCACAGAAAGGGCTTTCAGGATGAAGGTTTTGCTTATATGTCAGGGCTGTTATTATTAACCCTTTATGATACAGTAACATTTTCACACAGTAAAACACACATAATTTTCGATGTTTCCCTCTGGAATGCAAACTACTAAATAATTTTTAAATCATTATTTGCTTCCTTCCTTCCTTCCCTCCTTTCTTCCTCCCTTCCTTCTTTCCTTCCTTTCTTTCTTTCTTTCATAAATATAAAACTGAAAGTTTGAAAGTCTTAAGGAATTTTGATTTTGGTGTTACTAAATATTTAACAACTTTTTATGTTGACAGATTCTTTGGAATCACAATAATAACAAATGTTATTTTCTTTTTCCATTCCAATCATGCCTATCAATATCTTGCTTGAGTTATAGCGGTGGCTAACAACTGAATAATTCACCTTGTATATCTGTATTCATTTTTTCATATTACTGAGTCTGGATTTTGGGGTTTTTGTTTTCTCTCCACTCTCCCCTCCATTTTATGATTAAATTAATTTCCTGCTGGGTTGCTGGAACACTAACTGCAGGCATTTGCTGTTAGTCTCAGGCCAAGGACAATGCAAGAAGCAGAGGACTTAAATCTCCCTATATGTCTCATGAAATCAACCCTAAGTATAAGCAAACACCTCTAGGCATAAGAAAGAAAGATCATTTTCTACTCTGCACATCTACACTTACAGAAGTCCATCATCCAAGGCTGTCAGTCAGGATGACCATTGGTGAATTACTGATGTAGAAATTCAATAGTTTAATTTATCTAAACTGTACTTGGCATATCTCTAATACACCTATATTTTATCCAAACTACATATACAATAACATTTACTGATACAAATATATTTCCACTGAGTTGCCATTGCTACCACAGACCCATCTCAAATTTGCTGTGGTACCTGATGGAAATAAGTTTTCAGATATTGTGTATGAAGATGAACATTTCTTCAAATATGGTTTTCTTTCTTTCTTTTGTACCTAATCTCCTCTCCCAATTTGAAGATTGAGGCTTTGATAAGAAACAGCAATAAGAAGGGGTGTTTGTGTTACTGTTTCTTGTTTGTTTGTTTGTTTTCAAGATCTCTTATACCTCTTGTTGGATACTTCAGGTACCAGTTGCTTTAGCAATAATGTGAAAACATATTGTTGACTTTGTCTACCTCACTTTGGGCAATCAGAATGCACGTTATAGCATAAAATGCCAGAACCAGTTAACTTTGTGCGGAGATCTATATTAGATTGTTGGAATCTGAATAAGACTTCTTGCATCATTTCATCCTAGAGGAGAAAGGGCTCAGGTTACAGGTGCATCCAAATATACTTGATACAGACAACAGATTAACATGTCTATATCCAGTTCTGCCTAAATCATTGCAGTGTCCCACCTCAAAACACAAAACCTTTATTAAGGTTAGGTGATATAATTTGGATTAAAACTGAATGTATTCCAACATCAGAAGTTTGAGGGATCTAGACAAATCTGACTATTTACTCATTTCATCTGTCTTGGAAAATGGAAATATTAGTGAAGGTAATATGTGTTATTTATCAGTTGTTCCCTAACTCCTTCCATTCTGTGAGAGATCAGGCATAGCTGAGCCAGACTCGGAGCAACTCAAAGGTCTGCAGGTGCTCAGTGATACTTACTGCGAGGATCCTAGAGATGTGTTCTGGTTTCAGTTAGGACAGAGTTCATTTTTCTCCTAGTTGCCGGTAGGGTGCTATGTTTTGGATTTGGATGAGAAGAGTGCTGATAACATACTGATATTTTACTTGCTGCAGAGCAGTGCTTACACCAAGCCAAGGACTTTTCAGCTCCTCACTCTGTCCTGCCAGCGGGCAGGCTGGGGGTGCAGCAAGAGCTGGGAGGGGACAGACCCAGGCCAGCTGACCCAAACTGGCCAAAGGGGTATTCCATATCATCTGACATCATGCTGAACAATATATAGGGATGGCTAGCCGGGGTGGGGGGCTGGCTGTTCGGGGTTGGGCTGGGCGTTGGTCAGCGGGTGGTGAGCAATTGCATTGTGCATCACTTGTTTGGACATATTCTTCTTCTTATTATTATTTTCCTATCTTAATAAACTGTCTTTATCTCAACCCACAGGCTTCACTTTCCCATTTCTCTCCCCCATCCCAGAGAGGGAGGGGGGAGCGTGAGCTAACGGCTGTGTGGTGTTTAGCTGCCGGCCGGGTTAAACCACAACTAGTGGCTAGAGTGGGGGAAGCGTAACTCAAAGGGCATGTGGTCCAACTTCTTGCTCTCACTACAGTGAAGCACATCCTGGTCTTGTGTTTTGTGTAACGCATTGTCTTGATCACATCATCCAAGTAACTTGGTACAATTACCTCTGTCTGGGGTTTGAACCCATGGACCTTCAAGGGCCATGTAAAATCTTCATGTGGACCTAGTAATTCCATCACATCTTCCATCTATCAGAGAGATGCAGGTCAAGCCTGAAGAAAAGTTATTTTGCTGTTTTAATTAGCACACCCAAAAATGTCTGTGACAAAAGCTTTTTTTCTTCTTGAGGTAGTTTGATACGAAGTAGGCTTTTGACATCACAGCTACATATTTGTGATGTTTAGCTCCTGCAGGTCTAACTGCATTCAGAAATGACGTCTGCAAGGTTCTCTTTGGAGAGCCCAAACTTGTTGTGCTTCAGTCATTACATTAAATGTTCAGCCTTTATTTTTAAGTTTCATCTTTTAGCATCTTGTTTTCAATGTGTCTAGCTGAAAGATTTCAGTTCTCAGAAGCAGCACTTCAGTGTCACGATCTAGACCTTGAGGTCCATGTTCTAAATTGTTGCCAGCTTGTCAGATTTTATATTTGAGGCATGTTTGTGAAATAAAAGTTGAAACCTTACATGCCAGTATCCTAGATAGTGCCACACACTACTTTGAGCTAAAGAATTTGAGTCAGGTAATAATTTAGGCATTCTGCTAACTGGCAGTACCAAGAGTTTGGTATGGTAGCAGATCAGTTTCGGCAATGCTATGTTACTTTTTTGACTACTTTGTCTGAAGTAGAATGAATTGTTTTCAGCTGATGTTACCTCTCAGTTTTCATGTTGATACTTTTTTATTACTATATCTTGAACCTGATTTTCTATTCACTTTCATGAATTTTGTAGTGTGGTAAACACAAAGATATGAACCTAGGATTGGCAGCTGGAGCCTACAGCCTAGTAGATCTATGAGCCCAGCTTTGCTTTAGGCTTTAAGCTTATCTCAGGTTTGCCAGAGGGAGTATGGGCCATGGCTCAGCAGATGCAAAGCCTTCACCTCCCTGTTGTACCAGAGCTGTGCTTGCTGAGGACCAGGCTGCACACTGCTCTGTACCATTGTCTCCTCTGTCTGCTACCATCTACTATGTGTGGCACAGAAAAATTCCCTGTAAAGAGAAGATAATCACGCCACCCTCTGCTTCAAATTGCGTACCTTTTGTACTCATGTCCTTGTCATTATTTTAATTAATATTTGTCTGATAACTCTAAGTATTTTGCTTCCTCTAACTTGTAAAATGAGTGAGTTCATTCAATCAAGCATTAATTCAGTCCTCAAAAGATATTTGCATTACAGATTGATCATATAGTTTGCACTAAACCCTAAATCAGTGTAACCCTAACTGCCAGAAGCAGACACTTTTAATTGTCTCCAATGGTGACCTGTCAAAAACTGATCCTCTTTGTATTCTGAAACCACAGTGACTACTTTCTAAGGTAATTACATAGGTGACTTCCAGAAAGGAAGATAAATGTATGATAATAACTTCTAGCATAAAAAATTTGGTAATTATCAGTATGAAACATAACTACCTGAACTGTGATTTTTTTTTTTTGGTGTGTGTGTGTACACATTTATGGTAGAATAGTGAATTGGATTTCAAGTTCTAAACTAAAAGTTTTTTTGTTGTTGTGTGTTTGTTTTTTTTTTTTTTTTTTTTTTCTATGTGAACAAATGAGCACTAACATGCTGTATAAGTTGAAATCTGCAATGTATAATGTTGCTGAAATGAAAGTATTTCATGTTTGGAAAACTGATTTTGCAATGTTAGAACTGTTACTAAGTAGAGATTTTTTTCTGTTAACTGCAAAAGCTTTGCATCAGTTTTAGAAAGAATAGTTTGCATGCAAAATCACAGGTCTGGCTGCATTTTTGGCATGACATGATTTCCCATATTTCCAGAGTCAACCACTCCATCATACAAAGGGGCCTGGAAATGGCTGTGAATTTTGACCACCATTATTTTTTAAATGAAAAAGTGTTTTGGGCTGTGGTATTGAGCATATCTCCTTCTACTATCTTGAAGCCTGTGGGGTATGCAGTTTCAACTGGAGAAAATATATTTATATTTATATATATCTTTTGAGGATCTGGCTTTAATTAGCCAAGATTATTTTCTGTGGCTAGTGTAAGAAAAGATGGTAAAGAAATTGTATTTATGTCTGAGGCCAGAAAATTTCCTCTCCAACTGTAATGATCTGTCAGATCATTTTAAATATATAGAGATGAACAATTTAAAACCCAATGGTATTTGCTGTCATTTATTAAGCATTGCTAATGGTTAATGTCCCTATGTTTGCAACTCATGGACTAGTCCTCTCTACATGTATTTTTTTGGCTAAGAACTTTTGGTTGAGTTCTCCAATTTTCAAAGCTTAGAAAGTACAGAAGTTTCCATTTGAGGAGGCACTGAACAAGTTACCACTGAAGTTGGATGTAGTTTTCCTTGTTCAGTGACAAATTCACCTCTATGCATTTTTTTTTTTTTAAACTAATTAATTTAATAAGCCTCAAATACCCGTTTGTCAGCATAATACAATATATCATTATATATGAAAGAACAGGGAGAGAAGTGCCTTTGAAACTCCTGCTGGGTAGAAATTAAATAAGTGCTCTTACCTTATGTTTTTTGTATAGTCTGCACTCTTTATGTGTATAATTGCCATTAATGTTTTTCATGTACTGTTACAAAAGTATAAACAGGTCCCTCCCTGCAAATACAACATGAACAGATTATATGACACACTAGAAAACATTTACTTTTGGTGCTGAAATCTTGTTTTCTTAGTGTTACTAATCCTTAACCTAGTTAGCAGTTAGAACATAGCACATTTCAGAAAGCGATACTATATTAGGAAAATGTCCTTGTACAAAGTAAACCTGCTTCTTATCACTACTTTTTTATTAATATTATGTTATTTTTATCTTTAAAAATATAGAATTACATCTCTATTATCTCAATTTCTTTCTCTCTTTGTGATTCATGTTTTCTCTTACATTTGCATTTACTGCATATTCATTGCAATACTTCTGTTTCACTGAAATGTTTCTACAGTTTATTGTCTCATCTCTCCACTTATTTGAAAATAAAATATGTGATCTAAAACTGTAGCATTCTTAATTGGTTAAATACATTCAGTTCAGTTCTTCTGTCCTGAATTGTTATTCTTTCCTCTCTAGATCTGATTCGTTGCAGTTATCTGCTTCTGCCAGTGACAGTTGAAGATTCCTGATGTTTTTTTTTTTTTTTTCTCGCCTTTTTATTATTTTTTAAATTTTTTTTCTTCCTCTCAGCTAGCTAGTGGTATTAAACCTGTGTATTTTTTCAGGGAGCTTCTATTTGCAAAGGCTGAGCAGGTCAATCTATTGTCCTTGCTGGTGGCCCAAGATGATGCTGGCCTGATGCAGCCTTTGAGGGTCAAAGCCTGCATGTGGCAGATAACAGTGCTATTCTTGGCTGGAAAACACCATGATTAGGAGCTTCAGTCTGTCTCAGCATGGGACTGGAGCTCAATGGCAAATCCTAAAGATGCCACATTTGGGCATCTCATCTGTCTCTGGCTTTTTCTTTAAGAATGGAAGCTGCAAACTCAGAAATCAACTCAGTGCAGCTTTTCTTTTTGATTATTTCTTTGTGCATTAGTTTTTGTTTGTTTTTGATTGAAAACTATAATAAATAAGAGTGTGGGGGTGTGTGGAGAGTGCATACATCAGATTCACTACTTCATCTATATGCACAAGGTATGTACAAATCTACGAACCTCTGACAAGCAGGAGATGTGCTTTCTGATTTCCATCCTCATGAGACCACTTTCCTTCCCCTGCCCCTGGGATGGAGCAATCCCCTGGCAGGGCATAGGCTGGGGCCTGCCTGGCTGGGGAGCAACTCTGTGGGAAAGGCCTTGGGGGAGAGTTGGTTGGCAAGTTGAGTGGCAAGCTGGACAGGAGACCACAACAGTAAGGGAGACCTAGGAGCCACTCTTAGGCTCTAGGCTCCTGGCAGGAGAATGAGGGACAACAAGAAATAAGATCTTCAGGGTGGTTGTGAGGAAGACCTCTTTTCTCATCAGGACAGCTAGGCAGTTTGCCCAGAGAGGTTGTGCCATCTCTGTCCTTGGAGGTTTTCAAGACCCAGCTGGAGCAACTTGGTTTTTGTTTCAGCGCTGACCTTTGAGCATGGGGTTTGACTACAGACTTTTTGAGGTCTCCTCCTATCTGAGATATCCTGTGGTACTATCATCTTTCCTCTTTAAATGGCTTTTCAAAATAAATAAATAAATAAATAAATAAATCACCTCAAGCCTAACCAGTGATAGGAAAAAAAAATAAGGAAAGAGATATGAGTCAAAATGTGGAGAAAGGTTAGATATTTGGAGGTTTTTTTTTTGTTTGTTTGTTTGTTTGTTTTTTGTTCAGAAAGGTTGTGCGGCTTTATAATAGGCTGCCCAGGGAAATGGTTGAGTCACCATCCCTGGAGGTCTTCAAGAAATGTGTAGATTCAGAACTTAGTAACATGGTTTAGTGGTAGATTTTATTACCAGGATAAAGGTTTGACTAGATGATCTTTGAGGTCTTTTCCAACCTGAATGATTATTTTATATGTAGATACTAAAAACTTATTATTTCTACAGATTTAAAAGTAAAGTCAATTTTAAAGGGCTCAGATTAGGTATACATATGTGGGAACCATACAGAACCTTATAAATTTTACGGTACATGGATCTGTGCAGGATGAGTTAAATGTGGGAAACCAGACACTTCTTTCTTTAGGCTTAGAAAAGAGTTACAGTCATAAACCAAACAGCAGAGACAGTAACCATCTTGGATCTGCAAATTATTAATGCAAGATCTGGTTAGGAATGTAAAATTTTGATTGCAGTAGTCCTGAATTTACAAAATGCAGTGTTCTAAGATACACTGCATACAGTATCAGAGAAGCATAGTACAAGATTTCAAGAACTTGAATATGAAGAAATGAAAGAGTATAGGGAGCATTATGTGATGTAATGGAAAGAAAGAAAATGTTACAGAAACCTTGAGCATTCTATGGTTTAATCATTGGTATTACTACAAAAGAAAAACTTAAAGAATGGGGAGCAATAAAGTAACTTTATGAACTGCTATTGTGAAATCAAAAGATAATGCAGACAAGAAAGAAAGAAATGTGGTAAAAACAAAACAGAAATGGATGGCTTTAAAGTCTTACGTGGGAAAAACAGGGTGAAGAAGAGCAATTTATACTGTTAGGAAACAGCTCAAAAGGAAAAAAAAAAAAAAAAAGGTTAAGGAAAAATCATATTTTAGAAACCAGTAAATATGGAAGTATGGCTTACAGAACAAAAATCAGTCGCATTATATACAAAAGCATGCCAAATGAAAAACAGAGACTAAATTGTAAATAGTTTCACTAATAAATGAAAGAGGTAAAATGGTAATGTTTTAGATGTTTAAGCTAATGAGACACTTCAGGAAGTATCTTCACCTGTAATATGGAAAACATACAAGAATGAATGAAGCATAGCAAACATTTTGGTCTAAGGTTATGCAAAACTGAAGAAGACAGTTTTAATGGTATTGACACATTGTTATTCTCTTCTCCACTTGCAGGCAAAGGTTAGATAATCAAATGTCTTTGCAGGAACGCATTCCCAAATCCTTGCTTTGACATAATCTACAGCATTGCCAGTACACCATAAAGTGAGAGAATCAAAACTGTGCCCCAGTGGTCAAATAAGTAGGAGGAAAAAATCATGTTTACAGCATTGTTATTACTAGGTGTATAGTAACTTTATGGTTTTCTTTGTGTTATATGTTCTATAAAGCTTCCCATTGTAATTAGACAAATAATGTAGGGTTATTGTATACTGCTCAAGTTGAGCAGAGGTAGATGCTTATAAAATGGTAGAAATGCTGAGAGCTATTTAATGATAAATAAAGCTATAAATGTAGAATTAAAGCATGTTTGCTTCACAGAACTCCTTTCTATTAATACTTTTGATACACTAATTGAACTAATTAATATTGAGGGATTTAAATAAGAATTTGACATCTTATATTCTCCCAGGAGTAAGTACCTAGACCACTTGGACCTCTATTTTTTTTTTTTTTTGGTGTTTCTTTTCTATTTTGACTTTGTATGATGTTTTATTTTCAAAAATACTGATAAGAGGCAGTTTGGCCTGACCTGAAGTTAATAAAGAAATGAGTAAATTGGTTTAGTTACTTTCATGTTTTTGTTTGTTTTATTTTTGGTTTTGTTTTCATTTTTTTTAATGTGGGAGAGCAGATAGTTACTTCAGCACATGGTTACTTATTTTGACAGGTAAATCCTGGGTATTATTCTTGTTAAGACTTATGTTTCTATGTATGTGTCCACTAGAAATAAGCTCCATAAATTATTTTTGTTAGCAAACTTTCAAGGTTTTCCAGGTAGTAAGAGCCCTAACGTGAGATATTAATAGCATGAACAATAAACAAGAAAGATGCAAAGGCAACAAGACATTTCATGAAATAGAAAAGTGTGGAAGAAGTTATGGAATTAGTAACTGAACGGTTTTTAGGGAATTGTGCAACTCTGGTTAAAAAATATAAAAAATCTTAATGGATTTTTTTTTAAAAAAAAGGTCATTGAATTGTCATGGATTTAAGCTCTCAGATTTATTCCAATAAATTTTCCAGGAATTAGAGAGAAAGGTTTATCATTCTTTTCTATCATCTGAATGTACTCAAGTGAAGTTATTGACTTTTTTTTTTTTATTTATTTTTTTCTAATACATATCTTTACCATTTGGTAGTGACCAAAACTGAACTTGTGCTTAAATGGCCTCTCAACATACCTTATGCTAACTTATCAGCTTGAACTTGATCTAAATCAATAGATCCTTACAGTGAGTGAGTAGGTTATTTTCTGTCTTGAATAACAAATTCATTAGTTTAACTGAAATTTTGCACCTCTGGTGAGTTCTAGTAGAGTATTAGCTTCCTGGTCAGATTTGATCAGTTTCTTTTGTGCTGCCTGCCAAGAATCAGTGCTGTATATAAATCCAGTGTTATACATATTCTCACCATATGCCATTTTACTGTGCTCTCCTCTGTGTTTCTAAAGTAAAATATCTGCTGTAGGGAGGAAAATGAATATGTGCAGGAGATTCAGAAATCCAATCAAATGGTTTCTTCAGAACTTTCAAGAAAAGTTTTCCTGTAAGTCTGCAGAAAGCTGCTTGTCTAAACCATTTAATGTGAGGTATTATTGATTGGGGAAGGACAAAAATGTATAATAATTCATCTACAGCCTCATTTAATCAGACAGAAATAACAGTACCAGGTAAAGTGACAAGCAGTTAAACAATATCTAAATTTCTGGAAAATAAAGTCTAGGAGGGAAACAGCAGTAACAAGGAAAAAAAAAAAAACTCCTATTTGAACAGAGGTAACAAATTATCTATGATGAGGAATCTTACTATGCTAAAATATATTTGTGGCAAAAAAATGGAGGAAAATATTTTTTTTTCATTAGAGCTGAAAAAAAAGGCTATCAAATGTCATTGACTATGTCTAAATAGAATCAGCAGAAAATCTCTTCAAAGAATACTACTGAATAATTATCATATGAATTTTTGGTTTTGGTACATAACTACTACTTAATAATAAACATCACTCCTGTAGGTATAATAGCAGAATAACATAAGGCAAAGACCAGCTGGCATAATTTTTTTCTCCCTAGCACATTTCTTTTTACACTGGACTAATTCTATCTCTTTCATTGGAACTATTCACAATTTAAAGAGCTACAGTGAGATGACAAGGAAGTCCTTCATATGTTTAAAAAATGGCATCAGATACTTCTTGGTCATATCATGACCTTTAGGTTTACCCTAAAACACAAAGTATAAACTCTTGTGACAGGAGGATTGTGAAATTCATATAGACAGTGTTCTCAAGTGAAGCCTTAGAACCACTGAGACTGTTGGAGTGATTTGTGTAGGTGAGTAGGTGCCTTGAGCATAGGGATATTTTCATAAATACCTACTCTGTCTTACTTTGCTATATATTTGATATCTTAATACCTCTAGAAATGTGGCATTTTGTTTTTCTTCCTGATGCTCCTAGTTCTTTCTTAAACACAGAATGTTATTTTTCAGATGGACACGTGGAACAAAAAATAGTGATTTTTCTTGTGCAGAAAATTTCCTTTTATTTGGTTCTTCGACTGTTCAGAGGAGGGTGAAGAAAATATGTGGAAAGGAAGCACTCATGTTAGGATTAAGAAACAATTGCAACCAATCTAAATTTCACATAATACATCTCCACTTTATTATTCTTGTCCTTAGTAAGTATTTAGTGTTAAGCTCCATTTCAAGTTTGCCCTGAGTCAGATTCCACCTGACACAAATAATTTCTTCTGAATAGGAGAGTACTTTATGAAAATGAGATTATGGGCTATATGGTGAAAGGCTGCTCAACCAAAGCTGGTAATAAAGCAAGAACAGAGAAGCTCTAGGTGACTTTAGCTAATCAAATGCTAATCTTGCCATCATGTCTGCTAAACAAAACACAGCAGGTAACATTGAAGTTGAGGGCCCTGGCTGAGCAGCAAGGAAGTTCTAGCTCTAGAAGTCTACTTCAGTCTCTGTGTTTTCTGCCCCACTGCAGCATTTTCTCAGCTGGTTTATTTCAGTGCACAGGGCTGTACATAGTAGCAGACTGCAGTGGAACCACCCTGCAGTGAGATTAAGCATGTAGGAGTTGAGTGCTGATGGTCCTGCCTTCTGAAGTAAACCATCTCTGCTCATCACAGTCCTTATTCTCTATTTCCATGTAGTTACTAATCCTCTAATACCAGATCTGGTATAGGAATTTCCAAGTCATCAATCTCCCCACTCTTCCCAAGTGATTTGTTGCTTGTCCCCTCCACAGGAGATCACACAGTGCTTTCTCTTGTGTAATTGCTAAGATCTGAATAGTAAACTGACCTGTTGAAATATCTACAGCTGTACTTCTAGGTTAGTATACTTCACTCAGCTGATCACTCCTCTCACTTTGCAGGAGGACATCCATAGCTCTGTTGTGTGATATGCTTTGTAAGATAAGACTGACTATGAAAAAGCTTTAATTTTAAACAATAATAAAGACTTGTTAGGGTTTTACTTTGCTTTGGGACATGACAGTCAGTAGAACTCATCATGGATATGGTAGGGAGACTATAAATCCTTCTTATAAGAAGGATCTCCAAAATTGGATCTATCAACAGAGGAACTGTAATGAAGAAGTGGAGTTTGATGTGTGTGGGAGGGAGTCAGTGTCAACATTTACAGCTTCCAAGTCATCTTCTGTTTCTACTGTACTGCTGGGCAAGCTTTTTTTTTCCTGAAAATCTCCCCAAATTCCTTCTCTTTGCAAAAGATGTTTTGTGATATGAACTTTAAAAAAAAATATTTTCCTCTCTATTCTTCATGATATTATTATAAAATAATTACAGGAAAAACTCTGAAACTAAAGTTGTTCATGAAGAAATATTTATAAAAATTTAAAGAGTTAAAAATAGCAGGATATTTTTGGATTAATACATCAGGTTCTGATATCTCAAGGAATACTCTTAAGGCACAACAAGGTCCATTAATTGCTAGAGGCAGCATAAGCTTCAGTAGAAAAAATCAGGTACCTTTATTAAAGTCTGTAATAACAACACCTTTGAGACCACTTTGATTAGTCTCAGAAATGTGATTGAAGAAAGTCGTCAAGAAAACATCCCTGGCTCATGTCTCTTTGGAGTTGTTTTAAAGTATTTTCTTCAGTATCTAAGTAGGTTTCAGAGTTTATTTTACGAAAAATATTTTCTGTCAAATTTGCCCTCTTATGAAACATAAAAACTAAACACTCATTGTGTTAGTCCTTGCATTCTTGGGTAAGTAAAAGAGAAAATCTCCATAAAAACCACTAAAAGCTAACACAAAACTGCAGGCATTCTCTTGTCTAAGGTGTTGGATTCATTGTCATCTTGAGAAATGTAGTTGTCCTTTAATACAAACACCATTTTATGCACATAATAAAAATGATTTCTATCGAGTAGTCACATCTAGCCATTGGCTCATAAGTTCTTACCAACCCCATCTTGTTGTCCCTGATGAAGGACGTTCCTTTACTTGAAGCCAAGAACACTTGCAGCAGGCACTCACATGATGAGTTATGAAACAAAGAACTGTAGGCATCAGAACTAACAGAGAAGAGTTGTCTAGAACAGATAAACCTAAGCAGAATTAGCTTACATGAGTCTTGTCCTCTTCTCGGAAGTCTTCTGAAATAAAATATAAAATTGTGTTAGCATATATACATAAATAAATGTATGTGTCCATGAAAATTCAATGATTCTGGAATTGTAAAAAAATATTTAAAAGAAAAGAGAGAAAGAAAAATAAAAGTCTTCTGCCAATTTTGTTCATTTGTCATAATGGAGAGTGAAGTCAGGTGATAGCAAATAATAATAAACATACTGCAAACTGATTACTAGACAACTACTTAATAAACCTGGTTTATTGCAGCTGAGAAACTACTTTCCTGGAGCAGTTATGACCACCTCTAAATCTGTTTAGTTCAGTTCAGATTCCATAAAGCTGCATTGCTTTGACTGAGAACATGATGTTTTTTGAGGATGCAGTTAAAACACGGACAGATAGGCCTGAGTCTTCTTAGAAGTTCATTGTCTTATAGGATTCTCCACAGTTTAAGTTGAGCCTAGGAATGTCCTCATTGTCCTTGTCTGAAGTTTTATTGCATCCAAACAGCATATACGTGTTTTTAATGCATTTTGCCATATATTTTTCTACCCTAGTTAACTCCTTTTTGCTTCACTTTGAAATATTGGAAGGTAGGGCTGCTTGATATACAGGAGTTGTGTTTCAAAGAAGGAACTGATTCTCAACAGGAAGACCTTGTCATGACAAGGCTCTATCTTCTCCATTGATCCAAGCCAAACAAGCCATCTTGGTCTCCTCTTTCTAAGGAATTATAGAAGTTGGTGAGTTATTTCACCTCAGTCTAACACACTTGTCTTGGAACAAATCACTTTGGAAAGCTATTGCTTTGATTAGAGGGTGCCTACCTAGTCATCTCAGACTGCCTGGTTGGACAAGGTGAATCTCAATCTAGATTTGTGTGTTTATGAGGTAGTTCTCTCATGTGATTTCATACAGGAAGAATGCAGCTGGAAGACTTTGGTCTGCCTTTGAAAAACTTGTCTGGTGTTTTTGAAGTCTGTGCTGCAGTCCTAGACTGGTCATGATAGGGTGATCTTAGGAATTTCAGCCAGCTGGTCTGCTCTTTTCCTATTCAGTTAGTTCAGGTCCTGTAAACTTCATTTTTTTTGCCTTTGGATTGCTGACAGAGTAAGCAAATTGAACTTTCCATCGTTCTGTGTGTGCCCTACCACACCACAGTACTGATTAGGCCAGTTAAGTAGGCTGTCTCTTCTTTCATTTTGGACAGAAAAATTAACTATCCTTTTGTTCACATGCTTTCTGCAGTGGGTTGATAGCAATAAATTTGAAAAAACACATACCCCTCTGTATCACCTCACTGGCAAGCACTCACTGAGAATAGTTCAGCACTGGTACCCTGCACACAGAATAGGAATATTCAGAGAATATGATATAATTTGATTGACAGCTGTGACAGGGTCAGGTAGAACAATCTACATAGAGTTCCTGGGAGCAGAACTGTGAGTGTGTTTGTATGGGGGGAAGGAATTTGGTGTTGTCAAAGAAAATGCAGGAACATGGGGGAAAATGAGTGGTGGTAGATTAGGTATAAAGGAATGGAAGATGTTTGGGGAAAAACAGAAAAGAGAGAGAACAAGATCTGAAGTAAGACTAGAATGGGTAGCCAAGGAAAGCAACAGAGTTTTAAGGAAGAGTAACACTTTGGGGAAATGAGAATTGATGGACAATGCTATCAGTCACTAAATTAAGGAGAAAGTAACCTAAGCATAAAATATTCCTTAAAAATGGAGGGAGGACTCATCAAAATAGGTACTAATGGGAAAACAGAAATGAATGAAATTAAAAGGTGACTTCCTGATTTGATAGAGTGGTTAATGCCAACTTTTTACAATACCTTGAAATCTTTATTAACATTGTGTGCACTGCAGCTTTTGAGTGTCTGACAAAATGCTAGTAAAACTTCACTCGACAAGAGCATGCATGCCTCTGATTCTCCTTAGTGCCAGGATTTCAGAGTAGTCAAAGGCAGTCCTCAAGCTTTTGGCAATCTTTTAGGGACCCAGCTGCCAATCATTAAGCAGCTTGAAATTCAGACTGAACTCTTCTACCTGACATGATACCCAGTAGGGAGCCAATTTAGAGAGCAGAGGACAGGTGTGTTATGTCCAGGCTCTAGCTTCCTCCAGGCTGATGGTTTTATGCCTAAATTGATTGTGCTGTTTTAAGCCAGTCAGGCAATAATAATGACTTGTATAAATCTGAAACTTTTTATTTTTTTTCCTGTGAGGGCAGAAGTGGTAACAGAAAATGAGTCAGGACTAATGAAATAACCCCGGCTAGTATTTAGGGATTTAAAACTCCGATTAGGAGCTAATCTCGTCTGCTGGGTGGTGGGTGGTGTTTGTATTGAAACAGGGATACAACCAAGCAATCAGAATTTTTATTAATACTTGTTAAAAAGATGGGCTTTGTTTCTGATGTGTTTTTTTTTTTTTTTTTTTTTTTTTTTTCTTTCTTTTTGGTGTGCTGTTTCAGGATAGCTTCTGGTAGCTTCTAATTTCTAGCCATTGAAAGACCTTACTCTTTTTTTTTTTTTTTTTTTTTTTTTTTTTTTTTTTTTTAAGATCAATTTAATTGCTTCATCGCATTGATTTCCAGAACCTTAGCAGTAGGGTTAGAAAGAATACTATGTAAGAATACTAACTATGAAATAAATACCCTGGTTGTTACAGCTTTCTTAAGAAATATCTGCAAAACAGTCATTGATAGTTAATATTTTTAACTATCATAAAATTTCTGTGCTGTCTCATTCTTCACATCTTGTGAGATGTTGCTGTTTCTGTTCCGTTGGCTTTCCATGCTTAAATAGTGTTTTCATCTACTTAGATCTGCAAGATCAGTCATTTTGTGACCTTGAATATGTGTGTGTCTTTGTATAGCACTAAATAGAACAGGATCCCACCGGCATACTTAGTAATTACGAAGATTATAAGATTATTTAGTTATTATAAAATATAACTGTAATAGGTTAACCCTTTCAAAGTTCCCCATTAGCCTAGTGCTGTCTTTGTGGATCAGCTTTCCTTTCTGGATCCACAATGTCTTTTATAAGGCAGGAGAAAAACCTATAGACATGAGTCAGCATCCTGTGAGATGTATCCTGATAGCAGGTCCTGCTTGGAAGGGAAACAAGAGGCATGGAAAGCCCAGAACTGTTTATTTCACAGAGAACTCTAGCCATCCAGCTCAAATGCATACTGAACAAAGCCTTCACTACCATGCTTTAACAAGTGTTAATATTTCAGTTAGCTTAGTTTTTTTCTTCTGATGGAAAATTTGAACTTGTGTTCAAACTCTTTCATTCTGAATACCTTCAATAGATGGACATATTTTGGTCTTTTTTTTTTTTTTTTTTTTTTTTTCTATTTTCCAGTCTGTTTTATTCCTTGGTCTTTGATGATAAGTAAATAGTTATCTGAATTTTTAAAGACCTACAGAAGACCTGGAGTAATTGCTATAGAAGAAATGAAAATATTCACATAAATGAAAATAGTCACTAGTGGCTAGAATCTGCACTGAATCCTGGAGAAATGTTAGAAGCTGTAAGTTATCAGTTATTCTTGGAGTTCATGACTAGACAAGATCCCTCTTTAGGTAATCAAGAAAAATTGGAATTTCCTTGATTTTCACAGAAAAACGCATTTTTCATTTTGAGTAAAATGAGTTCAGAAATTTATGCAGGATCCCCATTTACTCATATTTACTGATATTTTAATTGCTTTTCCTCAGGGGCTGAGAAACAAGGCCAAGTGAATCTCAGCAGTAAGGAGCTGGAAGCCAAGCTTTGTTTGGCATTGTGGCTCTCACCTTCTTTTCTTCTTTTCTTTTCTTTTCTTTTCTTTTCTTTTCTTTTCTTTTCTTTTCTTTTCTTTTCTTTTCTTTTCTTTTCCTTTTCTTTTCTTTTCTGTTTGTTTGTTTTGTTTTTTTTTCCCTTATGCGTTGCATTGATGGAAGTGTGGTATGCATGTATTGGAACTATGACAGTGGCTGGTATGATTGATGTAGAACATGCCTTAACATATGGACAAGATTTAAGGTGCTGAAATTATTTGGGTTTATATCAGCTATAAGTAAGTTTGTTAGCTGTGTTTTATTAAACAGACATATAACTTTTAAAAAAAACTAAATCATATAAGCAGTCTTTCTCACAATTCCAAGTAAAAATGAAATGCAAGAAAGTGATTAAATAATTATATTAAGAAATAGGTGAAACTGTCCTTCATTTTGACAAGACCTTCCTTGTCTAACTAAAATACATCACTGAAGGTCAGTTAGTTAGAGGTATACAGTAGAACTAGAAATTAGCACTGAAGAAATACTGAATAAAAATTACTTTTTAGTACTTGCTGTTTCCTTCTGTAATAATATATAACAAACATGAAAAATGAAATGAATCACTGTGAGAAATAACCTACAGAGCATTAGAAGGTGGTTCCTTTCCTTTCCTTTCCTTTCCTTTCCTTTCCTTTCCTTTCCTTTCCTTCCTTTCCTTTCCTTTCCTTTCCTTTCCTTTCCTTTCCTTTCCTTTCCTTTCCTTTCCTTTCCTTTCCTTTCCTTTCCTTTCCTTCCCTTCCCTTCCCTTCCCTTCCCTTCCCTTCCCTTCCCTTCCCTTCCCA